>CM035836.1:201075702-202275702 GCA_020510985.1 Pholidichthys leucotaenia | reverse complement strand
CAATAAATGCACGCCTTAAATTGATACATTTCAAATGGTTAATGCGGATGTATGTTACACCGGAGGAGTTAAATAGATATAACAAAAATATACCAGATACATGCACAAAATGCATGGAAAGTAAAGGAACCCTATTTCATTGTTTATGGGAATGTAGATTAATAAGAATGTTTTGGGAGGAGGTGAGGGTAACAATTGAAAAAATAATCTCAAAACAAATCATATTGAATCCTAAACTGTTTTTGTTGGGTCTGTACCCAGAAAAGCATAATTTCAATAAAAGTGAAAGAACATTCATAGACCTCAGTTTGCTTAATGCCAAAAAATGTATTGCACTATTATGGAAAAAGACTCATAGACCAGATGTTAACAAACCTTCCATTTTTTTTTTTTTTTTCCTCTCTCGGCGCCACACGAGTCGGCTGCCTTTTGCAACAGCGGCTCGATTCCGAGTCTTTTTCCCTTCCTCTCTCTTTTGATCCGTCTTTTTTTTTTCACCCCACTTATATCACGGACACACAGATCGTCCTAAATGTCTCCTGAGCCGGTGGACGGAGCCACTGTCTATAGCAGGATACGATACAGCAGAGAACAGCTGCTAGCATTCAACCGCCACCCGGTCCCATTGGAAAAACTCGACATACCGAGAGAACTGAGGCGAAAACGCCGCGGCTGCCGGGCTGGAGTAAGGCGGAGGACAAAAAATATAAGGTACAGACCCTCCCTTCCATCTGTTGTCATGGGAAATGTACGGTCGATACTGGGAAAGTTAGATGAGCTAGCGGCTATCTCCCGTTATGATAGCACATACCGGGACTGCTCTCTCCTTTTGTTTACTGAGACGTGGCTAACTGAACTAGCAGCAGATGCTAACATTGAGCTGGAGGGTTTTCACATGATACGAGCTGACCGAACACCAGACAGTGGCAAGGCTAGGGGCGGTGGAGTGATCATGTATGTTAACAACAACTGGTGCAGACCGGGACATATCACTGTTAAACAACGACACTGCAGCAAAGACATTGAGTTGCTAGCTGTTAGCATGAGGCCTACATATCTCCCGAGAGAACACTCACACGTGATCTGCATTGTTGTTTATGCAAATCCGACGGCGAACGCTGGGACAGCACGTGACGTCATCCATTCAGTAACCAGCAGGCTGCAGACAGAACACCCAGATGCTCTTCTCCTCATCTCAGGCGATTTCAACCATGTTTCACTGTCTCCCATTCTACCCACGTTCACCCAGTATGTCACATGCCACACTAGAGACAAAAAAACACTGGATTTATTCTACGCAAACACTAAGGAGGCGTACACCTCATCACAACTCCCCCCACTCGGGAGATCGGATCACAACTTGGTTCATCTCCGGCCGGTGTACAAACCCCTAGTGCACAGACAACCTCCGGCCATGCACACTGTGGAGTTATGGTCTGAGGAGACAATGGACACCCTAAAGGGCTGTTTTGAAGCCACCGCCTGGAAGCAGCTCTGCGATCCACATGGTGAGGACATCGATGGCCTCATTCACACCTTCACGGGCTACCTCAGCTTCTGTGTGGACAAATCCGTTCCCACCAAGACCATACGGCGTCACTCAAACAACAAACCCTGGATCAACCCTGAGATAAAAACACTTCTGAGAGAGAAGAAGAGGATCTTCAGGTCAGGGAACAGGGAGATGCTGAAGTCCGTACAGAGGGAGCTGAGGAGAAAGATCAGAGAAGGCAAGGACAGCTTCAGGAAGAAGATGGAGGACAAGCTGCAACAAAGCGACATCAGCGGGGTCTGGAGAAACCTCAAAACCATCTCGGGGCTCCAGAATACCTCCCCCCAGGCCACAGGGGGCAGGGAGTGGGCGAACAACCTGAATCTGTTTTTCAATAGATTTGACCAACCGCCCTCCCCCCTGACTGCACAACAACCACTGCTGCCTCTAAAGAAATCAAGTCCTGCTGCCCACTCCCCACTCCACCAACACCCCCCCACTCCCAACACACAGCCCCCCATCCTGACCCTGACCAGGACCCAGGTGAGGACGGAGCTGAGGAAGATCAAGGCGAGGAAGGCGCCGGGACCGGACGGCATCAGCGCAAAGCTCCTCAAGTCCTGTGCAGACCAGCTGTGTGGGATTGTGACGTATATCTTCAACATGAGCCTGAAACTGGGGAGGGTACCACAGCTGTGGAAAACATCTTGTGTGGTACCTGTACCAAAAACTTCCCACCCCAAAGACCTGAACAGCTACAGACCGGTGGCCTTGACGTCCCACTTGATGAAGACCCTGGAGAGACTGCTCCTTGCTCACCTCCGCCCCCTGGTGGAACCAGCGATGGATCCACTCCAGTTCGCCTACCAGCATGGCATTGGGGTGGAGGATGCGGTGATCTTCCTCCTTCACCGTTCTCTGTCCCACCTGGAGAAGCCCGGGAATATGGTGAGGATCATGTTCTTTGACTTCTCCAGTGCTTTCAACACCATCCAACCGATGATCCTGAAGGACAAGCTGCTGCGCGCAGGGGTGGACCAGCACCTGTCATCATGGATCCTGGACTACCTCACGAACCGGCCTCAGTTTGTGAGAACCCGGGACTGTGTGTCCGACACGATCATCAGTAGCACGGGGGCCCCCCAGGGAACGGTGCTGGCTCCCTTCCTGTTCACTCTTTATACTGCGGACTTCTCACACAACACAACACACTGCCATCTACAGAAGTTCTCTGATGACTCTGCGATCGTTGGCCTCATCTCCAATGGAGATGAAGCTGAGTACAGAGGGCTTATCCAGGACTTCGTGGACTGGTGCCATCGGAACTGCCTCCAGATCAACGCGAGGAAAACTAAGGAGCTGGTGGTGGACTGCCGCAGGCATGGGCAGCCCCTCACAGTACCAGTAAATATACAGGGAACAGACATCGAGATGGTGACATCCTATAAGTACCTGGGTATTCATCTGAACAATAAACTAGACTGGTCACACAATACTGATGCACTCTACAAGAAGGGACAGCGCAGGCTGTTCCTGCTGAGGAGGCTCAGGTCTTTTGGTGTACAAGGGGCGCTGCTGAAGTCATTCTATGACACGGTGGTGGCATCAACCATCACTTTTGGAGTGGTCTGCTGGGGCAGTGGCATTACTGCAGCCGATAGGAAGAGACTGAACAAACTGATTAAGAAAGCTAGCTCTGTCCTGGGGCAGCGCCTTGATCCGATGGAGGAGATAGGAGAGAGAAGGACGGTGGCTAAACTGTCATCTCTGCTGGAGTCCGAGTTCCACCCTATGCAGGACATACTGAATGCACTGAGGAGCTCATTTAGCAGCAGACTACATCATCCCAGGTGCACAACCGAGAGGTTTCGTAGGTCCTTCCTACCAACGGCTGTCAGACTGTACAACCTAAGCAGGGCTGCTCGCAGAGATAGCAAAAAGACGTAACAAACTAATAGTTTTTTGAATGCAAAAGATGCAATAGACTTACACAATGGTCCCCTCCGGCATACAACTAGGAACATACCGGTCGCTATGGAGGGTGAGAATATGTATGGGCACATAATCATACCATGTAGGATAACTAAGTAGACGGTTATGCTGTTTCATTCCATCTAGCAACAATGCTCTGCACTGTGTGTGTTTATATATTTGCATATTTATTCCATCTAGCTACAATGCTCAGCACTGGGTGTGTTTATATATTTATATATCTACATATTATTCCATCTAGCTACATTGCTCCGCACTGTGTGTGTTTATATACTTGCATATTTATTCCACCTAGCTGCAATGCTCCGTACTGTGGGTGTTTATATATTTACATATTTATTCCATCTAGCTACAATGCTCTGCACTGTGTGTTCATATATTCATATATTTATTCCATCCAGCTACAATGCTCTGCACTGTGTGTCTGTGTGTGTGTGTATATATATATATTTTATAGTAATACGTACATATGTTTATTAGCTGCTCTTGCTTGCTTGTTTTTTTTCTTGCCTTCTGATTGTTGCTCTGAGTGTTGCTATCCCTGTGCTGTTGCAATCCTGGAATTTCCCCGTTGTGGGACTAATAAAGGCTTATCTTATCTTATCTTATTAGAAAGAATAACATATATACTGAAATCAAAGGAAATTGTGTTTGAGAATATATGGAGACCTTTTATTGATTATGTAAAAAATTTAAACATAACTCTTGAAGAAGAAGGTGAATGATGTGTGTGGACCTTGTAAATTCCAAACTGGTGAACATAATATGTATACTAATGTATTGGATTGTCTAGACTAAACAGAGGAGCATTGTTGAAGACTTGATTTTGTTGGTGGTTGTTAGTGTTTTTAGGGCATTTTTTTTTTTTTTTTTTTTTTAGTACTTTAGTGTTAGTGTTTGTTTGTATCATGTTTGTTAAAAAAAAAAAAAAGGTTCAATAAAGATATTGTGGAAAAAAAAAAAAAAAACATTTGATCATGTTAGCAACAGGTCAAACTGGAGAATATCGGGGTGTGAGGGGTCTTTAGCAATGTTTTTTTGCTCTGCTAAGACAGTGAGAGCTGTAGAGGTCAAGCAGAGAGAAGAGTGGACAGCTGATAATCCTCTGTGCGGCATGATCCTCTGGAGCCTCTTATCGGCATTGGTGCAGCTTCTCCTCTATTGTTACCTTCTACGATAACGCATAACTTATGTCAGCAGAGTAACAGCATAACATCATCACAAAGTCAACTCCAAATATTGCGATATTCATTTTTACAACAGTTTTAAAAATTAATACCCATATTATCATGAGCCATATGATATGGCACACTGGTGACATTTTATTGTATTGATGTATCTAATGCATCATGTATCGTCATCTTGTATTGTCATGCATCTAAAAATGCAAAAACGCTAGCTATTAAAGAAAGTCATCCAAAAATTACAAAATAAAAATAGGCTTGGAATTGAAGCCTTTTCTCCAACAGGCGTATTTCACAGCAGCTATTTTGCAGTTAAATAACAGGAAAGCACAGCTGCTACTAATCAAATCGTGGGTGGAACCTTTGTTAATGCCACGAAAATCTCCCATCTTTATCTACTGCTTTATGCCAAATTAGGAACCATGACAGTTATTTGTATATTTGCTATAAAATCTACCAGCTGAACTGAATCATTTCATAATTTTATTTTTTTTTTTACTTTTATAACTGGTCTGACAAAAGTAAAAGGTGTAGAATGTTTTGCTCTGAACTGCATTAGCATAAGAATAATCATCTTAAGGAAAAAAAAAAATAATGCACATTCACATAATGCATGGAAGTAATTGTGTGGATCATAGACCATCTGGTTCTGACACAGGTTGAAATGATGATGTATGGTGTACAGGGTTAACAGACATGCTCTGAAGGAGGAATTACAGCATTTGCGTGATGTGCCTGATACAGCTACTACCAGCAAGTTTACATTGGCCATCCATCTATAATGCATCTGGTTGTGTTTCAGTTTCTTGTTTCAGGTTTTTGGGGTGTTTTCCTCTACTCAAATTTGGAAGAAAGTTGAAGCTGTATAAATGTAATATAAATACTACGCCGTGACGCTGGGCCATATGATTAAGCTCCAAAATGGTGGCAGCTTTATGCATTCATAGCAACAGCTTCACTAAAGTTTGCACACGTGTGATGCAGACACTCAAACTCTAACAATGAACTGCCAAAAAGGACAGGAAGTGTGTAGGATGGTCATTACCCAGAATGCTTGCGTGCGTCTGTCTCTGCATGTGTATGCACAAATGTTAGTTTCCCCATGTCCTCAGAGAGGCCCTGGACCATCAATCACTCTTATACAAAAAGTAGATGCATATGGAGACAGTGTGAAGCCTCACACTCTGCTGCATGATGATGTGGACATAATGTCTGTGTGAAAGAGTCAGAGAGCTGGTCCATATAAGGCAACAGACCAGTATAAACCACAATTACACGAGTGGAAATTATGCAAAAAAAGATCCTGACCGAGGTGGGGCAAAGCTTCCGCTCTTGTCAGCTTACAAGAACAAGCAGAATTAGTGGAGTTAACAGTGCTTTAGCGAGTTATCAAAACAACAGACGGACCCCACTGCTACATTATTACGACTATACTGGTGGTCATGTCAAAAAACTGACTGAACTTCATTTAATTTCAACTCGATGAGATGTAGGTTATTTATAAAGAATGATGGCAGCGTTAGCCGTCTGTGTGGGTCAGAATAAGATGACAAATTCCTCAATTATTATTCAGTCTTCAGACATGTCCTTCATTGGCAAGTTACTGTGTTAATCAGTCACATTTTCCTCTAGTGTAAGTAAGAGGTTATTTTTAGATCACTCCTTGTGATATGAACAATAAATTACTCTGTGTGTGTGTGTGTGTGTTTTGGAAGTGCATTACTTTATATTTGATTGCTGATATGCGAGGTAGTTTCTGACAGATCTACACTGTCACAGCTTAAACCTCGAGTTATTTTCATCTTTGGCTGACTGCTACCCAACCATGTGCCCACCTGACCACAGACGCACCTCGATCATAGTCATGTGACGTCAGCTGTGTGCGCATGCAACAGCGTCAAGGTTACACAATAGTCCGTATGCAATAGGGTGGGGGTGTACAGTATGTGTATATGAAGCAATTAAAGGAGAGGTGGGCTAAAGCAGACTTTGATATCAATATGTAATAAATCATTTTAACTGGCAGCTGACCCACTGCATGTTGAACAGAGGGCGACAGGACAGTACCAATCTGAGCTATACAACAATCCCGTTTCTTCTTCTACAAATACCAACTTACTCAGAATTTCAAGAATAAACTGTCCGTTATCTGTATTTGTGAGAAATGATGGGAGAGTTTTAAAGACAAGAGGGGAAGCGAACTGGTTTAAACACGTGTGCTCCTCTAACCTCAGTCCTCTAAGGTGTCCAAAAAATAATATTTAAAAAAAAACGTGTCCTCACACATGTTTTGGGTTTTTTTGTTTTTTTACAGCTTAGTTTTTCCACACTAGGGCTGCAGTAGGGCTGTAGGGATATCACGTCACCTTTGCCAAAAAATAGTAGTGTTGTGTTGATACAAGTGTGAGATCTGCGAACATAAAAAATAATAATAATCATAGTCCTATCAGCCAAACTGATCTTTAAATTTGTGCTTTTTTTCTAAATGTATAACTGTACAAAGAGTTCAAAAGAGCAAATGCTCTGGATGAACCCCAACATAAAACATGAATTATACCGTAACCGAGTCTGTGTGCAACACTTCTGCCTCTTATCCTGTTGATGCCATTTGGATAAGGCTGCAGTGCTGCAGCAGAGAGGGCTGCTGTAGCTCATGGCTTGGTTTCATTCTGTACTCATGGTTCTATATGGCACGAGTTTTTTTGTGTGACAAGTGACTATATGTGAAAATAAAGGGAAAGAAAATTAAATAACCCCCCTCATGGATCGTCACCTTACCGTGGTGGGGGGGTTTGCGTGCCCCAGTGATCCCAGGAGCTATGTTGTCTGGGGCAATTTGCCTCTGATAGGGTCTCCCAAGACAAACTGGTCCTGGGTGAAGGGCCAGACGAAGAACGATCCAACAGACTCTCATGATAAATTGTATATCAAGGATTCAGTGTACCCCGCCCGGTATGGGGTTACCGGGGCCCCACCCTGGAGCCAGGCCTGGGGGAGGGGCTCGAAGGCTAGCGTCTGGTGGCCGGGTTTCCACCCATGGGACCCGGCCGGGCTCAGCCCGAAGGAGTTACATGGGTCCGCCCTCCAGTAGGTTCACCACCTGCAGGAGGGATCATGGAAGTCCGGTGCTATGTGGATTAGGTGGCAGTCAAAGGCGGAGACCTTGGCGGACTGATCCCAAGCTTTCTAAACTGGCTTTTGGTACGTGGAATGTCACCTCTCTGGTGGGGAAGGAGCCTGAGCTGGTGTACGAGATTGAGCGATACCGGCTAGATATAGTCGGCCTCACCTCAACACACAGCTCCGGTTCCGGAACCAGTCTCCTGGAGAGGGGCTGGAGCTTGGCCTTTTCTGGAGTTGCCCCGGGCGAGAGGCGACGAGCAGGGGTAGGTATTCTTGTATCGCCCCACCTTGCTGCCTCTATATTGGAGTTTTCCCCGGTGGACGAAAGGGTTGCTTCCCTGCGCCTTCGGGTTGGGAAACGGGTCCTGACCATCATTTGTGCCTATGCACCAAATGATGTTTCAGAGTACCCACCCTTTTTGGAGTCTGTGACTGGGGTGCTGGAGGGTGCTCCTCCTGGAGACTCCATTGTCCTACTGGGGGACTTCAATGCGCACGTGGGCAACGACAGTGAAACCTGGAGGGGGGTGATTGGGAGGAACGGCCTGCCCGATCTGAACCCGAGTGGTGTTCAGTTATTGGACTTCTGTGCTAACCACAGTCTGTCTATAACGAACACCATGTTCAAGCATAAGGGTGTCCATATGTGCACCTGGCACCAGGACACCCTAGGCCGCAGGTCGATGATCGATTTTGTTATCGTATCATCAGACCTGCGACCGTATGTCTTGGACACCCGAGTAAAGAGAGGTGCAGAGCTGTCAACTGATCACCACCTGGTGGTGAGTTGGATCCGATGGCAGGGGAGGAAGCCATTCAGACCTGGTAGACCCAAACGTATAGTGAGGGTGTGCTGGGAGCGTCTGGCTGAGGCCCCTGTCCGGGAGGTCTTCAACTCCCACCTCCGGAAGAACTTCAACCACATTCCGAGGGAGTCTGGAGACATGGAGTCTGAATGGGCCATGTTCTCCACCTCTGTTGTTGAAGCGGCAGCCCAGAGCTGCGGCCGCAAGGTGGTCGGTGCATCTCGTGGTGGCAACCCCCGAACCAAGTGGTGGACACCAGTGGTGAGGGGGGCCATTAAGCTGAAGAAGGAGTCCTATCAAGCTTGGTTGGCTTGTGGGACTCCCGAAGCAGCTGAGGTGTACCGGCAGGCCAAGCGGAGTGCAGCTCGGGTGGTTGCTGAAGCAAAAACCCGGGTATGGGAGGAGTTCGGTGAGGCCATGGAACAAGACTTTCGGTCGGCTTCAAAGAGATTCTGGCAAACTGTTCGGCGGCTCAGGAGGGGAAAGCAGCTCCCCGTCCACACTGTGTATGGGGCGGATGGGACACTGTTGACTTCAACTGGGGATATCGTCGGGCGGTGGAAGGAATACTTCGAGGATCTCCTCAATCCCACTGATACGCCTTCCACAGAGGAAGCAGGGTTTGGGGACGAGGGGGATGACTCGCCTATCACAGGGGCTGAGGTCGCCAAGGTGGTTAAAAATCTCCTTGGTGGCCGGGCCCCGGGGGTGGACGAGATTCGCCCCGAGTACCTCAAGGCCCTGGATGTTGTTGGGTTGTCATGGTTGACACGCCTCTGCAACATTGCGTGGAGGTCGGGGGCAGTGCCTTTGGCATGGCAAACCGGGGTGGTGGTTCCTCTCTTCAAAAAAGGGGACCGGAGGGTGTGCTCCAACTTTAGAGGGATCACACTCCTCAGCCTCCCTGGGAAGGTCTATGCCAAGGTACTGGAGAGGAGAGTCCGGCCGTTGGTCGAACCTCGGATTCAGGAGGAGCAATGTGGTTTTCGTCCTGGCCGTGGCACATCGGACCAGCTCTTTACCCTCTCGAGAATTCTTGAGGGTTCGTGGGAGTTTGCCCAACCAGTTTACATGTGTTTTGTGGACTTGGAGAAGGCATTTGACCGCGTCCCTCGTGGATTTTTGTGGGGGGTGCTTCGGGAGTATGGGGTATCGGGCTTGTTGTTACGAGCTATTCGGTCTCTGTACGACCGTTGTGAGAGTTTAGTTCGCATTGCCAACACTCGGTCGGAGTCATTCCCAGTGAGAGTTGGACTCCGCCAGGGCTGCCCTTTGTCACCGGTCCTGTTCATAATTTTTATGGACAGGATTTCTAGGCGCAGCCAGGGAATGGAGGGTGTCATGCTTGGTGACCACAGGATCTCATCTCTGTTGTTTGCAGATGATGTTGTCCTGTTGGCTTCATCCAGCAATGACCTACAGCTCTTGCTGGGACGGTTTGCCGCTGAGTGTGAAGCGGCTGGGATGAGAATCAGCACCTCCAAGTCCGAGTCCATGGTCCTCAGCCGGAAAAAGGTGGATTGTCCTCTCCGGGTTGGGGACAGGCTCCTGCCCCAAGTGGAGGAGTTTAAGTATCTTGGGGTCTTGTTCACGAGTGAGGGGAAAATGGAGCGAGAGATCGACAGACGGATTGGAGCAGCATCTGCAGTGATGCGAACGTTGTACCGGTCTGTTGTGGTGAAGAGGGAGCTTAGTTCTAAGGCAAAGCTGTCGATTTACCAGTCAATCTACGTTCCTACTCTCACCTATGGTCACGAGCTTTGGGTAATGACCGAAAGAACGAGATCGCGGATACAAGCGGCTGAAATGAGCTTTCTCCGTAGGATTGCTGGACTCACCCTCAGAGATAGGGTGAGGAGCTCAGTCATCCGGGAGAGGCTCAGAGTAGAACCGCTGCTCCTCCACATTGAAAGGAGTCAGTTGAGGTGGTATGGGCATCTGATTAGGATGCCTCCTGGACGCCTCCCACTTGAGGTGTTTCAGGCACGTCCCACTGGGAGGAGACCCCGGGGCAGACCCAGGACTCGGTGGAGAGACTATGTCTCCCAGCTAGTCTGGGAACGCCTTGGTATCCCCTCTGAAGAGCTGGAGCAGGTGGCTGGGGAGAGGGAAGTCTGGGCTTCTCTGCTTGAACTGCTGCCTCCGCGACCCGGACCTCCGGAAAAGCGGTAGAAGATGGATGGATGGATGGATGGATGGATGGAAAATTAAATAACGCAGTCAAACAGAACTGGCAACTATGCACTGGTTCGTCATGAATTGTTTACCAGGATGCACTTCTTCCCATGTGAGACAAAGTAAGAACAGAAAACGAGAAATAATTTATAGTGAGACTCTGCCAAAAATCAAGGGTTTTCCCCCCTTGTTAAAATATCTATAATGTGTTTTTTTTTAATGACTTACAAGACACATCAAGAGCAAAACCACTCAAATGTCTCATGTTTCCGTTTTGTTTTTTGGTTTTTTTGAAGTGAAAAGAATTTGAACAAAACTGTAAGACCATGAAAGGTTTTGTTTGTAGAAAAAAAAAAGCATAAGATACCATTTTAGACAATGTAGATTTGTTTTTATAGGGGATTTATCTCCACTGGAGTACATCTTTAAAAGGAGCATAAATAACATCATGTTATTGACACAGTATTAGTTACCACAATATCAGTATATAAGAACATCCCAATTCAAACTGAAAAAAAAAATGAAAGAATGTTGTTATGAAAAACAAACATACAAGCAAGTCTTAAATTTTTGGACACTTTGTTAACCAAATAATCTAATCAACTAATTATTAGTTACGTGATTTTGCAGTAACAGTTACTGCCACGATGCAAATATTCAGATAAATGGCTGTTACATGAGTTTGAAGGGAAAAGTACAAGTGGGCCAGATTACATAAAAAGGACATAAAATGCAAACTGTGAAGGTCGAGGTCCAAATTACACACTCACTCAATTTCAGTTTATTTGTCCTTTGGTGTATAAACAGGAAAATGTATTTATATAACCAGTCACATTACATGATTGAAAAGAAAATTAATTTAAGAAGTCTAACAAAATATATAAATGTTTCAGAAACCTAAATTTGTTCTTGGGGAGAAGTCAGTTATCAGCAGTGTGTCTTTATATATTTGGGTGAATGAACGGTCGATTAAAAAGCCGAGCCACAAAATGTAGAAAACTGCTGTATTTTCTACATTTTCTAAACACTCTATGGTGTCTACGTTCTAGATAAATATTCAGAGTTCTGAGCCAAACTATGATCGTGTTCTGAAGACGTCTGTCATGGAGGATGTAAAAAAAAAAAAAAAAAAAAAAAAAAAAAAAAGAACAAAACATTCCCAACAGCGCCATGTAAGAGTGCCACGTTTCCAGTATCCCCACTGCCAACCCTAAACTGTCAGCTAATGGTCAGGTTATATGTTGGGATAACCTGAATTGGTATCCTGTCTTGCTCAGATTACATCCATGTGAGGATTCAGTAAAGATAATCAGTGAAAGGAAAAAAAAAAAATCTTAGTAAACTGCCGCACATCATTTTTCCTCTTAAAATAACTCACCAAAACCATATTAACCTATAAAACATCCAGATCACATCAACAAACTGAACAAAACTTATTTTTATACCAATGTAAATCAATAATTCAACAACAACTTAAACTTGCCTACATTATCCAAAATAGTAACTAGTTTTAATTACTCAAACCTAAGTATTCCAGGCACTCACTTTCACTCAGTTTCCCCCATAGGGATTAATAAAGGATCATCTTATCTTTTCACAACATTGTACTTAACCGAGTAGTCTGATTGCAGATTTAAAAAGAAAAACTGTACTTTTACCCAAGTACATTTGGTTGTACTCATTAAATAACGTTTGATTTTACTGATTTGAAAACTGGTTAGAAATGTGCTTGTTTATACTGTAATAACTTGTTCAAAAATGACTATATATTTCCATTTTAGTAAAGTTATGATTTTTTATATCATTGAAATCAGAGCTGAAAAAAAAAAAAAGTTCTACAATTTTGGTGTAGGAAGCATTTAATTTATAATTTTCTATGCTTTCTTAATGCAATTTGAATAATTTTAGATGATACATGTGGCTGATTTATATTTTGTTGTCCTCAGAACATGACATTTAAGAGAAAAACACTTCCAAATTAGCAAAAGTAAACTTGCAAATTTACAAAAAAAAAAAAAAAAAAGATTAAAATTTATCACAAATATATGTACAAGAGAAGAAAAAAGTGTCAACTTTATGACAAAAAATAAATGGCGTCTATAAAATATACATACAGTAAATGGTGGGGTGGTGGTCTCTTTTTCGTGTTTCAGAAAGACAGTAATCTGATGCTCCACAAATTACATTGAAAGTGAATTTAGTCAAAAAGACAGTTGTTTGGCAGTCATTACAATATCGGTTTACTTTTTTTTTTTTTTAAATCCCCAAATTATTATGGACATCCTGGAACAGTTCATTGCACTTCGAGACTTTGGGTACTATGTGATACCAAGTACAACATGGTCTGAGCCAACTGGCTCACAAAATGCTCACAGCAAACATGTAGCAAAGAATCACATTTTACAGTAACTTTTGAGAACTTTTTGACTGTTTTGTGCATGTCTATTTAGGCCCGGTTGAGTATAGCACTACTATACAGTAGCCTATGTCTCATATGGATGCTCCAATGAAAAGTCTCCTTACCAATTTACAAAAGTGCTTTGTTGCTTTAATTCTGAAAAAAGATATGCAGACCCGTTAATCTATCAAGACAGACTCCATCAGACATGAACAGTTGTTCATCAAATCTCAGCAGCCTCAGGGCATCTAATTCTGATTTATTTTGACACACCCTGTCTGTTCAAGTGGATGCTAGCTCCTGACTAAAGGTGTCTTTACGGTGCATCCAGAAAGTATTCACAGTGCTTCACTTTTCCCACATTTTGTTTATGTTACAGCCTTATTTCAAAATGGATTAAATTCATTTTTTCTACAAAATTCTACACACAATACCCCATAATGACAATGTGAAAAAAGTTTGAGATTTTTGCAAATGTATTAAAAATAAAATACTAAGAAATCACATGTACATAAGCATTCACAGCCGTTGCCATGAAGCTCAAAATTGAGCTCAGGTGCATCCTGTTTCCACTGATCATCCTTGAGATGTTTCTACAGCCTAACTGGAGTCCACCTGTGGTAAATTCAGTTGATTGGACATGATTTGGAAAGGCACACACCTGTCTATATAAGGTCCCACAATTGACAGTGCATGTCAGAGCACAAACCAAGCATGAAGTCAAAGGAATTGTCTGTAGACCTCCAAGACAGGGTTGTCTCGAGGCACAAATCTGGGGAAGGGTACAGAAACATTTCTGCTGCTTTGAAGGTCCCAATGAGCGCAGTGGCCTCCATCATCCATTATTGGAAGAAGTTCGGAACCACCAGGACTCTTCCTATAGCTGGCCGGCCATCTAAACTGAGCAATCGGGGGAGAAGGGCCTTAGTCAGGGAGGTGACCAAGAACCTGATGGCCACTCTGTCAGAGCTCCAGCGTTCCTCTGTGGAGAGACGAGAACCTTACAGAAGGACAACCATCTCTGCAGCAATCCACCAATCAGGCCTGTATGGTAGAGTGGCCAGATGGAAGCCATTCCTTAATGAAAGGCACATGCCAGCCCGCTTGGAGTTTGCCAAAAGGCACCTGAAGGATTCTCAGACCATGAGAAGCAAAATTCTCTGGTCTGATGAGACAAAGATTGAACTCTTTGGCTTGAACGCCAGGCGTCATGTTTGGAGGAAACCAGGCACCGCTCATCACCAGGCCAATACCATCCCTACAGTGAAGCATGGTGGTGGCAGCATCATGCTGTGGGGATGTTTTTCAATGGCAGGAACTGGGAGATTAGTCAGGATAGACAGAAGGATGAATGCAGCAATGTACAGAGACATCCTGGATGAAAACCTGCTCCAGAGCAGTCTTGACCTCAGACTGGGGTGACTGTTCATCTTTCAGCAGGACAACGACCCTAAGCACACAGCTAAGATATCAAACGAGTGACTTCAGGACCACTCTGTGAATGTACTTGAGTGGCCCAGCCAGAGCCCACACTTGAATCCAATTGAACATCTCTGGAGAGATCTGAAAATGGCTGTGCACCGATGCTTCCCATCCAACCTGATGGAGTTTGAGAGGTGCTGCAAAGAGGAATGGGCCAAACTGCCCAAACATAGGTGTGCCAAGCTTGTGGCATCATATTCAAAAAGACTTAGATTAGATTAGATTCAACTTTATTGTCATTACACATGTATGAATACAAGGTAACGAAACACAGTTTAGCATCCAATCAGAAGTGCAAAGGACAGCAGTGCAGTATATACGGTAATTAACAGTATGTGCAATTTAAGCAAATATATGCAAATATATGCAGCAGTGCAGAAAGTTAAAAGTACTGTTATGTGCAAATAATGTGCAATAAGTTAGATGTAGTTATGTAGTTATGCAGTTATGTACAGGTGAGGATGGCAAAAGATGATTGTAAGAGAGTCAGCGGGGAACTAAGTTCAATAACGTGACAGCTGTTGGAAAGAAACTGTTCCTAAACCTGCTGGTTCTAGTCCGAAGGCTTCTGAAACGTCTTCTGGAGGGGAGAAGCTGGAACAGTCCATGAGCAGGATGGTTGGAGTCCCTAAGAATGCTGCGTGCCCGGCGCAGACATCTTTTCCTGTAGACGTCCTCTATAGCTGGAAGTGGAGTCCCTGTGATGCGTTGGACGGTTTCCACCACCCGCTGCAGCGCCTTGCGGTCAGCTACAGAGCAGCTCCCATACCAGAGTGTGATACAGTTGGTCAGGGTGCTCTCTATCACGCAGCGGTAGAAGTTGCCCAGGATGTCAGTTGACAGATGGTTCTTCTTCAATGTCCTCAAGAAGAAGAGGCGCTGATGGGCCTTCTTGATCAGGCTGGTGGTGTTCACTGACCAGGACAGGTCCTCCGAGATGTGGGTCCCCAGGAATTTGAAGCTGGGGACACGTTCAACAGCTATGCCATTGATATGGATGGGGTCATGTGTCTCTTCCCTCTCCTTCCTGTAGTCCACTATGAGCTCCTTGAGCTCATAGTGGACATAGTGGACAATTACAGCACTTGAGGCTGTAATTGCTGCCAAAGGTGCGTCAACAAAGTATTGAGCAAAGACTGTGAATACAAATGTACATGTGATTTCTTAGTTTGTTTGTTTTTTTATTTTTAACAAATTTACAAAAATCTAAAAAAAAAAAAAAAAAATTCACATTGTCATTATGGGGTATTGTGTGTAGAATTTTGAGGAAAAAATTAATCCATTTTGGAATAAGGCTCTAACATAACAAAATGTGGAAAAAGTGAAGCACTGAATACTTTCCGGATGCACTGTAGTTGTCATGAGTGAACGACTCACATCTGCACACTCTAGTGTTGACAAAACCCATCAGACTAAAAGCAGTCTGTAGCTGCAGGCATATGTATACAAACTTCTCAATAGATTCTAATGACATTCTTACAGGTAAAAAACAAACAAACAAACAAACAAAAAACAAAACACTACTGTAAATACCACAGCAGGTAGTCAGAACTGCCTTTCATACTAGCCCATCCACGTCACCACAAGTGTTTGAAATGCTTTACCCCTCGACAGAGTTCACATGTGATTCTGATCTCTGGCTAAAACAAGCAACATGTACATCAGACCTTGTATATATTCCTTTCAATGCCAAGGAGGAATGTTCAAGAGAGATCAATGATTTTCATAGTTCAGATTTTCTGATTAAAAGAACACACCTGAGGGCTTGGATAAAACTGTTCAAAAACTTTTCTATTTAATCTGAATGTTTGCCATGTCCCGATTATTTGCAACAAGTTTCTTTCAATTGTAGCTTTGAAGAGACACACATGACTAAAGACGACTTTCCATTCTAGTATATTTTATCATTTTTACTCCAATTTTAAAACACAGCAAAGGAGCAGACTGTTAATTAACCTATCGAGCTGGCGTATCCTGGGGGTTGAGAGCAGGGCTGGGCAATGTAACCTCAAATCAACATCACCATTAATTGAGCAATTTACTTCATTTTTTAAAAATATTTATTTATTTAGGAAGGTATAAATACAGTTGAAACCGTAAGTTTGCATATAATTTATAAAAAAGATCTTTTTTTTTCCTCCCCTCATTGTCTGATATTAAATCAGACTAAGCTTTTCCTGTTTTAGGTCAGTTAGGATTACCAAAATTATTTCTATTTGCAAATAATTTTTATATCTGCTAAATAATTTTTTAGAGAATTTTTATTAACTTTCTTCAAAGTCAGAAGTTTACATTTCCTTAGTAATTGGTAGCGTTGCCTTTAAACTGCACGACTTGGATCGAATGTTTTGGGTATCCTTCCACAAGCTTCTCACAATAGTTTGCTGGAATTTTGGCCCATTTCCCCAAACAGAACTGGTGGAACTGAGTCAGGTTTGTAGCCTGCCTTGCTCCCACGTCTTTTCAGCTCTGCCTACAAATTTTCTATGTGATTGAGATCAGGGCTTTGTGATAGCCACTTCAAAACACTGACTTTGTTGTCCTTAAGCCACTTTGTAACTAATTTGGAGGTATGCTTAGGGTCATTGTCCATGTGGAAGATCCATTTGCACCCAGGCTTTAACTTCCTGGCTGATGTCTTGAGATGTTGCTTCATTACTTCCACATAATGTTCTTTCCTCATGATACCATCTATTTTGTGAAGTGTACCAGTCCCTCCTGCCGCAAAACACCCCCACAACAAGAAGCATGAAGTGCTCTAAAATTTCCTGGTAGACGACTGCGCTGACTTTGGTCTTGATAAAACACAGTGGAAAAACACCAGCTTATGACGTGGTTCTTCAAATCATCACTGACTGTGGAAACATCAACCTAAACCTCAAGCAACTTAGATTCTGTGCCTCTCCACTCTTTCTCCAGACTCTGGGACTTTGATTTCTAAATGAAATGCAAAATTTACTTTTATCTGAACAGAGGTCATCTGCTGGTGTTTGTCCACTGTGTTTTATCAAGACCAAAGCCAGCATAGTCGTTTACCAGGACAATTTTAGAGCACTTCATGTTTCCCCTCTGCTGACAAGCTTTATGGAGAAGCTGATTTCATTTTCCAGCAGGACTTGGCACACCCCCAGACTGCCAAAATCATCAAAACCTGGTTTAGTGACCATGGCATCACTGTGCTTGATTGGTCAGCAAACTCTCCTGACCTAAACCCCATAGAGAATCTATGGAGTATTGTCAAGCGGAAGATGAGACACCAGACCCAACAATGCAGACGAGCTGAAGGTCACTATCAAAGCAACCTGGACCTTCATAACACCTCAGCAGTGCCACAGGCTGATCACCTCCATGCCACACCACATTGATACTGTAATTAATCCAAAAGGAGCCCCAACCAAGTATTGAGTGTGTACATTGACATACTTTTCAGTCGGTCCACATTTGTATTAAAAAACTTTTTTAAATTAATTTATGTAATATTCTGATTTTTTGAGAAACTGAATTTGGGGTTTTCATAGGCTGTAAGCCATAATCATCAAAATTAAAATAAATAAACACTTGAAATATATCACTCTCTGTGTAATGAATCTATATATGGGTTTCACTTTCTGAAATGAGTGACAAAAAATATTGAACTTTTTCATGATATTCTAATTTTTTGAGATGTACCTGCATAAGGGGACAGTGCATAAACACACACTGTAGTTAATGTATCAAGAGGGGGAAAATTTTTGAAATAATCAACATGGGCAAAATTCAGTCAGTTCTAGGGTTTGAATGTCGGTTTGGTTATTTTGTGATTAATTGCCCAGCCCTAGTTAAGAGGTTACTTCTGCTCTCATTTCCTGTCAGCAGCTACTGCTAAAGAGCCATATAATTGCTCCATCTGTTCTTTCCTGTCAGTGGATGCGTAACAATTTTAGGAACCAAACAAAAACATTCTGTGTTCGTTTGATTCCAAAAGGAAGTCTCAGAGCTAAAACGCATACGTCGAGCACTCACTAGAACATCCATGCTAGCAGCTTAATCTCTGACTAGAGTGAATTCGTGTGTCAAGAGTAGCTGCAGCTTGATGGTTTACATCCGATCAGCGAGCTGTAATGCCCGTGTCTTCACACATCATTACACAGGCGTCTGAAACAAAAACTTAGGTCGGACGGTGCCACTTTGCTTGAGTCATATTTTCCAACCAACCACATGGGAACAAAGCTGTGCACACGCGCCTGTGTCCATTGACAGCTCTAAAGGTTGCATAATACCCTTACCAAACCACACACTCGTTTCAACACTTTCAGATCTGCCAACATCGCTGCTTCCGGTTTTATTCTGCCCTCTGTTGGTGCATTTTCATTCCCTGAAGGACTAGTCCTGTTTGCTGAAAAGATAAGGCACTAGATTTTTCTGCATTTTTCTACTGAAAACATTGAAAATGCCGTTTTCTGGAGGGGCGGAGGACTGAATGTGTATTGTGAAGTGGTGATTTCAGGCAAAGGGAAACAGGGCCGGAATATTCTGTAGCCCATGTCATATGACCACAGAGATGTGGCAAGACAAAGACCTTCTTACAAATCTTAAAGGGTTTCTTATCCACTGGTGCTCGGAGACCAGGCACGGGGACAAACACCCACATACACAGGTGTTAATGCTGACATTTAACTGGCCACTTCTCAGTTACTCTGTAACAGTCAGCAACCACTGTACACGGCAGTGGTTTGGTGAGTCGCATATGTGAGAAAGTGGAAGGAAGTCTGCCACCTCTCTGGAACACAGAAGTGCTTGGAGCACTGCAGCTCTGTCGCGCTGGTTCTGCAACATTTGAGGACAGCAGCACACAAAGTCATCATGAGTCCAGCCCTGACAAACCAGCAACACTCACACTCACACCTGTCATCTCTGTGCGCCGGTGACCTCCAGGAGCAAGATTTCGGCCTGCTGTACTTTCTAGTCAAACATAATTATAGAAGGTCCACCAGGAACTTGAATGCAGACAGATGCACGCGTGAATCCATCACATTAGAGCACCAGGAGGGAAGCACACCTGTGCAGGTACACTGGCTGCACCAGTTCTTCCTGTGTCATGGTAGAAGGGCTCCTCTCTGGCTTTGTGAGCCGAGCATATGAGCGTTAATTGTTTGTGTTTTAACTACCAACAAGGCCAATTATACCCACTTCTGATGAGCATTAGAGTCCATATCATACACTTTTTTATTGCAGCTACTGTTGACCTTGGTGGTGCTGTGTGACTAACAAGTATTTTAAGTCTTTATTTTTATATTACATCCCTGTTTATAATTGTTTATAGGCTGTACTGTGTAACCTCAATTTACTGCGTTTTATTTTGTTTTAATGCTTAAAATATTTATCGTCCCATCATTAGCTATATGGAAACATGCTTTAATTGTACCAGTGAAACATGAACAGTATTTTCTCCATCTTCTTACCTTTCCGAACTTTTGGTGCTGCACATAAAGTTGTCCCTCCTTAACGTGGGAGTCCATTCCCCACGCAAAACAAAGCAAACCACTGAAGCCCACCTTCCTTCGCACAGGCGGAGTAACGGCTTGAACTTGACAATCACTTTTTAATGGTTTATTTCTTTTTTTCCAACTTCCCTCTTCTCTTACTTCCGCTCCTCGCGCGTTAAACCCAATTTGTTGAAACACCGATGAACAGGCAACAACATCATGACGGAAACAGGACAAAATATTATTATGTTTAAAACCCAAAAAAACGGAGAGCAGTCCACACACAGTGAAAGTCCAACTACTGTCGTCCGTACGCTCCTCTACCCCCGCAGCGCTGCAAACTCGCTTTAATACACAACATGACACCTCCTATTAGGACTTTCACAATAAAAGCCTGATTAACTGTGCGGTTACTCCGGGTGCTCTGGTTTCCCCCCACAATCCAAAGACATGCATGTTAGTTTAATTGGCAATTCTAAATTGTCCCTAGGTATCTGTTTCTGATAGGCCCAAAGAATAGAGGGTTAGTACTAGTGAACCACTTCAGCACTGTATAAGTACAGGTCCTTATCCCTTGTTAATACAGCTAAATGTTTTGGCTGCAGGTTACTCCAGCATGTATATAAACTTTAATAGTATTACTAGTGACGATGCCACGGAAATTACATGCTAAAAATGTGTATAATGCCATTGTTTGTCATTTTTGCAGGTGGTACATCTTTATTTTGAAATTAACAGGAACATTTGGTGTTGTAAAGTGCTGGACAGACGCACTAAGCCGCTCCTCTTCATCCTCCTCCCACCTACTACTTCTTTTTTCTAACTTCTCTTTACCATTTCAGCCCAAACACACCTACCCATAGAAACTATCATTTATTCACTGTATGATGTGGGCATCATATATTGCATATAAACTAAAAGACATCACTAAAATACCAATTCTAAGGTAAATTTGCCTTTATATAGCTGTTATTTATCATAGGGAGAGATGAAACTACTGCCAGGTTTCTGTCTAAGTACTTAAAAGCGCTTCAGCTACAGAAATATTGAAGGAATTCTCGAAGAAAGCAGCCAATGCTGCCAGAAGCTTAACCCTAAATTAATGTGTTACAGATGCCTCCTGCTGGCTCACTGCGTCCCAGTTTCAGCCAAATGGAGCTAAATGTCTCTCACGTTGTTATGGACTGAGAATTCATTTTCTAACCATGGTTCAGCACAAAACAAGCTTTAATTGGCCTGTGTTTCTTCACTGGCCTTACACGGTCTTATCTGCATTTAATGTTAGTATGATTATGCAACCTTCACCCTGCCTAAAATAACAGGAGTCCGCAACACGCAGTTCACTGACACACATAACCAACAGCTCACAAATAAACCTTACAATTGCCTATATATTTTGCAGAGATAGATAGTGGAGCCAGGTGGAAGAATGGGGGGGGGGGGGGGAATGTTTCTCCTCTCCACTAGGGGGCGGTAGCATTTTGTGAGCCTCTTTCCTGGTTTTAGTAGGCAGCAGCCGAAGGCGGGGGGGAGAGAACTATAAATACCTGACAGGAAACAGGAAGTTCTTTCGTTCTGCTCAGTCAGCTCAAGCAGAAGGCCACACCCGAGGTTTGGAACAAGCTAGTGATTTTAGGCTTGTTGGTGTGGAGGAAGGCCAAGTGACCTTGTAGGCCTAAGCCTTAGGCCCATCCCTTAGGCCCTTAGGCCCTTAGGCCCTAAGGGATGAGGGCCATGAGTTTTCTCTGTCATTAATGAACTGTTGGGAGCTGAGGTGTGCATTTGTGAGTGGGCCTTAGCAATGCACAAAAACAGAAGACAGGCCACTATAGCTATTAATGCACTCCGTTTGTGAATAGTTTTCCTTTAAGATTTGTCTGTTTTAATGAACTCAGTTTTTTGTCATTCAGAATAAAGAATCTCTTTATATATTTTGTGTTTTGTCTTGAGCTCATTTGGCCAACACAACATTTTTGGTACTAGGAGTGGGGTTCTGCCAAAATTGAGTTCTGTGAGGCTAGTGGTTGAGTGCATTGATAGCTGTAGTGGTGGCCATCATGGAGAAAGGAGCGCAAACAGACAGGCCGAAGCTGAGGGAAGGCCTGGGACTGGGAGGAGCTTCTGGACAAGGTTGTGAGAGAAATCATCTTGGACAAGGATGGCAGCAGCCAAGTTCAACTGGAGTGACTTTAGAGGGAGGCCCTGGGACTTTCGGTACAGCACCAAGGCGTTCCATCATTTCAGATAGAGACAGTGATAATGAATATGTCCCAGAGGAGAAATTGGACACTGATGTTGTTGCGGACATGCAATCCAAGTTATCTGAATTAAATTTAAAGCACGATCAAGCTATGGCTCAAATTACTGCTATAAGTGGTGGAATGAACAGGTCTTATGTCTATTTACCTAGAAAGCGCCCAATTATTCCATTCAGTGGAGATGTTAATGTTGATGGTCACTCTGTTAATGAATTTCTTGATGAAGTAAACCACACTGTCCAAGTTCAAGGTTTAAACAACCAAGATCAAGTTGATTTTATTCTTTCTCTCCTTAGAGGTTCAGCACTTGAAGAAGTGAGGCTACATTTTGATGGTGAAGTAGATAATGCTGCTGAGTTACTTAACATTCTTCGAGAAGCATACAGTGAGAAACGCAGTACAGCTTAACTGCTGCAGAAGTTTTAAGGTCGTTACCAATTTGAGAGTGAAGACTTCTTTGAGTACTTGCATGCATTATCACAGATTCTTTGCATAGCTTTAAGACAAAGACCTGATGCAGTAACGGATGCAGCAATAATAATTAGAGATCAGTTTGTGGAAGGGGTTAGAGAGTCAGCCCTACGAAGCAAGCTTCGCAAAATGGTTAAAGAAAGACCACACTGCACATTGTTTGAGGTGCGACAGGAGGCAGTTGCCTGGTCTCAAGAAGACCGACCTACTAGCACATGAGCTGTTAGGAGTAGGAACATCATATAGACGTGGACAAAATTGTTGGTACCCCTCTGTTAATGAAAGAAAAACCCACAACAGTCACAGAAATAACTTGAATCTGACAAAAGTGGTAATAAATAAAAATTCTATGAAAATTAACCATTGAAAATCAGACAGTGCTTTTGAATTGTGGCTCAACAGAATTATTTTAAAAAACAAACTCATGAAACAGGCCTGGACAAAAATGATGGTACCCTTAACTTAATATTTTGTTGCACAACCTTTTGAGGCAATCACTGCAATTAAACCATTTCTGTAACTGTCAATGAGACTTCTGCACCTCTCAGCAGGTATTTTGGCCCACTCCTCATGAGCAAACTGCTCCAGTTGTCTCAGGTTTGAAGGGTGCCTTCTCCAGACGGCATGTTTCAGCTCCTTCCACAGATGTTCAATAGGATTTAGATCAGGGCTCATAGAAGTCCACTTTAAAATAGTCCAATGTTTCATTCTTAGCCATTCTTGGGTGTTTTTAGCAGTGTTTTTGGTCATTATCCTGTTGCAAGACCCATGATCTGCCACTGAGACCAAGCTGTCTGACACTGGGCAGCACATTTCTCTCTAGAATACCTTGATAGTCTTGAGATTTCATTGTACCCTGCACAGATTCAAGACACCCTGTGCCAGATGCAGCAAAGCAGCCCCAGAACATAACAGAATCTCCTCCATGTTTCACAGTAGGGACAGTGTTCTTTTCTTGGTATGCTTCATTTTTGCATCTGTGAACGTAGAGCTGATGTGCTTTGCCAAAAAGTTCCAGTTTTGTCTCATCTGTCCGTAGGACATTCTCTCAGAAGCTTTGTGGCTTGTCAACATGCAGTTTAGCAAATTCCAGTCTGGCTTTTTTATGATTTGTTTTCAACAGTGGTGTCCTCCTTGGTCGTCTCCCATGAAGTCCACTGTGGCTCAAACAACGACAGATGGTGCGATCTGACACTGATGTACCTTGACCTTGGAGTTCACCATGAATGTGTTTAGAGGTTGTTCTGGGCTCTTTTGTTACTATTCGTATTATCCATCTCCTCCTGCGGCCACGTCCAGGGAGGTTGGCTACAGTCCTGTGGATCTTAAATTTCTGAATAATATGTGCAACTGTAGTCACAGGAACATCAAGCTGATTGGAGATGGTCTTATAGCCTTTACCTTTAACATGCTTGTCTATAATTTTCTTTCTAATCTCCTGAGACAACTCTCTCCTTTGCTTCCTCTGGTCCATGTTTAGTGTGGTACACACCATGTCAACAAACAGCACAGTGACTACTTGTCACCCTTTAAATAGGCCGACTGACTGATTACAGGTTTATAGACACCTGTGATGTTAATTAGAGGACACATCTTGGTTGAACATATCCCTATGGTCACATTATTTTCAATCTTTTATAGGGGTACTGTAGAGGATGCGTTCAATGATGAGGCTGAGTTTTATTTCTCAGGTTCAGCTTTATTGACAGAACACATACTCTAGCATTCTCAAAGCAGGAAGAAGAGAAAGAACTATATCACATCATCTCTTTATATGTTTCCAGCATCAGAACTCAAGTCACATGGTGCTCAGTAAACATACAGTCACAATGCAACCCTTTGAACTTTCACCATTGTCTCTTATTCATTGATGAACCGGAAATCTCTCTGGGGCATCTTCTCCGAGACAAAGGCCAAATCTCACACCTCCTCGTCATCTTCTGCAGATTCGAGCCTTTTGTCCTTCGAGACGTGAAGCCTCCAATAAACATGCAGTCATACCTTTGTGGAAAATGTGAGCCCAACATATGCGCCACATAACCCCCCCCCCCCCCCCAAACGTCTATTAAAGGACAAAACATGCATGGCATAAAAAAGAAAAAACACTCCACATATCACAAATCAATCCACCAGATGCCTGGGTCTTAACCTTCTGCCGAATCTGCTGTAAACCGACTTTGCTACCCCTGCAGCGTCTTTCTGCCTCTGTGGATTAAAGCTGTTAGCACATCTCTGTGAAGGTTCTGGAGAATGTCTTCTCGGCGGCCTGCCACGGCGGGGGGGCCTCGCCAGCTGCACTTGGTCATCAGCCAAAACAAAAGCGGGTTTGAGTCTGTTTATGCAAATCAACTCCTTTCTGCCCCCTAAATCTAGCAGAAAATGCTTCTCCCCGGTCTCCAGCACTCTGAACGGTCCGTCATAAAACGGTCGCAAACTTGGGCGCTGAGCATCATGTCTAACAAAAACAAACTCCGCATTTTTTAAAGCCTTCAGCACAAAAACGCGTGGGAAACCGTGATGAACCGGGCCAGGGAGTGTGTTTGCTCCTGTGTCGCTCTTCAACGGCTGAGCGGGGGGGGCAATTTGGTGCGGGATTGTCGGGGAGAAATTCCCCCAGCAAATGGAGAGGTTGTGCAAAAACTAACTCAGCCGGGGAAGCCTGCAAATCTTCCTTAGGTGCAGAACGCAACCCCAATAAAACCCATGAAAGTTTGTCCACCCAATTTGTATCCGTCAGCGACGCTCTGAGGGCTGCTTTTAACGACCTGTGAAAGCGTTCGCATAAACCATTAGCCTGGGGGTTATACGCGGTAGTGCGATGAATCTTCACCCCTAAGCTGCGGGCCATCGATGACCATAGTTCGGAAATAAATTGGGGACCCCTGTCGGACGTTATGTCCGATGGGACTCTGAAACGCGCAACCCACGCTGTTAAAAATGCTCGCGCAACTTCTTCCGCTGTGGTTGATGTCAGAGGGATCGCCTCTGGCCAACGCGTGGTGCGATCCACCATCGTCAAAAGATGTGTGTGCCCGTGTGATGGCGGAAGGAGACCCACCAAGTCAACATGCACGTGATCAAAACGCTTAGTGGGGATGTGAAAAGGTTCCAACGGAGCCCTAGTGTGCTTGTGTATTTTGGCTCGCTGACACGCTATGCAGGCTGCTGCCCATTCCTTGACCTGTTTGCGCAACCCGGGCCAAACGAATTTCTCCCCCACCATCTTAATCGATGCACGCACCCCCGGGTGCGCCAGAGAATGGACCGAGTCAAAAACGCGGCGACGCCACGCAGCTGGAACCACGGGGCGAGGCCGTCCCATGGAGACATCGCAGATTAGGGGGGGCATACCAATTTGCTGCACCCTGTGCTCCAGCCTTAACCCTGTTGGTCCAGACTGGAGCGCGCGCACGTCCGCATCATTAACCTGCTCCGCGGCCATGGCTGCATAATCTAAACCTACACAGACCGGGGCTGCGCGCGCTTCCGCGTCGCTGCCCCGGCCCGCGGCCACGGCTACAGAGTCTGCCCCCACGGGGCCTGGCGTTGCTACCGCACACGAGAGACAGTCTGCCACTACATTGTGTTTACCCGCGACATGCTGGATATCGGTGGTGAACTCCGATATCGCGGCTAGTTGCCTTTGTTGCCGGCCTGACCAGGATTCTGAAATCTTGGCCATCGCAAACGTTAGCGGTTTGTGATCCACAAACGCAGTGAAACGTCGCCCTTCCAGCCAGACCTGGAAATGGCGGATGGCCAAGTGTAGGGCCAAAAGCTCCCTGTCGAACGCGTTGTATTTACGCTCGCTATCGCGCAAGGTTTTGCTGAAAAATGCGAGGGGATGCCAGGTACCTGCCACAAACTGTTCAACGACCACCCCCACTGCTAAATCGGAAGCGTCAGTGGTGAGCGCCATGCGGGCCGTTGGAACTGGGTGCGCTAACAAAACTGCGTTTGCCAGGGCTGATTTGACCTGGGCAAAAGCGCGCTCCCGCTCCGGAGACCATTCAACCTTATTTGCTGGCTTTTGTTTTTTTAACGCAGTGTATAATGGTTGCATGAGCCGCGCTGCGCTTGGGAGGAACCGGTTGTAAAAATTAACCATTCCCAAAAACTCCTGTAGTGCCTTGACCGTTTGAGGTTGCGGAAAATCTGTTATTGCGCGCACCTTATCGGGCAGAGGAACCACTCCTTCTGGCGAAACGCGATGCCCCAAAAAATCAATTTGCGCCACCCCAAACTGCCACTTCGCTGGGTTAATTATTAACCCGTGCTCTGTCAGCC
Source organism: Pholidichthys leucotaenia (assembly GCA_020510985.1). NCBI lineage: Eukaryota > Metazoa > Chordata > Actinopteri > Cichliformes > Pholidichthyidae > Pholidichthys > Pholidichthys leucotaenia. Next base: position 202,248,569 of record CM035836.1, on the reverse strand, counting down.
TCCGAAAAACTGCTGTGAGGTGACTTTCGTGTTCGCCTTCGGACGTGCTGGCTACTAAAATGTCATCCAAGTAAACGAACACGAAAGGGAGGTTGCGTAAAACTGCATCCATCATGCGTTGAAAAGTCTGTGCAGCCCCCTTGAGACCAAACGGCATGCGCAAAAACTCAAAAAGGCCGAAAGGAGTTATAACCGCTGTTTTGGGTATATCCTGAGCGCGCACTGGAACTTGGTGGTAACCGCGCACCAAATCTATTTTAGAAAAAATGCGCACCCCCGCCAAATGAACTGAGAAATCCTGAATGTGCGGAATCGGGTAGTGGTCGTGTGCTGAAACGTTGTTCAACCTGCGGAAATCGCCGCAAGGTCGCCACGAGCCATCAGCTTTTGGGACCATGTGTAGCGGCAAAGCCCAGGGGCTTTTGGAGCGTCTAATAATGCCCAGTTTTTCCAGGTTGGCGAACTCCTCGCGCGTGATGGCCAGTTTAGCTGAGCCCAAGCGCCAAGCTTTTGCAAAAACGGGCGGCCCGGTGGTGGTGATAAAATGCTCCACCCCATGCTTAGCCACTGTCGCCGAAAACGTGGGGACTGTGAGTGCTGGGAACTGAGCGAGCAATGCGTGAAACTTACCACCCGCAGCTGTGACGCTGGCATGTGCAGTCGGCGGGGCCACCCGAGCTGTGCAGGGAATAGAATGGAAAGACAGTGCATTAACCAAACGTCTATTAGCAAGGTCAACCAATAAACCATGTGAGCACAAAAAATCAGCCTCTAACATGTTGAAACTGACTGCTGCTACAATAAAAGTCCACTCAAATGAACGGCCTTGTAAGGACAGAAGCATAGTCCTCTCACCGAAAGTTTTAATCGTTGAGCCGTTCGCTGCTGACACCGACACCCAGGGAGCTTTGGACGGCATCAGCCGTTCCGCGTAGGTGGGTGTGACGAAACTCAGCTGGGAACCCGTGTCCACGAGGAATTGTTTCCCCGAGTGTGCATCCGTCAGGTAAAGCAGCTTGTTCTCCTCGCCGAGGGTCGCAGCTGCTACCGGCCCTCGGTCTTGGCGTTTCCCGGGCGCTTGAAGTGGCACGGTGGGACACACTTGTGTGCTCTCTCTGCAAAACGGCGATGGTAGAAGCACAGGCCGTCATCCGCTCCGCGCCGCCTGGTCCCCGTCGCCGCTGTCGTCGGTGCGTCTGGCGTCGCGACCACTGGCTCCAAGCCATCTCCAGACGTCGTTCCTGGGCTAGCTGCCGCGGCCAAAACCGCGCTCCGCTTGTGGGCGTCGACAAGCCGCTGCGCCTCCTTGCTCAGCCCATGGTAGTCTCGCCTGGCCAATCGGGGCGACTCTGCCAGGGCTACTCTCACTGCTGGTGGCAGGGTCCGGAGGAAAAGATGGGCAAAAATAAATTCGCCATCCTCGGAGTCTTTCAACCTCAGCATCTTCACCATCAGGTCTGCAGGTCTGTCGTTCTCCGACTCCGTCAACGTTAGGAGCCCCTCTGCTCGCTGTTGGACCGAAGGGGTGAAATGGCTGATCAGCGCGTCCTTCAATGCGCTGTACTTGTCGCTGTCCAGTGGATGATTAACCAGATCTTCCACCCTCTGGACCGTGTGGCTGTCCAGCTTCGCTACCACATGGTAGAATCTTGTGTCATCCTTTGAGATTCTCCGGAGGTTGAACTGCGCCTCGACCGCGCTAAACCATGAGCACGGGCTGTGCTGCCAGAAATCGGGCAGCCGGAGTGTGGAGGCGGCCATCAGGCTGGCTTTCGCCAAGCCCCGCTCGGGAGAATTCTGTCTGCTCATTCTTTGTCGTAGGTCACCAGTGTAGAGGATGCGTTCAATGATGAGGCTGAGTTTTATTTCTCAGTTTCAGCTTTATTGACAGAACACATACTCTAGCATTCTCAAAGCAGGAAGAAGAGAAAGAACTATATCACATCACCTCTTTATATGTTTCCAGCATCAGAACTCAAGTCACATGGTGCTCAGTAAACATACAGTCACAATGCAACCCTTTGAACTTTCACCATTGTCTCTTATTCATTGATGAACTGGAAATCTCTCTGGGGCATCTTCTCCGAGACAAAGGCCAAATCTCGTCATCTTCTGCAGATTCGAGCCTTTTGTCCTTCAAATCTCGTCATCTTCTGCAGATTCGAGCCTTTTGTCCTTCAAGACGTGAAGCCTCCAATAAACATGCAGTCATACCTTTGTGGAAAATGTGAGCCCAACATATGTGCCACAGTACCATCATTTTTGTCCAGGCCTGTTTCATGAGTTTGTTTTTTAAAATAATTCTGTTGAACCACAATTCTAAAGCATTGTCTGATTTTCATTGGTTAATTTTCATAGAATTTTTATTTATTACCACTTTTGTCAGATTCAAGTTATTTCTGTGACCATTGTGGGTTTTAATTTCATTAACAGAGGGGTACCAACAATTTTGTCCACGTCTGTATGTGACAATGTGTCTGTAGGACACTGTCAAGATCCATCTTCTACATTAAATGATATTCTGAAAATTGTTTCTGAGCAAGGTAAAGCCACCATTGAGTTGACCAATATTGTGAAAGACAGTCTGGTTGTCAGGGAAAAGCCATCTGGGACTAGTAAGTCCAGACTAAGGCCACAATTTACTGAGGATAGACTGCCCATATGTTTTAGATGTAAAGAAATGGGGCATATTGCCAGGGAGTGCAGGCAACGTCAGTCAGGGGGTAGGCCAGTTACAAGAAATGCATCTAGGGACTCACCCAATCAGGGAAACTAGCTCCCTCAGTTGCCAAGAGCCGGACAATTAGAAGAGAGGGTAGAGGCTGAAAGACCCTTACACATGAGAGATTTCTTGAAAAAGCAGTGGGTAAATGTCCAGAGGTTGAAGTAGAAGTGGGTGGAGTTAGGGCCAAGACCCTGTTGGATACTGGGAGTCAGGTTAGCACCATCTCTGAATAGTTCTTTAAAAGACATTTACAAAAGGAGAATCAGGACATGACCTCAACTGTTAAATGGCTGAAGTTAACAGCAGCTAACTCTTTGCCAATTCCTTATATAGGATACATAGAGTTGGATGTGCAGACTTTGGGGTTAACTATACCTGAATGTGGGTTTTTGGTAGTCCAAGATCCTGCTCCTACATTGTCAGAGCAGGAGTAAGTTTCAAAAGGGTCTGAGTCAGGTAAAATCCTGTCCTATTCTCCTTGGTATGAATGTGATAAAGAGATGTAGGGAACTGGCAATAGCCAGTTTTGATATAAATTTTGGGGCAGAATTGGATTTGGCCTGGAGAGATGCTTTCCAGAAAGTGCAAGTGTGTGAGATAGTTGGGGAAACTGCTGTGGCTAGGATAGCGGATAGAAACACCACGCATGTACCAGCAGCTTCTGTTGCTACTGTGCATGCCAAAGGTCTAAAGCGAGCCTCAGGTGATCAGGTTTTGATGCTTTTGGAGCCCACTAATACACCACTGCCTAGTGGCTTATTTGTAATTCCCACCTTGGTTGAAGCTGAGAAGTTTGTGTTTCCAGTCCAAGTGGTAAACTTTACTCAAGAAGATTTGTGGTTACAACCAATAACAAGGCCGGGGGTTCTAGAGGTTGTTGAATGTGTTGATGGGACAACTGAGGTATGTTTTAATCGTATCTCTGTAGATCATGAAGAGGTGTCAGTCGAAGGAAAGAGGGTTCAATCGTCGGAGGCTAGGATGCATTCATTGTTGGAGCATCTAAATGTGGGAGCCTACCCTGAGTAAATTAGCCACCCTCTTTTCTTAGTTTTCAGATGTTTTTGTACTCAGGGATGAGGATTTGGGTTATACAGACAAGGTTAAGCATGAATTCAACCTTACAGATGACGTTCCAGTTACACAGCCCTATAGGCGCATACTTCCAACCCAATATCAAGAGGTTAGGGAACATATAGCCCAACTTCTCAAAAAGGGAGTCATCAAGGAGAGCACTAGTGCTTATGCTTCACTCATTGTGCTTGTGAGTAAGGCAGATGGTAACCTAAGGTTGTGTGTGGATTATAGGAAGTTAAACGCAAAGACAAGGCGTGATGCATTCCCCTTGCCTCGAATAATTGAATGTTTTGATGCTTTGCATGGTGCCAAGTTTTTGTCCACCATTGATCTTGCAAGTGGGTACCGTCAAGTAGCAGTTCATTAAAAGGACAGGCACAAAACTGCCTTCACAACCCGTTTTGGGTTGTTTGAGTACACCAGGCTGTAATTTGTTGTTTGTAATGGTCCAGCAACATTTCAAAGGCTCATGCAGGCCACTATGAGTGATCTTGTGTTTCAAATCATGCTTGTCTACTTGGATGACATCTTGGTCTATTAACACACCTTTGAAGAACATTTAAGTCGACTCCAGATAGTCTTGCAGAGGCTTAGAGAGACAGGTTTAAAGGTTAAAGTGGAAAAGTGTCAGTTTCTTCAGTCCACCGTTCGTTTCCTTGGTCATCAGGTGTCAGCTGAGGGTATAGGTACTGACCCTGATAAGGTATCTGCAGTGCAGCAGTGGCTAGTGCCAAAATCTGTGAAAGACCTGAGAACGTTTTTGGGTTTCTGTAGTTATTACAGGAGGTTTATACCGGGTTTTTCTCAGTTAGCAGGGCCTTTGCATGACTTGGTCAATGCCTGTATTAAAGAGAATCATTCTGTTCAGTCAAAGGGACTATTTGATAGCCTATGGACCTCAGAGTGTCAGAAGTCCTTCAAGTTAATGAAGGAGAAGCTCATTAGTGCCCCTTTTCTTGGTTATGCTGATTTCTCCCTTCCTTTTGTTCTGGACACTGATGCTAGCTGTTTGGGGCTGTTCTCTATCAGATTCAGGAAGGCAAGAAACAGGTAATAGCCTATGCTAGGAAGGGAAAATGATAGGAATTATAGCAGTATGAGACTTGAGCTTTTGGCTTTGAAGTGGGCTGTGTCTGAAAAATTCAGAGGTTACCTTTTAGGATCCAGATTCGCAGTTGTGACTGACAACAATCCATTATGTCATCTGAACACTGCCAGGTTGGGTGCAATTGAGCAACGGTGGATTGCATAGTTGGCTCTATTTGATTTTAATGTGCAGTACCGCCCTGGTAAAAATAACAATGTCGCTGATGCCCTCTCTAGGCAGTCGTTAGCAAGGGAGCCTCAGTCAGATGGGGATGATCAGGAGTTTGATGGTTGTATATCCATCTGTAATGTCATTTGGAGGGGGACAGTTTTGGATCCAGATTTGGTTGGCGCAGGTGTTAAATGTTGCCAGGTTAGGCAGGCTCAGGCTTTGGTAGTTGCGCCGAGTGCTGATAATGGTTTGCAAGGTAATACACCCACTTTGCCAGGTTACTCAAAAGAGGAGCTTAGTCAGCTCCAGAATGCTGATCCTACAATTCAGTCTTTTAAGCAGTTTTGGGACAAGCAGGAAAAGCCCACTTATCATGAAAGAAAGGGATTGACAAAGTCAGTGATTTCTTTACTAAGACACTGGCCAAGGATTAGGAAAATTGATGAACTTTTGTACCACGTCATTGGAAATGTGCAGGAGGGTGACTGCAAGCAACTTCTGTTACCTGCGTGTTTGAAAGATGTTGTTCTCAAGTGTGTTCATGATGATTTGGGACATCAAGGTATAGAACGTACACAGAACCTCTTGAGACAAAGATGTTTTGGGGTTGGGATGTATGAGGATGTGAAGAAGTGGATTAGGGGATGTCAGAGGTGTGTACTTATTAAGATGCCACAGCCAAAGATCCGAGCACCTATGCAGGCATTCCTAGCTACTCGTCCACTTGAGGTTGTTGCAGTGGATTTTACTTTGTTGGAACCTGCATCAGATGGTCGGGAGAATGTATTGATTGTTACTGATGTTTTCACTAAATTTACACAAGCATTTCCTGCGCATGACCAGAGAGCTGATACCACAGCTAAAATACTTCTAAGGGAGTGGTTTATGAAATATGGAGTGCCTGAGAGACTACATTCAAATCAGGGTAGGAATTTTGAGAGCAAAGTTGTCCAGGAGTTGTGCAAACTGTATGGTGTCAAGAAGACTCGCACTACACCTCATCATTCACAAGGTAATGCACAATGTGAGCGCTTTAATAGGACCCTGCATGATCTCTTGCGTACACTACCTCCAGAAAAGAAACGATGTTGGCCTGAGTATTTACCAGAGTTAGTTTATGCATATAATGTAGCTCCTCATGGTACTACAGGCTACTCGCCTTATTACCTTATGTTTGGCATGCACCCACATCTTCCTGTGGATGCTTTGTTAGGGCAGGGACAAACATTTGACAGGAAACATGATTGGCTAGCCATACACCAGCAACGTCTTAATAATGTTCATGCCAGAGTAAAACGATATGCAGAGCAGAAGGCTGCAGAGAGACTTGAGGCATGCAGAGATAAAGTACACTGTCCTCCGGCAGAGGTGGGTCAGTTGGTCTACCTTCGCCATTGGCCTCAAGGCAGAAATAAAATTCAAGATGCTTGGGGACCGACTGTGTACAGAGTAGTTGAGGTCAAGGGTAGCACGCATGCAGTGGAGCCAGTAGAGGGTGGCCCCATTAAAAGGGTCCATAGAACGAATCTTAGGCCCTGTGTGCATCTTGTTCCTGCACCCAGGAGATTAAGGGGTAGCGTTTCCCCTTCACCAACACACCATTCCCATTCCACCATTTCTACTGAACATCTAGGCTCAAACCCAGAATATGTTGTTGTTGAAGAGACTTCATATCCCACTCTGGATTCCAGAGATGGTGAGGGAGAGATTGTCACTGGAGAAGAGGAGCAGGCTGTTGAATTTGCAGTGTCTGAGGTTGAAGATGGGGTTGAGACAATAACTGTTTCGCCTACACCTGATGCAGTTCCTCTCACATGTGACAGTCCGAATGATGTTGAGGTGACAGTACCTACTCCAGCACCACGGCAAAGTCAAAGGTCAAATATAGGGGTCCATCCCAATCCTCATCATCTCCCTAGGTCTATGTGTAGTTCAGTTTCCCTTAGCCCTGATGTACTGTCCCAGTTGTTAACCAGTACAGGCACTCTTTTCTTCAGGGAAGCCATTAGTGAAGTTAGAAATTTAAGCTAAGTCACCGGGGACGTTGACGTTGTAGCAGGGGAGAGTGTCGCCTGGTGGAAGAATAGGGGGAAGATGTTTCTCTTCTCCACTAGGGGGCGGTAGCATTTTGTGAGCCTCTTTCCTGGTATTAATAGGCAGCAGCCGAAGGGGGGGGGGGGAGAGAACTATAAATATCTGACAGGAAACAGGAAGTTCTTTCATTCTGCTCAGACAGCTCAAGCAGAAGGCCACACTCGAGGTTTGGAACAAGCTAGTGATTTTAGGCTTGTTGGTGTGGAAGAAGGTCAAGTGACCTTGTAGGCCTAAGGGATGAGGGCCATGAGTTTTCTCTGTCATTAATGAACTGTTGGGAGCTGAGGTGTGCATTTGTGAGTGGGCCCTAGCAATGCACAAAAACAGAAGATAGGCCACTATAGCTGTTAATGCACTCTATTTGTGAAGTTTTCCTTTAAGATTTGTCTGTTTTAACAAACTCAGTTTTTTGTCATTCAGAATAAAGAACCTCTTTGTATATTTTGTGTTTTGTCTTGAGCTCATTTGGCCAGACACCACGATAGATAGATAGATAGATAGTGTTGTGTATGCAGTTACTCCTTTGTTACTTTACACACACACATTCAACCTTGGATGTGCCACAATAAGCACAGACACCGTAAGTGCGTTTTTAGGAGCCGAGGCTCGGCTTCCATTTTATTGAACTGAACTTGGACTCATTACATCCTAGTGCGCATGCGCGTATTACTTTATACAAGAACTATCAATGCGCAACAATGAAATAAAATAGATCCCAATATCCCATACCTAACACTCCTCCCTTCCAGCATTGATATCCCCACTAACTAAAGGTTGTTTACCTGAGTAAGTATTAATCATAACTAAATACATCTAACCTATCTACTCTCATTCTACCATAACCCATTTCAGTCCTGGAATCGCTCTGGAGGTCTCCGAATTCTCTCTGGATAGCGCCTCTCTGGTGGAGCGTCGGCAGCAGGATTTTGAGGAACAGCAGGGACTGGTGCAGTATCACCTGCATCGGCTTCAGGCCCGCCTGTGGCTTGATCTTCGTCACTGAACTGAAAGTCACCCTGGAATGGTGTAGCGTTGGCATCCATGTTGGTTGCTCCAGATGCATCCAACAGCTGATCCACGTGTCTACGCCACAGTAGGTCTGGCCCGATTTTCACCTCGTAGGTTAACGGTCCTGTCTGTGACACGATGGTACCAGGCTGCCACTTTTGTCCTTTGCTGCGGTAGTCTTTGGCTATCACCTGTTGTCCCACTTGGAAGGTACGCAGTGAGCGCGTCTGGAATCGGAGAGCAGATTCCGTCTGTTTTCTCTGTACACGTTGCTGTAGACTGGGTTTCAATAAGTCTAAGCGTGAGCGCAGGGGACGCCCTAGGAAGAGCATGGCAGGTGTCTGTCCTGTTATTGCGTGTGTACTGTTGCGATAGGCCAGCAGAAAGTTTGCAATCTTCTGCTGTAGCGATGCACAGTCCTTATCCATGGCCTTCATAGACTGTTTGAAAGTCTGAATGAAACGTTCCGCTTGGCCGTTAGAAGCTGGATGATATGGCACAATGGTGGTGTGTTGTATGCCATTCCTTTTAACAAAGCGCTGAAACTCTTCAGAAGTGAAAGGTGTTCCGTTATCACTCACAATCTGATGCGGAAGGCCTGTGCGTGAGAACAGGGCCCGTAAGAGTTCAACTGTCTTTGCAGAGGTTGCTGTTTTTGTGCAGAAAACCTCAGGCCACTTTGAATGCGCATCAACTACGACCAGGTACATGCGGTCCATGAAAGGGCCCGCATAGTCGATGTGAACCCGTTGCCATGGTTTTGTAGGCCATTCCCACACATGCAGTGGGGCTGTTGGTGGAGTCTTTTGGGTCTGCTGACACCCGTAGCATGTCTTTGCAATGTCCTCGATCTGTCCATCAATTCCAGGCCACCATACAAAGCTTCTTGCGAGGTGTTTCATTTTCACCACACCTAAGTGTCCCTCGTGTAGCACTGAGAGAACCCTCTGGCGCAGCTTCTGTGGTATCACTACCCTCGCCCCCCACAAAATGCATCCTTGATGCACTGTGAGCTGTTCACGGCGACTGGAATAGCCCGGTAAGGATGAGTCACCCTTGCGTGGCCAGCCTTTCAGTGTCAGCTCGTAGACTCTAGACAAGACAGGGTCGCGGCCTGTCTCTCGTGCGATCTCCTCACTTGTGACTGGTAGGGGATCCACTTGTGTCATCTGGAACATGTCCACCGCTTCCTTGGTCTTAATTGGCGGTGCGACTTGTAGTGGCAACCGGGACAACCCGTCAGCGTTCCCATGGTGAAGTGTGCCTTTGTACTCAATGCTGTAGGTGTGAGCACTCAAAAACAAGGCCCACCGTTGCAGTCGAGCAGCGGCCATGGCTGGTACTCCCTTAGCTGGATTAAAGATTGAAACTAAAGGCTTATGATCTCTGAGGAGGGTAAAGTGCTTTCCGTATAGATACTTATTGAACTTTTTCACTCCCCAGACCAAACTAAGAGCTTCTCTGTCAATTTGCGCATAGTTACGCTCAGCTGCATTCAGCGATCGGGAGGCAAATGCTATTGGTCGCTCTGTTCCGTCAGTGAACCGGTGTGATAGCACGGCTCCAATTCCGGAAGGGGAAGCATCACATGCAAGCTTGAGCGGCACTTCGGGGTCATAGTGTGTCAACACGTTGTCTGAGGTCACCAACTGCTTTGCTTGCTTGAAGGCCTTTTCACAGTCCTGGGACCAGTGCCACTTAGTGCCCTGTTGGAGTAGGGAATTCAATGGGTGTAGCACTGAGGACAGGTTGGGCAAGAATTTCCTGTAATAGTTAACCAGGCCCAAGAAAGATCTCAATTGAGAGACATCTTGTGGTGGTGGGGCCTTCAAAACAGCGTCAATTTTGTCTTTGCATTTGTGTAGCCCGTTTTTGTCAATTTTGTGGCCACAGTATTCAATGTCATCCTGGAAGAATTCACATTTTGCTTTGTTGGCATGTAATCCAAATTCATTCAGTCTTTGGAGCACTTTTTCAAGATTTTCCAGATGTTCGTTGTCGTTAGCTCCCGTGATCACTATGTCATCCAAATAGCACTGTGTATTTGGTATGCCTTGTAGGACTTGATCCATTGCCTTCTGCCAGATTGCTGGCGCTGAAGCGATGCCGAAGACCAGGCGGTTGTACTGATAGAGACCTTTGGAGGTGTTGATGGTCAAGTACTTTTTGGACGACTCCTCCATCTCCATCTGTAAGTACGCTTGTGCAAGGTCAATCTTGGAAAATCGCTTACCCTGGCCCAGCGCTGCGAAGATGTCGTCAATTCGCGGTAGAGGGTACTGTTCCGCCTTCAAGACCGGATTGACTGTCACCTTAAAATCACCGCAGATGCGTACTGAGCCATTACCCTTTACCACTGGCACTATTGGCGTTGCCCATTCAGACCAGTCCACTTTCGATAGGATGCCCTCCTTTTCCAACCTTTGAAGTTCATTTTCCACCTTGGGCCGGAGAGCGTATGGAACTGTACGCGCCTTGTGGAATTTGGGTACAGCGTCGTCATTCAGAACAATCTGGGCTTTCAGATGTTTTAGTTTGCCTATGCCATCTTGAAAAACTTCTCCTGCATTTTGAAGTATTTTGTTCAATTTTTCATTTGTAGAGCCATTGCTCTGCTTTTTGGTCACTGTGGCTTGCATTTCTTTAATTGACTGCCAATCCAATTGTACTTCACGAAGCCATTCACGGCCAAACAGGGGCGCACCCCCTCTCTCAATAACACAGGGGCAGTGCACACTGTTGATCGCCATAGTGCACATTCACATTGATCACGCCCATTGGGGCTACGCGCTCCCCTGTGTAAGTTTTGAGCATTACATCTGTAGATTGCAATTGCAGATGTGAGAAGTGTGCCTGGTAATCCTTCTTAGACATGACTGACAATGCAGATCCAGTATCCAATTCCATAGTCAGTGTTTTTCCTTCCACTTTGGGTGAAACCCATATGATTCCCCTGTTGGGTCTTTTCAATGAGCAGACATCAAAGCAAGCTAAATCTTGTGCACTGTCTGAATCAGATGAGCAAGTTTCAATGTCATGCATGTCTTTTTGTTTATTTTTAAATTTGTGGAACTTTTTCTCCTTCTCTGTATCTTTCACTTTCGTTTTGCACACTTTCTGTATGTGACCTGTTTTATGGCACTTGTTGCACTCCTTATCTTTAAACCAACATTCGGGTGGAGCGTGTGATTTCTTTCCACAGCGATAGCATGCATCATTTTTCTGTTGTCTTTTGTCTATGCTGTGCATGCTGCACTCGTGAACATGGCATTCTTGCGCCATCTGCTGCTGCAGCTCGGTAGCGCCTTTAGCAGCTGCTTCCAGTGACGTGGCGACTTCAATGGCACGTTTCAATGTCAGATCTTTTTCTGTTAACAGTCTCTTTTGTATGCTTTCGTTGTGCAGTCCGCACACGAATCTATCTCGCAATGCGTCTGACAGATTTCTTCCAAATGAACAATGTTCAGACAGTCTTCTCAATTCTGCCACGAATTCAACAATAGACTCTGTTTTTAACTGATTCCGTTTATGGAATTTAAAACGTTCGGCAATGACGAGAGGCTTCGGATTCAAATGCGCCTCTAAAACAGTGACAATGTCTTTGTACGTCTTATCTGCCGGTTTGTCTGGGGTCAACAAACTGCGTAGCAAGTTGTATGTCTTAGCTCCCATTACACTAAGCAGTACCGCTACCTTTTTGTCGTTTGGAATGTCGTTTGCCACAAAGTACTGATCCAACCTTTCTACGTATGTTGTCCAGTCCTCCGATGCGCTATCAAAACTGTCCATTCTCCCAATTATCCCCGCCATGGTTGGTGCCGTATTAACCGTCGGGTCTGTACTCTCTGTGTACACTTCGAGTTGCAATGAGTTAGCTTTTATCACAGTCAACAGTCACACTCACGACGACTCGTGTCCTCTCCGTGTCGGAATATCCATTCACAGATCCCGTCCTCGTCGCCAATTGTTGTGTATGCAGTTACTCCTTTGTTACTTTACACACACACATTCAACCTTGGATGTGCCACAATAAGCACAGACACCGTAAGTGCGTTTTTAGGAGCCGAGGCTCGGCTTCCATTTTATTGAACTGAACTTGGACTCATTACATCCTAGTGCGCACGCGCGTATTACTTTATACAAGAACTATCAATGCGCAACAATGAAATAAAATAGATCCCAATATCCCATACCTAACAGATAGATAGATAGATAGATAGATAGATAGATAGATAGATAGATAGATAGATAGATAGATAGATAGATAGATAGATAGATAGCAATTTTAATTTTAATAGGAAAAACAAACCTCAAAATTCATGAATATGCAAAAGGTTACAGTGTGGGACACATATGTGGGTTTCATATGCTTCACATGTATATTACTGTATGCTTACTGTATGCTTCACGTCTCAGATGAACAAAAGGCCTGAGCCTCCTAGAAGATAACAGGAGGATGTGAAATGTGGCCTTTTGTATGCAAAGAGATGGCCTTCAGGGATTTCCTGGCCACCAGTGACTTTAGGTGGAGGTGAGAAGACCTGGAAGAAGACGCATTGTGACTTGGGATTAAATACAATGTGACTGTGTGCTTTGATATCCTGGGGTATAAAGGGACGAATATCTGGGGGTTTCTTTTTCTTTCTGTTTTTGATGATGTTGGAGAATGTGAATAAACCTGACTCGTGAGATAAACTCAGCCTCGTCATTTCCACATTCTCCACACTGGTGACCCTAAGACATATCATGAGTGAAAGAAATTCTCCCGAGCCAGACTCGTCAGGAGCCAGCCAAACGAACGCAGCCACAGTTCAGCAACCGGACTTCTGGCAGAACAATCCGCGCTCCTGGTTTAACGCGGTCGAGGCGCAGTTCAACGTCTAGAGGATTTCGGTAGACGCCACAAAGTTCTACCATGTGGTTGCAAAACTGGACAACCACACAGCCCAGCATGTGGAGAGCCTGATCAACCAGCCGCCGGACAGCGACAAGTACGGCGCGTTGAAGGCTGCACTCATCCGGTACTTCACCCCCTCGGTGGAGGAGCGAGCAGAGGGGCTCCTGGCGCTGACTGAATTTGAAAGCGACAGGCCTGCGGACCTGATGGAGAAGCTGTTGAGGTTGAAAGACTCTGACGATGATCACTTCATCTTCGCCCACCTTTTCCTCAGGACCCTACCGTAAGCGGTGAGAGTGACCCTGGCCAGTTCGCCACTGTTGGCCCGACGAGACTACCGCGAGCTGGGCCAGGAGGCGCAACGACTCGTCAACGCCACCAAACGGCGTGCGGCCACGGCCACGGCAGCGGAGCTCGGCACAACGTCCGGAGATGGCAGGGGGCCAGAGGCGCCAGAGGCACCAGACTCACCGGCGACGGCGGCGGCAGGGGCCAAGAAACACGGAGCAGACGACGTCCTTTGTTTCTACCATCGCCGCTTCGCAGAGAGGGCACGCAAATGTATACCACCGTGCCATTTCAAGCGCTTGGGAAACGCCAAGACCGGGGGTCGGTAGCAGCTGCGGCCCTCAGGGAGGAGAACAAGCTGCTCTACTTGAAGGATGCACGCTCGGGGAGGCATTTCCTTGTGGACACAGGCTCCCAGCTGAGTTTCATCACACCTTCCTCCGCTGACCGGCTGGCGCCTTCCAGTGGTCCCGGGGTGTCAGCAGCAAACGGCTCGGCGATTAAGACCTTTGGTGAAAGGACTCTGCTTCTGTCCCTACACGGCCGTACATTTGAGTGGACTTTCGTCATAGCTGCAGTCAATTTCAATATGTTAGGGGCTGATTTTCTGTGCTCATATGGTTTGTTGGTTGATCTTGCTAACAGGCGCCTGGTTAATGCACTAAGTCTTTTTATTCTATTCCCTGTACAGCTCGAGTGGCCCCGCCAACAGCACAAGCCAATGTCACAGCTGCAAGTGGTAAGTTCCACACACTCCTCACTCAGTTCCCAGCACTCACGGTTCCAACATTTTCAGTGACCGTGGCTAAACACGGGGTGGAACATTTTATTACTACCACTGGACCGCCTGTTTTTGCAAAAGCTCGGCGCTTGGATTCAGCTAAACTGACCATAGCGCGCGAGGAGTTCGCCAACCTGGAAAAGTTGGGCATCATCAGGCGTTCGAAAAACCCATGGTTTTCACCGCTTCACATGGTCCCGAAAGCTGATGGCTCGTGGCGACCTTGCGGAGATTTCCGCAGGTTGAACAACGCTACAGTGCACGACCGCTACCCAATCCCGCATATCCAAGATTTTTCAGTTCATCTGGCGGGGGCGCGCGTTTTTTCTAAGATAGACTTGGTACGCGGTTACCACCAGGTCCCAGTGCGCGCTGAAGACATACCCAAAACAGCGGTAATAACTCTGTTCGGGTTATTCGAGTTTTTGCGCATGCCGTTTGGGGTTAAAGGTGCGGTGCAGACGTTCCAACACATGATGGACGCGGTGTTGCGCGATCTCCCCTTCGTGTTCATCTACCTGGACGACATATTGGTAGCCAGCGCGTCCGAAGACGAACACGAAAACCACCTCACGGCAGTTTTCCGGAGGTTGGGAGAGCATGGGTTAATAATCAACCCAGCGAAGTGTCAGTTCGGGGTGACACAGATTGATTTTTTGGGGCATCGCATCTCTCCAGAAGGAGCAGTTCCTCTGCCTGACAAAGTGCGCGCAGTAACAAATTTTCCCCAGCCACAAACGGTCAAAGCGTTACAGGAGTTTTTGGGAATGGTGAATTTTTATAACCGTTTCCTCCCCCACGCAGCGCAGCTCATGCAACCATTGTATGCTCCATTAAAAAAACAAAAACCCACAAATAAAATCAAATGGTCTCCAGAGCGAGAGCGCGCATTCTCGGAAGTTAAAACAGCCCTGGCAAATGCTGCGTTGTTAGCACATCCAGTCCCAATGGCCCGCATAACGCTCACTACTGACGGGTTAGATGTGGCCATAGGGGCGGTCGTGGAGCAGTATGTAGCCGGAGCTTGGCAACCACTCGCCTTTTTCAGCAGGACCTTGCGCGATAGTGAATGAAAATACAGCGCATTCGACTGAGTTGTTAGCTCTCCACTTGGCCATTCGCCACTTCCACTTCTGGCTGGAAGGACGCCATTTCACCGCGTTCATGGACCACAAGCCGCTGACTTTCGCGATGGCCAAGGTTTCAGAACCGTGGTCGGGCCGGCAGCAGAGACAGCTGGCCGCCATCTCAGAGTTTACTACCGATATCCAGCATGTGGCGGGTAAACTTAATGTAGTGGCAGACTGCCTCTCGCGTGCCGTGGTGGCTCCAGCCCGCGTAGGGGTAGATTTTGCAGCCATGGCCGCGGATCGGGTTAGCGACGCAGAAGTGCGCGCGGCCCCAGTCCGCGTAGGGATAGATTATGCAGCCATGGCCGCGGATCAGGTTAGCGACGCGGACGTGCGCGCGCTCCAGTCTGGACCAACAGGGTTAAGGCTGGAGAACAGGGTGCTGCAAGACGGTATGCCCCCCTTAATCTGCGATGTCTCCACTGGGCGACCACATTCTGTGGTACCGGCCGCGTGGCGCCGCCGCGTTTTTGACTCATCCATTCTCTGGCGCACCCGGGAGTGCGCGCGTCGGTCAAAATGGTGGGAGAGAAATTTGTATGGCCGAACCTGCGCAAACAACGTAGAGAGTGGGCGGCAGCCTGCATGGCTTGTCAACGAGCCAAGGTACACAGACACACGAGAGCTCCCTTGGAGCCGTTTCACATCCCAGCCAAGAGGTTTGATCATGTTCACGTGGACCTCGTAGGCCCCCTCCCGCCCTCACAGGGGTGCACACATCTTCTGACAATGGTTGACTGCACCCCGCGCTGGCCGGAAGTGGTCCCACTGTCGTCAACCACAGCCAAGGAGGTGGCGCGCGCGTTTTTAATGGCATGGGTAGCGCGTTTTGGAGTCCCGTCGGACATTATGTCCGACAGAGGCCCTCAATTTGTTTCAGAACTTTGGTCAGCGATGGCCCACAGCCTGGGGGCAACAATCCACCGCACGACCGCGTACAATCCGCAGGCTAACGGGTTATGCGAACGTTTTCACAGGTCATTGAAGGCGGCCCTCAGAGCGTTGCTTACGGATGCAAATTGGGTGGACAAGCTACCATGGGTTTTATTGGGGTTGCGTTCTGCACCTAAAGAGGATTTAGGAGCCTCCCCGGCTGAGCTAGTTTTCGCACAGCCACTTCAGCTGCCCGGGGAATTTCTCCCAGATAATCCGGCGTCAGAGTGCTCCCCAGCTCAGCGGTTGCAGAGTAGCACGGAATCGAACATGCTGCCTGGCCCCGTTCACCACAGTTTTCCGCGCGTTTTTGTGCCTAAGGCTTTAAAAAATGCGGAGTTTGTTTTTGTCAGACACAATGCCCATCGCCCACCATTGCGACCACCTTATGATGGACCATTTAGAGTGCTGGAGACAGGAGATAAGCATTTTTTTGCTAGATTTGGGGGGCAGAAAAGAAATGATTGGCATAAACAGGCTCAAACCCGCTTTTGTGGTGGCTGACGAAGGTGTGCAGTTGGCCAGGGCTCCTCGGCGCGGCAGACCCCCTATGGAGCATTCCCCAGAGCACCCACAGGGATTGACTAACAGTTCTCATCCTCAGACAGCAGCTCCCCAGCAGGAGGGCGCCGCGGAGGTGGTAAAGCCCGCTTACAGCAGATACGGGAGAAGACTGAGGTCCAAGCAGCATGTGGACTGATGTGTGTGATTTTTCATGACATGCAGACTGTTATTACGTTGTTCCATCTTAGACATTTGGGGGGGGTCATGTGGGACACATATGTGGGTTTCATATGCTTCACATGTATATTACTGTATGCTTCACGTCTCAGATGAACAAAAGGACTGAGCCTCCTAGGAGATAACAGGAGGATGTGAAATGTGGCCTTTTGTATGCAAAGAGATGGCCTTCAGGGATTTCCTGGCCACCAGTGACTTTAGGTGGAGGTGAGAAGACCTGGAAGAAGACACATTGTGACTTGGGA
The DNA here is from genome assembly GCA_020510985.1 of Pholidichthys leucotaenia. Taxonomy (NCBI): domain Eukaryota; kingdom Metazoa; phylum Chordata; class Actinopteri; order Cichliformes; family Pholidichthyidae; genus Pholidichthys; species Pholidichthys leucotaenia. The sequence goes on along the minus strand of CM035836.1, from coordinate 202,231,392 downwards.
TTAAATACAATGTGACTGTGTGCTTTGATGTCCTGGGGTATAAAGGGACGAATGTCTGGGGGTGTGGGGAGCCTTGAATAACGAAACTGAATTGCATTTAATTCAAGTTTATTTCAAGCGACCATTCCCACAGTCTGCTCTCATTCTTGAGCAGAGAACAAAGAGGACGACACACACCAAAGTCCTCACCTTTAAACATTCTCAAATCAAAGCATCTCCCTCGCAGGGGAGGTCACTCTCACATCAAAGAATCTCCCTTTATTCACCTACATCAACCTTTTATTTACATAACTCCCCCCCTCTCTCCTCTCGATCCTCAGAGGTCAGGAAGCCTTCTGTTCACACCTATGTTCGAGCCTCGGAGGTCAGGAAGTCTTCTGTCCACACCGATGTCTTCTCTCTCTGTCCTCCACAGGGGCTCCGGTTCTCCTTCATCGTGAGGTTAAATCAAATATGCCTGTGTCCCACATATACACGTACCACTAGCTAAATCACATCTTATGTCCAACATGTACATGCACCACTACACAGCCATATAACCCCCCCCAAACGATGAAGAAAGGACTATTCCCTAAAATTCAATAACACATTACTGACTACTGTATAATCAATACCAACATTCAGTCTGTGCGCCGCTTGGGCTTCAACCATCTGCCGAATCTGCTGTGAGTTGGCCCCGCCTTGCCTGCGGCGCCTTCCTGCTTCGGCTCTGTTGATTGAGGAAGAGAGTGATTATGTGCCCCTTGCGGGGGCCTGCCTCATCGAGGAGCCACTGCGACCGGCACAGACCCGTCCTTCATGACAAAAGCAGGTTTTAGTCTGTCAATACTGACTGTCTCTTTTCTGTCTCCAAAATCTAACACAAATTGCTTATCACCTGCCTCCAGCACTCGAAATGGCCCTTCGTAAGGAGGTTTGAGCGTTGCTTTTAGGGCATCGCGCCTGACAAAAACAAAATCGGCATTTTTCAAAGCCTTGGGGACGAAAACTCGTGGAAAAGCGTGATGAACCGGACCCGGAAGCGTGTCTGCTCCCGTGCGAACTAACGGTCCAAGAGCAGAGAGAGGTGGGGGCTCCGGGTGCTCTCGTAAAAACTCGCCTGGCAGCCTAAGAGTTTGTGCGAATACCAGCTCCGCTGGGGAGGCGTCTAAGTCTTCTTTGGGCGCAGAACGCAACCCTAATAAAACCCATGGCAGTTTATTTACCCAATCTGCATCCGTGAGCGACGCTCTGAGTGCTGCCTTCAAAGACCTATGAAAACGCTCGCATAAACCATTAGCCTGAGGGTGGTAAGCCGTAGTGCGGTGAATTTTGGCTCCTAAGCCGTTGGCCATCGCTGACCACAGCTCAGAGATGAATTGAGGTCCTCTATCGGACGTAATGTCCGACGGAACCCCGAAGCGCGCCACCCAAGCCGTTAAAAAAACGCGAGCCACCTCCGCGGCCGTGGTCGTCGCAAGCGGGACCACTTCCGGCCAACGTGTGGTTCGGTCCACCATTGTCAAAAGATGCGTGAACCCCTGCGATGCCGGTAGGGGGCCCACAAGGTCGACGTGTATATGATTGAACCTTCTGGCTGGAATGCGAAACGGTTCTAACGGGGCTCTTGTGTGCTTGTGAATTTTGGCCCGTTGACAGGAAATGCAGGCTTTTGCCTATTCCTTCACGTGCTTGCGTAGGCCCGGCCAAACAAACTTTTCCGCCACCATTTTCACCGACGCGCGCATCCCCGGGTGCGCCAGTGAGTGGACCGAGTCAAAAACACAGCGGTGCCACGTGGCCGGAACCACCGGACGCGGGCGCCCCGTCGACACGTCGCAGATCAGGGGGGGCATACCGGTTTGTAAACACTTGCTCTCCAGCCTTAACCCTGTTGGTCCAGACTGGAGCGCGCGCACGTCTGCGTCCGCCCCCTGGTCCGCTGCCATGGCTGCGTAATCTATACCCACGTGCACCGGGGCTGCGCGCGCCACCGTGCCGCTCTCCTGCGGCGCGGTCACGGTGGCCCGTTCTGCCTCTGCGCGTGGTGGAGTCGTGAACGCGCGCGAGAGACAGTCTGCTACAACACTGAATTTGCCCGCAACGTGCCTAATGTCAGTGGTAAATTCCGAGATCCCGGCCAGCTGCCTCTGCTGCCTGCCTGACCACGGGTCTGAAATTTTGGCCATGGCGTATGTGAGCGGCTTGTGGTCCACATAAGCGGTGAAGCACCGTCCTTCCAGCCAGAACTGGAAATGACGAACAGCCAAATGCAGCGCCAACAGTTCTCTGTCAAACGTGCTGTATTTTCGCTCAGCCGCGCTTAAGGATTTGCTAAAGAAAGCCAAAGGCTGCCAAACTCCAGCGACCTGTTGCTCAGTAACAGCCCCTATGGCTAAATCTGAAGCGTCTGTCGTCAGCGCGATACGTGCTGCCGGGTCTGGGTGGGCCAGGAGCGCAGCGTCAGCCAAGGCTTTTTTAACCTCTGTGAACGCGCACTCCCGCTCCTGGGACCATTCGACCGCCTGGGTTGGTTTTTGCTTTTTGAGCACGGCATATAACGGTTGCATGATTTGAGCTGCATGGGGCAGGAATCGGTTATAAAAATTCACCATCCCCAAGAATTCTTGCAGTGATTTGACCGTTTGTGGCCGGGGAAAATCCGCTACCGCGCGTATTTTATCTGGTAACGGAACCGCTCCCTCCGGGGAGACGCGGTGACCCAAAAAATCGATCCGCTCGACGCCGAACTGGCACTTGGCTGGGCTCACTATTAAGCCGTGCTCTCCCAGCCTCCTAAAAACTGCTGTGAGGTGCGTTTCGTGTTCGTCCTCCGAAGTACTCGCGACCAAAATGTCGTCGAGGTACACAAACACGAAAGGGAGATCGCGTAACACGGCATCCATCATCCGCTGAAATGTTTGCGCCGCCCCTTTGAGACCAAACGGCATGCGTAAAAATTCAAAAAGTCCGAATGGGGTTATTACCGCTGTTTTAGGAATGTCCTCCGGTTGGACTGGGACTTGGTGATAGCCGCGAACCAGATCAATCTTTGAAAAAATGCGCGCCCCCGCCAGGTGCACGGAAAAATCCTGAATGTGCAGGATGGGATAACGATCGTGCGCCGTAGCATTGTTTAACCTGCGGTAATCACCACACGGTCTCCAGGAGCCATCGGCTTTCGGGACCATGTGCAGCGGTGAAGCCCACGGGCTTTTTGACCTACGAACGATGCCAAGCCTCTCTAGGCTGGCGAACTCCTCGCGCGCAATGGCGAGCTTAACTGCATCCAAGCGCCGAGCTTTTGCAAACACAGGAGGACCAGATGTGGGAATAAAGTGTTTCACCCCGTGCTTCGCGACTGTCGCTGAAAAAGTGGGCACAGTGAGCGCTGGAAATTGGGTGAGGAGTGTGTGAAACTTACCACCTGCTGTAGCGACGTGGGTCTGTACTGGTGGCGGGGACACTCGAGCTGAACAGGGGAGAGAGTAAAAAGAGAGTGCATTTACCAGCCGTCTATTAGCAAGATCAACTAACAAACTGTGTGAGCACAAGAAATCCGCGCCCAACATGTTGAAACTCACCGCCGCTATTACAAAAGTCCATTCATATGTGCGGCCATGTAAGCATAAAGGCAAGGTCCTTCTCCCGTAGGTGTTGATGCTCGAGCCATTTGCCGCCGTAGCTCCGCTACCGTGGGGTCCAGCCACCCGGTCCGCGTATGTTGGGGTGATGAAGCTCACTTGGGCTCCGGTGTCTATGAGGAACTCTCGTCTGGAGCGCGCATCCGTGATGTAGAGCAGCTTGTTGCCTTCACCGAGAGTCGAAGCTGCTAGCGACCCCCGGTTTTGCTGTTTCCCGAACTCCTGAAGTTGCAGGGCGGCACACACCTGCATGCCCTCTCAGCGAATCTCCGATGGTAAAAGCAGAGATCCTCTCCTCCGCTGTGTCGGGGCCGCGCCTCTGCCACCGGACCAATGGCTCCACCTCGTCGCGGCCGCGCTGCCGCCGTCGTCGGCCAGCCTGAGTCTGCCGCCTCTGGCTCCCCGCTGTTGTGGGTTGCCGCTGTGGTTGCTTGCCCGCTGCAGGCGTCCAGAATCCCATCTGCTTCCTGGGCCAGCTCCCGGAACTCCTCCAGGGTGTGACACTTCTTGCCAGCCAGCGTACTTCTCGCATGTGCCGGGAGGGTGGAGAGGAAAATGAACTGGAAAAGGAAATCATCGTTGTCCAACCCTCTCAGCTGTATCATCTCCTCCATCAGGACGCTCGGCCTGTGTCCTCCCTGGTCTAGCAAAGACAGGATCCTCCTCGCCCTCACTTCGGCCGAGGGGGTGAAAAACTTAATGAGGGTGGCTTTCAGCTTGTCGTACCTGCCGGTCGCAGGTGGCTGCTCCACCAAACTCTGCACACACTGAGCTGTGCTGTTATCCAGTTTAGCGATGACATGGTGGAATTTAGTGTCATCCACCGTTACTCCTGCGAGGGCGAACTGCGACTCAGCTTGTAGGAACCACGACCGTGGGTTATCCTGCCAGAAATCCGGCAGCTTGACGGCCACTGCGTTCGCCAGCTCTGAACTTCGTGAGTCCGGGACCCTGAGACCTTCTCCGGTCATTCTCAACGTCGTTAGTCACCAATGTGGGGAGCCTTGAATAACGAAACTGAATTGCATTTAATTCAAGTTTATTTCAAGCGACCATTCCCACAGTCTGCTCTCATTCTTGAGCAGAGAACAAAGAGGACGACACACACCAAAGTCCTCACCTTTAAACATTCTCAAATCAAAGCATTTCCCTCGCAGGGGAGGTCACTCTCACATCAAAGAATCTCCCTTTATTCACCTACATCAACCTTTTATTTACATAACTCCCCCCCTCTCTCCTCTCGATCCTCAGAGGTCAGGAAGTCTTCTGTCCACACCAATGTCTTCTCTCTCTGTCCTCCACAGGGGCTCCGGTTCTCCTTCATCGTGAGGTTAAATCAAATATGCCTGTGTCCCACATATACACGTACCACTAGCTAAATCACATCTTATGTCCAACATGTACATGCACCACTACACAGCCATAGGGGGTTTCTTTTTCTTCCTGTTTTTGATGATGTTGGAGAATGTGAATAAACCTGACTCGTGAGATAAACTCAGCCTCGTCATTTCCACATTCTCCACAACAGAATTTAAAATAAGACATCTCTAATTCACAAGGAGAAATTAAAAATTAAATTTAAAACTATCTGTATTAAAAAAAATAAACTTAAGAAAGTTTCAAATGTTCAAGTAAAACTTAAGAAAAAAGTTGAAAATTTAAGAAAAAAATTGCTAAAGAATATAAATATAAGAATATAAAAATGAAATTGCAAATTTGCAGAAAGAATTATTTTTTAAGTGAGAAAAGTTGCATATTTAACAGGAAAAAATCTATTACTAATGTTGACCTTTTTTTAACTGAAGTTATTTTCAACTATTTTAGGGCTCAGATATGTAATGCTACTCCATGGAGTTTTTTTTCTTTTGTTGTTGTTGTTTTAGGGACTGAAGCTGTGCAAAATGGTTCTTTTCATTAAAAAGGGGGGTTTTGACCCCTGTCCTAATCTATACTAAACTTTAGCCTGATTCCCTTTTGAAATTCATCTGACATGTATAGTCCTGTAATTTTTTATTTTGTATTTGTATTCATTGTTTTTGACAGTGTATAGTCTGTATATTTGATTCATTTAACAAGTAATATATTGTAAAAGCATTTATTATATTTTATTTTTGTCTACACATCTTCGGGTCAGAGACGCAGACTGATGCTCTTGGGAATGTTTTGTTAAAAATAATGACACTGCTCCCACCTAGTGGTGATTATGAGTATTACAGGCCTGAGTTCAGACGCGATTCGGCTGTTCTCGTGACATCTCCATAACTAACCGAACCAAAACAGGAAGTGAAACATGAGAACACTGTAGGGATTAACACAGAGACATACATACAGACAGATATTTATAGAGTACGTGGCGGTAATGCACATGTAAGCTGGTTGCCAATCACATCTAAAAGAAGAAGAAGAAGGAAGTGAAACATGTCTGAAGTGTTCGGCGGAGTTGAGGGGTAAGAAGGAATTAAATATACGCGAAAAAACCTGTTCAGATTTATTTCTCGCCATGCACGCATGCGTATGTATGTTAAAGACACGTACTCTTGTGTTTAAAAGTTGTCATTTAGTAACGTTAAAATATCCCGAAAAAGTTGTGTGTGTCTCGTGATGGTGACTGCTCCCTCCTGTTTGACGGGATGTTGCTGACACTCAAATTCTTCCTGTTCACTGAGGCAACATTTGATATGAATGCGTGTTCGAATTTTAGTACTTCATTATTCAGATTTAGAGATTTCTCTATTGTGTTACTGTGACTGTGTCCTCAGTGGAGGGACTCACTCCAAAGCAGTGCTGTTGTCTGCTGATGGGAATATCCTGGCTGAGGTAGTGGGACCATCCACCAACCACTGGGTGAGCTCAATGGACTTTTTCAGCAAAACTTTGTCTAAACCATTTGAGTGAAAAGGCAAAAAATATATTTGATCTGTAAATGAAGGTAAAACAGCCAAGTTAATAAGTATAAACTAACCTGTCAGAATTAGTTACAGATTCAAGATTCAGAGACTTCATCATGTGCACAGTTAAGAAATGCAACATTTCCTGAGTAATGAAATGCTTACCCTGTTCTCCGAAATAAACACACTTTAATACTAAATACTAATAAACACATTAGGCAGTTAGGACAGTTAAAGCAGTTAAACTAGAGGAAACAAGAAGAATGAAAATTGAAAATTCACTGGATGACTATAATGGACAATGGTGTAGAAGAGCTTGGAAATGAAGAGGCGATTTGATTTATAAACAAAGTGTAATAATCAGCTCTTCTAACAAGTCTCATCTTGTGCAGAGTGGCAGAAGGAGAAAAGAGACAGAATGTCTCCAGCTCACTGGCTTTATACTTGCACACAACAAAAGACATGCATAACAAAGGCTGGCATCCCTCATTATCTTAATCCCCCCATTGTCTTGGTATTTCCTCTCCTCGCCTTAGGGGGTGAGGGTGGCTCCTCCGGTCTCCTCCGCCGTGTCTGGGAACGTCTTTGTTCTTCACTCGGCGGTTGAGAGCCTTTGTCCTTTCAGAGGTGTGAAGTCCTTTACATATGTAATTACTAAACATTTCCACATGCTTCAACATATGTAGGTTATGGAATATATGATTAATATAGACCACAGGCCCCCCAAACAACTAAGAAAGGACAACAGAAAGGTTCACAGTCTAAGATAGTTACTATGACATACTAAGTGTTACATCTCTTGCCACGGAAGAAACTTTCCAGCAGCCATGCTCCTAAGAGAGTTCAGTGGTAATCATAACAGCATAGTAAAATCATAAGTCAGTCCTAAACTGTTGCAGCACAATTAGTGAACAATTGTGGAGTGGTTTGTATCAGTCCCTGTGCTGTCTGGGTTTTAATCTTCTCCCAAAACTGCTGTAGGTTGGTTTAGGCGCCCTGCTGGGACCTTCTTGTGAGGAATCTGCAGTGTGGGACGGAGAGAGGTTAACTGTTCCCTGCTGGGGGGGCTGAGTCTTTTCTCTTGGGGGGGTCTACCCCGCCGAGGTGCTCTCGCCAACTGTGCAGGCTCGTCTTTCAACAAGAAGGCAGGTTTAAGTCTGTCAATGCTGACTGTTTCTTTTCTATCCCCAAAATCAAGCACAAAGTGTTTATCACCATGTTCCAGCACTCTGAATGGCCCATCGTATGCTGGGCGGAAAGTTGGTTTTAAAGCTTCATGCTTAACAAAAACGAACTCAGCGTTTTTTAAAGCTTGAGGGACAAAAACCCGTGGGAAGGAGTGATGAGCTGGACCGGGGAGAGAGCCCGGTCCGTTGCTGCCTAAAAACCTTGGGACTGGAAAGTGCCCTGGCTCTGGGTTCTCTGGTAAAAATTTACCTGGAAGCCTGAGAGGTTGTGCAAAGACTAATTCTGTGGGAGAGGCATCTAGATCCTCTTTAGGTGCAGCACGCAACCCCAATAAAACCCAGGGAAGTTTATTTACCCAATTTGTGTCCGTTAGTGAGGCTCTGAGGGCAGCCTTTAAAGACATGTGAAAACGCTCGCATAACCCATTAGCCTGAGGGTGATAAGCGGTGGTGCGATGAATTGTTGCCCCTAAGCTGTTGGACATGGCTGACCAGAGCTCTGAGACAAATTGAGGCCCCCTATCGGACGTGATGTCCGATGGGACGCCGAAACGTGCCACCCAGTTTGTCAAAAAAACGCGAGCGACTTCCTCTGCTGTGGTTGCCGCTAGAGGGACTGCCTCTGGCCAGCGTGTGGTGCGGTCTATCATTGTTAACAGGTGTGTGAAACCTTGGGAGGAAGGTAGTGGCCCCACGAGGTTGACATGAACGTGGTCGAACCTTCTAGCAGGGATTGGAAAAGGCTCCATAGGGGCTTTTGTGTGTCTGTGTATTTTGGCGCGTTGACAAGAAATGCAAGTTTTTGCCCATTCTTTTACGTTTTTGCGCAGGCCTGGCCACACAAACTTTTCGGCGACCATTTTAACCGAGGCGCGCACACCTGGGTGCGCGAGGGAGTGAATTGCGTCGAAAATACGGCGGCACCATGAAGCTGGTACTAACGGGCGAGGTCGGCCGGTTGAAACATCGCATATTAGGGGGGGTACGCCGTCGCGTAAACCCTTTTTCTCCAGCCTTAACCCTGTTGGTCCAGACAGGAGTGCGCACACGTCCGCGTCACCGCTTTGTTCCTCCGCCATGGCTGCATAATCTATCCCTGCATGGATAGGTGCTGCGTATGTGTCTGCGTTAGTGAAGAGTTCTGCTGCTGAGGCAGTATAATCTGTCTCCCCACGCTCTGGTGGTGTCACAGCGCGAGAGAGACAGTCTGCTACTACGTTAAGTTTGCCTGCCACGTGTCAAATGTCTGTGGTGAACTCTGAAATCGCAGCTAGCTGTCTTTGTTGCCTGCCTGACCATGGTTCTGAAATTTTAGCCATAGCAAAGGTGAGCGGTTTATGGTCTACAAAAGCCGTGAAACTCCGCCCTTCTAACCAAAACTGGAAGTGGCGGATGGATAAATGAAGCGCCAGCAGCTCTCTGTCAAAAGTGCTGTATTTGCGCTCAGTTTGGTTTAGCGATTTGCTAAAGAATGCTAAAGGTTGCCAGACCCCGCTGACAAGTTGTTCTACAACTGCCCCTATAGCTAGGTCTGAAGCGTCTGTGGTTAGCGCGATGCGGGCCAAGGGATCTGGGTGAACTAACAATGTGGCGTTAGCTAGGGCGCTTTTTACTTCCGCGAAAGCGCGTTCGCGCTCCGGGGTCCATTCGACCGCGTTGGAAGCCTTCTTTTTTTTGAGCGCGTCATATAGGGGCTGCATGAGCTGAGCTGTGTGGGGGAGGAAGCGGTTGTAAAAATTAACCATCCCTAAAAATTCCTGTAGCGATTTGACCGTTTGTGGCCGTGGGAAACTTTCTATCGCGTGAACTTTGTCTGGAAGTGGAACTGCCCCCTTCGGAGAGACTTTGTGTCCTAAAAAATCAATTTGTGACATGCCGAATTTGCATTTGGCTGGATTGATTATTAGCCCGTGCTCTTCTAGCCTCTGAAAAACCGTAGTGAGGTGCTGCTCGTGTTCCTCCTCAGACAAGCTGGCTACCAGCATGTTGTCGAGGTAGACAAAGACAAAAGGAAGGTCGCGTAGGACCACATCCATCATTCGTTGAAAAGTTTGAGCAGCGCCTTTGAGGCCGAAAGGCATTCGCAGAAATTCAAAAAGGCCGAAAGGGGTTATTACCGCTGTTTTAGGAATGTCTTCTGTTCGGACTGGGACTTGGTGATAACCGTGGACTAAGTCTATCTTTGAAAAAATGCGCGCACCCGCCAGATGTAGTGAAAAATCTTGAATGTGAGGAATTGGGTAACGGTCATGCGCTGTAGCGTTGTTTAATCTGCGGTAATCTCCGCACGGTCTCCAAGAACCGTCGGATTTCGGAACCATGTGAAGTGGTGAGGCCCAGGGGCTCTTCGAGCGTCTAACAATGCCCAATTTTTCAAGAGTTGTAAACTCGTCCCGTGCTATGTTGAGCTTGGCCGCGTCTAAGCGGCGCACTTTGGCAAAAACAGGAGGTCCCGTTGTGGGAATGAAGTGTTCAACCCCGTGTTTAGCCACAGTGGCTGAGAATTTGGGAATTGTGAGTGCTGGAAATTGGGTGAGGAGTTGCTCAAACTTACCTCCTGCCGTGGTGACGTTGGCCTGCACAGGTGGTGGAGAAACTCGGGCTGAGCATGGAATAGAAGCAAAGGACAGTGCATTAACCAGGCGCCTATTTGCTAGATCTACTAAGATAAGATAAGATAAGATAAGCCTTTATTAGTCCCACAATGGGGAAATTCCAGGATTGCAACAGCACAGGGATACTAATAACCCATGTGCACACAAAAAATCCGCGCCTAATAAGTTAAAATTCACCGCCGCTACAACAAATGTCCATCTGTAGCTGCGGCCGTGGATGAGGAGGTGCAGGCTCTTTTCGCCGAACGTGTCGATGCTAGAGCCGTTGGCTGCCACAGCTCCGTTGCCCCGGGTGCCCGTGGCTCGATCTGTGTGGGAGGGCATGACGAAACTCAGCTGGGCTCCTGTGTCGATGAGGAACTGCTTGCCTGTGTGTCCATCCGTCACGTACAACAGCTTATTCTTCTCGCCGAGAACCGCTGCCATTAACGGCTCTCGGCTTTGGCGTTTTCCCGAAATCGCAAATTTGCAGGGGGGAACGCATTTGTGGGCCTTCTCGGCGAAGCGGTGGTGATAATAACAGGCGTCGCTCTGTCTGCTAAGTTTTGGCCGTGTCGCTGTCACCGTGGGCTGGGTCTGCTCAGTGGGTTGTGGCTCCTCGTGGCTCAGGGCGTCAGCTTTGAGGTCTGCGGATGCTGCTGTGGGTGTCAGCTCCTTGCAGGCGTCGACGAGCCGATGAGCTTCGTTGGCCAGTGCGCGGAAGTCTTGGTGGTTGTTGCATTTCATGCTGGCGAGTGTCCCTCTCATGTGTGGCGGCAGCGTGCTGAGGAATATAAACTGGAAGAGGAAGTTGTCATTGTCCTCTTCTTTGAGCTGTAGCAAATCCTCCATGAGGGCCTTCGGTTTGCACCCTCTGTGGCCGTAGACCGCCAGGATCTTCTCGGCTCTCTCTTCCGCTGATGGGACGTAGTTCGCCACGATGGTTGCTTTGAGCGTCTCATATTTGTCCCGGGCCGGTGGTCGCCGGATCATGCTCCGCACACACTTCGAAGTGGCGGCGTCGAGTTTGGAGACGATATGGTAAAATTTGGTATCGTCAGCCATGATGCCCGCCAGTGTAAACTGGGCTTCAGCCTGCTGAAACCAAGAGGCGGGGTCTTCTTGCCAGAAGTCTGGCAGCTTGACAGCGACGGCATTCGTGCATACCATCACTTCTGTGCCCACCGGGTGAGAGTGCCTTGCCTCGGCTCTCACGGCGGTGCTGGTGCTCGGTTGAGCCCTCTCAATCTCTTCTGCCGGGGGGAACAGTTGTCCATCTGTTCCCTCGTCGGTGTGGGTCGCCACAGATGAGTCGATTGCGGGGGAACGCCTCAGGTCCATACTCGCGTCAGGGTCACCAGTGTAGAAGAGCTTGGAAATGAAGAGGCGATTTGATTTATAAACAAAGTTTAATAATCAGCTCTTCTAACAAGTCTCATCTTGTGCAGAGTGGCAGAAGGAGAAAAGAGACAGAATGTCTCCAGCTCACTGGCTTTATACTTGCACACAACAAAAGACATGCATAACAAAGGCTGACATCCCTCATTATCTTAATCCCCCCATTGTCTTGGTATTTCCTCTCCTCGCCTTAGGGGGTGAGGGTGGCTCCTCCGCCGTGTCTGGGAACGTCTTTGTTCTTCACTCGGCGGTTGAGAGCCTTTGTCCTTTCAGAGGTGTGAAGTCCTTTACATATGTAATTACTAAACATTTCCACATGCTTCAACATATGTAGGTTATGGAATATATGATTAATATAGACCACAAATGGTATTTTAATATCAGAGATGACATGAACCTGAGATGGCATGTGACTATGTACAATGTGCAAATGAGCAATGTAAAAATTAGCACCCAGTGTGAGAATTTCTCTGTGTAACGTGCCCTGATAACACCCAGTAGACTGTACAATGATAATTTAGCAGCAGAGATGATGTGGACATGAGACGGGGTGAGACTATGTACAATGTGCAAATGAGCAGTGTGCAAATTTAGCAGCCAGTGTGTGAATTCCTATTTGCAAAGCTGTGTCCAGAGTTTGGTATTTATTCAGGAGTCTGATGACAGTGGGAAAGAAGGAGTTTTTTAGTCTGGATGTCCTCCATTTCACACTACTGTACCTCCGGCCTGAGAATAGAAGTGTGAACACTGTGCTGCGGGTGGGTGGGGTCCTGGAGGATGGTGTCAGCTCTCCTTTGGACTCTGCGGTGATAGATGCCCTGCAGAGAGGGGAGTGGAGTCCTGATCTCATGATCTTCTCTGCTGTCGTCACCACTCTCTGCAGGCGTTTGCGGTCCAGAGCAGTAGTGCTGCCATACCATGTAATGATGCAGCTGTAGGAGTTGTTGAGGATCTTGGGGGATATGCCAAACTTCCTCAGCCTCCTCAGAAAGTACGGCCACTGTTGAGCTCTCTTAACCAGCTCTGTGGTGTTAAGTGCCCACCTAAGGTCCTCGCTGATGTGGATGCACAGGTATTTAAAGCTGCTCACCCTCTCCACCTCAAGCTCCCGGATGAACAGCGGCCATTGAGGTTTCCTCCCCTTCCTCATGTCCACTATCATCTCCTTCCTCTTGTCTGTGTTGAGGGTGAGGTTGTTGTCCTCACACCATGACACCAGGCTGGCCACCTCCCTCCTGTAGGATGCTTCATCATCACCAGTGATGCATCCTATCACTGTTGTGTCATCCGTGAACTTTAAGATGACATTAGCCTTGTGGGAGGCGACACAGTCATGGGTGAAGAGGTTGTAGAGGATGGGGCTGAGAACACAACCCTGTGGGACACCTGTGTTCGTGATGATGCTGGCTGAGGTCCTGTTACCCATCCTGACAGACTGAGGCCTGCCAGTCACAGAGCGTGGGGTGCAGACCAAGTGAAGACAGTTTGTTGGGGAGTTTGTGGGGGATGACTGTGTTGAAGGCGGAGCTGTAGTTGACAAAGAGCATCCTGATGTAGGAGTCTTTATCCTCCAGGTGGGAGAGAGAATAATGGAGTGCAGCAGCAATGGCATCTGAGGTGGACCTGTTAGGCCGGTAGGCGTACTGTAGGGGGTCCAGGGTATCCAGTTTGCTGTCCTGAATGAGGGCCAGCACCACTCTCTCGAAGCACTTCATGATGATTGGTGTGAGTGCTACCGGCCTGTAATCATTCAGGCAGGCCGGTGAGCTCTTTTTGGGGAGGGGGACAATGGTTGTGGTTTTGAAGCAGGAGGGGACTATGTTCTGGTTGAGGGAGAGATTTAAAGATGGATGTGAGAGCATCAGTCAGCTCAGCAGCGCATGCTCTGAGAGCCCGCCCAGGGATGTTGTCTGGTCCTTGTGGGGGTTGATATTCCTCAGTGCTTTGTTTACCTAGCCCGATGATACTTTTAGTGGAGCGGGAGGGTGTGTGTGTGTGTGTGTGTGTGTGTCTCCTCTCTGCACTGTAGCTGGAGGTCTCAAAGCAGGTGTAAAAGTTGTTGAGATCTTCCGGCAGGCTGTCTGTGGAGCTAGTGGTGTTGCTGTTGGTTCTCTTGTAGTCTGTGATGTGCTGCAGGCCTTGCCACATGTGCCCAGGGTCAGGAATGGAGTAGAGGGCGTCCAGCTTTTCTCTGTACTGCCTCTTGGCTGTTGTTATAGCCGTCCTCAGTCCATACTTTGCAGCTTTGTACTCGGACTCATTGCCTGATTTAAATGCAAGGGAGCGAGCACGCAACATCTGACGTACCTGACTGTTTATTAAGGGCTTCTGGTTGGGGAACTTCGTGACTTGTATGGTGGGTATGATGGTATCAACACATGTGCTGATGTACCCAGTCACATACTCAGCATAGTCCTGTATGTTTACAGAAGAGTCCTCCCGGGTGGCTGCAACTTTAAACACATCCCAGTCTGTCCGGGCAAAATAGTCTTGCAGGGTGCTCTTAGCCCCTGGAATCCAGCGTTTAATTTGTTTAACAGGGTCTGTTTGTTTCAGTCTTTGTCTGTACGCAGGGTACATGAACAGGGAGATGTGATCTGACTGTCCGAAGTGGGGGCGGGGTGCCGCTCTGTATGCACCACGTACTGTATGTTTGTGTAAGCATGATCCAGTGTGTTCTTATCACTTAATAGTGTAGTTATTTCTCTTAAATATGCAGCTTTTTCTCGTAAATTTGCAACATTTTATTGTAAATTTACTACTATGTAAAGAAAGGAAAACTGTTTTATGTAGACTTGTCTCAGTGTTTTAAAGTTTGTGTGAAATAGAAAAAGTAATATCAATACTGAGAACTTAAAGCTAAATACCTGAATATCTGAAAGTATGGATAGAACCAAAAGCTGATATTAATAGGTCTCTCCTCAATGCCATTTTCAGAGCTCCAAATTTAATTAATAGTTTCAACCAAGTTGCTAATTCTAACAAACTTTAAAAGTAGCCTGCAGATAATTTAAGTGAAGTGAAATAAAGCATGACTGTTTGCACATTTCTGAAACAAGGAATATCCAAATATTAAAAGTGAAGATTAACAAAGAGGTCATTAGTAAAATATTAGGGTGCAGGCCTAGTGGATGGTAGATTTATCCTAAATTCTGTTGGCTATGTTATTAATAAGCTGGTCTCATTTTAGGGGTTTGTTCCTTGTCTGTGTCTCTTTCCAGCTGGTTGGGGTGGACAAATGCATTGAAACCATCAATGACATGATCCAGAGAGCCAAGGCTGAGGCGGGCCTAGATCCAAACACTCCTCTGTTCACACTGGTCAGTCTCACCGTGTTTCACATATCTTTACCAGATAAAAGAATATAAACTCTTAATATCTGATCAATGCAGGGCATGTCCCTGAGCGGAGGTGAGCAGAAAGATGCCATTGACAAACTGATCGCCCTCATGAAGGAGCGATTCCCCAGCCTCAGCCAGAACTACCTCATCACCACAGATGCCATTGGTGCCATGGCTACAGCCAGCGATCAGGGTAAAGCTCCACTTGCCTTAACTTAGTCAGAACTTTAAGACAAGGTTGTTAGAGCTGCTTCAATTTGTTCGTTATTATCTCATCTGAAATCTGCTCACTGTTGCAGTTTCTGTGAAACCCTCACCCTCGGATGGTTGATAATTTACCCTCTTAGGTGTGTCTTCTTGATGTTTATGGTGTATTGCACAGGTCAGCGACCTTTAGCGTGCAAAGAGCCAGCTTAAGCCGTTTTGGACCAAAATAAATGTGCTTATTTCAGCCTGAAGGTAAATCTGTTCAGCTTTATGTGTATTTCATATGTATAAATTTAGGAGCCAATGCTATGGTGCAGCGTCCATCATCTGTTTGTCCGTCCACATTTCACAGGAATCACTGCTCCTCCTAGATAGTTGCCCTGATGGTCACCAAACTCACTTATAATGATCCTCGGGTGGATCTGCATCCAGGCTGTGCTAAAGGTCAAGTTTGGGGTCAAAGGTCAAGAGAACTGAACCCTCTCGGGATGGCTTTATCAAAATAGAATGAGCTCCTCCATCATTGACTGTTTGGTTCAACTTTTTTCTCACAAACTTCTTTTTTTTTTCTCATTGCTTATAAATTTGCACCTTCTTTCTGGCAAATTTGCTCTTCTTCCCCTAAATTTTGGAAATGTTTTAAATTTACAAATTTATACTTATAAATATGTGGCTTGTTATTCCTAAAAGAAGAAAAAAAATAAGAAAATATTTTTCTTTTCCTATAAAGCACAGTATAAAATATTCATCCATCCATCCATCTTCTTCCGCTTAATCCTTTTTGGGTTGCAGGGGGGCTGGAGCCTACCCCAGCATCTTTGGGCGAGAGGCAGGGTACACCCTGGACAGATCGCCAGTCCATCGCAGGGCCAACACAGAGAGACAGACAACCATTCACTCTCACAGTCATACCTAAGGACAATTTAGAATCCCCAGTTTGATGCTAATTAACCTAACTTGCATGTTTTTGGCATGTGGGAGGAAACCGGAGAAATCCCGGCGTAAACCCACGCAGACACAGGGAGAACATGCAAACTCCACACAGATCACTGTTGGTCGGGGGCTGGGATCGAACCCAGGATCCCCCGGCCAAGGGTGAGTTGCTGTGCTGCTGCAGTGCTAACCACTCCGCCACCGCGCTGCCCCAGTATAAAATATTAAAAAGAAAAACATTTAAATTTACAGGAAATTTAATGCACATAGTGTACCTTGTGAGCAATCTTTAAAACAAGCAAGTTCTTTTTCACTCCAGTCCATGAGACTGGAGTTACTGCTCTCACCTTCAGTTATGAGCATTCGTGGCTACACTCCTGCTTTGATAGCATCAAATAACTAACTAGAGAAGCACTCAGAGAGCGCATACCTCCACCAGGGCTTGTTCCGTCCCTCGTGTATCACCTCCAGGGTGTAGTGGATTTGTGTGTAGGCCTAGAGCCACTTCTGGTGAAAATTGCACCGAAGTCTGTCCATTAGTTTTGGAGTATTGCTGCTAACACTCTGTGAGAGGATGGGAGCCTTGGCAGAGGTATGCATTCTCAGATCGTCACCAAAGTGTTGTGGGTTCCTCTGTAGCCCAGGAACCGCCTCTGGTGAGAATTTCATCCAGGTCCATCCGGTGGTTTTGGAGTATTGTTGCTAACGCTGTGTCAGAGGATGGGAGCCTTGGCAGAAGTATGCATTCTCGGATCATCACCAGGGTGTAATGGCTTCCTCTATGGGCCAGGACGCATCTCTGGTGAAGATTTCATCCAAATCCACCCAGTAGTTTTGGTGTGGTCCTGCTGCACAAATGCAGACAGAGCCCTTGGTGGAGGTATGTAGGAATTTCATCGAAATCCGTTCATAACTTTTTGAGTTATGTTGCTAACCGTCAGACAAACCAACAAACCAACCAACACCACTAAAACCATTAGCTCCTCCCTTGGCGGAGGTAATTAAAAACAAACTCATCCCAAAAACAAACATCTGAACAAAAATCAGCATCTGAAGAACCACAGCACTCAAGGACAGAAACAAGCTTTTGTAAAAATCTATTTGAGGAGTATTTTCACCTCCACCAAGGAGGTTATGTAATCGGGGTGGTGTGTACTGTATATCTGTCTGTCTGTCTGTTAGCAGGATTATGCAAAAACAACTGGATGGATTTGGATGAAATTTTCACCACAGGTAGCCCTTGGGGCAAGAATGAACCCATTAAATTTTGGCGATGATCTGAGAGTGCATACCTCCACCAAGGACCTCGTTTGTATTTGTGTAGCAGGATTACACAAAAAACTACTGCATGGATTTGGATGAGATTTTCACCAGAGGTGGTCCTTGGGCTACAAAGGAACCCATTACATTTTGGTGAGGATCCCAGAATGCATACCTCCACCAAGGCTCTTATCTTCTCACAGTGTGTTAACAAGAATACACCAAAACCACTGGATGGATATGAATGAAATTTTCACCAGAGGTGGTCTTTGGGCTAGAGGCGAACCCATGACATTTTGGTGATGATCTGAGAATGCATACCTCTACCAAGGCTGTTATCTTCTCACAGTGTGTTCGCAAGAATCCTCCAAAACTACTGGATAGACTTTGATGCAATTTTCACCAGAACTGTCTCCTGGCCTACACACGAACCCACTACATTTTGGAGGTGATCCATGAGGAACGGAAGGAGCCTTGTAGGAGGTATCCGCTCTGAGTGCTTTTCTAGTTTTAGTTTTAAGTTTGGCAGGATGCTTTATTAAAATCATGGGTAAGGCAGGTCTTGAAGTCTCACTGCAGCCAGCCAGCAGACGGTCAGAGTAATGTCCAGGATTCACTTTTGAAGAGCTCTCACATTGTCCATCTACATGTATTTATAATCTCTGAAATGATCCAACAGTCATCCAGCCGGTTCTTAAAGCTATCAAGGGGGCTGCCCGTGGTTTGCCACATAGACTATATTGTACAGCAAAATGATCGGGAGCTTGATGCTTTGCTAATGTGCAGACTTTGCCTTCAAAAACATGTGATGGGAGAGTGTTTTGATCTTTTATATGGATCAACTACATATCGTCTGCTGTCGGTGTGTAAACTGTTAAAAACTGATGGACTGTTGACAGATCAATCAATCAATCAACTTTATTTATAAAGCACTTTAAAAGCAACACTCGCTACACAAAGTGCTGTACAGCAAGAGAACATAAAAGCAGGGCACTAACACAAGAACCACAGTAAAAAAAAAAAAAAAAATCATAAATAAAATAAAAAGATGTAATAAAGAATAAAATAAAAGATGTAATAAATATATCGGCAGACATTTTTGATACAATAAGTGGAAGAAGATATGTATGTACAGTGCTGCAAAAAAGTATTTGCCCTCTTCCTAATTTCTTAAACTTTTGCATAGTTGTAACACTTAAATGTTTTAGATCAAACAAATTTCAGTATTAAACGAAGATCACCTGAGCCAATGCAAAATGCAGTTTTTAAGTAATTTCTTTCTGTGGTACACACTATGATACCAAACAGCACAGTGACTACTTTTCACCCTTTAAATAGGCAGACTGACTGATTACAAGTTTGAAGACACCTGTGATTCTAATTACAGGACACACCTTAGTTTAACGTGTACCTATGGTCTGTGGTGGACTTTTGCCAGTCGGTGCATGGTGACATGCACTACACAAAGAACAGAGATAAACAAACCTATCATCTGGTCAGTCACTACAACAGATACTGGAG
Source organism: Pholidichthys leucotaenia (assembly GCA_020510985.1). Lineage (NCBI taxonomy): Eukaryota > Metazoa > Chordata > Actinopteri > Cichliformes > Pholidichthyidae > Pholidichthys > Pholidichthys leucotaenia. The sequence continues at coordinate 202,212,440 of CM035836.1, read as the reverse complement.
TCAGTTTGTCTTGGCCTGTCCTTGCCACTGATAATACCTCTATCTGCCAAGAATGTGCCGCTAGTCTAGCAAAAGCTAGCAGTACTCAAATACTTTGCAAGCAGTTTCATGAAATGGTCAGTCAGAGAGCAACTCATACCGGCTCGGACGTCACCCGGGTTAACAAGGTCAGGAGTTCCTGGCAGTGGAGGGTGAAGGACAGAGCTGGGTGGAGGAGTCTGATCAGACCTAAATGAAACAGTCACTGTTGCCCCCGACAGACTGTTATGATGATGATGATGATGATGATGATGATGATGTTATTCCTAAATGTCTGACTTTAATTGTAAATTTGTGATGTTTTTTAAACTTTACTCATACATTTGAGACTTCCTTTGTGGTAAATTTGTGGGGTCAAAGCCACAAATGAGCCGTTACTTATGGGCAGAAGAAGTGCATGTAGCTTCATGTGACCATAACACCTGTGACTGTGTCTTCCTTTTAGGAGGCGTAGTTTTAATATCGGGGACCGGCTCTAACTGCAAGTTGGTCAATCCTGACGGCTCACAGATCGGCTGTGGAGGCTGGGGTCACATGATGGGGGATGAAGGATCAGGTAGGTACTGAACTTTTACTCACAACTTCATAGTAGATTTTTTTTTTTTTACTTGACAAAACTTCTAAGGTTGACTCTTCATCTGTCAGGTTTCTGGATCGCCCACTTGGCTGTGAAGATGGTATTCGATGCCAAAGACAAGCTGGTGTCTCCTCCTCATGACGTCACACATGTTAGGAAGGCCATGGAGGAGTACTTCCAGGTAAGAGGATTTTAGAGATGTCTTTTATTCATACACGCATCATGGCTTCACGCCAAGGTTAAGTTCACTGATTCACCCGTAATGCACTTATAGATTACATCAGTTTAATTGGTGCTTTGTCCTCCCCCCTTTATTAGAGCTGTGATAAAAGTTGAGGCCAGCTCAGAATTGATTCACAACATTTGAAACAAGTATTCCCAGAAGACGTTTCGATCTAAATCAGGGGTTTTCAACATGTGGCTCTTTTGCCCATAACCAGTGGTTCCCTGTGGCTTCGACACTAAACCAAAAAAAAATTTAAAAAGTCTCCAACTTTCAAGAAAAAATTCTGAGATATACGTGGAAAAAATACACAAATTTGTAAGAAATGAAAGTCACAAATTTATGAGACGAAAAACAAACTTGTGAGAAAAAGTTGCAAATTTTCTAGAAAAAATTGCCAATGTACAAAAAAAGTAGCACAGTTAAAAAAAAAAAAAAAAAAGAAAATTTATGAGAAAATTCACAAATTTGCAAGAAAAAGATTGTGGATTTATTGGGAAAAAAAAGTAGCAAATTTAAAAAGATTTTTTTTTCGACATATGAGCGACCTGACAAACTTGCAGTTGTGTACAAAACTCTGGTCATACCTTGATAATTAGCATATTTTGGTCATTTTTTTAATGAATGTGTTTATACCCCTTTACACAGGGGTGGAGATCACTGAGTGATGAATCACTCAATGATTCACCCATCCCATCTAACATCTGTGATCCCAGACGAATCCTCGACCAACACATGTACATATAGCTCATTCTTAGATATTAACAATCTTTCAATGATCTCTCAGTGATCTCCACAGTGGCCATGGTTTTGACTCGGTCCAAAACAATCTCTCAACAATCACCAAAGGAAAATGATCTCTCAACGATCTCTCAAGGAGCTCTCAACAATCTTTTTTCCATCCTAAAGGTAGAGAAGGTTGAGAGATCAGTGGAAATCGCTGAACATTTGATGAAAGACTGATAAAGTTCATTGAAAGATCGTTGAGAGATCATTGGGAGATGGATGAGATCGTTGAGCTGTTCTTGAGAGATCGCTTCCCTTTGGTGATCATTGAGAGATTGTTTTGGACCAAGTCAAAACTTTGAGGAGACCATGGTGACCGTGGAGATCACTAGAAGATCATTGAGAGATCTTGGTGATTGCTGAGAGATCATTGACAGATCGTTGTAGAGACAGGTGTCATGTTTTAAAAGGAAAGCACGAGGGCGCTCTAGGACGCATGATGGAGATTGTGATGTAGGTGGTGTATGGCGTCCAAGCGCGCACTGAAAATAAAAGCTGCAGACACAGCCGCGAACAGATTAGTTCATCTGATTGACCTCTCATTCGACTAATAAGAGCCTTGAATTGGGTTTCTGAAACCTTGAAGAACCAATGACTGAAAACCTAGCAAGAAGGACCGGCCTACCAAAGCTGTGAATGCAGTGAGCCAATTGAAGCAGAGAAGTTCGTGAGCTGTTTTTTTTTTAAGGCTGGGTGAAGACAGACTGCTGCTGCAGAGAAAAAAAGGACCCCACAGATCCAGCAGCACGGAGACCATCCACAAGTGCAACCTCTGTGACAGCGACTGACATTCGCGCAACGGCATGTTCGGCCAGGCGGTGCTTGTTTTGTTTTGTTTTTGTCCCAGCAGAATAGACGTTAGGATTGCCTTCCATGGTCATCATAGACCGACGGAGGCCGAAGACGAAGGCTGAGTGACACACACGCGTTTGCCAGTCTATTTTTAATTACTACTGTTATTTGTTTTGAAAAATCGTTCGCCAAAAACCGCAATCATGGAAGCGCAAAACCGCAATAATGGAATTACGTTTTGATCGGGTCGCGAGACCAGCGTCGCGTTCGTCTGACAATGAGGAAGAAGTTCGCCAGCTCCGCTTCTGCTGTGAAGAGGTAAGGTGTTCTAAGCTAAATTATCCTTTATCCCTGAAAATTGTAATCAAAATGACTTTTGACCGATCGGTAAATTACAGCTGTGCGTCATCACTGCATGACGGACCGTGGCGCAACGGGCGATATCTTTCCTCTGTAGCGAGGGGGAGGGGCAACCCCACACTCACACACACACACACAGCCACAGCCCTGTCACCTTTCATTAGAGCCCAAAATGAAGCTTCTACATTGAAGCATTCAAAAGTTACAGACGTTTTTCCAAACTGTGCCATTTGGCACAGTTCCAAAACTCCTGGGAACTACCTGAGAAAAAAGCTGTGTAATATATTCATTTTTTGTGGTATTGTTACAAAATTTGGACCTCAGCTGGATAACACTTGGTTCTACATTTCTGTTGCATTTTCCAGCCCGGATCTGAAGCTGTGTGTTATTTGCAAGCATTTGTATCCAAAAAAACACCCAGGCCAAATTTATTTTCTTCAAGTTCACTATGTTTAGATGACTGTAACTCAGTGGCCGGAGCACTTAGAGAGATTATGACTGTTTTGCCAAAAAATTCAAAGTGTTTTCTTTTAAATGAGACCAACCCCATGAAGATGCTGCAAAGGGTTGAAAAACAGCTTTGGATTTAATTTGGGCACGTTATTTTTTGGCATTTTTAGGGAAATTGACTGGAGTGCAAGGGGTTAAGTAGTATTAAAAATTCTGGAGTCCCAGTTAAAAGTAAAACGAGCACTCAAAGCCTGACTACAATAAGTCAACCCTTAAGTCAAAGTCTAAGCAAGTCCACAAAACAAAACCAATCATCAAAAGAAAAGAAAACATCCAGCTCCTCTACTCAGGCAAAATCAAGCCAAGAAAATAAATTGCAAAAGAATGGGAATCCAGAAGATGCCGAAATGTCTGAAGTCACGATTTGCCGTAGTTGCAGCCCCTCCCCCAAAAGCAAGCATAAGGAGCATGCTTTTGTTTTACCTACCTGATGGTGGGTAGCCACATTATCCAGTGGAACTGTCGTGGCTGTAAGGCCAATTTCTCTGAAGTGCAGCGTTTAGCTGCTAGTTTTAATCCCCTTGCTTTTTGCCTTCAAGAAACTCTTCTGCTATCAACCAACCCCACATCTATGAAACATTATACTGTGTATAATACATATGGTCCAAATGTGCATTGTCCATCTGGTGGTTCAACAATTTTAGTAAGGAATGACCTAATTCACAGCCACTTGGCTTTAGTCTCCAACTTACAAGCAGTGGCAGTTTGTCTAACGTTGCATAAAGCAATAACCTTACGCTCTGTCTATATACCACCAGATATGATTATGACACCGGAAAATCTTGATGACCTTCATAATCAGTTGCCATCCCCATACATCCTTATGGGTGATTTTAATGGTCATAATTCTCTGTGGAGAGGAATTTGCTCAAATGCAAAAGGCAAGATACTGGGGGATTTTATTGCTAAAAATGATCTGTGTCTTTGGAACGATGGGTGTCACACATACTGTACCTCCACCCAGGACATGGAACCCATACTGCAATTGACCTATCTATATGTGATCCTGAGCTAGTGCTGGAATTCTTGTGGTGGGTCTTGGATGATCTTTGTGGAAGTGACCACTTTCCACTAATATTGACGTCTACAGAAGTGGATGTGCAATCAAGAACTCCGCGATGGCAACTCAAAAAAGCAAACTGGCCTTCCTTTATTTCTCTGTGCAAAGAGAAATTCAGCCAAAAACCTCAACCACACTGTCACTCTGTTCAGAGCTTCACTCAAACCTTAATTACAATTGCAGATAAGACTGTCCCAAAAGCATCAGCAAAGCCACATCATAGGTCCAACCCGTAGTTCAATGATGACTGTAAAAAGGCCATTGAGGCAAGGAAAAAAGCAGAGAGGGTGTTCAGTAAACCTCCAACAACAGAAAACCTGACCAGATTTAAAATCTGTTGAGCTAAAGCACGCAGGATCATCAATGAAGCAAAGAGACAGAGCTGGAGGGAATTCGTATCAATCCTCACATCTAACACATCTACCAAAAAGATCTGGGATTTAATTAGAAAGATGAAGGGTAAGGAGAATGGACTTCAAATACAGCATATTAATCATCAGGGTAATCTGCTGACGACAAAACATGAAATGGCTAATCAACTAGCAAAATCGTTTGAGAAGAATTCATCTATTGGAAACTATTGTCCTGAGTTCCAAATCATACAAGCACAAGAAGAACCAAAAGAAATCAACTTTTCTTCAGATAACTCAGAACCATACAACCAAGATTTCACTATGGAAGAACTTTTGCTCTCAATAAGGAATTCTCATGACACTGCTGTGGGGCCAGATAAAATTCATTATCAGTTTTTAAAACACTTACCCACCCCCCCCCCCCGTGCACTATCCATTCTGTTGATGGTTTTCAACAACATCTGGAAATCAGGCAGTATTCCTGAAAGATGGAAAGAAGCAGTAGTTATACCTGTTCCAAAAGCCGGGAAAGATCATACTGATACAAACAACTACCGTCCAATAGCTCTGACAAGTTGCCTCTGTAAAACCATGGAAAGAATAGTAAACAATCCCCTTGTGTGGATGCTTGAGTCTGAAGGCCTTTTAACTGATTACCAGTGTGGCTTCAGACGTGGTAAAAGCACTTTAGACCACCTTATCAGATTAGAGGCCTATATACGTGATGGTTTTATTAGAAAAGAACATGTAGTTGCTGTATTTTTTTGATTTAGAAAAAGCATATGACACAACATGGAAATATGGTATTTTAAGAGACCTACATGGCATGGGTTTTAGGGGACATTTGCCTTTTTTCATTTCAAACTTTTTGTCCAATAGACACTTCAGAGGCCGAGTAGGAGATACCCTTTCAGAGCCCCATGTGCAAGAACAAGGAGCCCCCCAGGGCAGCATCCTCTAATACTCTTAATACATCCTCTACACCAGGGGTCACCAACCTTTTTGAAACCAAGAGCTACTTCATGGGTATCGAGTCATGTGAAGGGCACCAGCTTGACACACTCCTCTAAAATAACAAATTGTGTGTGTGTGTGTGTGTGTGTGTATATATATATATATATATATATATATATATACACACATAAATAAATAATTATCAATAACTTCAATAACTTAGAGTGGGTAACAGACAAGATCAATATTCAACACTTTATTTTTATTAATCTCAGCAATTGTTCAGATGATCACTTCTACATTTCATAAAAAAATGTCCAGTTTTCACCAGTCCCTTTTAACCATAAAAAACTAAACCCTTTTAATTCATGAACTATGTTGAACCATGTTTGAAAAAGTTATGCAACATTTAAGAAAAATCAACTTTCATATTAAATAAATCTTATCACATTTTTAACTGAACAAATCTGCTGCAATTCTGCTCAAAATCTGTTACATTTAATAAACACACTTTTGTGTGTTCTTCTTCACTGGAATTACAGTATATCCATACAGTTCTTGCCAAGAATCATGCTTGAGCAACCAGCACTGTCCTTTCATGAGAAGCTAAACGGCACTGAAAGTGCTTATATGCACAGTGGCGCAGTGGTTAACACCACGGCAGCAGTTTACCCTCAGCCGGGGGATCGCGGGTTCGATCCCTGCCCCCGGCCAACAGTGATCTGTGTGGAGTTTGCATGTTCTGATGGTGCATGTTCTCGTTTTTAATGCAAAAACATGCAGGTTAGGGAGTTAAGGGGCGCTTGCGCACGCAGCGGCTGGTGGCTTGTCACCGGACTGCAGAACAAATCTACCTACGGGTACAAGATAAGTCCAAAAAAAGAGTGGGTAGTGAAGTGGCGCTTCGCCATCGCCCCGCAAATGAAATACACGCAGCTTCCTTTCACGGTAGTAAAAAAGAACTCTTCCTCCCGCTCACTTTGAAAATGATAAATTTTCTGTCTTTTTTTTGCCATGTTTTTGGGCTTGGAAACCGCACTCCGCTCACCATCTTAACTGCCCGCTAGCTTACGCTCCACAAGCGCAAAGGTTTTGTCATGCGCACAATACTGACCTTTGAACTAGGTCAGAGTTCACCTTAACTTTACATATAATAAACATATTTTCATTTTTTTTATTTTTAAGACATTGTCATTTTAAAATCTATATAAATGCAAGTGTGATTTTAAAAAATATAAAAAATATAAAATAAAAAATAGCGGCAGAAAAAATTACATCTTAGACGCAGCTCACTTGCGAGTTGTGCTATTTTTAGAACAGGCCTGCGGGCGACACATGTGGTCCCTGCGGGCGACATGGTGCCCGTGGGCACCGCGTTGGTGACCCCTGCTCTACACTAATAGTGTAGTTGGTGCTCTTAGACCAAATACCTTATGTAGTCTTTATGTAGATGACCTCTGTATTTGCTACAGGGGGAAAGACATGAGCACAATGGAAAAGCAACTACAGCTGTGCATAAACAAGATTAATATGTGGTCAGTCAGTAATGGTTTTAAATTTTCAACAACAAAAACTGTGTGCATGCACTTTTGCCTGCTGCAGTCTCTTCACCTTGACCCTGAGCTTTTCATAGATGGAGAAGCTGTCAAGGTGGTAAAAGAAACCAAATTCCTTGGACTTATTTTTGATAATAAGCTGTCTTTTATTCCGCATATAAAATTTCTATGAATCAGGTGTTTTAAAGCCCTTGATATTATTAAAGTTTTGGCAAAAACTAAATGGGGTGCAGACTCTACTGTGCTGCTGCATCTCTATAGAGCACTTGTAAGATCTTGGCTGGAATATGGGAGCATAGTTTATGGATCAGCAAGGAAAACATACATCAGGACGATGGAAACTGTCTATCACCAAGGGCTAAGGCTTGCCTTGGGGGCTTTCAGAACCTCTCCTGTTAAAAGTTTGTATGTTGAAGCAAACGAGCCTTCACTTCACAACAGGCGCCTGAAATTGGCTCTCTAGTATATGGTTAAACTTAAAGCAGATCATAGAAATCCAGCCTACTCTGCAGTTTTTCACCCTCGATTTTTGCAGATGTATATAAGGTCAGACCTAAGAGCATCACTCCTTTTGGACTCCGTATAGAACCTCACCTGGTAAAATTAAACCCTGATATAAGCAATGTAACACAGACGCAGTTTTGTCCCATTCCACCATGGAGTTTAAGGAAACCCAATATAATTCTGGATCTGAGCCAGAACAAAAAGAAAGACACTCACCCAAATGTGTACCAGCAGCAGATCTTGGACATAAAATGCCGTTTTCCTCGCCATATTTCCATATACTCGGATAGTTCCAAAGTAGATGGCTCAGTCTCTGCTGCAATTGTCATCGGGCACAATCAGTATGGTTTGCGAATTCCCAAACAATGTTCAGTTTTTACAGCAGAGACTCGTGCTTTGCTTCTAGCATTGGATCACGTTGAGAGAACCAAACAACAGAGCTCCTTAATTTTTACTGACTCCAGACCCTGTCTTCAGGCACTTGGGTTTTTAAAGACTGATCACCCCATTATTGTCCAGATTTTAGAGAAACTAGGTTTTTTACAGAAACATAATCATCTTCTGTTGGATCCCCAGCCATGTTGGCCTGTCAGGTAACGAGCAGGCAGACAATGCTGCCAAGAGAGCCCTTACCCAAGAAGTCACTCAATGCCAGATCCCAGCCTCAGACTTCAGGCCTCTAATAACCTCCTATATTTTAAAGAAGTGGCAGACTGAATGGGACACATGCACTGCAAATAAACTGCATGATATTAAACGTGCCATAAGCCATAGACACTTGCATCATTTTCAAAACCGACATGATGAGGTAGTGTACACTAGATGGCGTATTGGCCACTCAGGCACCACCAAAGAAAATTTTAGGGTTTTTAGCACATGTGCATCTGAAGCATCTTATTTAATTTTTCTATTTTATTGTATCTACATATCTATCTCGCACTATTTATTTATTCTTTCATTTATCATCGTCTCTATGTATAATTTTTAACTCAGTTTTCTTATTAGCTCTAATTTTGCCATGAACTAGCCATAGATGCTGACATGACACTAAACAAGAACACTCACTCACCCTGAGAGCGGACTGGTGACACAGGCGTAGACCTCAGATGTCATCTTTAGTAGCATCGCTGTAATGGAGATCTCTCAAAAATGTAGCCTCTTCTTCTTCCTCTAGTGTGAAAATACTATGAGGATTCAGTCAGATTTGAGCGGCATCTGAGTGACAGATCACATGTATTTAAAAAAAAAAAAACTAATTTCTTCTCAGGTGACCAATCTGATGGGAATGCTGCCACACCTCTACAGAAACTTCCAGAAGTCCCACTTTGCAGGTTTCTGCAAGAAAATCGCTGAAGGTAAGGGACTTCTCACTTCATTTTCTCTTTAAAAAGAGAAGTTTAAAGCTGATTTATCACTGTCTGACTCGATCTGTGTTAAAGGTGCGGAGGCTGGGGACGCTCTCTGTCAGCATGTCTTCACTCAGGCTGGCAGAGTCCTGGCAAAGCATGTAGAAGCAGTTCTGCCTGCAGCACAGGAGGTAGCACAGACTCATGATTGCCTCTCTTCTCAGTTTTTCTCTCTCGTGTGTCTTCATCTCGCCACTTTTTATTTACAGCCGTTACTGAGCGGTGACCTCGGCCTGCCCATCCTGTGTGTGGGCTCGGTGTGGAAGAGCTGGGATCTCCTGAAGCCAGGTCAGAGCCCCCTGTGGCCCTACGTCATCAAACTGTTAACACACTTTCCTTCATTTTTACAGTCGGAGGGAAAAAAATTTTGCCGCATGGAAATGTACTGTATGTATTTGAAGGGGACATATTATACAGTGCTTTTTGTGCAAAACTCTGGTCCACCTTGGCGTTGCTAGGTCTCGTTCAGTGAGCTGTTCAGCTTTGTGTCTGACGTTTGAGGTAGCAACTGGTCATCGGTGGAATTATACCACCTCCCATCTTTATCTGTTTGGACGACACATTTCCCCGTGTACACCACCTGTACATCTTGCCTTGGAAGCTCAGTGGAGCAACCACAGTTTTTATGGCTACTCTACAGAGTTTTCTCACCCCACTAGATATTCACAGCCAGACCTGATTCTTTGATCCACACTTGATCATCTAGCTCACTTGCAGGCATTTTTCATGCCTATATTGATATACTGTATAGCTGATATGACAATATAATCAATATACTCACCCTTACTTGAAAAGTTAGCCTAGCTTAGCTCACTGTTTTTCTGGCTCCTCTCTATATATTGTAGGCATTCAGATGGCCCTGCACTTACACTGGCGGACACACTAGCTGTGTTAGCCTACCCAGCCTACTGCTGTTTTTATGGCTACTCCCTATATAGTGTACTGGAGTGGTGGCCTAGTTGGTAGAGCATCCCCCCCACAACCGGGAGGTCGTGGGTTCAAATCCCGGCCGGGTCATACCAAAGACCATATAAAAAATGGTACTTTCCGCCTTCTAGCTTGTTGCTCAGCATAATAGAATGGGGAAAGGAAAGTTAACACACAGAGCTACCAGAGGACTGACCCCCCCACTGTAGCTTTCACTACTTACAGTAGCTGTGTGGCCTAGGGTCAGAGAAACGGAGACAGGCGCCACCCCTGTACACCACATGGTGTCCCACATGCTGTGGAAGGGATTAACTTAACTAATTTCTACATAGTGTACTCAGCCCACTAGACTTCCAGGACCTGTCGTCACACTGGCACACACTAGCCGGGTTATCCCTAGCTTATCTAGCACTTGTGGCTCCCTTTGACATACAGTAATTCACCCATCCGATCTAACATCAGTCACCCCAGACCAGTCCCCAACCAACACTTGTGCATATAGCTCATTCTTAGGTGTTTAACTTTCTTATTTTATTTAAAAGTAGTACTATTGCCTAGATGGCTCCTCCACCAGCTGTGGTTAGCCACAGCTGGTGAAGCCAGCAATTGGCTCAGTCAGGCTTGTTTCTGTGCTTATTATACCTCAGGGACTGGGTTATAGTAAGCACACTTGTCCCTGATTATGCTTTATCTGGGTTCTGACTCTTTTCAGCCAATTTTACGTTGGCTCAGGTTGTGCTCAACAAATGGAGCAAGTCAACTAACAATAAACTCAACCACAGATCTTAGAAGTAACTGGAGATGGATGGGGGCAGGGGTGAACTGGGGCTCATTAGCATTTAAAGAAACAAGCACTGAAATGGGTCACTGTGAAGAAAGGTGTTTAATCTGAGTGAAAAGTGGCACCTGAGGTATTCTGACCAAAGCGTGTCACAGACATTTCATTAACACCTCTGAGAACCGTGTCAACATGTGGAAAACGGCCATAATATGTCCCCTTTAACCCACAGTAATGCAGAGATCTGCATCTCTGAACATCTCTTCTTCTCTCCAGGGTTCACCGAGGTCATGGATGGACTAGGCTCCTCTGACAAGTCCAAGAGCCGTTTCCACGGCTACAGCCTTCTCCTTTTGCAGCAGTCGTCGGCGCTCGGAGGCGCCAATCTTGCAGCTCGGAGCTTAAAGGCCAACTTAACTTTGAATTATGCAACCAATGCCAAAGTTTTCTATAAGCAGTCCTTCAGACATTGATAAATGAGAACACAGTGGGGAGTGACGCATCAGCCAGTTTTTAATTAGTCACATTATTATCTAGAACATGATTTTAACAGATTCATCATCTCGCTGCTTTTATCAGATGAGTAACGGCTATTCTGACAAGAGCTGCTGTCATTTTTTCACCATACTGTCAAAACATGTTTAGCACTGTTTAATATTTGTTTACATGAATTATTTTATAATAAAAAATGTTGTCAGGCATGAGGGAGAAGTGTGCATTTTTAAAATGATCTGGCTCAGTAACAATCCAATTAAGTGTTGACTCCAACTCCGCTATGCATGTTTCAATATTTAAAAAAAAAATCCACAAGTGTCGGCTTTCTAAATGTTTGTCAGAGGTTGATATTCTCTATTTGTTGGTTAAAAATAGTAATAATAATAATAATATAATAAAACAGTTTTACTTAATATTCACTTAAAGAATGTCCAGATGAGGTGTCCACAATCTGAAGTTGTACGTGGCTGTTTTAACCAAAAGGCTCCCTGTGACTTTGACAAAAATAAAAATCACAAATTTCATTTAAAAAAAAAAAAAACAAAAACTGACATTTATGAAAAATGCTGCAAACATAGGAGCAAAATCTCACAAATTTATATAAAAAGGTGCAAATTTACAAGCAAAAAAGTTGCATTTACAACTCTAAATTGACAGAAAAAAATCTGAACTTTTTTTTGGAAAGACTTCCAAATCAACACAAAACTTTCTCACATTTATGGTAAATTTTACAAATTTATTAGAGAAAAGGTTATTAACTAAGTAAAAAACCTCATCTATAAAGTTGATAGGATGTTTGTCCTTATAACTTATTATATGCTTTTATTTTCAAATTAGTTTAGCAGCTTCATGCAGTTTTTGGGGGGTCATAAAGTACTCAAAATGATTTTTTTTAAAGAAACTACCAGTGGAATAAACAGATTTGATTAAAAATATTCCAGCGACTCTCACGGAGAAGCTAGATGAACTACAGACCCAACATGCTTCCATCAGGGCATCTGAAGGCAATTTCTACTCTGCTTTTTTATTTTACTTCATTTGTCTTGAAATGAAATTGTAATGTTAAAAATAAGAAAGAAATCAATCCTGTTTTACAGTATTTTAATTGTAATGTCATTTTTTTGAATATAGAATATCTGTGATCTGATTTTAGTAATTATGCAGTTGCTTATAGTCATGGAGTAGCTGGAAAATATTAAATCTAACTGATGTTTATGTAGTCCTGCAGATCAGCTCCTCCGTGTCCACACAATGAATCTGATCCCTTCAGTGGGTGTGATGTTTGTCCAGAATATTCACTTGTGTTGGTGCCACGACGATTCTGTGACGTTTCAAATTAAAGCATCGCTATGTAAGAGTTCGACCTGAAAATAATGTCTCCAAATTTAATCTGATGGTGCATCAGCATTTGACTGGGCGAATGTCACTTCCCCATACTCTCAAGTGTAACTCATTGTGCCACGAATGCGTCTTGCACGTGACGTGAATTTCATTATCTTTCCTACTGCAGAAGGGGAACGCAGCCCTGAAAAAGTGACTGGCTCTGTTTGAAATTCGCTCACTCCCTACTTGCTATATAGTGAATTCAGATGTATAACAATCAGCTTTCGGACAGACAGTAAAACTTAACAGATTAATGGTGTCCAAAATTTAATACCTGCATGTATTTCGTAATAAATGTATATCAAATCATTTTACTATATTGATAAATATAAATACGTTGAGGTAGTTTGTTGTGATGTGAAGCTCTCGTCTCACTGCTCTGTTGGCTGTGCACTGCATTATGGGATACACTGTATAATGTAGTGACCCTCAGTTGTACGCTATTTTTAAAAATGCATTATGGAGTGCACTATATAGTGAATGAAATTTTCAGTTAAGATTTTGAACAGCAGTACAAAATGGCTGATTCACTATATGGGACACTATATGGGGAACGAGTGAACATTTCGAATACAGCATGTGCGTCTTCAGTATAAGCAAGCCGCACTGAACTGCGCATGTGCCAGGAAAACTCCTGCCAAAAGGAAGCAGTAGTGCTGATCATGACAGGAGACGAAACAACATGGGCGCCAGCTTCTAGGAGAGAACACACGTTTCCATCTTTTTGCCTGTCCGTTTTCCTCCTCAGCTAACAATAAAAACAACAAAAGCTCCTGTTGTCTCGTGGTTGTCCTCATACTCTTGCACCTCCGCCCCTTTTTTTTTTTTTTTTTTTTTTTTTTAAAGATTTTCATTGGGTGTGACTAGGAGGGACAGGATTAGAAAAGAGTATATCAGCGGGACAGCTCAGGTTGAGCGGTTTGGAGACAAAGTAAGAGAGGCAAGGCTGAGATGGTTTAGACATGTGCAGAGGAGGGATAGTGGATATATTGGACAAAGGATGCTGAAGATGGAGCTGCCAGGCAGGAGGAAAAGAGGAAGACCACGGAGAAGATTGACGGATGTAGTGAAGGAGGACGTGGAGAGGGTTGGTGTTACAGAGGAAGATGCGAGGGACAGGGTGAGATGGAGGAAGATGAATCCACTGTGGTGGAAAAAAGAACCGCAGATTATATTCAGTGTGAATGCGTGAAACACGGGTGCTGAGCAGCAGCTGGAGTGCCTCAAAAACTACTTTGAACAGTGCTGTGTACACAAACGCAGTCAACAGACCGCATGCACGGTCCCCTTGAACGGGCCTGCGTTGCCTGCAACAGCTCTGTTCTAGTTAGGAACATTGAAAGAACTACAACTATGGTGACTATGACCCCAATCCCAATAGCCAGTCATGGTCACCTTTTCATAGTTCCTACCCAGAACAAGAGAAGTTTTAATTTTCAGTCTTTTACTTTAATTTTTCTGTGAATTAAGTCTACTGAAGTTCCACAATAAAATATAGTTTCTCATCATATGCTTAGAAGATAGTTACAGAACATCTAAAGGCCTGAAGAATTACATTTGATCTTGTGCAAACAACATTAATAACTTGCGTGAACTTGATTTTTATCTCTTTTGTACTCGTTTTAAGAAATAACTTGTGTGCACAAGAGAGGAAAAAAGTCCTTATTCCAGGCTGTAGTTGTGTGTATGAAGTGAAAAAATATGAGTCTCACTTCTCAGTAAGTACAAAGTACTTCTTCGTATTGACAGGAACTAAAAGTTAAAACCTTTTTGAAGAACACAGTTCGTTTTAATTCATTTTGTTTCATTTGACTTGAATTCATTTTATTTAAGTAGAACAATCTTTCAGCCACAGTTGGAGGTAGGTGTACAGATGTTTGATCTACACTGAAAAAACCCTTATAATAATACATCAGCGGTTACTTACATCACTATAACCCATTTCCCTGAAGTAGTTCAGCAATTTATTGGTTAAAACGTTATTTCTAGCATTTTACCACGTGCAGTTTCACCGCCCCTTCACTGGTGAGGACAGCGGTGAGGGAGAAAAGTTGGCAAGTAATTTACAACTGATGATGAAAAGCAAAAATCCCGGCAAAGTCCGGCGCTTCTACAGCATGTGACCATTCACAGCATAGTAAACTCCTGTTTCTGTTGCCAGGCTGCCTTGTGTTTTCCCCTCCAGACTCGGGAAAGGCGTTTCAAGATAGATGTTCCACCACCTACAGTAATGACTTCACACCCATCAGTGAGCGCCCCCAGGTCTGCACCCAAACCCCTGCCTTCAGTCATCCACCCACTGCAAGTAGGAGACACTCATGGATGTGTGATAATAAATAATAACTATGATTGGATTATCATTTATTTCTTTGTTGTTTGAACAGACTGGATCCCAGGATATAAACCACCAGCAGCACCTATGGGTCAGCTGCAAGTACACAGGTGACTGAGAAATCTGAGTATTTTTTGTGCAAAAACCATGAATATAGATACTAAACATACAGTAACTGAGGATTAAAATGAAGGAAGGTATAAGAATAAACTGTGGTTTGACATTAACGATAGGACTGTTTTTTCTCCTAAACATGCAACTTTTTTCTTTGTATTTTTAAATTTGCTTCTTTTTTCTTCTAAATTTACTACTTTTACCTTCAAATTTGTGATTCGTTTTTCCATTTTTCAGTTGCATTTGTTTTTCTCAAAAATTAAGATTTAGCCCTTTCCCCCTAAAAATTTACTGCTTTTTTACCTTTGCAATTTTTGCCTCATATATTGTCAATTTGTCTCGTAAATTTGTCTCATAGATTTGAATTTGAATAAATTTACAATAATTTTTTAAACTTTATTTCTTAATTATTTTTTTTAGATAAACTTAGAACCTTTATGTTGTGGAGCGTGTAAATAACGAGGCGGATTTGGCTCAGACAGTTTATTACACATCTCATACAAGAAGCATAGACAGAATGACAACTCAGTAGAGACTCTTCTCTTAAATAGCATAGCATTTCTCTAGAAGCTTCTAACACACAAAAGGTCACATTGCATTCACTTCCTTAATCCTTGATCATTCCTCTAGAAGTTTCCAACACACAAAAGGTCACACTGCATTCATCCTTCACACCTCCCTGTTATCTCCCAGGGAACCTCTGCTCTTTGTTCTTGTCTAAGATGTTATACAATTATGCCTCCCCATGTGGCTCCATACGACCCCCCCGAGCATCTTGGATAGAACAATAGAATAACAGTCCATATGCTGTGGTAAAATCATTAAACATCAATCCACATGCTGCTTGGGCTTCAGTCTTCTCCCGTATCTGCTGTAACCAGGATTCACCGCCTCCGCGGCGCTGTCATGCTGGGGGGCTGATGTTTGAGGGGTAAAAGTCTGTCCGTGTGGGTACTCTGGGGAATCTTTTCTCTGGGAAGCTCCCCGTGGGGGTCTTCCACACCGAGGGGCCCTTGCCAACAGCACTTGCTCGTCCGCCACCACGAAAGCGGGTTTGAGTCTGTCTATGCCAATCTTTTCCCTCCTACCCCCCAAATCTAGCAAAAAATGCTTGTCCCCTGTTTCTAGCACTCTGAACGGTCCATCATAAGGTGGGCGCAGTGGAGGGCGATAGGCGTCGTGTCTGACAAAAACGAACTCCGCGTTTTTCAAAGTTTTAGGCACAAAAACGCGCGGAAAACTGTGGTGGGCAGGGCCCGGCAGCGTGCTTGTGTCTATGCTACGCTGCAACAGCTGAGACGGGGAGCTGCCCGGCGCGGGATTATCTGGAAGAAACTCCCCGGGCAGCCGAAGTGGTTGCGCAAAAACGAGTTCAGCCGGGGAAGCTTCCAGATCCTCTTTAGGCGCAGAACGTAACCCCAATAAAACCCACGGTAGCTTGTCTACCCAATTTGCATCCATCAGTGAAGCCCTGAGAGCCGCTTTCAATGATCTATGAAAACGTTCACATAACCCATTAGCCTGTGGATTGTACGCGGTTGTGCGGTGAATTGTGACACCCAGGCTGCGGGCCATTGTTGACCAGAGTTCGGAAACCAATTGAGGGCCTCTGTCGGACGTAATATCCGACGGGACTCCAAAACGCGCTACCCATGCTGTTAAAAACGCGCGCGCCACCTCCTCGGCTGTGCGCCAGTGGAACCACTTCCGGCCAGCGCGTGGTGCGGTCCACCATTGTCAAAAGGTGTGTGCACCCTTGTGATGGTAGGAGGGGGCCCACGAGGTCCACGTGAACATGGTCGAACCTCTTAGCCGGGATGCGAAACGGCTCCAAGGGAGCCTTCGTGTGTCTGTGTACTTTGGCTCGTTGGCACGCCATGCAGGCTGCCGCCCACTCTTTCACTTGTTTGCGAAGGCTCGGCCACACGAATTTCTCCCCTATCATTTTGACCGACGCGCGCACTCCCGGGTGCGCCAAAGAATGAATTGAGTCAAACACGCGGTGGCGCCATGCGGCTGGGACCACGGGGCATCGCAGATTAGGGGGGGCATGCCGTCTTGCAGCACCCTGCTCTCCAGCCTTAACCCTGGTGGTCCAGACTGGAGCGCGCGCACGTCCGCGTCACTAACCTGCTCTGCGGCCATGGCTGCGTAATCTATCCCCACGCCGACCGGGGCCGCCACGGCACGCGAGAGGCAGTCTGCCACTACATTCAGTTTACCCGAGACATGCTGAATATTGGCAGTAAACTCTGAGATCGCGGCCAGCTGTCTCTGCTGCCGGCCCGACCACGGTTCTGAAACCTTAGCCATCGCGAATGTTAGCGGCTTGTGGTCAACGAACGCGGTGAAACTGCGCCCTTCCAGCCAGAACTGGAAGTGGCGAATGGCCAGGTGGAGAGCCAGCAACTCCCTGTCGAACGCGCTGTATTTACGTTCACTGTCGCACAAAGACCTGCTGAAAAAGGCAAGCGGCTGCCAAGCCCCAGCTACGCGCTGCTCCACGACAGCCCCTATGGCCACATCTGAAGCGTCAGTGGTGAGCGCTATGCGGGCAGTTGGGTCTGGATGTGCCAGCAATGGGGCGTTTGCCAGGGCTGCTCTGACTTCCGAGAATGCCCGCTCTCGCTCCGGGGTCCATTCGACCTTATCCGCGGACTTCTGTTTTCTGAGCGCGGCGTACAGTGGTTGCATGAGCTGCACTGCGCGGGGAAGGAAACGGTTATAAAAATTCACCATTCCCAAAAATTCTTGTAGCGCCCTGACCGTTTGCGGCCGGGGAAAATCCGCTACCGCGCGCACTTTGTCAGGCAGCGGGACTGCTCCTTCGGGAGAGACGCGGTGCCCCAAAAAATCAATCCCCGTCACCCCGAACTGACATTTCGCTGGGTTGATTATTAACCCGTGCTCTTCCAACCTCCGGAAAACCGTCGTGAGGTGGGTTTTGTGTTCGTCTTCGGACGCGCTGGCTACTATGATACCATCCAGGTAGACGAACACGAAAGGGAGATCGCGCAGCACTGCATCCATCATGCGTTGGAACGTCTGTGCAGCCCCTTTAAGCCCAAAAGGCATGCGCAAAAACTCGAATAAACTGAACGGAGTTAATACTGCTGTTTTGGGTATGTCCTCAGCTCACACTGGGACTTGGTGGTAACCGCGGACCAGGTCTATTTTAGAAAAAAATGCGCGCTCCTGCAAGGTGAATGGAAAAATCCTGAATGTGAGGAATTGGGTAGCGGTCATGCGCTGTGGCGTTGTTCAATCTGCGGAAATCCCCGCAAGGTCGCCACGAACCTTCAGCTTTAGGGACCATGTGTAGCGGGGAAGCCCATGGGCTGTTTGAGCGCCTAATGATGCCCAACCTCTCCAGGTTGGCGAACTCCTCGCGCGCTATGGCCAGTTTAGCTGCGTCCAAGCGCCGAGGTCTTGCAAAAACGGGCGGCCCAGTGGTGGTGATAAAATGCTCCACCCCGTGTTTAGCGATGGCTGCCGAAAACGTCGGGACCGTGAGTGCTGGGAACTGAGTGAGCAGTGTGTGGAACTTACCGCATGCAGCTGTGACGTTGGCTTGTGCTGTTGGCCGGGTCACTCGAGCTATACAGGGAAGAGAGTCAAAAGAGAGTGCATTAACCAGGCGTCTGTTAGCGACATCTACCAACAAACCATGTGCACATAGAAAATCAGCCCCCAGTATATGTAAATTCAATGCTGGTATGACAAAAGTCCACTCAAATGTACGGGCGTGTAGAAACAAGAGTAGAGTCCTCTCACCAAAGGTCTTAATCCCCGAGCCGTTCGCTGCTGCCATCTCGGGGCCGCTAGATCCTGCCAGCCGGTCAACGTAGGTCAGCCGGATGAAACTCTTCTGGGCGCCGGTGTCCACGAGGAAATGCCTCCCCGAGCGTGCGTCCGTCAAGTAGAGCTGCTTGTTCTCCTCCCTGAGGGTCGCGGCTGCTACCGACCCCCGGTCTTGGCGTTTCCCGAGCACTTGAACTGGCACGGTGGTATACATTTGCGTGCCCTCTCTGCGAAGCGGCAGTGGTAGAAGCAAAGCGTGTCTCCCCCGCGTTCCTTGGCCCCCGCTGCTGCTGCCGTCGGTGGCTCTGCTGCTGCCATCGATGGCTTCTCACCTCCTCCGGCCGTCGCGCCGAGCTCCGTCACTGCCGCAATGGTCATGAACTCCCTGCTGGCGACGATGATCCGGTTTGCTTCCCGGGCTAGCGCACAATAGTCCCGCTTGGCCAGCAGCGGCGAATTGGCCAGGGTCGCTCTTGCCGCTGATGGAAGGTTCCGGAGGAAGAGGTGGGTAAAAATGAAATGGTCGTCGTCTGTGCCCTTTAACCTCAGCATCTTCTCCATCAGGTCTATGGCCGACCCATCTCCCAACCCGGTCCGAGTCAGGAGTCTCTCTGCTCTCTCACCATCCGAGAGTGTGAAGTGCTGGATGAGCGCAGCCTTCAGTGCGCCATACTTGTCGTCGGTTGGTGGCTGATCAAGCAGGCTCTCTACGTGCTGAGCCATGGGGGCGTCGAGCGCTGCGACCACATAGTGGAATTTTGTGTCATCCGCCGATATCCCCCGGAGGGCGAACTGCGCCTCGACTAGGTGGAACCAGGAGCGCGGGTTGTGCTGCCAGAAATCCGGTAGCTTGATCGCAACAGCACATGCGTGGCTGGGGGTTCCCATCAAGGTTGGCTCCGGGGGTCTTTCGTTGTGTTCCATGATTCGTCTTGGGTCACCAGTGTGGAGCGTGTAAATAACGAGGCGGATTTGGCTCAGACAGTTTATTACACATCTCACACAAGAAGCATAGACAGACTGACAACTCAGCAGAGACTCTTCTCTTAAATAGCATGGCATTCCTCTAGAAGCTTCTAACACACAAAAGGTCACATTGCATTCACTTCCTTAATCCTTTATCATTCCTCTAGAAGTTTCCAGCACACAAAAGGTCACACTGCATTCATCCTTCACACCTCCCTGTTATCTCCCAGGGAACCTCTGCTCTTTGTTCTTGTCTAAGATGTTATACAGTTACGCACTCCCCATGTGGCTCCATAATGTCTTGCTTTTTTTTGCTCAGTCAGGGGCAAATGACCATTGAGGTTGCACTCTTTGTGCTTGCATAATTATTAAAAATAATAAATGAAGTATGTAATGAATGTGTCGACTCCTGCTGTAGCAGAAGGAGCAGAGTCCTCACACTCTGTCCTTTGTCCCTCAGCCGCCTCCCAGCCTTCATGTCCTCGTTTTGCAGCTTGGCTCCTCCTGGGGGTGAGAGCGAGTTTTTAATAGATGAAGGTAGTGAAGGTCATCTGGACTCTGTGGTGGTGAAAGAGGTAAAACTTGAATTTCTCAGTCTCTCTAAATCAAACACACATAAAGAAGTTATCAGGTGTGGAGACACTGGGTTTGTTTTTGTTGACAGCAGATGTACTGAAGCAGCAGGAGACACAAGGCTGGAGGGTCCTTGTTCTGTATGAGAAAGGTTAGATGGCTGTTTTATACTTGTGCATAGAGCCTCTTCTGGCTATAAAGCAGAGTACACAAATTCAAAAAGCCCCCAAGCAACAAGTTACCCTCAACATTTTTGGGGAAAATTAAAATTACCTTAATTTTTTTTCTTGTAAATTTGAAATTTTTCTCATGAATTTGCAACTTCTCATAACTCACAATTTTTTGTCATAAATTTTTGTCTTTTTTCCTTGTAAATTAACTATACAGTGGATATAAAAACACACCCCTGCTCAAATGCCAGGTTTTTGTGATGTAAAAAAAAATGAGACCAAGATAAATCATTTCAAACCTTTTTCCACCATTAATGTGACCTATAACCTGTACAACCCAATTGAAAAACAAACTGAAATATTTTAAAGGGAAAATAAAAAAAACTTACAATAACCTGGTTGCATAAATATGCACACCCTTAAATTAATGCTTAGTTGCAGCACCTTTGGCTTTTATTACAGCACTTGGTCTTTTGGGGTAGGAGTCTATCAGCATGGCACATCTTTATGTGGCAATATTTGCTCACTCTTCTTTGCAAAAATGCTCCAAATCTGTCAGATTGTGAGGGCATCTCCTGTGAACAGCCCTCTTCAGATCACCCCACAGATGTTCGATCGGATTCAGGTCTGGACTGTGGCTGGGCCATTCCAAAACCTTAATCTTCTTCTGGTGAAGCCATTCTTTTGTTGATTTGGATATGTGCCTTGGGTCATTGTCGTGCTGAAAGATGAAGTTCCTCTTCATCTTCAGCTTTCTAGCAGAAGCCTGAAGGTTTTGTGCCAACACTGACTGGTATTTGGAACTGTTCATAATTGAATGAATGAATGAATGAATCTTTATTTCGGATAGATTAAAAGGAAGCAGAATAATATAACAAAGGGAAAAAAATCCAACAAGGTCAAATTAAACAATAACTCCTCTGATTATACAGTTCAACATAAGTTATCCGAAATGGGTGATGGCTGAAGCCGCAGCTTATATTGCCCACCCATATTCCCTCCACCTTGACTAAGGCCCCAGTTCCAGCTGAAGAAAAACAGCCCCAAAGTATGATGCTGCCACCACCATGCTTCACTGTAGGTATAGTGTTCTTTTGGTGATGAACAGTGTTGTGTTTGTGCCAAATATACCTTCTGGAATTATGGCCAAAAATTTCAACCTTTGTTTCATTGGACTATAACACATTTTCCCACGTGTTTGGGAGATTTCAAATGTGTTTTTGCAAAATGTAGCCAGACTTGGATGTTTTTCTTCCTAAGATAAAGCTTCTGTCTTGCCACCCTACCCCATAGCCCCCAGACATACAGTGGTGTGAAAAAGTGTTTGCCTCCTTCCTAATTTCTCATTTTTTTGTGTGTTTGTCATACTTAAATTTGTACATTGCTCACTTGCACAGTGTACATAGTCTCACCCCGTCTCATGTCCATATCATCTCTGCTGCTAAATTATCATTGTACAGTCTACTGGGTATTATCATTACAGAGAAATTCTCACACTGGGTGCCAATTTGTACATTGCTCATTTGCACACTGTACATAGGCTTATGCCATCTTAGGTTCATATCATCTCTGATATTAATGTACCATTGTCCATTATAGTCATCCAGTGAATTTTCAATTTTCATTCTTCTTGTTTCCTCTAGTTTAACTGCTTTAACTGTCCTAATTGCCTAATGTGTGTTATTAGTGTGTGTTACTAGTATTCTTTGGTATTAGGTGTGTTATTACCTTATTAGTATTGATGTGTATCTATTACCTTGGCATTCATTCGGAGAGCAGAGTAAGAATTTCATTGCTCAGGAAATGTTGCATTTCTTAACTGTGCACATGATAATAAAGACTTAAGATTTAAATATTAGACAAATGTAACACAAGTAAACACAAAATGCAGTTCTTAAAAGGTGTTTATTATTAAGGGTAAAAAAATCCAAACCGACATGGCCCGTGTGAAAAAGTGACACACACCACCACCACCCCCATTAAAACATAAATTAACTGTGGTTTATCACATCTTTGGAAAGCGGAGTTCAATTTCTCTAGCCACACCCAGGCCTGATTACTGCCACACCTGTTCTCAATCAAGAAATCACTTTGCCTGACAAAGTGAAGTAGACCAAAAGATCCTCACAAGCTAGACATCATGCTGCGATCCAAAGAAATTCAGGAACAAATGAGAAACAAAGTAATTGAGATCTATCAGTCTGGAAAAGGTTATAAAGCCATTTCTAAAGCTTTGGGACTCCAACAAACCACAGTGAGAGCCATTATCCACAAATGGCAAAAACATGGAACAATGGTGAGCCTTCCCAGGAGTGGCCAGCCAACCAAAATTACCCAGAGAGCGCAGCGACGACTCATCCAAGAGGTCACAAAAGACCCCTCAACAGCATCCAAAGAACTGCAGGCCTCACTTAAGGTCAGTGTTCATGACTCCACCATAAGAAAGAGACTGGGCAAAAATGGCCAGCATGGCAGAGTTCCAAGACGAAAACCACTGCTGAGCAAAAAGAACACAAGCTCGTCTCAGTTTTGCCAGAAAACATCTTGATGATCCCCAAGACTTTTGGGAAAATACTCTGTGGACTGACGAGACAAAAGTTGAACTTTTTGGAAGGTGTGTGTCCCATTACATCCGGCGTGAAAGTAACACAGCATTTCAGAAAAGGAACATCATACCAACAGTAAAATATGGTGGTGGTAGTGTGATGGTCTGGGGCTGTTTTGCTGCTTCAGGACCTGGAAGACTTGCTGTGGTAAATGGAACCATGAATTCTGCTGTCTATCCAAAAATTCTGAAGGAGAATGATCCATTCATGATCTCAAGTTGAAGCACACTTGGGTTCTGCAGCAAGACAATGATCTAAAACACACCAGCAAGTCCACCTCTGAATGGCTTAAGAAAAACAAAATGAAGACTTTGGAGCGGCCTAGTCAAAGTCCTGACCTGAATCCGATTGAGATGCTGTGGTATGAGCTTAAAGAGGAAGTTCATGCTTGAAAACCCTCTAGTGGGGCTGAATTACAACAATTCTGCAAAGATGAGTGGGCCAAAATTCCTCCACAGCGCTGTAAAAGACTCATTGCCAGTTATCACAAATGCTTGATTGCAGTTGTTGCTGCTAAGGGTGGCCCAACCAGTTATTAGGTTTAGGGGGCAGTCACTTTTTCACACAGGGCCATGTAGGTTTGAATATTTTCCCCCTTAATAATAAACACCTTCATTTAAAAACTGCATTTTGTGTTTACTTGTGTTATCTTTGTCTAATATTTAAATTTGTTTGATGATCTGAAACATTTAAGTGTGACAAGCATACAAAAAAATGAGAACTCAGGAAGGGGGCAAACACTTTTTCACACCACTGTATGAAGACGGGAGATTGTTGTCACATGCATTAAACAGCCAGTACTTGCCAGAAATTCCTGCAGCTCATTCAGTGTTGTTGTCAGCCTCCCTGGCCAGTTTTCTTCTCGTCTTTTCATCAGTTTTGGAGGGACGTCCAGTTCTTGGTAATGTCACTGTTGTGCCATATTTTCTCCACTTGATGATGACTGTCTTTACTATGTTCCATGGTGTATTTAATGCCTTGGGAATTCTTTTGTACCCTTCTCCTGACTGATACCTTTGAACAATGAGATTCCTCTGATGCTTTGGAAGCTCTCTGCAGACCATGGCTTGTGCTGCAAGATGTGACTACAAAAATGTCAGGAAAAGCCTACTAGAACATCCATCCATACATCCATCCATCTTCTTCCGCTTAATCCTTTTCGGGTCGCGGGGGGCTGGAGCCTATCCCAGCATCTTTTGGGCAAGAGGCAGGGTACACCCAGTCATATTACGTTACAGCCGCCACTACACAGCACTTCACAATAAAAGTTACAACAGTACAACATTACACAGTGAGCCATCTTATGCCAAGCAACCAACTGAACTTTATTACAAGGAAGGCAGATATATGCAGTACACGTTGTGTCCCTGGGCAAGACACTTCACCCCCAATTGCTCCTGGTGGGTCTGGAAGCGCCATGTTAGGCAGCATACCACCATCAGTGTGTGAATGTGTGTGTGAATGGGTGGATAGCAGGATCTGTAAAGCGCTTTGGTCATCAAGAGATGAGAATAAAAGCGCTATATAAGTGCATGCCATTTACACTGGACAGATCGCCAGTCCATCGCAGGGCCAACACAGAGAGACAGACAACCATTCACTCTCACAGTCATACCTAAGGACAGTTTAGAATCCCCAGTTTGATGCCAATTAACCTAACTTGCATGTTTTTGGCATGTGGGAGGAAACCGGAGAAATCCCGGAGTAAACCCACGCAGACACGGGGAGAACATGCAAACTCCACACAGATCCTACTAGAACAGCTGAACTTTATTTGGGGTTAATCAGAGGCACTTTAAATGGTGGTAGGTGTGTGCTGACTCCCATTTAACATGAGTTTGAATGTGATTGGTTAATTCTGAACACAGCCACATCCCCAGTTATAACAGGGTGTGCATATTTATGCAACCAGGTCATTCTAAGGTTTTTTTTTATTTTTCCCCTTAAAAGATTTCAGTTTGTTTTTCAATTGGGTTGTACAGGTTATAGGTCACATTAATGATGAAAAAAGTTTTGAAATGATTTATCTTGGTCTGATTTTTTACATCACAAAAACATGGCATTTGAACAGGGGTGTGTAGACTTTTTATATCCACTGTATATCAGAATCAGAATAGACTATTGCTAAGTAGGTTTGCACATACAAGGAATTTGAGTTGGTGGACGGTGAAACAGAAGCGTAACAAAATATATCTGGATGTAACCAAGCATACACATACATACACACACATGTACACAAATATGCAAAAGATGTGAAAAAATATGTACATTGCTAATACCGAATATTAATTACTGTGCAACAGTGTGAATTTGCCAGTAGCAAGTAAATCAATTGTGCATTTAAGGTAATGGGGAGAGGGTCGGACCAGAGTAAGTGAGGGTCTCTGGTCTTATCCATGCCCACCGAGTCAGGTGGGTAGGGTGGTGGCCTCCATCTGTCTGTCAGGACTATAACTTGAGAAAGAATGAAGCTAGGATCACAAAATTTGGTATACATGTGAACCTCAGGAGTAGCATGTGTTGCTATGTTTTTGGGGTCACAAGGTCAAAAGTCAACTAAAGGTATGTAGAGGAGCACTTCCTGGACTCAAGAACAAACTTTAGGTTCTCTGAGGTGCTCTTTGGGTGGGAAACGTCATGAAAACAGCCAAAATGAGAATCCAAGGCACTCTCATTTCAAAAGTAAAAAAGCCTTTATTAAAATAGCTTTGGTCATAATATAAACCTATTAAAATCAATTAAAAGCTCCAATGCGTTTCGCCCATATGCCTTCATCAGGGAGTCAAACGGGTATCAAGAAGAGGGGAGGGTTCTTATAAAAAAAAAAAAAGGTTCACTGATCAGAAACCTCTGGCTGCTGTGGTGTCCTGGTGCAAAAATGCATAGTGTAGACACCCACCACATCCAGCAGATGTCATCCCTACCACCTTCCAACCAACAAAATTCAAAACATAAGCAACATGCCCACAGAACATATGCAGTCATATTCAGTTCTTTATTAATAAATGTTCACATATCTATGTCTCACCTTGTCTTTGTTTTTAATTTGCATTTTTTAAATTTATTTTAGCCATTTTAAGTGGGAATGAATGTGGGGGTGTCCTGATTTATTCCTCACTGTTTGTTTAGAATTACATTTTACAGAAAATTTGAAAAAAAAAGGCTTTAAGTCATTTTTAATTTAGTTGTATTGCATGAATCTCTCAGTATTTTTAACATTGATATTAAATATCCATATGTCCAAATATGTAAAAAACAAACACACACACACAGGCTTATACAGTGTCCTAATTTTTTCACATGACTGTATAACCACTAAATCCTGCAGACAAGGCAAAGTAAAAGAAAAATGGTCTTCAAACCCAAACCAGGCAATCAT
The DNA here is from genome assembly GCA_020510985.1 of Pholidichthys leucotaenia. Taxonomy (NCBI): domain Eukaryota; kingdom Metazoa; phylum Chordata; class Actinopteri; order Cichliformes; family Pholidichthyidae; genus Pholidichthys; species Pholidichthys leucotaenia. The sequence continues at coordinate 202,185,796 of CM035836.1, read as the reverse complement.
ATCAACACACTAAAATCCAGGTGCTCATTCAGGACTGGATATTTAGTAGCTTGTAATTTGTAAATCCAATATGTTTCCCATTGATTTAATAGAAAAGGCAACAAAGACTTACAGACAGTGGAATATGATCAATCCCACAGACCTGTAAGGTAGATGGGTCACCGTTATGATGCTCCAAGTAGTGTCTAGCCATGGGTGGTACTTTTATAACCACGTTCTCTAAATCGTAACCTCATTTCTTGAGATTTTCTTTCAAAAACATCATCGTGGTCACAAATTCTCCTAACTCTCTGGAACTGCCCATATGGAATGTTCTCTTTTAGCCAATTAGGATGGAAATGACTGGCATGTAAAATGTTGTTCCTGTCAGTTGGGTTTCTATATACAGAGGTATGGACAAATCCTTGTCTTTAGAAAGTCAGGTCAAGAAAATTAATGCACTCTTTACTATATTGTTTATGTTTTGAACTTTGGTGGTTGGAAGGTGGTAGGGATGACATCTGCTGCATGTGGTGGGTGTCTACACTGTGCATTTTTGCACCAGGACGCCACAGCAGCCAGGTGGTTTCTGATTGGTGGACCTTTTTTATATGAATCCTCCCCTCTTCTTCATACCTGTTTGACTCCCTGATGAAGGCATATGGCCGGAATGCATTGGAGCTTTTAATTGATTTTAATAGGTTTATATGACCAAAGTCATTTTAATAAAGGCCTTTTTACTTCTGAAATGAGAGTGCCTTGGAGTCTCTTTTTTTGAGGTCAAAGGTCAACATCACAGGGTCACAAAAGGTCAGTTTTCTAGCTGGACTGTAACTTCATTAAGAATGATGCCAGGGTGACCAAACCTGGTACACAGATTGACCTTGGAACTAGCAACTATGGCTATACTTTTGGGGTCAAATGTTCAAACATCAAGATCACAGGGTCATAAAAGGACAAAACCATTTTCAGCCTAGTGACTTCATTTTTTTTTTAAGTATGTATGATAGGGAACCAGGGCTGCAAAAGGCATGGGTCTGCATCTCTGTTGATTGCAAATCTAATTTGAGTGCAGTGGCAGTGGGGAAGAACTGTTTTTATGGCACAAGGTTTTGGTTTTCATGGACCACATCCTCTTGCTTGGAGGGGAGTGGCTCAAAAAGATTGTGGCCAGCATGAGATGGATCTTACCTGCATGCTTCAGAGTCCTCCTTTGCCAAATGCTGCAGTCTAATGTTGCCCTTGGCAGTAGCTGCAGTGTGACAAATGCTGATGGAGGAAGTGAAAATGGTGAAAATGGCAGTGTAGAAGTGAACCACCATAATTTTTGGCAGGTTGACCTTCTAAAGCTGCCGCAGGAAGAATATCCTCTATTGAGCTTTTTTGTCAAGGCAGCTGATGTTCAGCTCCCACTTCAGGTCCTGGGTGATGGTGATTCCCAGGAAGCAGGACAACTCCACAGTGGCAATTGGAAAAGTCACACAGGATGATGGGGAGCAGGATGTGCTGGGTTCCTCCTAAAGTCTACAATCATCTCCATCATCTGTAGAGCATTTAGTTCCAATTGTTTTGGCTGCACCGGGTCACCAGATGGTCAATCTCCCGTCTGTAAGCAGACTCATCCCAATCAAAGATGAGTCCACTGATGGTCATGTTGTCTGCAAACTTAAAGAGCTCGACAGACTCATGACTACAGGTGCAGCTGTTTGTGTACAAAGGAGAAGAGCAGAGGAAAGAGAACAGAGCCCTGGGGGGATCCAATGCTGATGGACCAGAACCAGACATGTTTCCCTCGCTTCACGTACTGCCTCCTATCAGACAGGAAGTCAGTGATCCACCTGCTGGTGGAGTGAGCCACACTCAGTTGGGAGAGCTTGTCCTGTAGTAGAGCTGGGATGATCATACTGAATTCAGAGCTGAAGCCCACAAACAGGATCCTGGCGTAGGTTCTTGGGAAGTCCAGGTGCTGGAGGTACAAATGGAGGGCCATGTCAACGACTCCATAGATGGACTGCAGGAGGTCTAAGAGGAGGAGGACTGTGATGGCCTTGAGGTGGGAGATGACAAGGTACTCAAGGGTCTTCAGCACCACAGAGGTTAGGGCAACTGGTCTGTAGTCATTTAGTCCTGTGACCATTGTTTTTTGGGAAGGACAGGTATGATGGTAGAAGTCTATGTATGATGGTGAATTAGGTTGGCACATGGCATGTCTCTAGGGAGATGTTGAAGATGTCTGAACACTGGAGACAGCTTATCAGAACAGCGCTTCAGGGTGGATGGAGAGACAGAGTCTGGCCTGGCTGCTTTACAAGGGTTCTGCTTCTTAAAAAGTCTGTTTGATATCTTTCTCCTGGATGGACAGTTGTGGTGGAGCAGGGGACCTTTTAATACTGTGGAGAGGGACCACTGTGCATGAGTTTGGCAAACAATGGTGCAGTTGCCAAGAAGTATTGATTTGAATGAAATCATAAATGCCCAGATCTCCTGACTTTTGACAATGATCAATCTCAGGATCATTGCACATGAGTTTGTTGAGAATTGCCTAGGAGGAGTAGTGATTTATGTGAAATCATATACAGTAAGTGGCCGGATATCCTGATTGCTCACTGAGACCTTGCCCTTGAGCACATCCAGGACACAGAGCTGGTGAGTGAGTTTGGAGATCATCAGAGCAACTGCTAAGGAGCAGCGATTTTCATGAAATCACGTAAGTGCCAAGATCCCGTGACCTTTAACCTTGACCACAATATGGAGGCAGATCCACCGGAGGATCATTGCATGTGAGTTTGGTGACCGTTGGGGAACTTGCCTAGGAGAAACGAGTCCCATATGGACAGACAGATGACAGATACCAGGCCATTAGCATGGAGGCGATCAGCCTGTGGCAATGCTAATGTCATCTGTTGGTGTTGGTCCACTGTGTTTTATCAAGTCCAAGGTCAGTGTAGCCATCTACCAGGAAAATTTAGAGCACTTCATGCCTCCCTCTGCTGACAAGCTTTATGGAGATGCTGATTTCATTTTTCAGCAGGACTTGGCACCTGCCCACACTGCCAAAAGTGTCAAAACCTGATTTAATGTCCATAGTATCACTGCGCTTGATTGACCAGCAAACTCTCCTGACCTAAACCCCATAGATTTTCTATGGAGTATTAATTATCAAGAGGAAGGAGAGACACCAGACCCAACAATGCAGACGAGCTGAAGGCCGTTATCAAAACAACCTGGACCTCCATAACACCTCAGTAGTACCACAGGCTGATTGCCTTCATGCCATACTGCATTGATGCAGTAATTCAAGCAAAAGCAGCCCCGACTAAGTATCGAGTGGGTACATGGACATACTTTTCAGTTGACCAACATTTCTATTAAAAATCCATTTTTAAAAAAAAAAAAATTGATATATGTAATATTTTAATTTTTTCAGAAACTGAATTTTTGGTTTTCTTTAACTGTAAGCCAAAATCAAAATTAAAATGAACACCTGAAATACAGTATATCACTGTGTGTAATGAATCTATATAATATACAAATTTCACTTTTTGAATTACTGAAATAAATTTACTTTTCAATGATATTCTAGTTTAATGAGATGCTTCTGTATTATAGACTGTGGATTAGTGACCAAGTGGGAACGGGGATGTCTAGTAAGGTGACTGGAATTTAAAAACACACTTGCTAGTCTAACTCCATGGTAGTGCTGTCAGTTCTGAAGCTAAGACCTTGGGGCTCAAACTCTGATCGATATCACAGCCAGTAGCACAGGGATGGGTTGCAAGGTGACAATACAAGCGGTTTACCTTGATTTTCTCACACTTTTTCCCCCTTCTTTCTATTCCAAGCTGTGTATGGGCACCTGGATGCCCTCATGATTGCTGCCTTGTGTGGTAAACCAAGTCCCTTCACAACGCATGGAGGCCCCTGCCACTGGCCCCACAAATGCAACCCACCACCATCAGCACAAGGCCCAGCAGAAACCTGCTGATGACCAAGTACCAGGCCAGATATTATCAGGTAAAGAGTGACTGTAAGAGCCTCTGTACACATGCGGGCTGATCATTATTCATGTGCTTTTTTCCATTCCTCCTGTGCATCTCCTGCAGCCCGACTCTTATCGCCTCTCTTCCTGGACTCATCCTTCATTCTGAATTTCAAAGTGCTGCCTGTGTTAAATGTTTGAAGGGGGAGGGGAAGGTGCTGCGTATTTCTTCAAACCGCCTGCTGTCTCAGGCAGGAAAATGAAATCTCACCGACAGAGAAGGTGGCCAAGGTTCGACTTTCTGTCATCTCGCCTAAGGACACAGAAGCTGAGTATGAGTCATAACGCAGCAATAAACCATCTGCTGGTAGATGGCAAAATGTGTCTGGGTGTTTGTTGTCAGTCAAGTGTTAGGATCACAGAATACGGTGTATAAATGTGCCTGTTGTGGGAGTGGAGGAAAAAAAATGATTTTTGACTGAAGTAAAAAAAAAACACCTTACTAATGGAGTAACAACAGTTCTGAAGTTTAAAGACCATTAGGATAAAAAAAAAAGGGATTAATTGGTGAAAACAACTTCCCTGAATGAATTTATAAAGATCTCGTTCTTTAATCAGTGTGATCCTACTTTAGAGAAATCTTTCTTTGCTCATGTTAAAGCTGGAAAATTGAGAGCATCTTCAGAGTCTGTATCAACAGTGGGCAACATTTTTCCCCACACATTAGATGGATCAAAGCAGGGTTACAGGTTAAAATGAGAATATTTCTAAAAATTTAGAAGAAAACTCCTCTAAACCCTTCATCTTGCCTGTTGTTTGATCTACACAACAATTATATAATGGATTGCATTTATACAGCACCTTACAGTGACTCCATTATTCAGTCACTGATGGTGGGAAGCTACCTCTGTAGCCACAGACTGACAGAAATATGGCTGCCAATCCGCACCAGCACCCTCTGACCATCACCAAACATTTATTCACATTCATACACCAGTGTCACAGACACTGGAGGCAAGGTGGGTAAAGTGTCTTGCCCAACGATGCAACAGCAGGATGGCTGGGGAAAATGGGATTGGCACCACCAACCTTCCAGTAATTGGATGACCTGCTTCATCTCCTGTGCGCACACAGCTGAATTTATGCATCCACGTCACGTCAATGCCATTGCCGACAGACATCAACAGACATCATCGCAGTTATCAGCTATTTTTTTTCCCCTTATGTGCTGGTTTGAATGCCTTGTTGCATTGCCAAAATGGGTTTCTGCCAATGTACAGACTGATTTGTTCAGTGTTTTTAATAGCAACAGCTTGTGATGGAGCTAGAGCTAAATTTTTTGTTTAAAAAGAAAAAGAAAAAAAAAAAAAAACTTAATATGATCACTGCAACAGAGAAAAATGATGACACACAAAATGGTACGTACGACCACCACCACTGCCATCATTTGACAATCTATGTAATCAGTGGGATTAGGATGAGTCACACAAATGTTCTGTATTTTATTTTTTTAAAATTTGATAACTTCCTCAATATTCTTTTGAATTTAGATAGTTATCGCACTCGCCTTAGAAATGGCGCTGCAGTGAATGAGTGAAGCAGAGACAAGAACCTGGAAATGTGTAGAAGACAAAGCAGCCCAATTACAGCTCTTGTGGTTTGCATTGGGTGATGCGGGGGGGGGGGGGGGGGGGGGGACTGCATAGTTACTGCTTTGGGTCCAAGTCACCACCGTCGCCCCGACATTGGCATACGGTAGACAAAATAAGTACTGAACACGTCATCTTTTTTCTCAAACATATTTCTGATGGAGCCACTGACTTGAGATTTTCACCAGATATCAGTAACAACCCAAGTAATCCATACAAAGAAATCAAGACAACTGTGTTCACAAAAGTTATATTTAATAACATGGAATGACACAGGGAATAAGGATTGAACACAGGAAGAAAAAGAGGTGCAAAAAGGCACAGAAAGCCAAGAAACCAGCTGAAATCCATTAGAATTTAGGAAGCCATCCCATCCCCCATCATTGCAAATTAATTTCAGCTGGTTATGTCCTGACTGATAGCCTTTAAAATGGTCCGTAACTGTCAGATTGTCACACCACAAAGAACTCATGATTGGTAGAAGCAAAGAGCTCTCTCTAGACCTTCGCAACCTTATTGTTGCAAAACATAATGATGGCATTGGTTACAGGTTGGTTTCTAAACTGCTAAATGTTCCAGTGAGCACTTTTGGAGACATCATTTTACCATAAACCAGAAACAACCAGGAGCTCCTCGCAAGATTTCTGACAGAGGAGGCAAAAGAGTTATCAGACGAGTTATCCAAAAGCCAAAGAATACTCATGGAGAGCTCCAGAAAGAACTGGAGTTAGCAGGTACTGCTGTTTGAAAGAAAATAAGAAGTGCACTCAACTGACATGAGCCCTATGCACACTCACCTTGCAAGACTCCACTGCTGACGAAAAAGCATGCTGAAGCTCGTTTAAAGTTTGCTGCACAACATTTGGGCAAGCCAGTAAAATACTGGGAGAATATAGTCTGCAGATGAGACCAAAATTGAACTTTTTGGATGCCACAACACAGCATGTTTGGAGGAGAAATGGCACTGCACGTCCCATCATGGTGTGGTGATGTTTTTCAGCACATGGTACAGGCAGACTTCATATAATTGGAGGGAAGATGAATGGACAAATGTACAAAGACATCTTTGATAAGGACCTGTTGCCATCTGCCACGATGCTGAAGATGAAACGAGGGTGGACATTTCAGCAAGACGATCCCAAACACAGCCAAAGAAACTCAACTGGCTCGAGAAGGAAAATAAATCTGCTAGAATGACCCAGTCAGTCACCTGACATGAATACGACTGAAAATCTATGGAATGAACTGAAGAGCAGAGTTCATAGAACACACCCACAGAACCTTCAGAATTTGACACTGTGTGGAGGAATGGGCTAAAATCACTCCTGAGCAATGCCTGTGCCTAGTTTCTCCATACAGGAGGCGTCTGGAAACTTATTACCAACCAAGGCTTTTCTACTAAATATTAAATGAATTTCACAAAGTGTGTTCAATACTTATTCCCTGTGTCATTCTACTTTATTAAATATAACTTGTGAACACAATTGCCTTGATTTATTTGCATTTATGGATTACTTGGGTTGTTACTGATATCTGGCAAAAATCTCAGGTCAATGGCTCCATCAGAAATATGTTTGAGAAAAAAGTTGATGTTAAATACTTATTTTTCCCGCTGTAAATTCATCTTAAGCAGTACCTGTGGGAGGTGGCTGTGACAAGATGGCAAACAATGACCCCGGTTACATGGTTACAAAAATAATTTTTTTGTAAGTTGTGTTTTTTCAACTGATTTAAGACAATTTTCCACCGTTGAATCCAAACATGACATCCGTTTCTCTTGATCAGGTGCCAAGTAAAAACCTGTACTTATTTAGTACTGTGCATGTACTTACCTTTATATAAAGGTTAAGTACATGTAAATTGAATGTTACATCATGTTCAAAATTCAGAGAATTTCAAGACAAAGAATTTTGCATCATATAAAGCGAAAATACCCGTGCATGTAAACAAAAACGTATAAAACAACATGTGGCCATAATTCAAAAAGTTGACCTGATTGAGCAAAACCAATGTGATTTTTGGATTCATCCATCCATCCATGATTTTTGGATTCAGCACATCAAAATTGTCCTAAATCAGCTTAAAAAAAAAAAAAAAAAAAAAACCCTTAAAGACAATAATTTTGGTGTTGACCAGTGTTATTAACCCCTTCAGTGGGAGTGATGTTTGTCTAAGAATATTCACTTGTGTTGGTGCCATGAAAATTTTGACATTTCAAATTAAAGCATCGCTATGCAAGATTTTCACCTTAAAATAATGTTTCCAAATTTAATCTGATTACATCTGACTAGGTGAATGACCCTGGTTACATGGTCACAAATTGATTACTGGGAATAAACTGATAATGGCAATAATCAGTTTTGTCGTGTTTACATGCATTGAATAAATGGATTATTGGAGGGTAAACCACTTGAGTTAATGATCCCAGTTACATGGCCTTTATCAGATTATTCTGTTTACATGTCCATTTAAATAATGGGATAACTCCAGAAATCCAATCATAACCCGTTTGTTCGTGTACATGTAAACATGGTCAGTGATAAACATTTGACGAGGAAAGATTCAGAATCTGAACTGGGTCCTGGACAAAATTCTAACCCAGATGAAGGGCCAACTGGTGGCCAAAAGAAAACCAAGATGGTGAACTCAAGGCAGTACAGCTAAAAGTTTTTTTCATTTTCAATGCTTGGCCAAAGCGTGTTTTGTGGATGGAGATGCCATCAGAGAACATTTACTATTTTGCAAAAAAATTACAGGAAAAACAACAGGAGAGGAAACTTTCTGGGTCACATCAGACTATCTTGAACAAAAAAGGACTTCAGTGGAAAAACTGCATGAGTCTCTGTACTGATGAAGCAGCTGCCATAGTCGTGTGCACGAAAGGCTTTGTTAAAGAGACACCCAGATGTTACCGCATTGTGCATTGTGAGACGCTCATTGCCAAGACTGTTCCAGCAGACCTAGCTTCTGTGTTGGATGATGATGATGTGTGCATGGCAAACTTTGTACAGACATGATTTAACAGACCAGGTTTCACACCAAGTATAAAATTACAAGAATAAATTGTCATTACATATACTGCAATGTGTTATTTTGTAACATTTTTGGTTTGTGGTGTGCCATGGGATTCTTTTCAATGTAATAAAAATAAAAAAAACAAGTTGAAAAACACTGCCTCAGAGAACTGAAGATGGGGATCGTTTGTGACAAAACCAAAGAAAACCAGCTGGCTCCTTAACTAAAAAGAGCAGTATTTCTTTGTAAAATGAGCACTTTAATATTTTAATTATGTATGTATGTATGTGAGCCATGACCATATTTTATAAGGTTAATCCCCACAAAAACACAATATGGGATCTTTAAAGTGAATAATTTAAATTGGCTGCAGCTTGACAAATAAAAACAGACAGGATTTGTCTTTAGCAATTTTATTCATCTTTTTTCATTGTTTTTTAATACTGAAATTTATATTCTGTGTCTGAACCTTTTTTTTTTTTTTTCCTTCTTTTAAAGCGGCTTCTGTCAGCTAACTCAAACAAAAATCAAAAATGATTTCATGTTGTACAATCCACCTGGCGGACATTCCTATGGCTTCACCAGGGTGCCATTTGACAGCTGTGGTCCAACACCAAGAGGAAGTTTTCTTTTAAACCAGACGCTTCACTTTAAAGCAAAACTCCCAGAAACGTCAATATGAAAAATTCATCAATGTACTTTAAACACAAAAATATCATAGCAAATTCCAAAATTTCAAGTTCAAATGACAATTTTTCTTTTTTCCCCAGCAATGTCAACCCAAGATGGAAATCTTGACTAAGATGACTTGATAATTCATGCTTACTGCTAATTAACAGTTGGGTTTAACTCATTGTATTTTTCACGCTGGCTCACAATTTTAACGGATTTCATACAAGGGCTTTATGGTTTAAAAGTAAAACTTACTCAGCTCAGGCTGTGTCCCAGAAAATGGTTGAGAAGAACAGAGGGGAGGAAAACACTGCCCGCCCCATCTCTCCCTGCCGTCTCTCTCTACAAACAGGACTGAATGGACACCACGGGCTACTATACCCAGTACAAAGAGACACAAAACGCCTCAGCCTAATAAAAAAAAAAAAAAAAATTAGGAAGAGGAGAAAGAGGAGGAGAGGCTATTTGAGAACCTGATTCGAATATGGACACTTGATCTGATCCAGAACAAACAAAGCTGTTCTGGAAAAAAGGTGCAGTGGCTGCGTTCCAGACCAAATACTCCGCCCTGAAACAAACACGAACCCAAGAAGAAACCTCTGAACATAAAAAAATAGAGTTTTACATCCAAAAACTATGACCTTTGACCCACAATTTCTTCTGGAACTCTACTTGACACATGATTGGGACACTGGACGAACATCAAACACTTCCATGTCAGTTAAGTATTTGCTTCTCCATAATTCCACCTGTCCGCTAATTCAAACCAAACGGTAAGGAGGACAAGTGCAGTCTGTATTTAGTTTGGAATAGAGCTGCTGCAGGTACAAAAACAACCAACATCTGTACATTAACAACAGGGAGCTTATGACAACATAGTGTGACATTAACGGATTGCAGTGCCGACTTTACAGAGCAGAGACAGAAACATCTGAAGTCCCCTAAAATGTAAGTCTGTCTGTCCTCACTGTCATGAAATCCCTCAACATGCATGTATTTTTATTTTATTTTTTTTTTTTTTAAAATCACAAATCTGACAAATCAATATTCAATTAGAATTTTTCTGAATTAACTTTTATCCTGGCATAACTCTCAGGTAGCTGCCTAAGTTTGAAGGGAGCTCCAACGAGCTCTGTGTACTCTGTAAAGATCAGCTGAAATGCAATGAGGAGCTAGTGCCCACAGTGGGGCGATGCTGGTACTACACCCCTCCCCCACCCCTATTCCCCGTATCCCTCGGTTTACAAGAAACAAAAAGATACCAGAAAAAATATATATAAGGGAAAAAATAAAGAAAAAGAAATCCCCCCACCCCCCAACTGGGCCTGCCAGCACACCACTGACTTCAGGTGTATGTGTGCACGTGCATGTATGTGGGGGATCAGTGTGTGTTCACGGACAAAGCCGCCAGAGTCTCTGAGAAGATGTGAGAACATCTGTGTGAGTGTGTGTGCGCGTGTAGAGGCTCCATGGGGGTGAGGGGGTCTCCTAGTATTTCATCCCCGGGACGAACTCCTTGGCTTCAGGATTCAAGGCGCTCTTCCTCTGCAGGAACAACAAAAACACGATTAATAATGCATTCTATTCACACATGCAGCATTTCTGGAACGATCTGCAAATCCTGCTTAATGCAATACACCACAGATGCCATACCCATGAAGCATATGTCAAGTGGGTGGGCGCTGGCCAGTTTTGGGGCATACTCGCCTCCAAAATTGAGAAAACTTTACTATATGAAGGCAAATGCATATTGAGTAGGGGTGTAATGATACATGTATTTGGATTTTTCGGTACGCCACCCACAGTACGGTACAGACGCATACCGAGGTACGGACACAGACTATATTTAGTGATGGACAGAAAGTGTAACCGTCATATCACGGTGCCACCTCCACTCCGTTCCCCGTCTCTGGCAGCCTGTCCCCTCTGCTGCTCTCCGACCCAGGGGTGAACAACTGAAGTTGGGCAACGTCTAAACACCACACTGGTAAGGTCAGCGAGTAAAGTTAGCACTTCTTATTTTCAATGAGCGACTGCCTCAGCTTTATAAAACTGATTAAACTGTTAGCATGTGCTAACATTACCTGTCAGACAATAATCTCTCTTGGATGAGAGTTGCTGACAGCTGAGCTGTTTCAGTTCTGCTGGTAACGTGTTAACTGCAGTAAATGAGTAGTTTATAGGTAGCTTACTTTTTCCATCTCTATTATTGTCGTGGTAATAAGCCCTCATTCTGAATATTAGTCCATCTCAGGAAATTAGAATACCATGATTTGTAATTTAATTAAAAATATAACCATAATTATCACAAATAAATTGAAACAGCTTAAATATTTCACTATATGTGTAGTGAAGACTCACATTCCTGCACTGTAACTTAAAGCATTTGAAAACTGTTATTTGTTTTAAATTTCATCTGAAGCTCAGAATCAGAATCAGGTTTATTGCCATTGTTCATGTAGTACACAAACTAGGAATTTGTCTGGGTACAATGCTGCAACATTAAACATGATAAGATAAGAGAAATAAACTATACATGTAATAAAGTGTAGGATAAGATTAAGTGATACTGGTCAACAGTTAAAATGTATATTAGCCAGCAGCAGATACTGTGGAGAACTATATAGTGCAGTCGGTAATGCAGGAAGAAAACAGTGATGATTGACATGAGTCTGGTTGAGCTGCTGTACATGGTGCACGAGAGTCACTTAGTGTTCAGCAGTCTAATGGCAGAGGGGAAGAAGCTGTTCATGTGACGGGAGGTTTTAGTCTGGATGGACCGAAGTCTTCTACCAGAGGGGAGGGGGGCAAACAGTACGTGACCAGGGTGTGAGGGATCGGCTATGATCCGGCCAGCACGCCTCCGGGTCCTGGAGATGTACAGATCCTGGAGAGATGGGAGCTTGCAGCCGATCACCTTCTCAGCAGTGCGCACGATGCGCTGCAGCCTTAGTCTGTCCCTGGCAGTGGCTCCTGCGTACCACACGGTTATGGAGGTGGTGAGGATGGACTCGATGATGGCTGTGTAGAACTGCACTAACATCTTGGTGGGTAGCTTGAGCTTCCTCAGCTGCCGCAGGAAGAACATCCTCTGCTGGGCTTTTTTGATGAGTGAGCTGATGGTCAGCTCCCATTTGAGGTCCCTGGTGATGGTAGTGCCTAGGAAGCGGAAGGAATCAGCAGTGGTGATGGGAGAGCCTGAGAGGGTGAGGGGGGGCAGAGGAGTAGTGACTTTCCTGAAGTCTACAATCATCTCCACTGTCTTCAGAGCGTTCAGCTGCAGGTTGTTATTGCTGCACCAGGACGCCAGCTGGGCCACCTCTCTCCTGTAGGCGGACTCGTCGCCGTTGGAGATGAGCCCGATGAGGGTGGTGTCGTCCGCAAACTTGATCAACTTGACAGTCTGGTGGCTGGAGGTGCAGGAGTTGGTGTAAAGGGAGAAGAGTAGGGGGGAAAGTACACAGCCCTGGGGTGATCCGGTGCTGATGCTAGTATAGTCTGAGACAGTCTTTCCCAGCCGCACATGCTGCCTCCGGTCCGTCAGGAAGTCGATGATCCACCTGCAGAGGGAGTCAGGCACGTTGAGCAGGGACAGCTTGTCCCGGAGCAGAGCGGGGCGGATGGTGTTGAATGCGGAGCTGAAGTCCACAAACAGGATCCTGGCGTAGGTTCCCGGGGAGTCCAGGTGCTGCAGGATGGAGTGGAGGGCCAGGTTGACTGCATCGTCTACAGACCTGTTGGCTCGGTAGGCAAACTGCAGCGGGTCCAGGAGAGGGGTGGTGATGGACTTGAGGTGGGACAGGACCAGGCGCTCAAAGGACTTCATGACTACAGAGGTGAGCGCTACAGGTCTGTAGTCATTAAGTCCAGTGATCCGTGGCTTCTTGGGGACAGGGATGATGGTGGAGGATTTGAGGCAGGACGGCACGTGGCATAACTTAAGGGAGGTGTTAAAAATGTCTGTGAATACAGGAGCCAGCTGTTTCGCACAGAGTCTCAGGGTGGAGGGAGACACGCCGTCTGGGCCGGGGGCCTTGCGCGGGTTCAGTCTGGAGAACTGTTTGAGCACATCCTGCTCACTGATGATAAGGGGAGGGGGGGAGGGGGGGGGTGCCTTAAATGAAGTAGGGAATGTGGAGGCTGTGGAGCTGGAGGGAGGGGGGGAGTTGGACACAGATGACGAGGTGTCAAAACGGGCATAGTGTTGGGACAGTCTTTGACAAAGGGCTTTGTCATCCTGACCTTTAGGAGCCTTAGGTCGATAGTTGGTGATCTGCCTCAGTCCTCTCCACACGGAAGCCGAATCATTAGCAGTGAACTGCTGCTGGAGTCTCTCTGAGTACACAGATTTAGCCCTCTTCAGCTCTCTGTTAAACCGGTATTTAACCTCCCTGTAGCAGTCCCTGTCTCCACTTTTCAGCGCTGCTTCCTTCTCCTTCCTGATCTGTCTGAGCTTAGCTGTGAACCAGGGTTTGTCATTAGAGTAACTCACCCTGGTGCGTGATGGAAGAATGTTCTCTTCACAAAAGTGGATATATGAGTTCACAGTGTCCGTGTACTCATCCAGATCATGCGTGGCTCCTTTAAGCATGCCCCAGTCAGATATTTCCATGCACGTTTCCAGCTTCTCCTCAGCATCACTGGTCCGTATCTTCGTAGTGCTCACAACAGGTTTAGTGAGCTTCAATCTCTGTCTGTATGTGGGAATGAGGTGAACCATCACGTGATCAGATAATCCCAGCGCAGCTCGAGGGACAGCGCGATATGCGTCTTTCACTGTGATGTAACAGTGATCCAGTGTGTTTAATCCTCTGGTGGGGCATTTAATAAACTGTTTGTAGCGGGGGAGATCGTGGCTCAGATTGCACTGATTAAAGTCGCCAGCCACAATAATCAGCGAGTCTGGAAAACTCCGCTCTGTGTGTTGAATGTGATCCGCGAGCACGCGCTGAGCTTCGCGCGTGTCCGCGTCGGGAGGGGCGTACACAGCGATCATTATGAAAGAAGCAAACTCCCGCGGGGAATAGAAGGGCTTGCAATTGATAACAAGAAATTCCAAGGCAGGAGAACAGTGTTTGGAAATTACCGTTACATCAGAGCACCAGCTGCAGTTGATGTAGAAGTAGACTCCGCCTCCTGTGGTCTTGCCGGAAAGCTCTGTGTCACGATCAGCACGGAAGAGCTGAAAGCCGTCGAGGCGCAGCGCGCTGTCCGGTATATTTTCCCGGAGCCAGGTCTCAGTAAAGCAGAGGACAGCTGAGGAGGCGAGGTCCTTAAAACGCATCAGCAGTCTCAGTTCATCTACCTTGTTAGAGAGAGAGTTGGTATTGGACAGAAATATGCCAGGCAGCGCCGTTCGCGAGCCTCTCCTGCGAAGTCGTACGAGAGCGCCCGCTCGTCTTCCTCTCTTCCGCCGTCTCACTTTCCGAGCCAAACAATAAACCAGATCGGCGGCAGGGGCTAGAAAAACTGGGAGGAGGTCCGTGGGGGTCAAAGTCCTGATATTTAGAAGTTCTTCACGGGTATAAGTGCAAGCAGACACACAATTGACAAACAAAAACAAACAAAGAGCGCAGCGAAGCACCATGTCGACCGCTGTGGGCGCCATCTTGGATCATACTGATCCAAGATCCAAGAAGCTCAATTACACTTTTAAACTTCTAGACCCAGCAAGGTTTCAAACAGGATGGACTAGTTTGTTATTTTCTTTTTGACTTTAATGGAGTTGAATATTATTCACATTATTACTCCAGGCTGTTTTGAACATGTCGAGTTACAACAGCAACTGCAGCAAAAGCTGATATTTGAGTTTTATTTTTTTTATTTTCTTTAGTTTTTAGGTTAAAACACCAAACTTTAATGTCTGTTAATTGTGTTGCTACGAACACTTTTGATTAAGCTGTTAAGTTCAAGTTTCCAACTCGTGTTTCATGGCTCATCATTTTATTTAGCTATGGGAACTTTTTATAATAGGCTGTTCAAATTTCTATTGTTGCACTTGTCTGCATCATTCATTTTCTAAAAAGACAATTTAGTTTATTTTTTATTTTGTTTGAGAATATTTTATTTAGTGAGAATTTACTGCTGGCAGTTTACAGTTTTGTCAATAAAGCTGTTCCCACTTACACAAAAGATAAGCAGTTTTATGTTTTGCATTTTGTTTCCTTACTGTATTGAAAATAAACCAAACTATACCCTTAAAACCAAGGTATGTACCGAACTGTGATTTTAGGCGTACCGTTACATCCCTAATATTTTAGACAATTCCTTTAAAGAGTTAACAAAATATTTTGTATTACTTCCTAATAAAAGGAACACCCTTTAAAACATTACAAAAGACAATAAATAGGTTTAACTTGAAAATAACTTGAAATATGGACATGTATATTTTAGTGCTGGACAAATTAAATCGTGGTTAATCACAGCGGAATGAAAAAACTGGAACTTTCAAAGGGGGAGTACTTCTTTCTAGTCGAACAGTGTATGGTGCGACTCACAACACAGACCATACAGATGTAAAAGCCCAATTCATTTCACAAACTCCTCATTTTATTTAATTCTGGGTGCTCAAATCAGTTTGCTGGAGTATTGCTGTAATATACATGGATATATGGACCGTATCAATGCACAATCCAACTCTCATAACGCGCTACTGCTTCTGGTCGGCTGCTCTGTGTGTTTCTGCGAAGGGCGCTCACAGCTAGACTGTAGGCCTAGTTCTCTTCATAGGTGTCTGCTCCCCACAGAACAGACTAGACTGTCTCCTACTGGAGCTCATATGGGTTTGGGATGGGGGGGGGGGGGGGGTCAGAGAATCAACTTTTTGACATATACAGTATTTCTGCAGTACTTAAGAGTTTTTGTTTTTTACCTCCGCCAAGGAAGTAATGTGATGGGGTGGTTTGCCTGTCTGTTAGCAGGATTAAGCAAAAACTACTGTATGGATTTTTTTTAAACCACCTTGGCGACCTCAGCCCCTGTGATAGGCCAGTCATCCCCCTCATCTACAAGCCCTGCTTCCTCTGTGGAAGGCGTATCAGTGGGATTGAGGAGATCCTCAAAGTATTCCTTCCACCGCCCAACAATATCCCCAGTCAAAGTCAGCAGCGCCCCATCCGCACTATACACAGTGTGGACAGGGAGCTGCTTCCCCCTCCTGAGCTGCCGGACAGTTTGCCAGAATCTCTTCGAGGCCGACCGAAAGTCTTGTTCCATGGCCTCACCAAACTCCTCCCATACCCGAGTTTTTGCTTCAGCAACCACCCGAGCTGCACTCCGCCTCCGTGACCCAGACCTCCAGAAAAGTAGTAGAAGATGGATGGATGGATACTGTATGGATTTTAATGAAATTTTCACCAGAGGTAGCCCTCGGGCTAAGGATGAATCCATTAACCCTTTACGTCAAGACGGCTGCGTGTCTACACGCTGCGGCTAGACGCTCCAGACTACTGAGCTGGTTTTTGTGTTTTTCTCTCATACTTTACAGCACAGTAGCCTGGTGGAGCACCTCCAATTTCACTGTACTGTACAACTGCACAGTGACAATAAAGCCTATTCTGTTCTAAATTTTGGAGGTGATCCATGAGGGATGGAAGGTGCCTTGGTGGAGGTATGTGCTCCGAGTTCTTTTCTAGTTTGAGAATGTTCTGGATGGTTGTCATTTTTGACAGCAAAGAAAGCAAGAATAGTTGTCCACTCCCATGTTAAGAGTATAAAAAAAAACTTTTTTTAAAAAAAAAAAAAAAAGAGGCTGCTTTTAATTGTGAATAAACTCAAAATTTGGAGATTAATTACAGTTAAGAATTTTAATCATTGCCAGCACTAGTATATTTACAATGTGCAGTAAGATGTGTGACTATAAAACAGTGTATAACACATTAAAATGCAACTACATAACATTTAGATTTACTGCCTTCATTTTGCTATATCCATTTAATGACTTACTACGTTTTAATTCCTCGTGGAAACCCAAAAACAAAGTGGGTAACGGGACATCAACTCACCGCCACTTCCTCCAGGTTGCTGTGGTGATCGTTGACCGTGAGACCGTTGAGCTGCTGCTGCAGTTGCCCCATGCCTTGGTTGTTGAGATCACGTGAAGGGATGAACCAATCCTGGTCCTCCTCCTCCAGCATTTCCTGGAAACAACGCTCCAAGAATTCCTGCTCCAGCAGCTCCTCTTCAACCTGGAAAACAAAGCAGACCATAAACTAAATATTTCTTCAGCTTTAATTTCAGTTTTTCATCTAACGGAGAGAAAAGAAACAAATGTACTGTAGAGGGTAAAAAGGAAAGGATGTGGAGGTGAGGCACGAGCGTAGGTCGACACAGATTCTTTATTGAACCCTCTATCATATGTACAGCTTGGGACCCCAGCGTGGGCGCTGGGACCATGAAGAGCCTAGTCTGGAAAAGCTTTGCCTCAGTTCCTCTGTGCTCTCTTATAAAGCTTTATTGACCTGCGCGTAGGAACTGAGGCTGGCGCATATTCATTAGGCCTGACAAAGGCCATGAGTGGCAAGATTATAGTAACACATGTTACATACAAAAGCACTATGTGGCACTATTAACATAACACGTTACCTTCCTACCATACATTTGCCTCCCTGTACTGCAGTTTAAAGCAGCAGGAGGCGGAGGTGTCTTAGAGTCTGGTGTAATTACCCCGGTGGGGTGCTATCCCCCCCAGTCCATTATTCAGCCCCTCTGTCTGCTTCTGGGTGAGGGATAACATCCGTCCGCAGTGTGCTGGTGTTGCCACAGTACTGACAATCTTCATGGCTTGGTTGTGTGAGTTCAGTTCCCGTTTCCTGCAGTCAGACGAGGGCAGCATTTGGCTCCGTTTTCATCTGCTGAAATACAGTTCATCTTCAACTTTACAATGTGAAGCTGAAGCAGCTGTTGGCAACACTATGGTAACTGCATTGCTATTAGGGGTGTGCCATATTGTATGGTTCACAATAAATCTGGTATAAATATTGACACCACTAAAAAAAAAAAAAGAATATCGCAACATTTATAGTTGGGCTGCATGATGATGTCACACCTTTATGCTGTTGATGTAAGTTATGCGTTTTTATGGTTACACGGCATAAACCAGGGATGGGCAACTGGCAGTCCACCAGCCGTATGCGGCCCCCGACGTCATCCACTGTGGCCCACCAGTCCATTTCCAAAAATCTATTATTTATTTATATCCCATTTGAACGTATTTGGAACTGCATTCTTAAATGCAGTTATAGAGTCCGCAAGAAAATGGATATTATTAAGGGTTAAAAAAAAAAAAAAATCCAAACCTACATGGCCCTGTGTGAAAAAGTGATCCCTCTGCCCCCCGTTAAAACATAAATTAACTGTGGTTTATCACATCTTTGGAAAGCTGAGTTCAATTTCTCTAGCCACACCCAGGCCTGATTACTGCCACACTTGTTCTCAATCAAGAAATCACTTAATAGGACCTGCCTGACAAAGTGAAGTGGACCAAAAGAGCTCAAAAGCTAGACATCATGCTGCGATCCAAAGAAATTCAAGAACAAATGACAAAAAGTAATTGAGAGCTATCAGTCTGGAAAAGGTTATAAAGCCATTTCTAAAGCTTTGGGGACTCCAGCGAACCACAGTGAGAGCCATTATTCACAAATGGCAAAAACATGGAACAGTAGTGAACCTTCCCAGGAGTGGCTGGCCGGCCAAAATTACCCCAAGAGCGCAGTGACGACACATCCAAGAGGTCACAAAAGACCCCACAACATCATCCGAAGAACGGCAGGCCTCACTTGCTTCAGTTAAGGTCAGTATACATGACTCCACCATAAGAAAGAGACTGGGCAAAAATTGCCTGCATGGCAGCGTTCCAAGATGAAAATCACTGCTGAGCAATAACAACATATAGGCTCGTCTCAGTTTTGCCAGAAAACATCTTGATGATCCCCAAGACTTTTGGTAAAATACTTTGTGGACTGATGAGACAAAAGTTGAACTTTTTGGAAGCTGCGTGTCAAATTACATCCAGTGTAAAAATAAAAGCATTTCAGAAAAGGAACATCATACCAACAGTAAAATATGGTGGTGGTAGTGTGATGGTCTGGGGCTGTGTTGCTGCTTCAGGACCTGAAAGACTTGCTGTGGTAAATGGAACCATGAATTCTGCTGTCTACCAAAAAATCCTGAAGGAGAATGTATGGCCATCTGTTCGTGACCTCAAGCTGAAGCACACTTGGGTTCTGCAGCAGGACAATGATCCAAAATACACCAGCAAGTCCACCTCTGAATGGCTTAAGAAAAATAAAATGAAGACTTTGGAGCAGCCTAGTCAAAGTCCTGACCTGAATCCGATTGAGATGCTGTGGCATGACCTTAAAAAGGTGGTTCATGCTTGAAAACCCTCCAATGTGGCTGAATTACAACAATTCTGCAAAGATGAGTAGGCCAAAATTCCTCCACAGCACTGTAAAAGACTCACTGCCAGTTATTAACACTTGCAGTTGTTGATGCTAAGGGTGGCCCAACCAGTTATTAGGTTGAGGGAGCAATCACTTTTTCCACACAGGGTCATGTAGGTTTGAATATTTTTCCCCCTTAATAATAAACACCTTCATTTAAAAACTGCATTTTGTGTTTACTTGTGTTATCTTTGTCTAATATTTAAATTTGTTTGATGATCTGAAACATTTAAGTGTGACAAACATACAAAAAAAAATGAGAAATCAGGAAGGGGGCAAACACTTTTTCACACCACTGTGCCTGTGGGCTGTTTTTATTTCAGGCACATATTTAACTGTGTATTCTGTAACTGTGTTTTACCTCACCCTTATCTTTTACTTTACTGTTCAGTAGCCTAGTGGAGCACCCACAATTTCACTGTACTGTACAACTATACAATGACAATAAAGCCTATTCTATTCTGGTGAAAATTTCATCCAAATCGATTCAGTAGTTTCTGTGAAATCCTGCTGCACAAATACAAAGTCCTTGGTGGAGGTATGCCCTCTCAAATCATCACCAAAATGTAATGGGTTC
This sequence comes from Pholidichthys leucotaenia, assembly GCA_020510985.1. Lineage (NCBI taxonomy): Eukaryota > Metazoa > Chordata > Actinopteri > Cichliformes > Pholidichthyidae > Pholidichthys > Pholidichthys leucotaenia. Next base: position 202,165,483 of record CM035836.1, on the reverse strand, counting down.
ATCCTTGGCTCAAGAGCCATCTGGTGAAAATTTAATCAAAATCCGTACAGTAGTTTTTGCGTAATCCTGCAAACAGACAGACAAACCACCCTGATTACATTACCTCCTTGGCAGAGGTCAAAATGCCAGTGACTCTATAGTTTCTCATCGCACCGGTGCTATGTCAGTTCATTCATTCTTCACACAGACAAATTTTCACTAATTTAAATCTCTCTCTTTCTGACAAAAAACAAAGTAAAACTTAAGTAATATTTCTAAATTTCTTACAAATAATTTAAATAATTCCCTTCGTGGATCGCCACCTTATCATAGTTGACAGGTTTGCCCTAATGATCCCAGGAACTATGCTGTTGAGAGAAACTTGTCCCTGTAGGGTCTCCCAAGACAAACTGGTCCTGGGTGAAGGGCAAGACCAAGAGCAGTTCAGATGCCTAAGTAAAAAGTTACAATTACAAGGACCCTGTGTACCTAAAGCCTGCTTCATGCTACACCTTTGCTGTCCGCGTACATGTAACCGGAAACCTCATGTGACGACATTTACGTCAGTGTCCGCAGTGCTCGACCGTGGATGACCGCGTGTAGCCCAAATTTTGTGACTGCGCCGCCTGCCCACAACCTGAACGCGTTGAAAAGCACATGCGCAAGACTGAACATCCCATTCATGAGGTGGCAATATCGACACAGCATGCCAAGACAAAGAGACGAAGAAGACGAGGAGGCAGAAAACGAGAATAAAAACATATGAATCATACATACTTTCTTTTACAGCGGCAGCAGCATCTTCGTGGAAAAGGAGTGAAAACTGGGAAGTCAAACAGCATAAATGGACTCTATATTTGAAGAGAAATTGTTGTTGATGTGCGGTGCTCTCGCGTTTCTTCGTTGGTGAAAATCCTGGCACGTCAGCGCATTAGCTATCCAGTGGGAGTGAAACTACAAATGATGGTTGTGCACATGTGTCAACCGCTTGGCCTGGGTAATAAAAAAAGTGAGCATGAACAACGCCGCATGCGTGCCGGGCTTGTCCGAAGCGTACGTGGACCAAAGCGGACTAGAGGGGAAATGTAGCATAAAGCAGGCTTAAAGGAGCTACATGGGTCCACCCTCCAGTGGGCTCACCAACTGCAGGAGGGATCAAGGAGATGATGGTGCTATGCAAACTTGGTGGCAGTCTGGGCTACTACTATTTGGACTGCTGTCCCCACAACCTGGATCTCCAGATAAGCGATGATGGACAGATGAATAATTTAACTAATCCGAAAAATTAAGTTATTTATTCAGCATACCACTGTATGTGCCCAAACAAGTAGGTTTTTTTAAAGCAAAAACCTAAGCTGGAGTAAACTGTTCCAATTAATTTAACACGATGTTGAAATGAGGTCACAACACCCAGCCCTTCTCGCAAGATTAAAAATATGCCAACTCGAGGGCACTCACAGTGCATACCTCCACCAAGGCTCTATCCCTCCCTCCCTTTGTCCATCCATATTGCCATCCATCTGTACATTGTGAGGTAGGGCCTTGGCGGAGGTATGCAGTCACAGATCACCTCCAACATCTAATGCGTTCATCTTTGGGCCAAGAGCCACCACTGGTGAAAATGTCACTGCATCCACTTTTTGCATGATCCTGCTAACAGACAGAAATGGCAGCAAAAACAATATGACTACATTATAATAACAAGACCGTCATAATTGTACTGACCATATACATCGGGGCTGGGCAATTCCGCCTTAAATCAGCATCATGGTTTACTGAATCTTTCAGGTCGATTTTCATTTTTTCCCCACCTCTTCTCCCTTACAGTTTACGGACAAGGTTCATAATTATTAAACAATACTACACAACAGTGCGGTATCATATCACTGTGGTGCGTAGTAAACAAACATAACAGAACTAGGGCTGCAACGATTACTCGAATAATTCGGTTACAAAAAATTCTCGATACAAAATTTATGCGTCCACGTGTCGTTTAATGGAGCACTTCTGGTCTATATGACCTTCTGGTCACGCTACCTAAACAAAACACAGATTTGTTTAATGGCGCCATGTCAGAGTGGCATAATGAAGGGCTGGCAAAGAAAGAATTTTTTTTTTTTTTTTTTTTTTTTTTAAATGACAAAAGTATCTCAAGTCTGGAATCATTTCAAGCTCAAACTGAAGGAAAGCATTATGCAGTGTGTACCTGGTAAAGCTGAGTGGCGAGCTAGCATGCTACAATGTCAGCGTCTCGGCGGAACGCATCCCACATCATGCACAGCCAGCGCACCCGAGACAAGGTACGTGACTGAGATTTAAAATGAAGATGAATAGAATGCAGTCAGCTACGCTAATTATGTTTACATGACCAAAGAGCAAATAGCCACCGCCATTAGCATCTGGATGCTAACTGTGTCCACTAGTGGATGCTAACGGATGCTAACTACTAGCAAAAGGAATTTTATGGGGTAACGTACCATTTAAAGTTACGTTCTATGCAATAAGCATTGCAATAAATGTGTACCTGTGTCATTGAGTGTTGGGTACAATTACTACTGCTCTTTAGGAAAGAAAGTTCTGCAAATGTTGGTCAATGCAACTTTCTTTAAAAAAAAAAAAAAAAGTATCAGATTACTCGAGTAATCTTCAATTCGAGTGGGTGATTACCCGAGCCATAAAACAGTCATTAGCTGTAGCCCTAAATAGAACAGGCCTACTGTGATTTCACAAACAAAAAAATTAAACATTATCCAGTGCTGAAGTTTACTGTGTTTACATACCATGTGGGTCATGTGGCTCACTGACATCCTTGTCTGCCGGCCAGAGTTACGTCCACACGCACTCCAAACGGCGTCTTAAACCGCACACTTTGCTTGCTTTTTCTTGGCGTCTTCAGAAGAAATAATGTCAATCATCACATACTATGTGGATGGAGACTACATTCCTTTTCGTTCCAAGCCATTTTACTTTAGTGTACTGCTTCTGGGTTGCGGAGGTGCCTGGGCACACATGTAACTCTGCACGCAACTCAGCGGACACGTCTTGAAGGGGAAGTACACAAAAAACGCAATATACAAAATAATTTTCAAAAAATTCCTGGATCCAGATTGTGATCCGGACCACCACCAAAATCTAATCATCTGTTCTGCATACCATTACACACGTTTCCTGAAAATTTCATCAAAATCTGTTCATAACTTTTGGAGTAATGTTGCTAAGAGACAAACTGACAAACCAACCAATGCCAGCAAAAACATTACCTCCTCCCTTGGCGGAAGTAGTAAGCACAAAAATGTGAATCAGTCTCCACAGCAACTAGCATTTCCATCCTGTTAAGAATTATTCCAAGTGTTGATTTGCTTCATCTCTCATAGTAAATATCATACATATACATACCTGTCTGTTATACTCTTCCTCATTCTCCATCCACATATACTCAGCAAACGGGTTGGGGTCATTGCTCTCTGAGTGCCCATTGGCCACAGGCTCCTTTCCTTCCTTTCCCGGAGCTCCTCCTCCTGGTGTCTTGGCAACTTCTGGACCACTCATCTCAGCCGGCTCTGTGTGACAACACAGATACAGATTTATGGTTGGTGAACTTAACACACACCTGAACCTCAAAGCCACACCACTGCTCTCTCTTATGAATTAGTCAAGGCTTGGCCTTTGTAGGCTCTTAAAATCATACCCTCTCATTCAAATCAAGGCTTTGTTGTTTAATCCTGGAAGCTAAATTAAAGAAAATCAGCATCTCTATTAGCATTTCAGCTACAGCTGCAGAACTACTCCAACAGGAAAACAAGTCTCAAAATTTTTCTAAATTTCACCATATGAAGTAGGGCTGTGCGATAGGACGATATTTATCGGTGGCACCATAAAAAATATCTACCATTTCATATAAAACTATTGTTTATATCGGATTTAAAAGACACATACCCCGATTCGACTTGTTACTGCCCAACCTCTCTCCCTCAGTGCACCAGGTGTGCGCTTCCAGGTGTGTGGGTTCCGGTGGTTAGCACAGCATCAAACTACAAGCTGATGTTTAGGTCATATAGCCACTACTTCTGTTTGCCAGGGATGTTGGACTTTTTCCCCACCATGCTGCGTCAGGGAGGATAGTCCTCTAACCTTGTTTTAATTGGAGGTAAGTAATGTTAACACCATCTCTCTCTAATTATAAAACAGCAAATGCTGAATGATAATGCTAGCTTGTCGCCAATAGGAAAATTAGTGTATCAGAACCATCGTTTCTTTGGTTTAAATTACTGCAGAGTTTCCTAATTTTATCTGAAAAAATATTACTAAAGCTGCAAAAGTGCATGACAGCAGCCGCATACACACTAAAATGTGTCGGAGGAACAAACTGGCTCTTAATGTAACTTGATTTCTAATAACTTTTAATTAGTCAAGTAGCAATAATGAATAATCTTGAAGTCATCTCAAATGCACAGTAAAAAAACAATTTTATAACACTGCAAAATTAAGAAAAAAGGTGCATAAAATTAATGAATTGTACAATTGATTTTTTTCACTTATTTAAAATATAGAAAAAGAGATGGTCCTTTTTATTGTCATTATATATATATATATATAAACTAAAGAGTTTACAGAGAATGTATATCATATATATATATATATATATATATATATATATATATATATATACATATACATACAGTATATATACATATATACACACACAGTGGGGTAAAAAAGTATTTAGTCAGCCACCAATTGTGCAAGTTCTCCCACTTGAAAGATGAGAGAGGTCTCCAATTTTCATCATAGGTATACCTCAACTATGAGAGACAAAATAAGAAAAAAAAAAAACCCAGATAATCACATTGAAGGATTTTTAACGAATTAATTGGTAAATTCCTTGGTAAAATAAGTATTTGGTCAATAACATAAGTTCATCTCAATACTTTGTTATATACCCTTTGTTGGCAATGACAGAGGTCAAACGTTTTCTGTAAGTTTTCACAAGGTTTTCACACACTGTTGCTGGTATTTTGGCCCATTCCTTCATGCAGATCTCTTCTAGAGCAGTGATGTTTTGGGGCTGTTGCTGGGCAACACGGACTTTCAACTCCCTCCAAAGATTTTCTATGGGGTTGAGATCTGGAGACTGGCTAGGCCACTCCAGGACCTTGAAATGCTTCTTACGAAGCCACTCCTTCGTTGCCCAGGCGGTGTGTTTGGGATCATTGTCATGCTGAAAGACCCAGCCACATTTCATCTTCAATGCCCTTGCTGGTGGAAGGAGGTTTTCACTCAAAATCTCACGATACATGGGCCCATTCAGTCTTTCCTTTACACGGATCAGTCGTCCTGGGCCCTTTGCAGAAAAACAGCCCCAAAGTATGATGTTTTCACTCCCATGCTTCACAGTAGGTATGGTGTTCTTTCTCCTCCAAACACGACAAGTTGAGTTTTTACCAAAAAGTTCTATTTTGGTTTCATCTGACCATATGACATTCTCCCAATCCTCTTCTGGATCATCCAAATGCTCTCTAGCAAACTTCAGACGAGCCTGGACATGTACTGGCTTAAGCAGGAGGACACGTCTGGCACTGCAGGATTTGAGTCCCTGGTGGCGTAGTGTGTTTCTGATGTAGCCTTTGTTACTTTGGTCCCAGCTCTCTGCAGGTCATTCACTAGTTCCCCCCGTGTGGTTCTGGGATTTTTGCTCAGCGTTCTCATGATCATTTTGACCCTACAGGGTGCGATCTTGCGTGGAGCCCCAGATCGAGGGAGATTATCAGTGGTCTTGTATGTCTTCCATTTTCTAATAATTGCTCCCACAGTTGATTTCTTCACACCAAGCTGCTTACCTATTGCAGATTCAGTCTTCCCAGCCTGGTGCAGGTCTACAATTTTGTTTCTGGTGTCCTTTGACTGCTCTTTGGTCTTGGCCATAGTGGAGTTTGGAGTCTGACTGTTTGAGGTTGTGGACAGGTGTCTTTTATACTGATAACGAGTTCAAACAGGTGCCATTAATACAGGTAATGAGTGGAGGACAGAGAAGCCTCTTAAAGAAGAAGTTACAGGTCTGTGAGAGCCAGAAATCTTGCTTGTTTGTAGGTGACCAAACACTTATTTTACTGGGGAATTTACCAATTAATTCATTAAAAATCCTTCAATGTGATTTTCTGGATTATTTTTTTTTCCTCATTTTGTCTCTCATAGTTGAGGTATACCTATGATGAAAATTGGAGACCTCTCTCATCTTTTAAGTGGGAGAACTTGCACAATTGGTGGCTGACTAAATACTTTTTTGCCCTACTGTATATATATTAGTGGTATTGGACGATTAAAATTTCTAATCACGATTAATTTTTTGGAACGTTGAGTTAATCGCAATTAACGTGTTTTTCCATTCAGATACAGTGTACCTTAAAGTGTACCTGTGGTGGTCGTGAAAAAAAAGATATTATATTGAGCCCCTGTCTCACGTTCTAGTTCAAGTTTAAGTTGAAATTCACGTTCAAAGCAATCTGATTAAATCCATTGCTGATGTACTGGTTCAGCTATGTCAGCAAAACAAGGGTACAGCCATACTAGCGGCTACATGGCCTTCCAAGACGCTTCCTGTGACGTAATTTCGTGGCTACCGCGATCTGGATCAGTATTGGCTGAGCCTCGAGTACCCGGATGTGCAGCGGCTTTGGGGATATTCAAATTCAAACGTTTATTTCAAACTCAGGGTTCATATTAAATGCAGAACTGAAACGAGTAGAAAATAAATAAATAAATGCTTAAATTCGGCGGGTCCTATTGTCTGATCTGAGGTCGTTAACAGCCGCAACACGGCAGATTAATTCGGCTCCTCCCTCGCCGCTATAAAGAGCAGCAGACAGCGCGTTGCGTTGTGTGAGGACCAAATTCAAACGTTTATTTCAAACTCAGGGTTCATATTAAATGCAGAACTGAAACGAGTAGAAAATAAATAAATAAATGCTTAAATTCGGCGGGTCCTATTGTCTGATCTGAGGCCGTTAACAGCCGCAACACGGCAGATTAATTCGGCTCCTCCCTTGCCGCTATAAAGAGCGGCAGACAGCGCGTTGTGTTGTGTGAGGACCAAAATTCAAACGTTTATTTCAAACTCAGGGTTCATATTAAATGCTGAACTGAAACGAGTAGAAAATAAATAAATGCTTAAATTCAGCTGCTTGTCTCATCTGCTCTCGTAACTGCCGCAACACGGAAGATGATTCTACAACTATATACAGAGCAGCAGACACTCGGTGCTCTTGTAAAAACAAAAACATACAATGCGATATGGATATCGCAACATGGCGGAATGTAAAGCCTTTGGATGTCTGAATAATAAGCGAAAAAACAAAGAAACACTTTTTTTGTGTACCCAAACCCAGCTCACCTTGTCAGAAGATCGGAGCGGAAACAGGGCACAGACGAATAATTTCAGACGAAATTGCGTTGTGTGTGAGGACCACTTCGTCACTTTAACCCTCAGAAGACCTTTCTGGCTCAAACCTGTAGCCATGTTGGACAAATTCTTCCTCAGAGTCCGACAATTCAGCCATAATAGAATAAAAACACTCACAACAGCACCCTAGTCTCTCATACAGGCGGAGCATTGACTGTTGAGTATCAACGAAGTGACGTCACATCCGCATGCGTCATGGCTGCGCCCACAGTTTTCATTGGCTGCCCATGGCCAAGGTCCTATTTGAATATATGTCTGGTGGTATATGGCTGGCAAAAATTATTTACTAAAATAAGAAATACTTTTTCATAATGTTTTCAAGTCAAATGCGTCTTCACGACCACCACAGGTACGCTTTAAGTTGGTAATTTTTTGTGTTTCTCATACTGTTATAAACATGGGAGTGGACAAATATACTTGCTTTCTTCACCTGCAGCTTTACTAAAGCTCTCAACACACCCAAAATGACAAAACTATCCAAAATATTCTCCAGAAAATCTTCAAAAGTACTACCACATGTGCAAAAAACAACAGAATGCCAGGGCTCAGTAACGTCACTGCAGCACAACTACACTCCCACAGCAAACATCCACCAGCTGAACACAAATCAATGGACCTTGTGTGTCACAACAGACACAATTTCCCTTTTAATAGAGAAACTGTAAACCTAAACAACTATCTTGCCCATGACATCACCAACCCCACAACAAAAACAGGGCGTGGGAGTAAGTAGACATTACGAACACAGCCTGAGAATATTAGACTGCTACTCACCTACCGATAGTTGGACCCAAAGCTGTGCAGATGAAACGGGTAGCGTGTCTGTCCTCAGCTGCTGGCAGCCGCTATAGCCGTAGCACGTAGCTGTTTACTGCTAGCCGGCTTCAAAAAAATAACAACCGACATCCAGGCAAAGTTTTGGAGGAGGCTGTGACAATTATCCAGGTGAGAGCTCCAACAGATAACGTTGTAAACTTAAACATGACAGCATTTTGGGGAATTTTCATTGCAGTGATTCAGTTTGTTTGACTTCGCAATGTCTGCATGGTGCGCGCAGTGTCTGTCACTACCCAGAGCAGCTTCCATAGTTCCATACAGTGTGCCAGTTCAGGCCAAAAAAGTACTGTTCGTGCTTTCTGCCGGTAACTGCAGTTAACCGCGATCACAAAATTTGTCGCCGTTAACGGGGGCGAAGCGTTAACGGGTGAGTAACGCGATAACCACCAATATACACTACCATTCAAAAGTTTGGGGTCACTTAGAAATTTCCTTATTTTTGAAAGAAAAGCACTGTTTTTTTCAATGAAGATAATTAAACTAATCAGAAATACACTCTATACATTGCTAATGTGGTAAATGACTATTCTAGCTGCAAATGTCTGGTTTTTGGTGTAATATCTACAGAGGTGTATAGAGGCCCATTTCCAGCAACTATCACTCCAGTGTTCTAATGGTACAATGTGTTTGCTCATTGCGTCAGAAGGCTAATGGATGATTAGAAAACCCTTGTGCAATCATGTTAGCACAGCTGAAAACAGTTAAGCTGGTTAGAGAAGCTATAAAACTGACCTTCCTTTGAGCAGGTTGAGTATCTGGAGCATCACATTTGTGGGGTCGATTAAACGCTCAAAATGGCCAGAAAAAGAAAACTTTCATGTGAAACTCGACAGTCTATTCTTGTTCTTAGAAATGAAGGCTATTCCATGCGAGAAATTGCCAAGAAACTGAAGATTTCCTACAACGGTGTGTACTACTCCCTTCAGAGAACAGCACAAACAGTCTCTAACCAGAGTAGAAAGAGAAGTGGGAGGCCCCGCTGCACAACTGAGCAAGAAGGTAAGTACATTAGAGTCTCTAGTTTGAGAAATAGATGCCTCACAGGTCCTCAACTGGCAGCTTCATTAAATAGTACTCGCAAAACGCCAGTGTCAATATCTACAGTGAAGAGGCGACTCCGGGATGCTGGCCTTCAGGGCAGAGTGGCAAAGAAAAAGCCATATCTGAGACTGGCCAATAAAAGAAAAAGATTAATATGGGCAAAAGAACACAGACATGGGACAAGACGAAAAAAGTGTTATGGACGGACGAATCGAAGTTTGAGGTGTTTGGATCACACAGAAGAACATTTGTGAGACGCAGAACAACTGAAAAGATAATGGAAGAGTGCCTGACGCCATCTGTCAAGCAAGGTGGGGGTAACGTGATGGTCTGGGGTTACTTTGGTGCTGGTAAGGTGGGAGATTTGTTCAGGGTAAAAGGGACTTTGAATAAGGAAGGCTATCACTCCATTTTGCAACGCCATGCCATACCCTGTGGACAGTGCTTGATTGGAGCCAATTTCATCCTACAACAGGACAATGACCCAAAGCACACCTCCAAGTTGTGCAAGAACTATTTAGAGAAGAAGCAGGCAGCTGGTATTCTATCTGTAATGGAGTGGCCAGCGCAGTCACCAGATCTAAACCCCATTGAGCTTTTGTGGGAGCAGCTTGACCGTATGGTACGCAAGAAGTGCCCATCCAGCCAATCCAATTTGTGGGAGGGGTTCTAGAAGCGTGGGGTGAAATTTCTCCAGATTACCTCAACAAATTAACAGCTAGAATGCCAAAGGTCTGCAATGCTGTAATTGCTGCAAATGGAGGATTCTTTGACGAAAGCAAAGTTTGAAGGAAAAAATTATTATTTCAGATACAAATCATTATTTCTAACCTTGTCAATGTCTTGACTATATTTTCTATTCATTTTACAACTCATGGTGGTAAATAAAAGTGTGACTTTTCATGGAAAACACAAAATTGTCTGGGTGACCCCAAACTTTTGAACGGTAGTGTATATACATCATTATCGTCAAATAAGATTACTTATATTGTGATACGAAATTTTGCTCATATCGCACAGCCCTAATCTGATGTAGAAACATGGTGGATGAAAGCCAATACCTGCATTTCGTAAACCTGCTTCGAGGTAGCTAAAAACATTTGTTCTGTAGCCATTCAATAATCACGAAGCATTAATAGAGCATTTTGTGGCTTTGAAAGTGTTCATTGGTTTGTCATGAATTGCTTTGGTGCAGCTGAAGGTCTGAAGACAAGCCAAACAGTAATGTTTTAAATGTGTTTAAGCTCCAAAATAAAGTTCAATAACATTAACCTCATTTCCCAGAACAATTCTAAGTTGCATGGTAAAAGAAGGTTTGCAAATATAAAAAACAGGAAGTTAAAGTAGTTTTAGCTGGAAAAATGAGCCAGAGGCTTTAAACCGTCCATGAACACCATAAACCATCTTAGGAAAAAAAAAAACCTCAAAGCAGGTGAAGCCCTGGGCTGTGTGCTAAGTGTCAATCCTTTGTTTTTATTCACATACTGAACTGTAGTTTCATTAACAGTCATGTAATAACTTTAAGTTAACGCCTTGCCTTTCAGCCAATTACAGTACTTCTACACAACTAGGCCAGGGACATCAGTCTTTCCCATACAGTTTAGAATTAAGTTTAAAATCTTTCTTCTCACTTTCAAAGCTCTAAACAATCAGGCCCCTTTTTATTTAAAAGCTCTGATATTACCCTATTATCCTAACAGAGCACTACACTCCCAAAATGCTGGATTACTTGTAATACCTAAGATAAGATAAGATAAGCCTTTATTAGTCCCACAACGGGGAAATTCCAGGATTGCAACAGCACAGGGATAGCAACACTCAGAGCAACAATCAGAAGGCAAAAAAAAAAAAAAAAAAAAACAAGCAAGCAAGAGCAGCTAATATACATATGTACGTATTACTATAAAATATATATATATACACACACACACAGACACACAGTGCAGAGCATTGTAGCTGGATGGAATAAATATATGAATATATGAACACACAGTGCAGAGCATTGTAGCTAGATGGAATAAATATGTAAATATATAAACACCCACAGTACGGAGCATTGCAGCTAGGTGGAATAAATATGCAAGTATATAAACACACACAGTGCGGAGCAATGTAGCTAGATGGAATAATATGTAGATATATAAATATATAAACACACCCAGTGCTGAGCATTGTAGCTAGATGGAATAAATATGTAAATATATAAACACACACAGTGCAGAGCATTGTTGCTAGATGGAATGAAACAGCATAACCGTCTACTTAGTTATCCTACATGGTATGATTATGTGCCCATACATATTCCCACCCTCCATAGCGACCGGTAAGTTCCTAGTTGTATGCCGGAGGGGACCATTGTGTAAGTCTATTGCATCTTTTGCATTCAAAAAACTATTAGTTTGTTACGTCTTTTTGCTATCTCTGCTATCTAGAATCTCCAAAAGTACAATGGGGGGCAAAGCCTTCAGTTACCAAGCTCCTCTCTTGTGGAACCAGCTGCCAATCTAGATTCGGGAGTCAGACCATCTCTGTTTTTAAGAATAGGGTTAAAACCTTCCTTTTTGATTTAGCCTATAATTAGGGAGGGATCATGTGTTTCTGAACCCTCCCTTAGTTATGCTGCTGTTACGTTTAGACAGCCGGGGGACCTCCTTTACTGCACTGGGCTTCACTCCTTTCTTGACTCAATTTTTTTTTTTTTTTTTTTTTTTGCTGGTCATTAACATCTGTTTGTTCTCTCCCACAGATTGAGTCCCCATCGTGCTGTTTGCTCTCTACATGTCTGTTCTTTTCATCTTCTCTATCCCCTCACCCCCCAGCCAGTCACAGCAGATGATTGCCCCTCCCCGAGTCTGGTTCTGCTGGAGGTTTCTTCCTGTTAAAAGGGAGTTTTTCCTCTCCACCGTCGCCAAGCGCTTGCTCACAGGGGATTGCCTGATTGCTGGGGACTATCTGCAATTGTGGGGGTTTCCCCTACAGTTGAAAGTGCTACGAGATGACTGTTGTTGTGAAATGGCGCTATATAAATAAAGCTGAATTGAACTGAATCACTGAAACAGCAATAAATTGAAATAAGCAGGAACTAAAATGCTGATGCATCTTCTGAATGTTCCCCTCTTACATGAGGCAGAATTTTTTTTTTTTTTTTGTTACTTATTTGTACCCGTAGGTAGACTTGGTTTGCAGTCTGGTGACAAGCCACCGGCTGCTGGTCGCTGCGTGCGCGAGCGCCCTAAACCTACATGTTTTTGGTGTGCGGGAGGAAACCGGAGAAATCCCGGAGTAAACCCGCGCAACACGGGGAGAACATGCAAACTCCACACAGCTCACTGTTGGTCGGGGGCTGGGATCGAACCCACAATCTCATGATCCCCGCGGTCCCCCGGCCGAGGGTAAAACTGTGCTGCCACAGTGCTAAACCACTGCGCCACCGTGCAGCCTGAATACAACCTTTATAAAAATTTGGATGAGGTTATATCTAACAGTTGCATTTACATTGACCCTAGTATTCAACTTATAATTGCAGTAACTGCTTAAGCAGAATAAAAATCCCTCACATAAACACCTAAATTAGAACAGACTGGTCCAATCTGAAGAACTATCATTCAGAAAAAGGGGTCATATAAGATAAGATAAAATAAGCCTTTTATTAGTCCCACAATGGGGAAATTCCAGGGGTTGCAACAGCACAGGGATAGCAACACTCAGAGCAATAATTTAGAAGATAAGAAAATAAGAGCAGTGAATATACATATGTACACATAAATATATAACTATATATACATAGTGCGGAGCATTGTAGCTAGATGGAATAAACAGCATAACCGTCTATTTAGTTACCCTCATCGTCGGCCTCCGTCGGTCTATGATGACCATGGAAGAGAATCCTAAACGTCTACTTTGCTGGAACAGCACCGCCTGTGGCTGAACAGGCCGATGCGCGAATGGCAGTCCCTGTCACACAGGTCGCACTTGTGGGTGGTCTCTGTGCTGCTGGGTCTGTGGCGGTTCTTCCTGCGGGTCCTTTTTTCATCTGCTGCAGCAGTCAGTCTCTCTTCACCCGCCTTGAGCTGTCTGGTCAGGGTGCCTCTCCATTTGGAGCGGTCCATTGCAAGGTCCTCCCAGCGCTCTGTGTTGATCTCCAGGGCCTTCATGTCTCTCTCGCAGATGTCTCTAAAGCGCAGCTGTGGGCGGCCAACGTCTCTCCTGCCAGTTGCCAGTTCTCCATAGAGAACGTCTTTGGGGATTCTGCCATCCTCCATACGGTGAACGTGGCCTAGCCAGCGGAGCCTGCGCTGCCTGAGTAGAGTGAACATGGAGGGAAGGCCGGCACGGGACAGAACTTCTGTGTTGGGCACTTTGTCCTGCCAGGATATGTCCAGGATGTGGCGAATGCAGCGCAAGTGGAAGGAGTTCAGTCTCTTTTCCTGCCGGGCATATGTTGTCCACGTCTCACTCCCATAGAGCAGTGTGCTGATGACGCAGGCATTGTACACTGCCATCTTCGTCTTGACAGAGAGTTTGGGATTCTCCCACACTCGTGTGGTGAGGCGAGCGAGTGTGAAGGCTGATTTTCCAATCCTCTTGTTGATCTCTGTATCAAGGGAGAGGTTGTTGCTGATCGTGGACCCCAGGTACGTGAACTGATTCACGACCTCCAGCTCGTAGTCGTCGATGGTGATGGTTGGTGGTGCTTCCGTGCCTTGCGCCAAGACGTTAGTCTTCTTCAGGCTGATGGTAAGCCCGAAGTCCTTGCATGCCTGAGAGAAGCGGTCCATCAGGGTCTGAAGCTCCTGCTGTGTGTGGGTTGCGACTGCAGCGTCGTCTGCGAACAGCATGTCTCTGATTAGAGCTTCGCGTACTTTGGTTCTGGCTTTCAGGCGGGTGAGGTTGAAAAACCTGCCGTCAGATCTTGTGTGCAGGTAGATTCCCTCTGTTGCTGTGCTGAAGGCATGCCTCAGGAGCATAGCAAAGAAAATCCCAAAGAGGGTTGGCGCAAGTACACAGCCCTGTCTCACTCCGCTGCGTATGTTGAATGGCTCTGAGACGTTGCCATTGTGCTGCACTATCCCCTGCATGTTGGTGTGAATCGATTCGATGAGGCTTTGCAACTTTGGTGGGCATCCTATCTTTGGCAGGATCTTGAAAAGGCCCTCTCTGCTGACCAGATCGAACGCTTTGGTGAGATCGATGAAGGCGACGTACAGGGGCATGTTCTGTTCTCTGCATTTCTCCTGGAGTTGGCGGATGGAGAATATCATGTCTACCGTCGATCGCTCAGCGCGGAAGCCACACTGAGACTAGGGGTAGACACGTTCGGCAAGCTTCTGTAGACAAACGAGAATAACTCGTGCGTAGACTTTGCCAACAACGCTGAGGAGGGAGATGCCCCTGTAGTTGTTGCAGTCGCTTCTCTCCCCTTTGTTTTTGTAGAGGGTGAGTGAGTTAGTTACCCTACATGGTGTGAATATGTACCCATACATATTGTCACCCTCCGTAGCAACTGATATTGTCCTAGTTGTATACTGGAGGGGACCATTTGTGTAAGTCTGTTGTGTCTTTTGCATTCAATACTGTTAGGTCATCACGTTTTTTTGCTATCTCTGCAAGCAGCCCTGCTTAGGTTATACAGTCTGACAGCCGTAGGTAGGAAGGACCTGCGAAACCTCTCGGTCGCGCACCTAGGATGATGTAGTTTACTGCTAAATGAGCTTCTCAGTGCGTTCAGTATATCCTGCATAGGGTGGGACTCGGACTCCAGCAGAGATGACAGTTTAGCCACCATCCTTCTCTCTCCTAGCTCCTCCACTGGGTCAAGACACTGCCCCAGGACAGAGCTAGCTTTCTTGGTTAGTTTGTTCAGTCTCTTCCTATCGGCTGCTGTAATGCCGTTTCCCCAGCAGACCACTCCAAAAGTGATGGCTGATGCCACCACCGTGTCGTAGAATGTCTTCAAGAGCACCCCTTGTACACCAAAAGATCTGAGCCTCCTCAGTAGGAACAGCCTGCGCTGTCCCTTCTTGTAGAGTGCGTCGGTATTGTGTGACCAGCCTAGTTTATTGTTCAGATGAACACCTAGGTACTTGTAGGATGTCACCATCTCAATGTCTGTTCCCTGGATGTTTACTGGTGCTGTGAGGGGTTGTCCTTGCCTGCGGCAGTCCACCACCAGCTCCTTAGTTTTCCTCGCGTTGATCTGGAGGCAGCTCCGATGGCACCAGTCCACAAGTCCTGGATAAGTCCTCTGTACTCAGCTTCATCTCCATTGGAGATGAGGCCGACGATTGCAGAGTTGTCAGAGAACTTCTGTAGATGGCAGTGTGTTGTGTGAGAAATCTGCAGTACAAAGGGTGAAAAGGAAGGGAGCCAAAACTGTTCCCTGGGGGGCTCCCGTGCTACCGATGATCGTGTCGGACACACAATCCCGGGTTCTCACAAACTGTGGCCGGTTAGTGAGGTAGTCCAGGATCCATGATGACAGGTGCTGGCCCACCCCTGCGCACAGCAGCTTGTCCTTCAGGATCATCGGTTGGATGGTGTTGAAAGCACTGGAGAAGTCAAAGAACATGATCCTCACCACGTTCACGGGCTTCTCCAGGTGGGACAGGGAATGGTGAAGGAGGAAGATCACTGCATCCTCCACCCCAATGCCATGCTGGTAGGCAAACTGGAGTGGATCCATCGCTGGTCCCGCCAGGGGGCGGAGGTGAGCAAGGAGCAGTCTCTCCAGGGTCTTCATCATGTGAGACGTCAGGGCCACTGGTCTGTAGCTGTTCAGTTCTTTGGGGTGGGAAGTCTTTGGTACAGGTACCAAGATGTTTTCCACAACTGTGGTACCCTCCCCAGCTTCAGGCTCAGGTTGAAGATGTGCTCCACAATCCCACACAGCTGGTCTGTGCATGACTTGAGGAGCTTCGCGCTGATGCCGTCCGGTACTGAGGTCTTCCTCGCCTTGATCTTCCTCAGCTCCGTCCTCACCTGGGTCTTAGTGAGGGTCAGTTTGGGGGGCTGTGTGCTGGGAGTGGGGGGGGGGGGGGTGTTGGTGGAGTGGGGTGTGGACAGCAGGTCTCAATGACTTTAGAGGCAGCAGTGGTTGGTGTGCAGTCGGGGGGAGGGCGGTTGGTCAAACCTATTAAAAAACAGGTTCAGACTGTTCGCCCACTCCCTGCCCCCCGTGGCCTGGGAGGAGGTATTCTGGAGACCAGAGATGGTTTTAAGGTTTCTCCAGACCCCGCCGATGTCGCTCTGTTGCAGCTTGTCCTCCATCTTCTTCCTGAAGCTGTCCTTGCCTTCTCTGATCTTCCTCCTCAGCTCCCTCTGTACGGACTTCAGCATCTCCCTGTTCCCCGACCTGAAAATCCTCTTCTTCTCTCTCAGAAGTGTTTTAATCTTAGGGTTGATCCAGGGTTTGTTGTTCGAGCAACACCATATGGTCTTGGTGGGTACGGTGTTGTCCACACAGAAGTTGATGTAGTCCGTGATGGTGTGAGTGAGGCCATCGATGTCCTCACCGTGTGGATCGCAGAGCTGCTCCCAGGCAGTGGTTTCAAAATAGTCCTTTAGAGCGTCCATTGCCTCCTCAGACCATAACTTCACTGTGCGCATGACAGGAGGTTGTCTGTGTACAAGGGGTTTGTACACTGGCAGGAGACTAACCAAGTTGTGATCCGATCTCCCAAGTGGGGGAAATGGTGATGAGGTGTACGCCTCCTTAGTGTTTGCATAGAATAAGTGTGAATAAGAATAAGAATATAAGCTATTCATGATCCAATCAAAAGTAAAATATTACCCATGTAAACGCTTAATCTGAACGTTCCCCTTTCTGTACATTCATGAACAATGTGAGGGCAAACCCTGGGTTACATGGCCAGTTTCTAAGCGGTGTTGAAACAAGGCTGTGCTAAGCCAAAATCTTCAAGCCTTCAGAATCTGAGCAAGTATTACTGTAGCCAAATGTAAAGGACTCAAGTCATTTTGAACTCTTAAATTCCCTTCTTATGAACTTTATTCAGACCAACTATGCACCAGATTCATTTCTGGTACTGAGTGCCCTTTTGTGACCTTTCAAAGATTCAAAAGATTCCAAGATTTTTATTCATCAATACTTCTATATGTACAGGACATACAGGAGAATCGAAATGCCATCTCTCTTTGTGCATAATATATAAGGAGTAAGGATGAAAAACAGCAGTCTATGCACAGTAATGCTACCCATAGTGCAAATAAAGATTAAAAAAACAGAGCAATCCTATATACAGTAATACTGTAATACCCATAGTGCAAGTTCAATGCAGTAGAGGAGGTGCATACAGTGACAGTTTAGAATGTGCATGACCAATAGTGCAATAACAAGACAGCAGCAGGTGTGGCATTTGTGCAAATGGTTTTAGTAAAGTGCAATGACATACAGCAGCAGATGTAGTAATGTTGGTGTGCGGAGTCTGTCTATGCAAATAGCTGAGGTACAGTTATTGTGTGGGGAGTGTGTTACCATCCGGGACAGGGGACGGGGCATGTGTGTGTGTGGGGGTGGGGGGGGGGGGGCAGAGTTCAGGGCCCTAATGGCCTATCTGTCATTAGCGTCTTCAACTCCTAAATGGGGCCGATAAGCAAACTGTAGAGCAGGCCTATTCAATTAGCGGCCCAGAAGCAACCTCCGAGTGGCCCGCAGGCCCAGGCCATGCCAAGGAAATATAAGTTTAAGAAAAAAATATGAAGGAATGACGGTCCGCAAGCACGCACACGAACAATGTGCATGACCGTCATCTGCATGGAGCTCAGAAGCGTCCAGTGACCATTCCAGTCATAGGCAGAGCGTCTCACTAGCATCATTGTCCAAGAGAAGCATGAGCTTATTAAAGTACTTTAAACGCGGAAAAAAAAAATCAGCAGAGTGGAAGCAGTGGAAGCATTTATGGTGGTTTTAACCCGGTGGTAACAGGAAGAATAATGAGTCGCTGGGCAAACAGGAGTGGTTAAGCTTCATATGCAGGGAAGGAGGCAAGAGTGACTGAATCAATAATAATTTATGTTCATTATTATGTACCTGGCAAGTTAAGATGACCAAAATTCACGAAGACAATGAATTTAATCTGTCAGCAGCCTTCAGACAAACTAAACGTGCCAACACTTGGATTTCAAAATAAGGGAGGTTTTTCCTGCTGTCTGGTGAGGAGAGTTCTAAAAAATTATAAATATATAGAAATATTTTAACAGAAATAACTGCATCTTTGGTCATTTAAGTTATTTCATAATTGTAATTTTATAACAAAAAATATTCTTTGAAATCAGAGTTTAAATTCTTGTTCTGTTCTGGCTCTACAAAATTATGGTCAAAAGTGTAACTTATATAAGGGAAAAAAGTCAAATTTTTACCACAATCTGTTTCAAATTTATTAAGAAAAACAACAGTAATTTTATTTAAAAATATACAAAAATTGGACTTCCGGTCTGGACGCCATGGTGATAGCAACTTGACGCTGAACCTCCCAGATCCAATCCAAGGAAAACATCTTTAAAATCAGACTTAACGGATTTTTGGAAGAATAAAAATCAAAAGACAAAAACACCATGCCTAACCAAAAACAGAAGAAACTGACATTCCCCAAGTTAGGACGCGCAGCGGCCGCAGAATCTGATCTCGAGGACCTCCATTCAGGAGACGAAGAGCTGGGCCTAGCTAACAAAAAGGTTAGCCTGAAATCGCTATATGATGAATTACGACGATTTCGGGCCGAATTTCATGAATTCAGAGAGGAACTAAAAAGGACGAACAGCAGAATGGACCAGGCCGAAAACCGAATCTTGGAAACTGAAGAAAGAGTAAAAGTGCTTGAAGATTCTATGCTGGATTTACACAGAAAACAGTCAAGGCTGGAGGCTAAGCTAACCGACCAAGAAGGAAGACAGAGACGAGATAACATCAGAATTCACGGTCTGAAAGAAGGAGCTGAAGATAGTTTCAACACAGTGGCGGAATGTGTGGAATCCTTATTGAGAGAGAAGTTGGATATTCCACAAACCACCGATTTGAAAATAGAAAAGGCCCATCGTACATTAGCCGCAAAGCCAGCGGCAGAAGCGCACCCGCGTTCAGTGTTGGTAAGATTCTCCGATTTCAAAATAAAACAAGAGGTTGTAAGACGGGCTTAGCAGAAAAAAGGATTTATGCATCAAGAAAGAAAAGTCTTCGTGGAGCACGATTACGCCCCTGAGGTTCTTAAAAAGCGACGGGAATATAACAACGCCAAAAAGGTTCTACGGGAAAAGAATCTAGGCTTTCAGACGCCATTTCCGGCGAAGTTAAGGGTCTTTTACGGTGAAGAGTCATGTCTCTACAATTCAGCGGAAGAAGCAACAATTGACACGGCGAGAAGAGGACTCCCGGTAACGGTGTTTAAACCCGCAGCGAATCTGAGCGAGAAAATCAGAGCTCAAACGTGGTCCACTCAAAGACCTTCTAAATCCCTGGGCCAGCAGCGGGAAACCCAGCCCCAGAGCTACAAAGATAAGCTTTCCAGTTCCAGGAAGGAATAGCGACCTTTTTGTTTTTTTTCTTTTCAGTCATTCTGCACTTCCATCCCCCCTCCTACAAGGTAACAAACATTAAAGGAGGTGCATAATCAGCATGTGGTAAAACCTTTCATGGAGCAGTTATAGCATTAGAAACAAATGTCTTCTTAATTTAAAGGAAAAAAAAAAAATCTTGTTAAAATAGAAATGTAACAATGACCCACATGTTCTCCCCACACTAACAAATACTGTATTAGAGTGAATGTTTGCTGTGATGGGGGTGGGAGGGTGCACACAATCTCATAGGGTATAGGCATAAAAAAAAAAAAAAAAAAAAAAAAAAAATCATTACAAATTCGGATTGGGATCTGAAATTCACGTTAAAAACATGGGACAACTTACAGGGGTAGGAGAGGGCCCTCAACACGTAACAGAGTTTGAGGAATTTCCCTCAGAGCCTACACTCCATCAGGGCTCTTACAGGGTCTTTAAAGAGACCCCAGCTCAGGAAGTTTTTTTGACAGTTTTTTGTTTTAAAGTTTCGTACACTATGTTCTTAATGTTTTTTATGTTCTTAATGTTCTTTCAGTTTCTGAGTAGCATAAAAGAGGGCCACCACACTGTTATACTAAATAAGAAAATACAATGGAGAAACAGGGTGTAACCAAAATAGCCTCATATAATGTAAAAGGGATCCTGAATCCAGTTAAAAGATCCAAGATTCTACGCAAAATGAAAAAAGACAAAGCAGAAATATTTTTTACAAGAAACCCACCTAACAGACGTGGAACACACTAAACTCAATAGACAAGGGTTTAAAATGATCTCTTCATCTTCATATAAATCAGGGAGGAGGAGGGGAGTAGCGACATTGATATCAACCAAAATTACATTTGAAAAAAAATCAGAACACAAAGATAAAGAAGGGAGGTACAGTTTGGTAATTGGGCGGCTAGAGGGAGAAGATATCACCCTGCTGAATGTATATGCACCACCAGGGGCTAAATGGAAATTTTATAAAAATGTATTCGACCTAATGATAACTAAAGCCCAAGGTTTAGTGATATGTGGTGGAGACTTCAATCTAAGACTGAATCCATACTGGGATGCAACAGGTAATTCTTCACATCAAAATAACACTCAAAATAGGAAAACTCGGATGCTACTAAAAGAAATGGGAATCTGTGACGTATGGAGGGAATTCAACCCCAATGTAAAAGATTATACTTTTTATTCAACGCCACATTCATCTTACTCAAGGATTGATTACTTTTTTATGTTTAATAGAGACATTGGAAGAGTAAAAACATGTAAAATAGGACTGATGGATCTCTCTGACCACAGTCCGATCTATATGGACTTAAACACCCCAAAATACACAAATAATACATTTTCCTGGAGGTTGAATTCAAATGTCCTGAAAGGACCACTGAAAGATGAATTGGAATCAGATATTTTCAAATATTTGGAAGAAAACGATAATGGAGAAGTATCCCCTTTAATACTGTGGGATGCGTGCAAAGCTGTAATAAGGGGAAAAATTATTGCAAAACTGGCAACCCAAAAGAAACAGACAAGAAAAACTAATCATACTAGAGTCAGAACTCAAGAACCTAGAAAAAGAACACAAAGACAACACTCATTCTAATGGCTCGCTCAAGATTAAAGAAATTAAAAATCAAATAAATGAGATCTACACAATAGAAATCCAGAAGAAACTTACATTTCTGAAACAAAAACACTATGAAGCAGGCAGTAAATCGGCAAAATTACTAGCCTATAAATTGAGGAAACAACAAACAGAAAGAGCAATCTACAAAATCAGAGACCCAGTATCAAAGGAAATAAAATTCAGAATTCAGGATATTCTTAAAAGCTTCGAGAATTACTATAAGAACTTGTACTCCCACAAAAAACAAAAACGCATCCGAGACATTCCTAAACACATTACACCTTCCCCAACTTACGGAATCACAAAATAAAACACTACTATCAGAAATACAACCTAAAGAATTGGAAAAAGCAATTATGAAACTTAAAGCTAACAAATCCCCAGGAGCAGATGGCTATACAGCAGAATGGTACAAAACCTTTAAACAGCAACCATCTCCTCTCCTCTTGAAAACATTTAACTATGTCCTCCACACAGGGGAAATCCCCCCCTCCTGGAGAGAAGGGGTCATTGCAGTTATACCTAAACCTGAAAAGGATAAACTAGAATGCTCCAACTACAGACCAATCAGTGTATTAAATCAAGACTATAAGCTTTTTACCATTATCCTTGCCAAAAGGTTAGAAAACATACTGACAGACTTAATTCACTTAGACCAAACAGGTTTTATAAGACAAAGACAGACACAAGACAACATTCGACGCACTTTACACATAATTCATCATATAAAAAAATATAACTTAAATGCAGTCATATTGGGATTAGATGCTGAAAAAGCATTTGATTCGGTTGACTGGTCTTTCCTATATAGAATCTTATCCAGTTTCAATTTTCATAACAACTTCATTAGAACTATACAGGCATTATATAAAAAACCAACAGCTAAAATAAGGATTAACAGTAATTTATCATCATCTTTTGAGCTGGAAAGAGGATGTCGTCAAGGCTGCCCCCTGTCTCCACTGCTCTTTGCAATCTTCATAGAACCTCTGAGCCAATGGATAAGACAAAATCAAAAAATTCAAGGTATTACACTTGGTCAGAAGGAACATAAAATAGCACTCTTTGCTGATGACATTTTAATATACCTAGGGCAACCAGACACTTCTTTACCAGAACTAATCTCAGTTTTTTCAGACTATGGAGATTTATCGGGGTACAAATTAAACATGCATAAAACCCAAGTTTTAACATTCAACTATGACCCAAATCATTATTCACTAAGTGAACTCAAAACTAACTGGGAGTTGGAATCTATGAAATATCTGGGGATCAATATCCCGAAACAACTCAACAAAATTATAACACTAAACTATGATCCACTGGTGACAAAAATAAAATCTGACCTAGCAAGATGGAATATGATACCATTCTTAGGTACTGCACAAAGAATTGAAGCAGTCAAAATGAATATACTTCCACGTCTTCTATACCTTTTCCAAACAATACCGGTAGAACCCCCCAAAAAAACATGGCAGGAGCTAGACAGAAGGATCTCAAGATTCATATGGCAGGGCAAGAGACCTAGAATCAGATATAGAACCCTACAGCTAAACAAAGACAAAGGTGGGCTCGCGCTGCCAAATATCAGGGACTATTTTATAGCTGCACAAATTAAAACTTTAGTAGAGATATGCAACCCAGTCAACACTGCACAATGGAAGGAGATGGAATGCCAAATAACAAGTGACATCCCCCTACAGGCGATAATAGGGAACAATGCCTGACCTAAACTCTTGAATAACACTAACCCGTGGATAGAGACCCCGCTAAAAATTTGGTTTAAGATAGTCAGAGAGAATCAAGCTAAAGAGCCCTATCGACTTCTGCAATGGATTGCCTATGATCAAGACTTTACCCCCAATAAAACAGACACTAGATTTAAAGAGTGGAAAAAGAAAGGGTTGATAAAATATTACGATTTCTTTAAGGGGCAAACTTTAAGAAGTTTTGAAAAAACAAGGTCTAATAAATCAAGACCTTTACAGGTTCTTTCAGCTTAGACACCACATAAACAATATACTTAAAAAGGAGGATTTGGAAAGGGCCCAGTCAGGTGTTCTGAAGGTCTTCCTAATGGCATATAAAGGGATCCCAGGGATCAGATACATTTCTAAAATATACCAAGGTCTTCAAGATTTAAAAGGAGACAACACATCATATATAAAAGAGAGATGGGAAAAAGAGGGGAATTTCACTTTACAATTGGAAATATGGGAAAAGCTAAATCGACAGCAATGGAAAAGTACCTCATCCCTGCAGTGGAGAGAATTTGGATGGAAAAATTTGGTAAGATTTTTCAGAACACCTGCACAAAACAAATTTTCCCATAAGGGGTTGAACTGTTGGCGCTTGTGTGGTGAAAAGACTGCAAATCATTTTCATGTGTTTTGGTCATGCCCAGTTATCCACCAATATTGGACCAATGTACAGACAATATTGGGGAAAATATTCAAAATAACAGTTCCCTTTTCTTTTGTAACTTTGTATTTGGGTTTACTACCGGACTCACTGGAAAGACGAGGAGATAAATACTTATTCAATGTTTCAATATTGGCAAGTAAAAAAGCCCTAACTAAAAAATGGATGCTGAAGGACTGTCCTACACCTGAAGATTGAATTAACGTGATTCAAGACATTTACTCGATGGGAAAAGTTGACATTCGCACTGAGACAGGACATGGATGGGTTCATGAACTTTTGGCAACCCTGGATCGCATATGTGTCTTCCATTAGATCTATTCTTTGACAAATACCATTTCAATGATGGTCCCACTCTTTGGTCCAACGCTACTCAGATGCTCTTTTACTTTTAATTACTTAATTTTCTGTTTGTTTTTTGCTGTTCTGTTTATTTGGTTTTTTTTGTTTGTTTTTTTTTAATTTAATTCTCTTTAATTTCACTTTTTCTTTCACTTTAAAAAAAAAAAGGGGGGGTGTTGTAGTAACTATTCTACCAATGTTGTCAAATAGCAAAATATAAGGGAACGTGCGATGAAAATGTAAACAATGCAATGCTGTAATGACCTGTATACCCTTTACAAAAACTTAAATTAAAAAAAATATATATATACAAAAATTAGCCATAAAATAATCCACATAAAGTTTCAAATGCACAAGAAAAGTCAATTTTACAAAAGGAAATTACAAATTTGAGGAAAATGGTTACAAATGTAGATAAATTTACAGAAAAAATAGAAAACTCTGATAATTGTTATAAATTTTGAAGAAAAACCTCAAACCTTCAAGACTGAAGTCATTACTCAAGTTTTTAAGTGGGTGCTGTTTGCATCCTTAAGGCTGGGTGTCCACCAAATGCAATTTTTCCACTATGGGTGACTGTTTTCTATTCATACTCTATGTAGTCCAGTTTTCACAGCACTGAGCGCCCTCGGCGCTGAAACACTTTTGAGCGGTGGCCATTTTTTTGTCATGGTGCTCAGGGCGCTCAGCGTTGAAAAAAAGTTCAACTTTTCAGACTGCAGCTGAGCTCGTCAATGTCAGACCTTTTTTAAGCAGCAAATCAGAATAAGGGAAGGGTGAGACATGGGACGCCAGTACTAGTCAGTACTCAGACTCCTGCTTTCTGTGTCGTCATATTTTGCATTCAGAGCTACTACCACCATCAGTGTGTGAATGTGTGTGTGAATGGGTGGATAGCAGGATCTGTAAAGCGCTTTGGTCATCAAGAGATGAGAATAAAAGCGCTATATAAGTGAATGCCATTTACCATTTTACCAATGCTAGAATACGTTTCCTGTCCACTGTTATTAAAAAGTAAGTAGAAAGTCTAACCACAGGAAAAGTGGAAGTGCTGAGCTGAGAGTGACAAGCTGTTGCTAGGATACGGGGCACAGACTTTTTTTTTTTTCCAGAGCGCAGCACACAAACGCTGAAAAAAAAAATAAATAAATAAAATGCTGAGTGGTCGGGCGACAAAAAACGCGTTTGGTGGACACGCAGCCTAACTCTACTACAAATTTTTGGTTGACTGATGTGTGTGTGTAATGGAATGTGTAGTTATAAAAAGAGGCTCCTACTCTACTGACACTACCAATATAAAACAAAACCCCCCATTCTATTTTTGTTGTTCAAGGGAAAAAATATTTCTACTACTTCAAGTTCTGCTCAACCCCAGCGCTGTTATTGTGTTTTTATGTATGTTTGATGTGCCTTTGTCATGAGCCAAGCACACATTTAAAACCAAGACAATGAATAAAAAGTGCATATTTTTCATCATACCGATCTGTCTTGGTTTGAAATTTCTCATCCAACAGATCGCTGAGCATGTGCGACCCAGTTACATGTCTTGATTTCAAATTGTAGCCCAACTGCTTTTGTAATTGAATAGCCCTGTTGTACTGGGTCCAGCCACATCTTCACCTGTGGTCTCAGGTGGGCTAAGACCAGCCTCTCCAGAATCTTCATCACATGCGATGTGAGGGCAACTGGTTGATAGTCTGTCAGGTCCGATGGAGACGACTTCTTGGGGACAGGAACCAGGCAGGACATCTTCCACAGCACCGGTACTCTCTCCAGACTCAGGCTGTATAGGTGTTTCAGTACCAGAGATAGCTGGTTCACGCAGGTCCTCAGGAACCTGGCGGAGATGCCATCAGGGCCCGCAGCCTTCTGCTGGTGGAGTCTCTCCAGCTGTTTCCTAATCTAGTCTGTGGTCACTTCTTCTTCATTTAGATTTGATTGGCGATTGGCAACCAGCTCACAGGTGCATTACCACCACTGACATGATCATCATCACTCCACATCTTTGTACAAGGAGTTCCCACAAGGAGCTCTGAACAACTCTATGTGTGAAAAAATTATCTGTCCTCATGCGAGGAATGGCTGCCTCCGTGGCTCTATATATCTTGGCAGTGGTGGCGTCGACCAGCTTTTGATAGTGATGTGGGGGTTGGTGCTGATGTCTTCAGTGGAGAGGACGGGGGGAGGAGAGGGAGAGGTGTTGCACAGAAGAGTGGGGGGGAGGGGTGTGGGGGGGGTTCTGGCTGTGTTGTGGGGGTGACAGTGAGTTGAACTTATCAAAAAACAGGTTCAACTCATTAGCTCTCTCAAGGCTCCCTGATGTCCGTTTGTCTGTCTCTCCCCTTACACCCAGTGATGCGTTTCATTCCAGCTCACACATCCCTCATATTTTTTTTGCTGTAGCTTGTCCTCCAGCTTCCTCCTGTAATTATCTTTATACATCCTCAGCATCTCTTTTAGTTCCCGCTGCACTCTCAGTTCCTCCCCGATTCCTGACCTAAAAGCCCTCTTCTTGTTAAGAAGTGCTTTCTGGTCACTGGTGATCCATGGTTTGTTGTTGGGGAAAACGATGCACAGTCTGGGCTGGCATGGTAGTGTTTTCACAGAATCTGATGTATTCAGTGATGCAGTCAGTCATGGAATCCATGTTCGTCCTGTGTGGCTCACAGAGTACATCCCAGTCTGTCATCTCGAAGCAGTCATGTTGTGCATCAGCAGCCTCCTGTGTCCACCTCATCACAATCGTGTGTGAGCAGGCTGCCTTTGTACAAGAGGAACGTACTTGGGGGTTAACAGAACCAGGTTGTGATCGGATCTGCTGGGGGGGGGGGGGGGGGGGGGGAACGTAAGAACTGTGGCACTATCTGCATCTCTGGCATTGGCATACAGGAAGTTCAGTGTTTTATTTTCTCTGGTGGGACAGTCAACAAATTGGTGGAAGTCTGGTAATGTTTTGTCCAGTGAGACATGGTTAAGATCTCCTGTGACTGCAATAAATGCGTCGGGATGCTGAGCCAATAGAGTGAAGTAGTGGAGCCGATGATGTCAAAGGCCGCCACCGTATCAGCTGATGGACTGATATAGATGGTGATTACAATGACGCTCATGAACTCCCTTGGTAGATAATAAGGTCACATACTCACAGCAAGCAGTTCAATGTCCGAGCTGGAGAGACGTTCCTTCACATAAATGTGTCCGGGATTACGCCATCTCTCGTTCACAAAAAAACGCTATCCCTCTTCCCTTCTTTTTACTGCTCCTGATAACGTCCCTGTCCGACCAGACAGTCTTGAAGCCGGGTAATGCGATGTTGTCCGGGATATGTGAGTGAAGCCACGTTTCTGTAAAGCACAAGATACTGCAATCCCGATATTCTCCCTGCATTCCGGCCAGTGCTGTGAGCTCGTCTGTTTGATTTCCCAGAGACCTCACGTTCCCCACGATTAACACCAGTACTGTTGGTTTAAATTTTCTCCTCCTAACTTTGGCTCCAGCTCTTCGCCCATTGTGTCTCCTTCTCAGCTCGTCCAGGATCAGGAGCTTTGCCACGAGTAGCAGTACGGGCCTGTTCAGCGCAATCAGTTGATCGTGTGTGTAAACAATACACTTGCCTCCACCAGTACTGTTTTCCATAGCCACGAGGAAGAAAAATAGCAGGAAAACCAGTAGAAAAATAGAAAAACTTGGTCCAGTCATTGCTCAGAGTCTTATTACCAAGCCCTGATAAAAGAGAACACACTAAATAAAGACACAAAGTCAGGAAAAAACTAACAGGAGCTGCTGTTACTGGCTGACAGCCTAATGGAGCCCAACATACGTTACTGAAGGACAGCAGTTTGCACCATCTTCCACAGAACTGATGCAGAACCAAATTATCAATACACAATGAATATACAACAAAAATATGAAGCTAGCACTCATACACGTATATTTCTGTGCTTATTGTACTCCAGGGACTGGTCACAGCCTATCAGCTACTGAAACCACACACCCCAGCCCACCAGTGAGACTTTATGTAATTCATTCTATGAGACAATTTCATGTTAGCTGGCTCCAAGCTAGCAGCTATGGACAGCTAATGTTAGCAACAGTGGTGTAAGCAAGAGGGTCAAGTTGAATCTGGTCTCAGAAATTCAAAGTGATGAGCACTAAAACCAGCCATTCTCAAAAAGACTGGAAAAATAAATTAGCTGCAATCATTAAAGAAAATTTGAACAAAATATGTCAAACATTTCATTAAGACATGTGTAAGTTGTTAAAATGTGGAAAACGGTACAATGACCTCTTTAAAACTGACTTCAAAATACAATGTCCAAAATTTCACCAAAACCAATTCACAGCTTTCATAAATCCTGCTTAAAAAAAAGAACTCATTGCAGATTAGTTATGATAGTATTAGTTTTAATATTCTGTCATTTTCAGTATATCCTTCAGGTCTAAACTGTGACTGAGCAATAGAAGTTTTAATACAAATAACTAAATTCAATCTGAACAGATGACAGTTTAGTGTGATTTATGACGTGTCGATGCTTCTGCGTCTCACATGCACATGTAGTATTACCACTTTGATGAGACACAGTAATGACATAATCTGGAGACTACCAGTCAGTTGAAACAGACTTGTCATGACTCAACTCCCAGCCTGGCAGCGGGGTGGAAGTGGGGGGTGGGAAAAATGATGATCTCAGCCAAGCTGTGCTCATAGCTCCAGGGTTAGCATGAAGCAGGCCCACCATACACAATGTTTAGACTCCTGAAGACTGCTTTAATGCCCTAAACCCCAGAAACCTTACCCATATTAAAAATAAATATATAAATAAATTTAGGACATAATGCTTCTGAAGCCATCCGAATCATGTCAGTGTCACAAAAATAATGTGTGAGCTCAGTTTGACATGAGGTAGTCTGCTGTTCACCGTACACACAATGACAGGATGGAGAGGCTGTTCGTTGGGAGTTTCAATAAACACATACAATCTAAGTGGGTCAGTAGACTAAGAAGAGGTGTGTCTGCTTCTGCCTGTGGGCAGTGATGAAGTCTAATTATGGACTGCAGTGATTTACACAACAGGGAATCTGGAAAACAGTGAAAGTAAAACCTATTTTGCAAGCTTGAGATACCAACATTCCTAAAGCCACTGAAACCTTGAACTAATGTGTTAAATACATTTTTACAGCACAGTGTTGTGCAACGAGACTGACTTAACTGCTAACACTTATCAGATGGTGCTAAAATCCCATCTTTTTTTTAAAAAAGTGTAGGGATGTAAAGTGAGGTGAGGGAAATTGAGTAATTGGAAATCCACAAAGAATGGTGCTCAAATACGCCACTGAAATCCATCTATTATTAAAATATTATGGTGACCTCCTTTCCTGAATATGAAATCCATCTGAAAAAAATAACATGACATCCGAGTCAACAGTGTTCCATAATAACCTGGAAAACCAAGATCTTTTCAGGCAAACTTAACTGAACTACATCATCACCATCAGTCATATAACCCAATGGAAAAATGATTTTAGCCCTTCAACTTTTAACCCTTTTGAGTTACAACGCCAGGATTTTGGAGGTGTCAAAAGTGTAAAAAGATTTTAAACTAGTCTCCAGAGTGGAAGGGTTTTGCTGGCACTGTTTTTTCTCCTACGTATGCATGGGAGAAAACAAGAGAAATGGCCAGCAGCACATACTGTACATGTCGCAATCATATGTTGTGGGCTCCAGTCATCATGCCCTAACACAGTATGTGTTAATTTGCATACAAAATAATGCAGCCATACACTGAGAAGATGGGTAATACTGTGTATATGACAGACTTGAAGAAACAGAGGTGCTAATAAAGAGTACATTTTACACTAATGTTGATGCATGACACATGGGTGCAGCCATCTTGAATTCTCACGTTGGTCATGCCCAGGCTAGCTAACTTCTTGAGTGGAAAACTAACCTTATGGCCCACAGTAACTTGTTGGGCACACCTCAAATGCAGCTTGCTCCCACAAAAACATAGCACAATAAAACGAGGTTTCTACTTACAGCATGCTTAGGCTGCATTCAGACCAGGATAGTCCGGGGGTCTTGGTTCGACTGGGCAGGGAATGCAGAGAATTTTCACACTTTCGTGTGGTTTGCATTCACATTGCAGCGGACCAAACTGCTGGGACAATGTCACGCAGTGACGACAACTGCTCATTTGGGACACTGTAGCAGAAACCACCACTGACCAGGAAGAAAAAAAAATCTCGGCCAAGAAGAAAAATCAGGTTAATTGATTGGCCAGGACCGAAAACGGAAATCTGTTCCCTTCAGCCGGGTTGTTTGTCCACCAAAAACGAGACATTTTTTAACTTTTCTCCTCTGCCTTCTCTGGTAAAAGAGTTTCTCGGATTCACGCAGATGTCTTTGTTATTTTCTACCCAAAATGTACTACGGTAAATGCCACTTCCTCTTCTCAGACTGCGTGTTGCTATAATTACAAAAACACCAAGGGGCACTTCTGCCCTTTGGTCCGCTGGATAGTCCGTTTGGATTCACACTGCAAGTGGAGCACACCAGACTTCGTTTGCAAGAAAACCGAGACCCCTGTTTTCAGAGGGACCCGACTTCGCTTGTTTGGTGCGCACCAGAGTTTGAACACATGTTCAGACTGCACCAAACAAACTGAACTATCCGCGGAAGCCACTGTTTGGTCTGGACCAAACAATGGCCATCTGAATGCGCCCTTACACAGGGCTAATAACTACAGTTGAGACCTGGCTCTAACTTGTAACAATCCTCCAGAGTTTCTGTAAAGATACTTTAGCACCATTTCCGTTACAGCAACCTTGGGTAAAACTTAGGGGACAAGAACACTGTAGACAGTCCTTTCATACCATGGTGTCTTCCTTGTGGGGACAGGACCTATCAGTCTCCAGAGGTTTTATCTTGGACAATCGTTTGACAAGTCAACCGCAGTGTAGCACGCTGAAGCGAACAAGCTGCACTGTCTAAAATATGTTAAAATCATACAGAAAAGACTATGTATGAAATGAGTCTAGGATGGACTGCATCAGACTAACCTGTTGCCAATTGTTCATCGGTTGTAGAGAGAAACTGATCTATTACAGTGTTCCAAATTATTATGCAAATAGGATTTTAGTGTGATTAACATTCAATTTTTTGTTTTTCAATTAAACTCATGGATGGTATTGTGTGTCAGGGCTCTTTGGATCACTGATATCAATCTCAGACTCCTGTCATAATTAGTTTGCCAGGTGAGCCCAATTAAAGGAAAACTACTTAAGAAGAATGTTCCACATTATGCCACAGGTTTCAAGCAATATGGGAAAGAAAAAGGATCTCTCTGCTGCCGAAAAGCATCAAATAATGCAATGCCTTGGACAAGATATGAAAACAGATATTTCACGAAAACTTAAGCGTGATCATCATACTGTGAAGGAATTTGTGGCCGACTGAGAACACAGATGGGTTCGTGCAGATAAAGGCATAATGAGGAAGATTTCTGCCAGATAAATTCATTGGATTAAGAGAGCAGGTGCTAAAATACCATTACAAAGCAGCAAACAGGTATTTGATGCTGCTGGTGCCTCTGGAGTCCCACGAACTTCAAGGTGAAGAATCCTCCAGAGGCTTGCAGCTGTGCATAAACCTACTATTCAGCCACCCCTAACCAAAACACATGACACTATTGTAACCGGAATATATTAATTTTATACTTTTTTTTTTATTTTGCACAATAACTTAGCATATGGATTACCATATGAAGTATTGTACAAGCACGGCTTGAATCCTGGAATACTGGGTCAGTTGGGGTCCCACCCAGATGTCCTGTGTCTGGACTAGAGATATTAATGATTAATTGATTTTCGATTAATTGTCGATAAGAATTTAGTCAACCAAATTAAATTGTCAATTGATAACTCAGCAGTCCTTTTCAATGGGAGCTTTTTCTATGAAATGTAGTGGCTTCACCGTCCAGGCGGGGGGCACACGCAGTCACCCACTGCCGCATTTCAACCAAAAAAGCAAAAAAAGACACCAAGCCTGGGGTGAGCAGTGAGGGCCATTCCACTGCAGGTTTTCTGTTCCACCCAGTCTCTTCAGCAGGTGTTTGCGCTGATCAGCTTCAAGGATTGCTAATCAGTGAAAACACCTGATGAAGAGACTGGGTGAAAAAGAAAACCTGCAGTGAAATGGCCTTCCATGGCACATGATTGCCCACCCCTGCGCTAAGCCCTTCCAGGTTATGTCTGAGAGCCACCACAAGAAGTTCCAATGGCACTTTCCAATGTCCAGCCGTCAAATCAACAGGGCGAAGAAACGACTGCAGCAAGCTGCACAAGCGCAGAAACATCCCCACTGCCTCCCTTCAACTAGATGGAAAAGCAGACTGGATTCAAGTTGCCACTGAGGTAACAGAGGGAGCCAAGATCGTACTGGGTTTGCCTGGGTACTGTGACAATGTTTAACATGCAACAGATGAAGCAGCTCACAATTTATTTTCCTGTTAAAACAGTCTACCACTGGCATCTCAGTAAATTAGAACGTGAAACTTTTTTTATATAACTAAATTTATGATCTTGGTAGTAGTTTTTAAAATAAATAAATCATGACATCTGTAATTTACTGAGATGTACAAGCACATAGTACACACTATACAGTGCAAAATTTGTTAAACAACAAAAAATGCCATTGTCTGTAGTAAAAAGAAAATACAAGTGGTACAATAAATCATTGAGGAATATAATGCTCATGTTTTATTCAGTATATGAAAAAACAGCAACTTTTTATATGTTAAAGATAGACCGTATTTTACCGAGAGAAATTCAGATTCTCAGGAAAATCACCGCTTATCAATTAATTGTCAATCGATAAGGTGACTCAATTATCAATTAATAACTTGCATCCCTAGTTTGGACTTTTTACTGGCGTCATCCTTCTCTCCTTCCTCTGCTCTCACCTCACCTGGACCCTCTGCCTGA
Source organism: Pholidichthys leucotaenia (assembly GCA_020510985.1). NCBI lineage: Eukaryota > Metazoa > Chordata > Actinopteri > Cichliformes > Pholidichthyidae > Pholidichthys > Pholidichthys leucotaenia. Next base: position 202,132,244 of record CM035836.1, on the reverse strand, counting down.
ACACTTTCCTCTCCTTGGCTCATCTTGTCTGGCTCATCTTTCCCTCTCTGAGCCCGATCTAATTCAGGTTCTGTCTATGGTGGGATACAAACAGGTTAGAAAATACAAAGTGTCACATTTTGTCCTGCAGGGTTTTTACCTCCGCGAAGGAGGTTTTGTAATCGGGGTGGTTTGTCTGTCTCTGTCCATCCGTCCATCCATCCATTTGTTTATCTGTTAGCAGGATTACAAAATCCTACTGCATGGATTTTGATAAAATATTCACCAAAGGTAGCCCTTGGGCCAACGATGAGCCCATTAAATTTTGGTGATCTGAGAGTGCATACCTCCACCAAAGACCAAGTTTGTATTTGTGCAGCAGGATTACAAAAAAACTACTGGATAGATTTGGATGAAATTTTCACCAGAGGTGGTCCTTGTGCTAGAGACGAACCCAAAACATTTTGGTGATTATCCCAGAATGCATACCTTCACCAAGGCCCTTATCTTCTCACAGTGTGTCAGCAAGAATACTCCAAAACTACTGGATGGATTTGGATGAAATTTTACCAGAGGTGGTCCTTGGGCCTAAAGAGGAATCCATAACATTCTGGTGATGATCCAAGAATGCATACCTCCACCAAGGCTGTTATCGTCTCACACTGTGTTAGCAAGAATCCTCCAAAACAAACGCATTATATTTTGGAGGTGATCCATGAGTGATGGAAGGAGCCTTGGCGGAGGTATGCGCTTTGAGTGCTTTTCTCACTACCTCCGCCAAGGAGGTAATGCAATCTGGGTGGTTTGTTGGTCCGTCCATCTGGTTGCAAGTAAGTAAGTAAAATTTTATTTATGTAGCACTTCTCACAGAAATAATCACAAAGTGCTTCACAATAAAATAAAACAATCACAAATACAACAATAAAGGCATAAAAACAGGTATAAAGAAATTAAAAACATAAAAACCATAATACATAAACTAAAAAGCCTGTTTAAACGGAAGTGTCATCAGCTGCTTTTTAAAAGCATCAACAGAGTCTATTGAGCGCAAAGACAGTGGTAGAGCATTCCACAATTTTGGTGCCACTGCCTGAAAGGCTCCATCACCTCGAGTTTTGAAATGGGCTTGAGGGACAGCCAGTAAAAGTTGAGCCGAGGATCTCAGAGACCTTGAGGGGTTGTACACTTTAAGCAGCTCGGTGATGTATTTAGGGACCTGGTCATGAATAGCTCTAAAAACAAGAACTAAAATTTTAAATTGAATCCTAAAACCAACTGGGAGCCAGTGAAATGCTGCTAAAACCGGTGTAATGTGAGCCCTTTTCTTAGTGTGTGTTAAAAGTCTAGCAGCTGAATTTTGAACAACCTGGAGGCGTTGGGAGATGCTTTTGGTTTAGACAGGTAAAAAGACTATTACAATAGTCTAAGTGAGAAGAAATAAAAGCATGTATAATTATCTCAAGTTCCGCCTTCGACACCAGGGTTCTCAACTTAGAAATATTCTTCAGATGGAAGAAACAATTTCTAATTAATTGATTACTGTGGTGTTCCAAGAGACATAGCCGAGTCAAAACTAACACCAAGATTCTGAAGACTCGCCTGGACAGGGGAACCTAGGGTACCCATGTGGTGCTTAATAAGTGGAATCTTGTTTTCAAGGGCGATAATGTCTCCGTCTTGTCTGAGTTTAGCTGTAAAAAGTTTGTGCATAATCACTGTTTGATGTTAGACAAGCAGTTAGTTAAAGATGACAGCAAGTGAAACTCAGACTCTTTAAAAGAACAATACAACTGAACATTATCAGCGTAAATATGATAAGAATTATCTTTGAACTGGCTAATTATCAGTCCCAGTGGCAAAATGTATATTTGAAATAAAATGGGTCCTAAAACTGAGCCTTGTGGTACCCCACATGAATACAGCACTATTTCAGAAAAGATCTGATACACGGACACGTTAAAGGTTCTTCCGGTGAGGTACGATGAGAACCATTTTAAAACAGAACCAGACAGCCCTAGCTCTTTGAGTCTGTTGATCATTACACAGTGATCAACAGTATCAAAGGCAGAAGAAAGATCCAGTAAAACCATAAATGTGTATTTACCAGTGTCAGCCGCCATCATAATGTCACTGGAGACTCTGACTAAAGCCGTTTCAGTAGAATGATTTTTCCGAAAGCCCGATTGAAATTTATCCATGATATTACAATTTGCCAAAAATGACATAAGCTGCTCAGCCACTACCTTTTCCAGAATTTTGATATGAAAGGGAGTTTACAGAGATTGGCCTATAATTATTTGGCTGTGATGGATCCAAGCTCGGCTTCTTAAGAGTTGGTTCAACCACTGCATGTTTGAAGGAGCTGGGAACCACACCAGCTGAAAGTGAAATGTTTATCAGTTCAACAACTGAAGGACCAATTGACTCAAAAACAGCTAAAAAAACAGCTTAGTAGGGAGAACATCAGCAGGGGAAGAGGAGGGTTTCATCTTCGGCAGCAGAGCCGTGATGTTCTGAAAGGTCACTGGATTAAAGGTGGACCAAGTACAAGGTGAGGGCATAACATTGGCACAGTTAAAAGATGATGGCAAAATGTTTTCCCTGATATCTCTGATCTTATCAACAAAGAAATTAAGAAATTTGTTACCGTCTGCTTTACAGAACACAGGGATTAGAGAGGCGGTAGGTGAGACAAGAGTGTTAATTGTGTCAAATAAGACTAGGATTTTTCTTATTTGTGAGAATTATTTTTGAGAACTATTGATTCCTGGCATCCCTCAACATGTCATTTAAAGAGGCTCTAAGCTCCCTTAGCGTCTGTGAACCTCCAATTGGGTGGATTTCCATAAGCGTTCTACCTTATGACAGTCTAAAGGATCGAATGGAGTCATTTATCCAGGGATGACACTTTTTAGGAGAAGCAAGGACAGATTTCACTGGTGCCACTTTGTCGAAAATAGCCATGCAGTGGCTGTCAAATGTCTGAGTGAAGGCATCAGGATCTTTAATTCCCATCAGTAAGTGTGGTTCAAACAAATCAGAGAAGTCATTTGCTGCCTCCTGATTAATAATCTGCTTTTTGCTGCCATTTTCAGACGGGGAGGATTCACAGGGAAGTTAACATTAAAAAGTACACAGCTGTGATCACTGATCTGGAAGTCATACACACACACATTTTCAATATTCAAGCCCAGAGAAAAAACAAGGTCCAAGGTATGACCCTTAGCGTGTGTAGGGCCTGAAACATGCTGGATCAGGTTATAAAGATGAGTGATGGATAAAAAGTCAACAGCTGTGTTACATGTAACATCATCAATATGAATGTTAAAATCACCAATGATTAAAACCCTCTCCAGTTTAATAAGAGAAGATAAAAAGTCTGTAAAATCCGTAAGAAAGACACTTGCAGGACCAGGAGGACGGTAGATTAAAACACAGTAAAAGACTTTATTTAGACTTTTATTATCTGAGACTCAAAGGAGGAGAAGGGCTCAGAGTTTACCAGTCTGCACAGGTGGCTGTCCCGGTATACCACAGCGAGTCCTCCACCACGTTGCGCAATCCAGGGAGTCCCGATAACAGAGCAGCCAGGGGGACAGCGCTCCTTCAGGTGGAAAAACTCATTTTTTCTCTGTCACGTTTCCACCAGAAACATAAAATCCAAATCCTCTCTCAAGAAAAGTTCATTAAGAGTGAGGGATGTGTTGGAAATGGAGTGAGGATTGAGTAACGCCATCTGGATGGGTGACGGCTCAGCTGCGCTCACAGCTGACCGGAGTGAAACTGACAACAAGCACCTGACGCAGTCACATGACTTCCAGCTGCACTGAGCGGTCAGCCTCCGGTCAGGCAGGACAACTCGAGACCCTGATGGCAAGACCATGATCCCGTCCACAAGCGTCCTGGACATAAATGTTTGTGAGATGGGAAAGCAATCCAGCGGCTGCACAGGAACATCAGTAGCCACGTCCTGGATGGGAACCCACAGCAGACACCGAGTGCGTTCACGGTAACCAGACCAGAAACCCTCAGTCCAGAGGGCTCGTCTCCTCTTAGCTTGACAGCCAGCTCTAAAACCCCATCTCCGGGGCTTCTTCCCAGGCTTACCAAGATACCAGCTCACAAAGCGAAGCCAGTACTCAGGTGAGGAGGAAGAACACACAAACGGGGGTGGAAAAGTTTGTCTGTAGCCCTCCCAAGAGTCAAATGATCTTTCCATAGACAGTTTAATCCGGTACAACGACTGTCGATCATATCTCAGTGTAGTGAAGACACATTCATTTAGTAATAGGATTGATAAAGCAACAAAAATGACAGAGACAGATGACACAGGTGAAGAGAGGCAGTAGCCAGGCCAAACACAGGCGCCATCTTGTCTTGTGTGACACACCAGTTTCTGTCAGAGTGTCCACCAAGTAGTAGTCCCACAATGGGACCTGTCTGTCAGCAGGATTATGTAAAAACTACTGGATGGATTTTGGTGAAAATTTCACCAGAGGTAGCCCACGGGCCAAGGATGAACCCATTAAATTTTGGTGATGATCTGAGAGCGCACGCCTTCACCAAGGACCTTCTTTGTATTTGTGTAGCAGGATTATACAAACTACTGGATGGATTTGGATGAAATTTTTACCAGAGGTGGTCCTAGGCCTAGAGAGGAACCCATAACAATTGAGATGAGATGAGATGAGATTCAACTTTGTCATTACACATGTATGAATACAAGGTAACGAAACGTGACTTGGCATTTGGGCACGCTCTGCAGAGCGCATCCAAGGCCGGGGCAGCCGCTAGGCGCCAGTCAGTCACAATTTGGTGATGATCCGAGAATGCATACTCTCGCCAAGGCTCTTATCTTCTCACAGCGCGTTTGCAAGAATCCTTCAAAATTAGTGGACAGACTTTGATCCAATTTTCACCAGAACTGCCTCGTGGCCTACACATGAACTGATTCCATTTTGGAGGTGAATCATGAGGGACGGAAGGACCCTTGGTAGAGGTATGCACTCTCTGGGTGCTTTTCTAGTTTTGTTATGGTTTACATAAATGACAAAAATGTGTATTTTTATTCTAGTGTTTTTTCTTCCAATTGAGAGAGTAGGAAAGAGAAGGGGGAAAAACATTCTTAATAGTAATTTACTCATGCATACTTAAATTATATGATTAGAAGTGGGTACAGTAACCAGAAATTCTACTCATGTAAAAGCAGTGCTTTGAAATTAATAATTGACAGTAGACAACCAAAAATTTCTAGTTGCGTTAAGGGTACAAACAGCACCAACTTAAAAACTTGAGTAATGACTTCAGTCTTAAAAGGTTTGAGGTTTTTCTCCAAAATTATAACAATTTTCTTATAGTTTTCTACTTTCCTCTGTAAATTTAAACTTGCAACCATTTTCCGCATCTGTAATTTTCTCTTGTAAAATTATGACTTTTCTTGTATATTTGAGACCTATGGATTATTTTAGAGCAAATTTTTGTCTATTTTTATTAAAAAAAAAATTTATAAATTTGAAACAGATTGTGGTAAAATGTTGACTTTTTTCCTTAAATAATTTACAATTTTAACCATAATTTTCAGAGCCAGAAGAGAATAATTTAACTCTGATTTCAAAGAAAAAAAAATATTTAATGAAATAAATCAACTTAAATTACCAAAGATTCCCTTATTTCTATAATATTTCTATATATTTATAGTTTAGAATGCGCTTCACTAACCAGACAGCAAAAAAACCTCCCTTATGTGATTTAGTCACCCTTGCCTTTCCCTGCACATGAAGCCTAACCACACCTGTTTGCTAAGCGACTCTTCATTACTGTTCCCGTTATCAGTGGGTTAAAACCACGATAAATGCCTCCAGAGCTTACACACTTCTTCTGCTTTTTTCGTGTTTAAAGTACTTTAATAAGCTCATGCTTCTCTCAGAAGCAACACTAAAGAGACACTTTGCCTGCTGACTGATGGTCACACGAGCGGCGTCACTTCCAAATTCTGACACACAGATGACCGTCACACACATTGTTTGTGTGCACACTTGCGGAGCATCATTCCTTAATTTATTTTTCTTAAATTTACATTTCCTCTTAGCGTGGCGGTATAACTTCAAGGGTGGCGCCCGCCACGCAGAAATGTTACCAGAGGAAACCCTGGGCAGGGCCATGTTTTGGGCCGGAATCATGGGGAGAGAGCTGGCAGGCCCCTTTAGGGTCCCTGAAGGTGTGAAAATGATCTCAGCAAAGTATATAGAGTTTCTGACTGACCACTTTCCTCCATGGTACAAAAAGAAGAACCGTGCCTTCCATAGCAAAATTATCTTCATGTATGACAATGCACTCTCTCATGCTGCAAAGAATACCTGTGTGTCATTGGCTGCTATGGGCATAAAAGGAGAGAAACTCATGGTGTGGCCCCCATCCTCCCCTGACCTCAACCTTGAGAACCTTTCGAGCATCCTCAAGCAAAAGATCTACAGTGGGGCAAAAAAGTATTTAGTCAGCCACCAATTGTGCAAGTTCTCCCACTTAAAAGATGAGAGAGGTCTCTAATTTTCATCATAGGTATACCTCAACTATGAGAGACAAAATGAGAAAAAAAAAATCCAGAAAATCACATTGAAGGATTTTTAATGAATTAATTGGTAAATTCCTCAGTAAAATAAGTATTTGGTCACCTACAAACAAGCAAGATTTCTGGCTCTCACAGACCTGTAACTTCTTCTTTAAGAGGCTCCTCTGTCCTCCACTCGTTACCTGTATTAATGGCACCTGTTTGAACTCGTTATCAGTATAAACAGACACCTGTCCACAACCTCAAACAGTCAGACTCCAAACTCCACTATGGCCAAGACCCAAGAGCTGTCAAAGGACACCAGAAACAAAATTGTAGACCTGCACCAGGCTGGGAAGACTGAATCTGCAATAGGTAAGCAGCTTGGTGTGAAGAAATCAACTGTGGGAGCAATTATTAGAAAATGGAAGACATACAAGACCATTGATAATCTCCCTCCATCTGGGGCTCCACTCAAGATCTCACCCCGTGGGGTCAAAATGATCACGAGAACGGTGAGCAAAAATCAAAGAACCACATGAGGGGACCTAGTGAATGACCTGCAGAGAGCTGGGATCAAAGTAACAAAGACTACATCAGAAACACACTACGCCGCCAGGGACTCAAATCCTGCAGTGCCAGACGTGTCCCCCTGCTTAAGCCAGTACATGTCCAGGCCCATCTGATGTTTGCTAGAGAGCATTTGGATGATCCAGAAGAGGATTGGGAGAATGTCATATGGTCAGATGAAACCAAAATAGAACGTTTTGGTAAAAACTCAACTTGTCGTGTTTCGAGGAGAAAGAACACCATACCTACTGTGAAGCATGGGGGTGGAAACATCATGCTTTGGGGCTGTTTTTCTGCAAAGGGACCAGGACGACTGATCCGTGTAAAGGAAAGAATGAATGGGGCCATGTATCGTGAGATTTTGAGTGAAAACCTCTTTCCACCAGCAAGGGCATTGAAGATGAAACGTGGCTGGGTCTTTCAGCATGACAATGATCCCAAACACACTGCCCGGGAAATGAAGGAGTGGCTTCGTAAGAAGTATTTCAAGGTGCTGGAGTGGCCTAGCCAGTCTCCAGATCTCAACCCCATAGAAAATCTTTGGAGGGAGTTTAAAGTCTGTGTTGCCCAGCGACAGCCCCAAAACATCACTGCTCTAGAGGTCTGCATGGAGGAATGGGCCAAAATACCAGCAACAGTGTGTGAAAACTTACAGAAAATGTTTGACCTCTGTCATTGCCAACAAAGGGTATATAAAGTATTGAGATGAAGTTTTGTTATTGACCAAATACTTATTTTACCGAGGAATTTACCAATTAATTCATTAAAAATCCTTCAATGTGATTTTCTGGATTTTTTTTTTTTCTTAATTTTGTCTCTCATAGTTGAGGTACTATACCTATGATGAAAATTGGAGACCTCTCTCATCTTTTAAGTGGGAGAACTTGCATAATTGGTGGCTGACTAAATACTTTTTTACCCCACTGTATGAGGATGGGAGGCAGTTCACATCAAAACAGCAGCTGTGGGAGGCTATTGTGACATCTTGCAAAGAAACTCAAGCAGAAACTCTCCAAAAACTCACAAGTTCAATGGATGCAAGAACTGTGAAGGCTATATCAAAGAAGGGGTCTTATATTAACATGTAACTTGGCCTGTTAAGATGTTTTTGATTGATATAGCTTTTGATTTCAATAAATATGACCTCCTAAGGCTGCGTGTCCACCAAACACATTTTTTCAGCTGTGGCTGACTATTTTCTATTCATTCTCTATGTAGTCCTGCGTTTGCAAGCGCTGAGCGTCCTCGGCACTGAAATGCTCTCGGCAGTGGCCATTTTTTATCATGGCACTCAAGAGTTGAAAAAACTTCAACTTTTCAGGCTGCAGCTGAGCTCGCAATGTCAGACCTTTCTAAGCAGCAAATCAGAATTAAGGAAGGGTGGGACATAGGACAATGGTACAGTCTGTACTCAGACTCCTGTTGTCCGCGTCATCATATTTTGCATCCAGAGCTACTACCAATGTCAGAATTAGGGCTGTGAGATATGACTATATATATCAGATGACAATATAAAAACATTATCGTTTCACAGAATGCTCTATCATTTATATTGTCATTTAAAATGCCCATACCCCCGTTTATTGAGCAAAGCTCCTACTTCACCACTACTTGTCAGCTCCCCGTCTCTTCCCTGCAGTGCGCCACTGCGCGCAGCAGAACAGGTGTGGTGGGTGGCTGGCTAGGCTTCAGTCCGGTGGTTGCTAATGCTAACGCCAAGCTACCGGTTCAGATAGCCGCTACTCCTGTTTGCCAGGAATGTGGGACCGTTGCTCATTGTGCTGCATCAGAGAGGAAAGTTCGCTAGCCTCGTTTTAATAGGAGGTAAGTAACGTTAACACCATGTCTAATTATAAAATGCTAAATGATTGTCATTTAAGCCGAGTTGTACTAACTGGAAACGAAGCAGACCATTTTTTTTTTTGTAAATTACTGCTCAGTTTCTTAGTTTTGTCTGAAAAAAAATTATTAAAGCTGCAAAAGTGCATGATGGTGGCACATACACACAAAATAAATAAATTAAAACAGGTTGGAGGAGCAAGTTGGCTCTTAATGTAATTTATTTGATTTCTAATCATTTTAATTAGTCAAGTAGTGATAATAAAGTTAAAGTCATCACATGTATTTTATTGCATTACCTTTTGTGTCTTTGATTTTCAGATCATGACCAATCTGAAATATTTTTTCCAAGAAGCAAACAGGTTAAATAAGACCAGAATGGCAGTCTTTAGGCTGCAGTTCTACACTTGAATTTTCACTCAAACTAACAGCTAATTTATATCTGTAGGTGACAGCCATGGGTAATTTTCTCATTTTCAGACATGTTTTATGTCGTTTTTTTTTTTTTCTATTCTCCTCTGGCTCAAGAAATATTTCACTTATTGATGTTTACTTTTTATTCATATATGATTTAGAAGAAAACCTGAAATTTATGAGAATCAAGTCTCAAGTGCACATTACAAAACTATTTTATAACACTGCAAAATTATGAGGGGAAAATGGTATATGTAAAAAAGAAAAAGAGATGGTCCTTTTTATACGATTAAACTGTAGAATTTACAGAAAATGTATATTGTGATATATATCGTTGACGTGATGTAAGAGGACTTATATCATGATATGATTTTTTTTTTCATGTCGCACAGCCCTAGCCAGAATACATTTCCTGCCCATTGTTATTTAGAGATTGCTATTAAAAAATAAGTAGAAAGTCTAACCATAGGAAAAGCGGAAGTGCTGAGCTGTGAGTGACAAGCTGTTGCTGCGACACAGGGCACAGACCTTTCTTTTTCCAGAGGGCAGTGCACAAACGCTGAAATAAAGACGTTCAGGGCGGTCGGGCGACAAAAAAAAAAACAAAAAAAACAAAAACGCGTTTGGTGAGCAGGCAGCCTAACGCTGCAATTCCAACAAATTATTTTCATTTCTTTAGAACCAATAAAATGTTTTGAAACTCTGTTGTGCATAATAATTTGAAATAGTACATTTTGAGTTTTTATTATTACAACAAAATAGTTCAACCGCCACCCGGTCCCATTGGAAAAACTCGACATACCGAGAGAACTGAGGCGAAAACGCCGCGGCTGCCGGGCTGGAGTAAGGCGGAGGACAAAAAATATAAGGTACAGACCCTCCCTTCCATCTGTTGTCATGGGAAATGTACGCTCTATACTGGGAAAGGCAGATGAGCTAGCGGCTATCTGCCGTTATGATAGCACATATCGCGAGTGCTCTCTCCTTTCGTTTACTGAGACGTGGCTAACTGAACTAGCAGCAGATGCTAACATTGAGCTGGAGGGTTTCCACATGATACGGGCTGACCGAACACCAGACAGTGGCAAAGCTAGGGGCGGTGGAGTGATAATGTATGTTAACAACAACTGGTGCAGACCGGGACATATCACTGTTAAACAACGACACTGCAGCAAAGACATTGAGTTGCTAGCTGTTAGCATGAGGCCTACATATCTCCCGAGAGAACACTCACACGTGATCTGCATTGTTGTTTATGCAAATCCGACGGCGAACGCTGGGACAGCGCGTGACGTCATCCATTCAGTAACCAGCAGGCTGCAGACAGAACACCCCGATGCTCTTCTCCTCATCTCAGGCGATTTCAACCATGTTTCACTGTCTCCCATTCTACCCACGTTCACCCAGTATGTCACATGCCACACTAGAGACAATAAAACACTGGACTTATTCTACGCAAACACTAAGGAGGCGTACACCTCATCACAACTCCCCCCACTTGGGAGATCGGATCACAACTTGGTTCATCTCCGGCCGGTGTACAAACCCCTAGTGCACAGACAACGTCCGGCCATGCGCACAGTGGAGTTATGGTCTGAGGAGACAATGGACACTCTAAAAGGCTGTTTTGAAGCCACCGCCTGGAAGCAGCTCTGCGATCCACATGGTGAGGACATCGATGGCCTCATTCACACCTTCACGGGCTACCTCAGCTTCTGTGTGGACAAATCCGTTCCCACCAAGACCATACGGTGTTGCTCAAACAACAAACCCTGGATCAACCCTGAGATTAAAACACTTCTGAGAGAGAAGAAGAGGATCTTCAGGTCGAGGAATAGGGAGATGCTGAAGTCCGTACAGAGGGAGCTGAGGAGAAAGATCAGAGAAGGCAAGGACAGCTTCAGGAAGAAGATGGAGGACAAGTTGCAACAGAGCGACATCAGCGGGGTCTGGAGAAACCTCAAAACCATCTCTGGGCTCCAGAATACCTCCCCCCAGGCCACGGGGGGCAGGGAGTGGGCCAACAACCTGAATCTGTTTTTCAATAGGTTTGACCAACCGCCCTCCCCCGACTGCACAACAACCACTGCTGCCTCTAAAGAAATCAAGTCCTGCTGCCCACTCCCCACTCCACCAACACCCCCCCACCCCCAACACACAGCCCCCCATCCTGACCCTGACCAGGACCCAGGTGAGGACGGAGCTGAGGAAGATCAAGGCGAGGAAGGCGTCGGGACCGGACGGCATCAGCGCAAAGCTCCTCAAGTCCTGTGCAGACCAGCTGTGTGGGATTGTGACGTACATCTTCAACCTGAGCCTGAAGCTGGGGAGGGTACCACAGCTGTGAAAAACATCTTGTGTGGTACCTGTACCAAAAACTCCCCACCCCAAAGACCTGAACAGCTACAGACCGGTGGCCTTGACGTCCCACTTGATGAAGACCCTGGAGAGACTGCTCCTTGCTCACCTCCGCCCCCTGGTGGAACCAGCGATGGATCCACTCCAGTTCGCCTACCAGCATGGCATTGGGGTGGAGGATGCGGTGATCTTCCTCCTTCACCGTTCTCTGTCCCACCTGGAGAAGCCCGGGAATATGGTGAGGATCATGTTCTTTGACTTCTCCAGTGCTTTCAACACCATCCAACCGATGATCCTGAAGGACAAGCTGCTGTGCGCAGGGGTGGACCAGCACCTGTCATCATGGATCCTGGACTACCTCACGAACCGGCCTCAGTTTGTGAGAACCCGGGACTGTGTGTCCGACACGATCATCAGTAGCACGGGGGCCCCCCAGGGAACGGTGCTGGCTCCCTTCCTGTTCACTCTTTATACTGCGGACTTCTCACACAACACAACACACTGCCATCTACAGAAGTTCTCTGATGACTCTGCGATCGTTGGCCTCATCTCCAATGGAGATGAAGCTGAATACAGAGGGCTTATCCAGGACTTCGTAGACTGGTGCCATCGGAACTGCCTCCAGATCAACGCAAGGAAAACTAAGGAGCTGGTGGTGGACTGCCGCAGGCATGGGCAGCCCCTCACAGCACCAGTAAATATACAGGGAACAGACATCGAGATGGTGACATCCTATAAGTACCTGGGTGTTCATCTGAACAATAAACTAGACTGGTCACACAATACTGACGCACTCTACAAGAAGGGACAGCGCAGGCTGTTCCTGCTGAGGAGACTCAGGTCTTTTGGTGTACAAGGGGCGCTGCTGAAGACATTCTATGACACGGTGGTGGCATCAGCCATCACTTTTGGAGTGGTCTGCTGGGGCAGTGGCATTACAGCAGCCGATAGGAAGAGACTGAACAAACTGATTAAGAAAGCTAGCTCTGTCCTGGGGCAGCGCCTTGATCCGGTGGAGGAGATAGGAGAGAGAAGGACGGTGGCTAAACTGTCATCTCTGCTGGAGTCCGAGTTCCACCCTATGCAGGATGTACTGAATGCACTGAGGAGCTCATTTAGCAGCAGACTACATCATCCCAGGTGCACAACCGAGAGGTTTCGTAGGTCCTTCCTACCAACGGCTGTCAGACTGTACAACCTAAGCAGGGCTGCTCGCAGAGATAGCAAAAAGACGTAACAAACTAATAGTTTTTAAATGCAAAAGATGCAACAGACTTACACAATGGTCCCCTCCGGCATACAACTAGGAAAATACCGGTCGCTATGGAGGGTGAGAATATGTATGGGCACATAATCATACCATGTAGGATAACTAAGTAGAGGGTTATGCTGTTTCATCCCATCTAGCAACAATGCTCTGCACTGTGTGTGTTTATATATTTACATATTTATTCCATCTAGCTACAATGCTCAGCACTGGGTGTGTTCATATTTATATATCTATATATTTATTCTATCTAGCTACAATGCTCCGCACTGTGTTTTTATATATCTATATATTTATTCCATCTAGCTACAATGCTCCGCACTGTGTGTGTTTATATACTTACATATTTATTCCACCTAGCTGCAATGCTCCGTACTGTGGGTGTTTATATATTTACATATTTATTCCATCTAGCTACAATGCTCTGCACTGTGTGTTTATATATTCATATATTTATTCCATCCAGCTACAATGCTCTGCACTGTGTGTCTGTGTGTGTGTATATATATATCTTTTATAGTAATATGTACATATGTATATTAGCTGCTCTTGCTTGCTTGTTTTTTTTTCTCTTGCCTTCTGATTGTTGCTCTGAGTGTTGCTATCCCTGTGCTGTTGCAATCCTGGAATTTCCCAGTTGTGGGACTAATAAAGGCTTATCTTATCTTATCTTATAGTTATCACTGGGGGGGTTTGTTCAATAAAATTTGAATGATGATCCAACGGTTGATGACTTGAAAATTATACTGTTGTTTGCATCAACGATTTAGGAAAATCTGAGACAAATATCATTTGCACAATAATTTGGAATGCTGTGTATATTGCACAGCTGCACAGACATACACCGTGAGCAACATCAATGTGAACTCTGCCAGTGTAGTTCAACATCCCTGCTACAGAGCTCATGCTGTGTGCCCACAGATTTAATATGCCACATACAGTGGGGAAAATAAGTACTGAATACGTCAACATTTTTCTCATTAAACATATTTCTGATGGAGCCACTGACCTGAGATTTTCACCAGATATCAGTAACAACCCAAGTAATCCATACATACAAAGAAATTAAGGCAACTGTGTTCACAAAACAAGTTGCATTTAATAAAGTGGAATCACACAGGGAATAAGTATGGAACACACTTGGTAAAATTCATTTAATATTTAGCAGAAAAGCCTTTGTTGGCAATAACAGCTTCCAAACGCCTCCTGTATGGAGAAACTAGGTGCAGGCATTGCTCAGGAGTGATTTTAGCCCATTCTTCCACACAAACTGTCATATCTTGAACGTTCTGGGGGTGTCTTCTATGAAGTCTGATATTCAGTTTGTACCACAGATTTTCAATTGGATTCAGGTCAGGTGACTGACTCAGCCATTCTAGCAGCTTTATTTTCCTTTTCTGGAGCCAGTTGAGAGTTTCCTTGGCTGTGTGTTTGGGATCATTGTCTTGCTGAAATGTCCATCCTCATTTCATCTTTAGCATCTTGGCAGATGGCAACAGGTTCTTCTCAAGAATGTCTCTGTACATTTGTCCATTCATCTTTCCTTCAAATACATGAAGTCTGCCTGTACCATGTGCTGAAAAACACCCCCACACCATGATGGGATGTGCAGTGCCATTTCTTCTCCAAACATGCTGCGTGTTGTGACTAGGTATGAAACGATTAGTCAACGCTGTCAATAACGTCTGCAATAAAAATTTGTCGACAAAGATTTTTATTGTGTACAAGTCGTTAAATTATAAAGTTTATATGCATGTCACGGCAATGTTCAGTTGTAACGGCAATGCACGACCAGAACTGCTGTGGGCAGTAGTGCCTCTGCTGTCCGGCATGCGTGAACAATTTCCAACGAAGAATAAGAGGAGCACAGCATGGCCAAGAGAAAAGAAACCAGTCGACAAACTTTCTGTAGTATGGGAACATTTCACAGAAAACAAAAAAATGAAACAAGTAAAATGAAGACTTTGCAAGGTAGACCTTTCCTATCATGGCAGCACTACAGTGATGCATGAGCATCTGAAACAACAGTACCCGGGAGCCGCCACATTAACGGCTGCCTCTGCTTAAGTTTTGGCAAGTAAAGAAAGTTGGTGCTGCTTATTTTCAATGGTCAACTGTTTCAAGCTTGAGAAAAATGACAATACTGTTAGTACATGTTTATGTTAGCTTACCTGTTTGACAATAAGCTCTCTGGTTGCTGAGGGCTGAGCTGTCATGGCTAACGTGTTGAATGCAGTAAATAACTGAATTACAGGAGTCACTCTCTCTTTCATCTTCGTTAATATTAGCCCTCATTCTAAATATTAGTGCATCTGGGTTAATTAGAATAACCCAATATTTAATTTAATAAATAAAAACCTACAACTATAACCATCAAAATTAACTCAAACAGCTTGAAATATCACTCTTAAGTGCAGTGAATACTGACTATGAAGGTTTACCTTTCTGAATTACATTGTTTAAAAAAAATGCACTTACAGAAAACTTTCACCTAATGTTAATTTGTTGGTTGGAGCAGATCAGTAATTCAGCTGTAAGATATTTAATCAATTGTTTAATTGACATTAGGCATTATGGTGTCTGTGATAAACTGATATACAACCTTGAACTTGTGAAAATTAATACAGCTTTCTTGTTTTTTGTATTTAGCTCTGGAAACGGCTTGTAAAATGTTATATTAAAGCAGGGACTGACAACAAGGTGATTTTCACAGGTGTGCAGTTGATTAGTTAGATTAGTTGACTACCAAAATAATCGTTTGTTGCAGCCCTAGTTGTGGCATCCAGAAAGTTCAATTTTGATCTCATCTGACCAGACTATATTCTCCCAGTATTTTACTGGTTTTGCCCAAATGTTGTGCAGCAAACTAAACGAGCTTCAGCATGCTTTTTTTTTTTCCCAGCAATGGAGTCTTGCGAGGTGAGCAAGCATAGAGAGCCCATGTCGGCTGAGTGTATTACTTGTTTTTGTTGAAACAGCAGTACCTGCTAACTCCAGGTTTTTGTAGAGCTCTCCACGAATGGTTTTTGGCTCTTGGATAACTCTGATAATTCTTTTGACTGCTCCGTCAGAAATCATGATGTTCTTTCCACTTCCGAATGATGGCTCAAACAGTGCTAACTGGAACATTAAGCAATTTAGAAATGCGCCTGTAACCAATGCCCAGCGTTTTCTCTGGCTTAAAGACCTTGGCGCAGCGGCAACAAATTTTTTTTGGGGGGGGGGGGCAGAAAACACATATGTATGAATATATTAATTTTATACTATTCATTTCTCTTTTTTAATTTTGCACAGTAACTTTGCATATTATAACAATAATAATAATAATGTATCAGATTTATATAGCGTTTTATCATAGACACTCAAAGACACTTTTTACAGATGTATTATTCATTCACTCCAGACAGACAATAGTAGTGGCAAGCTACTACTGTAACCACAGCTGCCCTGGTGCAGGCTGACAGAAACGTGGCTACCAATCCGGGCCAATGGCCTCTCTGGCCACCACCAAACATTTATGCACATTCATACCCAGTGTTATGGACACTGGAGGCAAGGTGGGTAAAGTGTCTTGCCCAGGGACACAACGGCAGGATATCTGGGGAGAGCAGGATTCGAACCGCCAACCATCCGGTTATTGGATGACCCACACTACCTCCTGAGCCACTGCCGTGCATTTGGAACTTATAATTTGAAGTATTGTACAATCAAGGCTTGAATGTTGGAATATTGGGCCATTTGGGGTCCCACCCAGACATCCTGTATTTGGACTTTTTACTGGTGTCATCCTTCTCTCCTTCCTCTGCACTCACCTCTCCTGGACCCTCTGCCTGAACACTTTCCTCTCCTTGGCTCCTCTCTTTTGTCTCATCTTGCCTTCTCTGAGCTCTGTCTAATTCAGCTTCTCTCTCTGTCTATGGTGGTATACAAACAGGTTAGAAAATATCAAGTGCCATGTAAATTAAAGGAGACAACCAAAAATTTCTAGTTAAGGGTACAAAGCGCACCCACTTAAAACTTGAGTAATGACTTCAGTCTTGAAGGTTTGAGGTTTTTCTCCAAAATTTATAAAAATTTTCTTATAGTTTTCTACTTTTCTCTGTAAATTTATCTGAATTTGAAACCATTTTCCTCAAATTTGTAATTTCCTCTTGTAAAATTGACTTTTCTTGCACATTTGAAACTTTATTATAAATTTCTGGATTATTTTATGGCTTATTTTGTCTGTTTTTTAAAATAAAATTAGTTTTTAAATAAATTTGAAACAGACTGGTATTTTTTTTTTTTACGTTTTCCTTAAAACAATTTATATTTTTTGACCATAACTTTGCAGTCAGAACAGAGTAATTTAACTCTCATTACGAAGAAAAAAATATTAATTAAATTGTATTTAATGATTTAAATTAACTTAACCCCTTGCACTCTGGTCAATTTCCCTAAAAACACCAAAAAATAACGTACCCAAAGTAAATCAAAAGCTGTTCTTCAACCCTTTGCAGCATCTTCATGGGGTTGGTCTCATTTAAAAGAAAACACTTTGAATTTTTTGGCAAAACAGTCATAATCTCTCTAAGTGCTCCTGCCACTGAGTAACAGTCATCTAAACATACTGAACTTGAAGAAAATAAATTTCGCCTGGGTGTTTTTTTTGGATACAAATGCTTGCAAATAACACACAGCTTCAGATCCGGGCTGGAAAATGCAACAGAAATGTAGAACCAAGTGTTATCCAGCTGAGGTCAAAATTTTGTAACAATACCACAAAAAATGAATATATTACACAGCTTTTTTCTTAGGTTGTTCCCAGGCGTTTTTGAACTGTGGCAAATTGTGCCAAATGGCACAGTTTGGAAAAACGTCTAACTTTTGAATGATTCAATATAGAAGCTTCATCTTGGGCTCTAATTAAAGGTGACCACTCAGGGCTGTGTGTGTGTGGGGGGGGGGGGGGTTGTTTATTCATTCATTCATGAATGAATGAACAAACAAGCCCCCACACACAAAGAAGCATGCCACGTAAAAAATGTGTGGCTTTTTTTTTTTTTTTACAAGAAAAAAAATAACCTACAGTGCACTAAAAATTATACTAAAATATCTGTAATGTAGAGGATAACAACTCCCCCCCCCCCCCCCCCCCCGGCTACAGAGGACGGACATCGTCCATCGCCGCATGACGGACCGCGGAATCCGCTACAGAAGAGTAGCGGGGGGGGGGGGGGCGTTCATGGTCCGGACGGGGCGCACGGACTGGACCCGTGCGCCGTGGTCTTCATGTTGCGATGACGCACAGCTGTAATTTACTGATCGGTCAAAAGTCATTTTGATTACAATTTTCAGGGATAAAGAATAATTTAGCTTATAACACTTACCTGTCCACAACAGCAGTGTCGCTGGCGAACTTCTCTTCCTCATTGTCAGACGAACATGACGCTGGTCCGCTTGTTACGGACTCGTGGTTCTGGTCACGCGACCCGGTCAAACCACAATTCCATTATTGCGGTTTTGCACTTCCATGATTGCGGTTTTGGCGAACGATTTTTCAAAACAAATAAGAACAGTAATAAGAAAAAAAGACTGACGAACGCGTGTGTGTCTCCCAGCAGCTTACACAAAACAGATTTTGCAAGGGACGCACGCTTTCGAACTTCTGTGCTTCAATTGGCTCGCTGTATTCGCAGCCGTTGGTTGGTGGGTCCTTCTTGCTAGGTTTTCAGTCATTGGTTCTTCAAGGTTTCAGAAACCCAATTTAAGGCTCTTATTAGTCGAATGAGAGGTCAATCACATCTAAACCAATCAAAGCACTCCTTTGGCTTTCTGTTCGCAGCTGTGTCTGTAGTGGAAGAACGGAAATGCAGCTTTTTTTTTTTTCCAGTGCGCACTAGGACGCACAGTGTGCGTCCGTGCGCCCTAGGACGCAGAGACATGACCACCCGCGGTACACCGGAGTGCAAGAGGTTAAATGACCAAGGATGCCGTTATTTCTGTTATAATATTTTTCTATATTTATAGGTTTTTTTGTTTTTTTTTTTTTTAAGCAATCTCCTCACTGCCAAGAAAAACCTCCCTTATTTTGAAGTCCAAATGCTGGCACGTTTAGTTTGTCTGAAGGCTGCTGACGGATTAAAGTCACTGACTTTGTGAATTTTGGTCATCTTAACTTGCCAGGTATATAATTGCGACCATAACTTAATATTGTAGTGGCTGGTGAAATGCATCCTCAGCAATTCATCAGTCCCCCTTGCCTTTCCCTTCATATGAAGCCGGCTGCATTTGAATTCTAACCACATCCCTTAGCTAAGAGACTCTTCCGTTATTGCTCCCGTTTCCACCGAGTTAAAACCATGATAAATGCCTCCAGTGCTTGCATACCTCTTATGATTTTTTTTTTCCCGCGTTCGAAGTACTTTAATAAACTCGTGTTTCTGTAGGACGGTCAAGCCTTATTATGCTGCATTTCCCCTCTAGTTCGCCTTGGTCCGCGTACGCTTTGGACAAACCCTGCACGCACGCAGCACTGTACATGCTCACTTTTTTCATCTACCCAGGCCAAGCGGTTGACGCATGCACACAACCATCATTTGTAGTTTCACTCCCACCCGATAGGATGCGCCAGGATTTTCACCAACGAAGAAACGGCGGACTTCTTCACAAAGTTTCTCTTCAAATAGAGTCCATCTCTGCTGTTTGACTTCCTGGTTTTCACTCCGTTTCCACGAAGATGCTGTTGCCGCTAGTGGGACACTGCCTGCTGACTGGACTGGAAAGCTTGCATGGGCGGGGCGCTTCTAAACTCTGCGCGGATGACGACCACGTGCGTTGTTCGTGTGCGCGCTTGCAGAAAGTCATTGCTTCATATATTTTTCTTAAAATTCATATCTCCTTGGCGCAGCGGTAAATTTTCTGGCGCGGCGGGCCGTCACCGAAAAATGCTACCAGAGGAAACCCTGAATGCCATCATGTTTTGCAACAATAAGGTTGCAAAGGTCTAGAGAGAGCTCTTTGTTTCTACCCATCATGAGTTCTTTGTGGTGTGACAATCTGATATTCACACACCTTTTTAAAGGCTCCTTTTTAAAGGCTATCAGTCAAGACAACCAGCTGAAATTAATTTGCAGTGATGGGGGATGGGATGACTTCCTAAATTCTGATGGATTTCAGCTGGTTTCCTGGCTTTCTGTGCCTTTTTGCACCTCTTTCTTCGTGTGTTCAATACTTATTCCCTGTCATTCCACTTTAAATATAGCTAAATAGATGTAATTTGATAGATGGATATACAACTTGTTTCGTGAACACCGTTGTCTCGATTTCTTTGTATGTATGGATTACTTGGGTTGTTAATGATATCTGGTGAAAATCTCAGGTCAGTGGCTCCATCAGAAATATGTTTAATGAGAAAAATGTTGGTGTTCAATACTTATTTTCCCCGCTGTAGCTGATCTGCCTGCTCCTCTCTCTGTAATCAAAGGTGCATTAGATTTAAAATCATTAGGCATTAAATCTTCACTGTGCTGTTTTTCCTGGAGGCTTTTTGGCACTTTTTATTGGCTTCGGTTTTGTTTACATCCTGTCACTGAGTTTGTTCCAATCAGCATCGAGTCAATCCCAAGCCCCACTCAGCAATTTTCAGAGCCACACTTAAATACCTACCCAGGAGCAGGGATTTATTTCTGGCTGTACGAGTTTCTGAAATTTATTTATTATTCATTTAACCTTTATTTATACAGGGAAGGTGCACTGAGAGGGAACCCCTCTTTTTCCAAGGACATCCTGCTCACATTCACACAAATTTCCCTGAAGGAGGGCGGTTTCTTTGGTGGAGACAAAACAGGTGATGTTCCTGTAAAATTAATTGTAATAGTGCAAATGGAATGTTTATCTTGACCTTTGGACCCCAAACCTATAGTAAAACGTTAGGGCTGGGTGATATGAAAAAATTCCAGTCACAATAAATTTTTTCCTTATTGATCGATATCGATATATATATATATTGTATGAATCATATTACTATCTCTGTCAAGCTTAAGGGGTCCTTTTTACTTCTGAGATGTGAAGCTACAACAAGATTAATTTTATTTTCTGTCAGAAGCTGAACTTGAGAAATGCAGTGTAGAACATTATACAACTGTATTTCAAATAATTATAAAATATAAATATTGCATAATATTCTCCTCATTAACTTACCGATAGTCAAGTGAATTACATGCCCCAAGCACTGCAGCCTTTGTCCCACTGTCTGTCGTGATGCAGACTTGTTTGTCTTCAGTCTCCAGGACGCAATTGCTTCAGTCAGTCCTAAATGACTTCACCTGCATGGTCTTCAGGGAAGTTTGAAGACATTTGCTTTTCAAATTCCAATCTTGATCAATGACGTGGGCAGTGAGGCTCATACATGTGGTGTGAAAAAGTGTTTGCCCCCTTCCTGATTTCTCTTTTTTTTTTTGTATGTTTGTCACACTTAAATGTTTCAGATCATCAAACAAATTTAAATATTAGACAAAGATAATACAAGTAAACACAAAATGCAGTTTTTAAATGAAGGTGTTTATTATTAAGTGGAAAAAAAATACAAACCTACAAGGCCCAGTGTGGAAAAAGAGACCCCCCACCCCACCATTAAAACATAAATCAACTGTGGTTTATCACATCTTTGGAAAGCTGAGTTCAATTTCTCTAGCCACACCCAGGCCTGATTACTGTCACACTTGTTCTCAATCAAGAAATCACTTAAATAGGACCTGCCTGACAAAGTGAAGTAGGCTAAAAGATCCTCAAAAGCTACACATCATGCTGTGATCCAAAGAAATTCAGGAACAAATGAGAAAAAGTAATTGAGATCTATCAGTCTGGAAAAGGTTATAAAGCCATTTCTAAAGCTTTGGGACTCCGGTGAACCACAGTGAGAGTCATTATCCACAAATGGCGAAAACACGGAACAGTGGTGAACCTTCCCAGGAGTGGCCGGCCGACCAAAATTACCTCAAGAGCACAGCGACGACTCATCCAAGAGATCACAAAAGACCCTACAACAACATCCAAAGAACTGCAGGCCTCACTTGCCTCAGTTGTCAGTGTTCATGACTCCACCGTAAGAAAGAAACTGGGCAAAAATGGCCTGCATGGCAGCGTTCCAAGACGAAAACTACTACTGAGCAAAAAGAACATAAAGGCTCGTCTCAGTTTTGCCAGAAAACATCTTGATGATCCCCAAGAGTTTGGAGAAAATACTCTGAACTGACGAGACAAGTTGAACTTTTTGGAAGGTGTGTGTCCCATTACATCTGGCATAAAAGTAAAACAGCATTTCAGAAAAGGAACATCATACCAAGTAAAATATGGTGGTGTTAGTGTGATGGTCTGGGGCTGTTTTGCTGCTTCAGGACATGGAAGACTTGCTGTGGTAAATGGAATCATGAATTCTGCTGTCTACCAAAAAATCCTGAAGGAGAATGTCCGGCCATCTGTTCGTGACCTCAAGCTGAAGTGCACTTGGGTTCTGCAGCAGGACAATGATCCAAAACACACCAGCGAGTCCACCTCTGAATGGCTTAAGAAAAATAAAATGAAGACTTCGGAGTGGCCTAGTCAAAGTCCTGACCTGAATCAGATTAAGATGACCTTAAAAAGGCGTTTCATGCTTGAAAACCCTCCAATGTGGCCAAATTACAACAATTCTGCAAAATTAGTAGGCCAAAACTCCTCCACAGCGCTGTAAAAGGCTCACTGCCAGTTATCGCCAACGCTTGATTGCAGTTGTTGCTGCTAAGGGTGGCCAAACCAGTTATTAGGTTTAAGGGGCCATCATTTTTTCATACAGGGCCATGTAGGTTTGGATTTTTTCTCCTCCTTAATAATAAACACTGTGGCTCACATATTTGAGATGCTTAAGCTGCATATGTATATTACTGCTACCTCACGTCTTAGAAGGAACAATAAGTCTGGTCCTCCGGGGGTAACAGGAAGGTGTGAAATCTGTCTTTAGAAATGGTTCTGAGAAGACTTCCTGACCACCAGGCTTTTAGGTGGAGGAGAGAAGACCTGGGGGGTGATGTATTGTCTCGGGGGATTAAATGACAATGTGATTCTGTACTTTGATGTCCCGGGTATAAAAAGGGGAGATGTGGGATTTTCTGTCTCTTTTCTGATTGAGAGGATGTTGGAGATACGTGAATGATTAATAAACCTGAATTGAGAAATAAATTCAGCCTCTTCATTTCACGCTCTCTACAACACCTTCATTTAAAAACTGCATTTTGTGTTTACTTGTGTTATCTTTGTCTAATATTTAAATTTGTTTGATAATCTGAAACATTTAAGTGTGACAAACATACAAAAAAATGAGAAATCAGGAAGGGTGCAAACACTTTTTCACACCACTGTATATTGTTCAGATATGTGACTTGACCACAAAGTCAAGTCTTCTTTGCAGCTCCTTTTCAACCATTTCTCTACATTCTGTGAAGAGCTGGGAAAGCGCCGTCAGGGAAAAATATTTACGGCCAGGGAGTTTGTAACGAGGATCAATTACGTTAATCAGCCGCTTAAAATCTGACAGTCTGTCCGCACTACTGAATTCCTCAGACACTTCTTTTCAACAATCTCCTTGTCTATGAGCATTGGGCGGCGTCCGTTTCGGTGTCTTCTTTGGTAACGCTGTCAATGGACTTTTGTTTTCTGTCATTTTCTTTTTAACCCCGCTCCAACTTCAACACGGCTGTGCTAGCCCAAACATAAGCAGGTGTGCCAAGCCTTGACTATTGGTTCTATGTGCCTACACACGCTATTGAGTACTGTATGTCAATCCAACGTGACTTCCAGCCACATGATTGGTTCGGTGCAGTGTATTCTCATTTTCACTGGCTTTTCATGCTGTCTGACAAAACACAGAACGAATGACTTCTATCAACGTTCTATCAAAAATGTATTATGTTTCTATCCAGGAAAACTTATTTCATGCCAATTATCATCATCATTTTATCGCCCAGCCCTATAAAACATCAGGGTCTCAGGGTGAACTTGTGTACCAAGTTTGGTGACCCTAGCCTTATTCCTTCTATAGTAATAGTGCAAATGTTATGTTAACTTTGACCTTGTGACTCCAAACCCATAGTTAAGCATCCAAGATTTGTCTTAGAGACAACTATGAAATCGATTTGCAAAACCTACATCACTTCTTTCTGTACTTGCCACGTTTACAACATTTAGGGAAAAAAATCTGACCTTGATCTTAAGGTTCATAATTTCTGCAAAAATCATCCAATCAGAGCCAAATTGGAATATGCATATCATCGGTGTATACCAAACCCTGGAACCATGTTTCAAAGTAATTAGAACAAAACTGTAAGAGTTTATTTCACAAAAATGGGACAGATGGACCGCCCCATAACAAAATCCCCCTTTGGTCTTCGTCCAGATCCTTTGGTCTTCGACCGGCGGAGGATAAAAAAAAAAACTGTAGTAGCAGTTGATTTTCAAAAAAAGTGGAACAGACAGACGGACGGACTGCCCCATAACATAATCCCCCTTCGGTCTTTGCCCACTGGGTCAAAGATCCCTTTGATCTTTAACTGGCAGGGGATAAAACCCACATCTCTATTCAGGGAAAGTACAGTTCTGACTAAAAATGAATAAAAAATGGGCAAACACAGGGTCATGATGTGCTGCATGTAGTATTTAACGTGCCCACGTTGTATAACCACAAGTTGGTCACCATGTAATATTTAGATAGATAGGTTCATCCTTGGTACCTTTGAGCAGAGGGAAATTTACAGCAAGGTAAACAGAGGAAAGTTAAAATTCTGTGTGAAATAGGTAAAAATGTTGTGGTAATTTGGATCTACATTATCTTAGAGTTAGAAACACTTTCACTCTGATGCTAATCAGGTCCAAAGGTAGTCCAATCAACCCCAGCTAATCTACCCAATGTTTGTTACATCTCTGCTAAAAAGGCAGTATCATTCATTCATCTTCTTCATCATTCATCTTCTTCCGCGTAATCCTTTTCGGGTCGCGGAGGGGCTGGAGCCTATCCCAGTATCTTTGGGCGAGAGGCAGGGTACACCCTGGACAGATTGCCAGTCCATTGCAGGGCCAACACAGAGAGACAGACAACCATTCACTCTCACAGTCATACTAAGGACAATTTTGAATCCCCAGTTTTGATGCCAATTAACCTAACTTGCATGTTTTTGGCATGTGGGAGGAAACCGGAGAAATCCCAGAGTAAACCCACGCAGACATGGGGAGAACATGCAAACTTCACACAGATCACTGTTGATCGGGGGCTGGGATCGAACCCAGGATCCCCCGGCCAAGGGTGAGTTGACGTGCTGCCACAGTGCTAACCACTCCACCACCGCGCCGCCCAAAAACAGTATACCTCCTCCAAAACGCTGATAAAATTGTCCCTTTGAATGTATTGCTTTCAAACTGCAGTCCATTGTTCTAATAAGCATTTAAAAACTGTCATTTTTTCAAACTTTAAGCATCTTATTCCAGTCAAATATTGAAAACATCTATGCTCTAGCTGACTATAGAAAAAAAAAAAATTAACTGGACTTCATGAGTATGCTAAATGATTTTTTTAAAAGAATATTTTTTAACTAATCAAGCCCTGGTTTAGTAAAATCATTAATACTGTTCTCCACTGGGTCTTACCTTACTTAAAATTAAGTTTTTTCACCAGTTTCATAGCTGCAAATTTTCTTTTGACTTTTAGCAGGATTACTCAAAGACTACAAACCCAATGTCAATGAAATATGAAGGAAGAATGTAGTTTGTGTCAGGAAAGAACCCATGATACTTTAGAGCAGATCCATGAAATTTTTCTCCGTCTCTGGCTTTACCAGATAGGAGCAAGAACTTTGAAAAGATAAATGGCATGTTTTACAGCTTTAATCCCAATGGCCTAAGTCATGCCCCCTCTACGTCCGCATATGAGACCTTAAATCGGAAAAAATCTCCATCAAAATGAATGGCAAGAGTGAAAATATCTTTTGATCCTGATCGAATTTTGCCACAAATTACACATATTGTGTGTTTTCGAGGGACCTCACGATTCAATTCAGATCACGATACTTAGGTCACAATCCAGTACTATCACGATCCCATCACTATTACGATCCATCACGATAGCATATATTCCCACTCCCATGTCAACGTCAAATTTTGTCCCGAAAGTACAACTGTCAACATTTGTTTAATGTAAAGTTTTAACTCTTTTCAACTCACCATGGCTGCTTTTGTTGTGGTGGCTGACGGCCCTCAGTCCTGCAGCTGCTGTGGTCCTTTCTGTTGCTGACATTCTCAGGGCTTTGTTTTTCGCAGAGAAACGTCTCTGCACACAGGTTGATGACGGCAGGTCTCCAGAGTTTACTGGTCAGCACCACTCGGAGAAAAGGCAAGCTACATGCCGGTGTGTTTTTAGCTTAGCCGTTGCTAACACTACTCAGACGTGTGTTGGCCATGATAGCAGCCTGTGTGTTTGAGTGGGGGTTTTTTTGTGCAATGCTTCTTGCAGATTGTATGTCATGTCAAGGTCTTCCACTCCATCTTTGTTATAAAGTCCAAAAACGGTCCAACATTTGAGCTAACTTTTTGCCACATTCAACTGTTTTCTAACCTTCAAAGCCGGCTGCAAATCTCGCGACATAAGATATGACTTCACTTGACTAGGTACTTGCTTCACACCATCTAGTGGACTGAAAACACAATTGGTTGATTAATACCCGAGAGTATGTAATGTTACTTGAATATATATCAATAATAAAAGATCGATCCATGCATTTAGCGATCGGTGGATTGTCATTAGTGTTGAGTATAGTGATCCATCACTGAATCAACCTTTTGTCACACCCCTAGTAGATTCCACCACTGATCTGTGCCGAGTTTGACACAGGTGACAAAATTTTAAACAAGCTGGTGAATAGCAGCTGGCATGACCAGCTTCCAGGTTGACCAGTTCGTTTGTGTGACATCAGCAATGTGAGGACAAAAAACTTGATATCCCATAGAAATGCACCGTTATTAGGGATGCTAATAACTGCTTTTTGATTAATTGTCGGTAAGAATTTAGTCGACTAAATTAAATTAGTTGTCAATTAACTGATAACTCAGCAGTCCTTTTCAATGGGAGCTTTTTCTATGAAATGTAGTGGCGTCGCCGTCCAGGCGGGGGGGCGCACGCAGTCACCCTCTGCCACCTTTCAACCGAAACTAAAGATAAAGCAGAAGAAGATGCCAAAGCTTCCCCCCAGAGCACATGTGACATTTGCTGTGACAAATGTCACATGCGCTTATTGTTGATTCCAGAGGGTCAGAACAAAATAAAATATTTTTTCTGGCCTCCACCTCAACATCTCAGCGTCACATTCCATTATTTTTTTTATGCTGCGCTTTCCCACAGGATGGACGATCACTGACAGAAGAGTGACAGAAGGGACGTTTCTTAGTCATTTACATAGTCATTAGTGGGATGAACTGAGGCCGAGTAAAGAGATCGTGCACGTGCACTGGTTTTTACGTGAGGTGGGCAATATAAAGAAAAGGAGCGGAGAATAGGGCATGCGCACAGGTTTATACATCTGAAAATTTCTGTGCACACATGCTTTTCAAATTTTCTGAGTATGCCATCTTTCAGTATGAAAGCGGCACAATCCTTTATACATGAGGCCCCAGGTCTTGGTTGTGGCAATCAGGGAAGCCATCCAGCGCACGGTGCTAGCGATTTGTGGTAGAATCACGGCAAAATTATTGGGCGATAGGCCGGACTGTCGTGAGATACACCATTGACTGTGGATCAGTAAACCAGAGCGCTGCTCATCAGAGCTGGGAGACTAGAAGCTAGTCAGCTATCATGGCTAACTGAAGTATAGAGTGTGTGGTGAGATATAATCAAATCAAGAAGAAAAAGAAGAATATAGAGTGATGATAATCAAGTCAGTGGCAGTAATGCACCTGTAAGCTAGTTGCCAACCGCCAATCAAGTTTAAAAGAAGAAGTAGTAGTAAGAGGGAGGGCAGAGTTGAAAAGGTGAAGGATGTTTCTTAAAGTGACAGGCTTTACAGTGTATCCAGAAAGTATTCACAGCACTTCACTTTTTCCACATTTTGTTATGTTATAGACTTATTCCAAAAGGAATTAAATTAATTTTTTCCATCAAAAGTTTACACACAATGCCCCATAATGACAATGTGTACAAAGTTTTGGGGGTTTTTTTGAGATTTTTTGCAAATTTATTAAAAAAAAAACAAGTAAGAAATCACACGTACACAAGTATTCACAGCCTTTGTCATGAAGTTCAAAATTGAGCTCAGGTGCATCCTTTTTCCACTGATCATCCTTGAGATGTTTCTGCAGCTTAATTGGAGTTAACCTGTGGTAAATTCAGCTGATTGGACATGATTTGGAAAGGCCCACACCTGTCTACATAAGGTTCCACAGTTGACAGTGCATGTCAGAGCACAAAAAGTATGAAGTCAAAGGAATTGTCTGTAGACCTCCGAGACAGGATTGTCTTGAGGCACAAATCTGGGGAAGGGTACAGAACATTTTCTGCTGCTTTGAAGGTCCCATTGAGCACAGTGGCCTCCATCATCCATAAACAGAAGAAGTTCGTAACCACAAGGACTCTTCCTAGAGCTGGCCGGCTGTCTAAACTGAGCAATCGCGGGAGAAGGGCCTTAGTTTGGGAGGCGACCAAGAATCCGATGGTCACTCTGTCAGAGCTCCAGCATTCCTCTGTGGAGAAAGGAGAACCTTCCAGAAGGACAACCATCTCTGCAGCAATCAATCAATCAGGCCTGTATGGTGGAGTGGCCAGACAGAAGCCACTCCTTAACGAAAGGCACATGACAGCCCGCTTGGAGTTTGCCAAAAGGCATCTGAAGGACTCTCAAACCATGAGAAACAAAATTCTCTGGTCTGATGAGCCAAAGACTGAACTCTTTGGCATGAATGTCCCGCATCATGTTTGGAAGAAACCTGGCACCGCTCATAACCACACCAATGGTGGTGGCAGCACCATGCTGTGGGTATGTTTTTCAGCGGCAGGAACTGGGAGACTAGTCAGGATAAAGGGAAAGATGAATGCAGCAATGTACAGAGACATCCTGGAAGAAAACCTGCTCCAGAGCACTCTTGACCTCAGACTGGGGCGACGGTTCATCTTTCAGCAGGACAATGACCCTAAGCACACAGCCAAGATATCGAACGAGTGGCTTCAGGACAACTCTGTGAATGTGCTTGAGTGGCCCAGCCAGAGCTTAGACTTGAATCCAATTGAACATCTCTGGAGAGGTCTGAAAATGGCTGTGCACCGACACTTCCCATCCAACCTGATGGGAGTTTGAGAGGTGCCGTAAAGAGGAATGGGCCAAACTGCCCAAAGATAGGTGTGCCAAGGTTGTGGCATCATATTCATAAAGAACTGAGGCTGCAATTGCTGCCAAAGATGCATCAACAAAGTATTGCGCAAAGGCTGTGAATACTTATGTACATGTGATTTCTTAGTTTTTTGTTTTTAATAAATTTGCAAAAATCTAAAAAAAAAAAAACTTTTTCACATCATCATTATGGGGTATTGTTTGTAGAATTTTGAGGAAAAAATGAATTGTTACAGCCTTATTCCTTTTGGAATAGCCTTTTGAAACAGCCTTATTCCTTATTCCTTTTGGAATAAGGCTGTAACATAACAAAATATGAAAAAAGTGAAGCGCTGTGAACACTTTCCGGATGCGCTGTAAATCAGAGCATTTCAAGAAAGCCAGGAAAAATAAAAACATTTTGCATCAATAATTTAAAAAATTAAGAAAATGTGAACAAAATATGTTACAAACATTTCATTAATACATGTGTGAGCTATTAAAATGTCAAAAAAGTGCAGTCAATAACCCCTTTAAAATTTTCTAGAAGCAAATGAACAAGCTGTTCAGAAAACATATGGACAGATAAAAAATGTGGACCCATCAAGTTAACTACAGCAGAGAAACTGCGAGTGCTTTGTGTGCCTATAGGTACCAAAAAAAAAGTCAACAGACTGCCCCATAACGGGTTGTGTAATGTAATCTAACAGTATTTTCTGAGTAGAGTTTGTGTAACCGAGCTGTGCTGTCGCGGCTTGCAGCTAACGGTCTAAACTGGGCCTGCCTGTGCGGAAGGTTTAAAGGATTGGACGGTTTTAGCTTTAGGTAATACTAAGTGGTTCCAGTCCGCTGAAGTTGCAAATAGACAAAAACACAAGATGGACTAATGTGCCGTGAATGGACGGGCCCGAGAAGGAGGGAGCCAACCCAGCAGCAACAAAGGAGCAGGGAAACTGCTCCACGTTCATGTTCATGGAGTGTATTTGCATACCAAACGGCTAAAAACGCAGCCACGCCGTTAAACAAAGAAAACACAAAGGGCCAACACACACCTCTAACAGCGCACCGAACACGTTTTCCAGTCAGAATGTTTTGAGGCCAAACAAAAGTGTGAGCTAGCAGGATGCTACAGCGTGGCAGCAACACAGCAGCAGCAAAACACAAACAGGCTAGGACAGACGCGGTTTTACAGGGGTACACTTACCTGGCATTTCGCTCTCGGAGAGTGTCTTTAACGAGTGTCGTTACACAAAGTTTAGTGTCACCACCACAATGCGAGCTCGTCGGTACTCCTGCCGTTTCTGACGCGACGTTGCTCCTCTGATCCTGCCTGGTGCTAACGCTACTGAGCGGCTCCAATGAGGCGTTTGAGGGTCTAAAGAAGTGTGGGAAATATCAATTTCACTGTGCTTCACAGTACGGACGCAGAAATGGACGAAACAACCAGAAATTGTTCTCAAGAAATAAGTGATAAGCAAGTGCAAATAAATGTAATCACTACAAAATACTTACACAAAAGTATCTACTAAAATATTAGTGACTGACAAAGTTTTATTTTTCTAAAAACCAGGGGCAGACTCAGGCAGTTTGAAGGGCAGGGGCAAAGAAGTAAAAAGGGCACCCAACTACTGTACAACATTGGGCAGCACCACCCTGTCAAAATCTACAAAGCACCATGCTTAATGTTAAAATTATATTGTGACGTTGTGAGGGTTCACACAGGAAAGGAGAGATGACTGTGACGGAAACGGGCTTTATTTTATACACACCCACTCAACACAGACAGGAGGGGAGGTCATTCACACAGACCCCTGTCTCACTGAGGGTGACACAAACACATGATCAGTCACTGCTCTAACTCTTCTAATAACACTTATAACACAGCAATAACACTTAGAACACACGAATAATAACACTCTTTGAATCCTCTGCGGCCAAAGCATGCCGGGAGAATCCCTGCCCCCTTAACGCAGCCCCGACGTTACAATATTGAAGGTGGATTTTAGCTGGATTTATGCACCTGCCTCATATCGATGCCATTACCGACACATGTCACCAATACAGTTATTAGCAATTTTGTTCTTGTGTGCTGGTATGAAGGCATTGTTGTTGCCAAAATGGGTTGCTGCTGATGTGCAGGGTGATTCGTGTTCTTTGTGTATTTTTGTTGATTAAAAAGTGATGGACAAGAGCAGATTGTGATGGAGTTGGAGCTAATAAATGTTAAAAAAAAAAAGCAACTTTTCATACGATTGCTGCAACAGAGAAAAGAGAGAAGACGTAGGAGAAAATAGTACATCTAACCACCACCACTGCTGTCATTTGACAATCTATGTCAGGGATGGGCAACTTTGGTGGTAGTGAGGGCCACAATTTTTTTTCCCTCAGTTCTCGAGGGTCAGATTGACATGTTGTGGAGCGTGTAAAAAATGAGGCTGATTTGGTTCAAGCGGTTTATTACACGACTCACACGAAGAGCATAGACAGAATGGTATACAAGTAGGAACTCTTCCCTTAAATAACATGACATCCTTCTAGACTCTTCTCACACACAAAAGATAATCTCCCCCGACTGCAGTCAGGCCATTCATCCTTGACACCTCCCTGTTATCTTACTAGGGCATCTAGAAACTTCTCACACACAAAAGGTTAACTTCAAGTCCTTTGTTCCTGTCTAAGGTGGTAAACCATTATGCACTCCCCAGGATGCCACAATGTAAACCTTTTTTTTGGGGGGGTGGGTATTTTCTTCAAAGTCAAAAATTTCACAATTAAAAATGAACACGCAAATGAAAATAAAAGCTGCTTTTTATATCATACAACTCACCCTGCGGCCTGTGGTGTTTGAATTAACATGAATACATTTACCATGACAATCCCCTTTGTCACTGTTTGCATTAACACGCATACATTCCCCATGACAGTTCCCTTTGTCACCCAGCCGGTCACGCATTATTATGCAGACCGGAGGAGAATGCATATTCTCATGCGAAAAGCACAGACTGCCTTGCATATCCGTTTCTCCTCTCTTATGCATCTCCTCCTACAGTGCTGTTCAGTCTGAGTAGAGAACATGCTGACTGGGTCCCCCACAAGGGATTTAAATTTAGAGCTGTAAATCAGATATGTGTTTGTTAGCATAGTACCAATTTTCTCCGAAGTTTTAGAAAAAAAACAACAAAAAACAATTATTGTGTAGCAATAATTGTGCCGTAATTGTAAAGCATTCACCCACACAATAACTACATCAGCTGCTGGCATAGAAAGACTAGCACACCAACAGTAATACATCTGCTACTGTATGCCTCTGCACCTTACTGCAACCATTTGCACAAATGCCATATCTGCTGCAGTCTGTTATTGCAATATCGATCATGTGCAGTCCAGTCTATCACTGTCTGCACCTACACTACCGCATCTAACTTGCAACTGTGAGTATTACTGCTCTACTTTTTCTGTATATAGGATTGCTGGGTTTTATGGTTCATCTTTATTTGCACTATGGGATGTCTGGGTTTTATCTTTTGTCGTTATTTGCACTATGGGTAGCATTACTGTACATAGACTGCTGTTGTTGTTTTTCCAGCCTTATTCCTTTTTTTATATTGCACAC
This sequence comes from Pholidichthys leucotaenia, assembly GCA_020510985.1. Taxonomy (NCBI): domain Eukaryota; kingdom Metazoa; phylum Chordata; class Actinopteri; order Cichliformes; family Pholidichthyidae; genus Pholidichthys; species Pholidichthys leucotaenia. The sequence continues at coordinate 202,099,299 of CM035836.1, read as the reverse complement.
ACCACTGAAGAGAGAGAAACAGCATTTCAATTCTCCTGTATGTCCTGTACGTATAGTAGTATTGACAAATAAAATCTTTGAATCTTTGAATCTTGAATTATTGGAGTATATGAAGTCTGATAATTACTTACATCCTCTCTATGGCTTCTGACCAAATTATTCAGCTGAGAGTGCTAACGCCTACTTGAACAAATTAAAAACCAAAAAGTCAATAGATCAAGGTCAGGTTGTGGGAGCTATTTTATGGCCCTAAAAAAAAAAAAAAAAAAAAACTTCTGATGCAGTGAATCATTACATTTTAGTTACAAAAAAAATTTAGATCAATTTTTCTAATCTGGCCATGCAATGTTTTTGTCTTATCTGTGTGACGGACAACAATGTGTTATTGTGAATAATGAAAGATCTTCTTTCTTAGCCTCTTAAAATTCTAGTTTTCCACTCACAGAATGTTTTACATTGGCTGGAAATTAGCAAAAATGCTAAGGGGTTAAGTATGCATTTAAAAGTAACGTGAAAGTTACTTTTCCAAGTAACTAGTTACTTTAATCATGCAGTAGTTGGTAAAGTAACTCAATTACTTTTGAAAATAAGTAACTAGTAACTGTAATTAGTTACTATTTTTAGTAACTTGCCCAACACTGCTTGAGACTGACACTAGAGCTTAGGTCAAAATGACTATTTGTTGCCAACAGTGCCTTATCGTAAACCAGACATTTTGTAATGCTGTTCGAAATCTAAAATTATTTCATTCATCATATAGTGCACTCAAATATATCCTACAATGTATTTTGAAAAGTAGAGTACAACTGATGGTCACATTAGCTAGTATATCACATAATGCAACGCACAGCCGGAGCAGTGAGAAAAACACAACATAACTTGCTTTAAAGTATTGCTAAAATTGATTTTATCTTTACTACAAAATACAGTGGTGTGAAAAAGTGTTTGCCCCCTTCCTGATTTCTCATTTTTTTGTATGTTTGTCACACTTAAATGTTTCAGATCATCAAACAAATTTAAATATTAGACAAAGATAACAACTAAACACAAAAGGCAGTTTTTAAATGAAGGTGTTTATTATTAAGGGTAAAAAAATCCGAACTTACATGGACCTGTGTGAAAAGGTGACCCCCCCCCCCCCCGTTAAAACATAAATTAGCTGTGATTTATCACATCTTTGGGAAGCTGAGTTCAATTTCTCTAGCCACACCCAGGCCTGATTACTGCCACACCTGTTTTCAATCAAGAAATCAATTAAGTAGGACCTGGCTGACAAAGTCAAGTGGACCAAAAGATCCTCAAAAGCTAGACATCATGCTGTGATCTAAAGAAATTCAGGAACAAATGAGAAACAAAGTAATTGAGATCTATCAGTCTGGAAAAGGTTATAAAGCCATTTCTAAAGCTTTGGGGCTCCGGCGAACCACAGTGAGAGCTATTATCCACAAATGGCGAAAACATGGAACAGTGGTGAACCTTCCCAGGAGTGGCCAGCCAACCAAAATTACCTCAAGAGCGGAGCGATGACTCATCCAAGAGGTCACAAAAGACCCCACAACAACATCCAAAGAACTGCAGGCCTTACTTGCCTCAGTTAAGGTCAGTGTTCATGCCTCCACCATAAGAAAGAGACTGGGCAAAAATGGCCTGCATGGCAGAGTTCCAAGGCGAAAACCACTGCTCAGCAAAAAGAACAAAGGCTCATCTCAGTTTTGCCAGAAAACATCTTGATGATCTCCAAGACTTTTGGAAAAATACTCTGTGGACTGACGAGACAAAAGTTGAACTTTTTGGAAAGTTTGTGTCCCATTTCATCTGGCGTAAAAGTAACACGGCATTTCAGGAAAGGAACATCATACCAACAGTAAAATATGGCGGTGGTAGTGTGATGGTCTGGGGCTGTTTTGCTGCTTCAGGGCCTGGAAGACTTGTTGTGAAATGGAATCATGAATTCTGCTGTCTACCAAAAAATCCTGAAGGAGAATGTCCAGCCATCTATGCGTGACCTCAAGCTGAAGCGCACTTGGGTTCTGCAGCAGGACAATGATCCAAAATACACCAGCAAGTCCACCTCTGAATGGCTTAAGAAAAACAAAATGAAGACTTTGGAGTGGCCTAGTCAAAGTCCTCACCTGAATCCCATTGAGATGCTGTGGCATGACCTTAAAAAGGCGGTTCATGCTCGAAAACCCTCCAATGTGGCTGAATTACAACAATTCTGCAAAGATGAGTGGGCCAAAATTCCTCCACAGCTCTGTAAAAGACTCATTGCCAGTTGCCAGTTATTGCAAATGCTTGATTGCAGTTGTTGCTGCTAAAGGTGGCCAAACCAGTTATTAGGTTTAGGGGGCAATCACTTTTTCCACACAGGGCCATGTAGGTTTGGATTTTTTTTCCCCTTAATAATAAACACCTTCATTTAAAAACTGCATTTTGTGTTTACTTGTGTTATCTTTGTCTAATATTTAAATTTGTTTGACGATCTGAAACATTTAAGTGTGACAAACATCACTCTATAAAAGCAAGAAATCTCTGTGTGTCTGTCTGTCTGTGTGTGTCTGTCATGTTCATATGACAGCATAGGACGGCCTATGATCTCTGCCTGAATATCATAGGACGTCCTATGAACTCAGGCATCATAGGACATAGACAAATGTGTCTTTATGATGTCATATAGACCATGTGTCTTTGAACTCAGGCATCATAGGACACATAGACAAATGTGTCTTTATGATGTCATACAGACCAGGAACTCAGGCACCATAGGACGACTCGCAATGCCTATATGACGGCACACAGACAAATGTGTCTTTATGATGTCATATACATCAAGCCTGCCTTCACGTCTTTCTGATGTCATATATAGTGACAGACATCAGGCAACTTGTCTTTATGATGTCATATACATCAAGGCTGCCTTCATGATGTCATATACAGTGAGTCCATGCCAGAAAGCTCTTTTTGCTCAGATCTATTTTCACGATCCTGTCCATGAACTGGAATTATGATGAGGGAGATGGAGGAGGAGGAAGAGGAAGAGGAAGAGGAAGAAGAAGAAAAGAGCAATAGAATGACGACAATTGCTGCAAGTCAGAAAAGATGCCATGAAGATGAAACACCTGAGGTTCCAGCAACACATCGCACCCGTCTGAGACAGGACACCCTTCACCAGCATAGGCACGACAGACTTTAAAGCACGTTTCTAGGACATCATAGGATGGCCTATGATCTCTGCCTCATCATCATAGGACGACTCGCCATACCTACATGACGGCAAATGTGTAACCTTGACGAATGCCAGTCTACACTACAAATGTGTAAAATGCCAAGCAAAGCGCTGATTTTCTCCAGGCGCTCCTGGTTCTTGGTTTCTACGGGCATGCACGGGCCTTCCTGAACAGGGTCAAAAGCCACTTTTTCAGGATCGTGCCCATGAACTAGAATTACGACGCAGCTATCCCTCAACCAGTGGTCTGAACAAAGAAGAAGACCCACCAGATGGAGAGCAATAGCATGAGGAGAACTGTTGCACGTCAGAAAGGATGCCGTGAACATGAAACACCTCAGGTTCCACCAGTACGCCGCAGGCATGACTGTGAACAACACAGCCATCTGAGACAGGAGGAAACCCTTCAGTGGTCTGAACGAAGAAGACCCGCCAGATGATGTCTATATGACGGCACATAGACAGAGCAAATGACTCCCTACAAGACATATACTGTATATAGACACAGGTAAGCAACATAACACAGAACAGTGACAGGCAGGAGAAGAAGTAACAAGCAGGGGCAAACAGCCTCAGATGGCAGGGCATATTTTGTGTGATTTTTATGTTTTGCTGCAAACAAAAGCCATCACATGTGATTGCCACTTAGTGCTGTGTTGCTATACCAACTGTCCTGTAACTGGCAAGGATTCTGTTCCAATGCATCCCCTCTATGGACATGCACGGGTTTCTACGGGCATGCACTAGTACAAAAAAAATGAGAAATCAGGAAGGGGGCAAACACTTTTTCACACCACTGTACATGAAGCATTTTCCTTTTCAAGTACATTAATCTCTTAAGATTTTCTGTCTCACCATGACAAAATTATTAGCACAGAGAATATAAGCAGAGTAGTGTCCAAACGTTCAATTTTTATTAGATAGATAGATAGATAGATGTACTTTATTGATCCCAAACTGGGAAATTACAGTGTAACAGCAGCATGACAGTTGAACAGCCAAACAACAGAAACACACACGACAGACAAAGGGATTACCCATGGAAAGTAAAAAAGAAACTAACACGACTATAGAACCTATATACATCATAGCTTAATATATGATGATGACCTGTATAAACACATGGATCATCCCATTGCACAAAGGAGGACTATCAGGAGCAGAGTGAAATGTGAGGTACCAGTTAGTCTGTAAGGTGCAGTGTGGCAGCATAGCTATGACCAGAATACAACATCATAGTGAGTTATTGTACAGTGAAATTGCATGTGGCAGGAAAGATTTCCTGTACCTGGCCATTCGACAACGAAGCTGTAGTAGTCTACTGGAGAAAGTGCTTCGCTGCCTACCTAGTGTGTGGTGGAGGGGGTGATCAGGATTGTTCATGATGGATCGCAGTTTATTTAGTGTTCTCTCCACCACTGTCTCAAAGGTCTCCGGTCTGAGACCAATTACAGAGCCAGCCCTCTTGATAATCTTGTCAAGTCTGTTGGTATCTCTGGCCCTGATACTGCTACCCCAACAGACCGCAGCAAAAAAGATGGCGCTGGCGACAACGGTCTGGTAGAAAAGCTCCAGCATCCTGCTGCACACGTTGAAGGATCTCCGTTTTCTCAGGAAATAGAGTCTGCTCGTCCCCTTCTTGTGCGCAGCATCGGTGTTGGATCTCCAGTCCAACCCACTACTGATCCTGACACCCAGATATTTGTAGTCTTCAACCACTCCCACATCCTCCCCCCTAATCTGCAGTGGCTGAGAAGGAGCCTTCCTCTTCCTGAAGTCAATCACCATCTCCCTGGTCTTGCTTGACATTCAACCTCAGGTGATTCTGCTCCGTCCACTCCACAAATCTGTCTACCAGTGCCCTGTACTCCCCCTCCTCTCCTCCTCTTATACACCCCACAACAGCTGAGTCATCAGAGAATTTTTGCAGGTGACATGACTCAGTGTTATACTGAAAGTCCGTGGTGTATAAAGGTAAAAAGAAAAGGAGAGAGCACAGTCCCCTGTGGCGCTCCCGTATCACTAGCCACCACTCCAGACAAGACACTGCCCAGCCTGACAAACTGTGGTCTGCCTGTCAGGTAGTTGGTAATCCAGGAGATCACAGAGCTGTCAACCCCCATCCCCCGCAGCTTCTCGCCCAGCAGCAGTGGCTGGATGGTGTTAAAGGCACTGGAGAAATCAAAAAAAGTGATTCTCACAGTATCTCCTCCACCATCCAGGTGCTGATGGGCTCGTTGCAGCAGGTAGATGACAGCATCTTCAACTCCTAAATGGGGCTGATATGCAAACTACAGAGGGCCCAGCCACGTCTCCACCTGCAGCCTCAGGTGGGCTAAGACCAGTCTCTCCAGGACCTTCATCACATGAGATGTGAGGGCAACTGGTCGATAGTCATTCAGATCCGATGGAGATGACTTCTTGGGGACAGGAACCAGGCAGGATGTCTTCCACAGCACCGGTACTCTCTCCAGACTCAGGCTCAGGTTGTACAGGTGTGTCAGTACTGGAGCTAGTTGGTTGGCACAGGTCCTCAGGATCCTAGCGGAGATGCCATCCGGGCCCGAAGCCTTCCGCTGACAGAGTCTCTTCAGCTGTTTCTCCACCTGATCTGTAGTCACCGTGAAGTGAGGGGGGGTCCCGGTGCCCCCTGAGGAGGAGGAGGAGGAGGAAGATGGAGAGAGGTTCTGCACAGGAGCGTGGGTGGGGAGGGGTGTGTGGGGGTCTGGTTGTGTTGCTCGGGTGACAGACTGTGAGTTGAACCTATTAAAAAACAGATTCAGTTCCTCAGCTCTCTCCTGGCTCCCAGATGGCTGCCTGACTCTCCCCTTGTACCCAGTGATTTGTTTCATTCCCTCCCACACATCTTTAGTGTTATTTTGCCTGAGTTTCTCTTCCAACTTCCTCCTATAATTGTCCTTGCACCTCCTCAGCATCTCTCTCAGCTCATGCTGCACTCCCCTCAGCTTCTCCTTGTCTCCAGCCCTAAAAGCTCTCTTCTTTTTGTTCAGAAGTGCTTTCAGGTCACTGGTGACCCATGGTCTGTTGTTGGAGAAGCAGTGTACAGTCTGAGCTGGCATGGTCTTGTCTTCACAGAATCTAATGTATTCTGTGATGCATTTGGTCATATTGTCTATGTCCACCCCATGTGGTTCACAGAGTCCGCTCCAGTCTGTCGTCTCGAAGCAGTCCTGCAGTGCATCAGCAACCTCCTGTGTCCACCTCCTCACAGTCTGTGTATAAGCAGGCTGCCTTTGCACAAGGGGGATGTACTTGGGTGTTAACATGACCATGCAGTGATCTGATTTACCAATGGGGGGCAGAGCTGTGGCACTATATGCATCTCTGACATTGGCATACAGTAAATCCAGTGTTTTGTTCTCTCTGGTGAGACAGTCAACAAACTGGTGAAAGTTGGGTAAAGTTTTTCCCACTGAGACATGGTTAAAATCACCTGTGATGGCCATGAATGCATCCGGGTGCTTCTCCAGTAATGTGGCCGCAGTGGAGCTGATGACGTCACAGGCCACCGCTGCGTCAGCTGACGGAGGGACGTAGACGATAACAATTAAAGCGCACTTCATTTCTCGCGGCATATAATAAGGTCTCTGACAGCCAGCAGTTCAATGTCCTGGCTGCAGCACTTTTCCTTCACATAAATGTGCCTAGGATGACACCACCGCTCATTAACAAGAAGAGCCACACCTCCTTCTCACTTTTTCCTGCTGCTTTTCACGTCTCCGTCCCCCCGTATAGTCTTGAAGCCAGGTATCGCTACATTTACATCTGGGATCTGTGAGTGTAACCATGTCTCCGTAAAACACATGAAACTACACTCACGATACTCCTTTTGTGTCCTGACCAGCGCTGTGATCTCATCAGTCTTGTTTCCCATGGAACGCAAGTTTCCGGTGATGATCATCGGTACAGCCGGCTTATGCTTCCTCCTCCTCACCATCGCTCCAGCCCTTCGCCCACAGTGTCTCTTCTTCAGCTCGTCCGGGATGAGGGGCTTCACTGCCGGCCGCAGCGCTCCAGGCGCCGGCCTCCTCAGCGCAATCAGCTGTTCACGTGTGTAAACAATGCGTCCACCCCCACCTCTGTTGATCTCCATTGTCCGAGGAAGAGAAAAAAGTGACGAAAACTAGAAAAAAGACCGGCTAAAAAGAGAGAAAAGTTGGTCCAGTCTTAGTCCGAGTATTCCTACAGAGCCCTGGTTAATAAGAGACACACTATATACAGGTATAAACAGATAGAAACACAAAGACACGAGAGAGTTGCTGCTGGTACGGCCGCCCTGCCTCCGGCGCCATCTGGTCTATTGACATCTGGTCAATAAGACTCTGGTCTTATTGTTCTATTGTGTGTACTATGTAGTCCTCTAGATCTAAATTCACTATAGTGAGTAGGGGGTAGGAAGACATGACATTTCCAACATGGCATAGGAAGTTTAAAAGATGAAATGTATAACCTCTATGACAAAACATACAATGAACAATACAAATGTTGATGTCACTAATATCTCAAGGTTTCTTCTCATGTAGGGCCATGCTTTAGAATGTAGATCAAGTTTCCACTGAAGGGGCACTTCACTTAACTGGGCATCTATAGGTGTACTCTAAACGGTTCTGCATCCCATTTTCTCTACTGTAAAGGGAGCACTTTGAGAAATCAGCTTTTTCCATTAGAAGGTCACCCACAGTGCACCTTATATGGTTCAGCATTAGTTTTCTCACCTAGAAGGGCATTCATTAATATATAGCATCAGATTTTTCTAAAGGAAAACAATTTATTATACATAGGCTATCATAAAGGGCCCACAGTAATTTTTCCTACATGGAAGAAAACCAATAGGGGACTTCCTCCTGTTTTAGCAGCTCAAGAAGGCACTTTAGTGACAAAAATAATGAACAAGCTATGCAATGCCATCTATTATAGCTAATCCAAACTATATCATGTAAATAAACAATAAAGAGAAAAAAAATTCTAAAAATATATTTCAAGAGACCATATGGACCATTTTCATAAAAAGCCCAGCCATGAGGCAGCCTGTGACCTAGAGGTCAAGTGCACAGCATGTGGGCTTATGGCCCATATGCTACTGAAACCCGCATCAAATCCCAGTTAATAAATTTCCTCCATGGTAGTGTTGTCATCAAGATCACACTGACACCAAGACAAGACTACGGCCAAGAGAGATTGAGACCGAGTCAAGACCAAGACCATATACTATACCATTACATATAGTTCCCTCTCTGAGTAAATACAAGGGTGCTGAAAGCAAAATAACCATCATTAATCGACTCAGAGATCCTCAACCCTCTGTAATTAATACAATCATGAATTGTCCACAGGTTCTCAAAAGTCCCATCAACAGAAAAATATTTATTAAACAAGAGTTTAGTTGCAACTCTCCTCTCGGTTTTCCCCTCACATTATATCATACATCAGTCTGTTATAATCTATTTACACAGGTTTACATACAGTTGGGTCCATATATATTTGGACAGTGACAAGTTTTATTATTTTATCTGTTTACCAAAACATATTAAAAATACAGTTATACAGCCAGTATGGGCTTGAAGTGCAGACTCTCAACTTTAGTTTGAGGCTGTTCAAGTAGAAATTGGAGTTACAGCTTAGGAATTGCGACCATTTTCATTCAAAATCTTCTCATTTCAGGGACTCAAAAGTAATTGGATAAATGAACATTAAAATGTTCATTTTTAATACTTTGTTGAGAGAATCCTTCACAGGCAATGACTGCCTAAAGTCTGGAACCCACAGACATCACCAAACACTGGGTTTCCTCCTTTGTTGTTTTGCCAGGCTTTAACTGAAGCTCTCTTCAATTGTTGCTTATTTGTGGGTCTTTCTGCATTAACTTTTGTATTAAGCAAGTGAAATGCATGCTCAATCGGGTTGAGATCTGGCTTTGTTCTTAGTAGGAACGCTACAAAGACTACAACTATAGTGACTATGACCTCAGTCCCAACAGCCAATCAGAGTACAACATTAGCCACCAATAACTAAGTACTCTGTGATTGTCTGTTGGGCTTAAGGTCATAGTCGCCGTAGCTGTTGTCTTTTCAGCAGAACCGCATTAAGGAGGTTGTGGGCTCCTGGGCTAGAGCAATTTTTGGGGCCCTCCCACATATTTATGGGAGTATGATTTGCAAAATGGCTATGTTTATATTGTAGCGAACTCAATATGAGCACCCTACTTGGCTTGCCAAGTGGGTTGACCCTATTGGTGACACAGGTAGGGTGCGGGACTCCGGAGCGGGAGGCGTGAGTTCGAATCTCCCGGTGGGACGTCGCCATGTCGAGCAGCACGTTACATTGGTGTCCGAAGTGGGATCTCCTGTCCAAAGCAGTTTTATTTTTTTATTTAGCGAATGCAAAGTCCTTAAGCCAAGCAGTTGCCTCCTGGTTTGCTGTATGGAGGGTGTGTAATCCTCCTCCCAGTCTTTGGAGCGGGCAAGCCTCTATGATGTGTTCCATAGTTTGCTCCTCTCCACATGCGCACAGTGGGCTAGGGCTACTGCCCCATCTGTGAAGGCTGGCCAAGCAGGGGCCATGTCCAGTCCTGAAGCGATTGAGTGTAGACCACTGTCTCCTTGGGAGGTTGGTGCCCGGGACCTGTTGGTTGGGGTTTATCACCAGCTGTTTGTTTGGGACCTCCTTGGTCTCCCATTCCTCTTGCCAAGCTGTCTGGATGGTAAAGTCAGCTGGGGGAGGGTTTTTCCAAATCGGCCGTCTGGATGAAAGTCGGGCAGTGGGTGGGGTGTAGATATCTGCATGGATTGGTAAGTGAGGAAAATCTTTAACTTTTTGGAGCATCCTTTGAGTTAATGCTGCTCGCCGGATGTGTGGAGGGGCTATGTTTGACAGTACAGAGAGCCAGGGGAGTGGTGTTGAGCGGATTGTTCCAGTTATAGTTCTCATGGTTGAGTTGAGCTGGGTGTCTACATGGTGTGTGTAAGATGACCTGGACCAGACAGGGGCACAATATTCTGCTACAGAGTATGAAAGGGCCAGTGCTGAGGTGCGCAGGGTGGAGACTGCCGCCCCCCATTTTGCACCAGCGAGCTTGCAGAGCATGTTGTTTCGTACTTTCACCTTAGCAGCCGTCCCCTTTAGATGTTCCTTGAAGGATAAGGTCCTATCAAGGGTCACTCCAAGATAAGTTGGATTTGGGGCATGCTTAAGCTTGAGTCCGCTCAGGTGGATGTTTAGTTCTCTGGCAGCTTTTGCATTGTGGAGATGAAATACACTGGAGACGGTTTTTGCTGGGCTTGGTTTTAGGCACCAGATTTTGCAGAACTGGTCCAGTTTAGCAAGATCTTCCGTGAGCACCCGTTCCAGTGGTTCAAAGTCTGGTGCTTGGAATGCCAAACAGATGTCGTCTGCATAGATGAATTTGCGGGATTTTGTAGTAGGCAGGTCGTTTATGTAGAGGTTGAACAGAGTTGGCGCTAGAACTGAGCCTTGTGGGAGTCCGTTTTTCTGCATTCTCCATGCACTTGTGTTCTGACTGAGGTGGACTCTGAACCTTCGGTTGGTCAGCAGGGTTTTTATAATTGCTGTTGCCCAAGCAGGGATCGCCTTTATAAGTTTCAGGAGGAGGCCTTTGTGCCAGACCGTATCATAGGCGGCTGTAAGATCGAGAAACACAGCCCCTGTCTTCAGTCTGCTCTCGAAGCCATTTTCAATGAAGGTGGTTAGGGCCAGTACTTGTTCTCCTGTACTGCGGTCCAAAGCAGTAATGGGGCGCTGACATCGGGACGATGTCGAGAACCAGAGGGGAGTAGTGTAGCGAACTCAATATGAGCACCCTACTTGGCTTGCCAAGTGGGTTGACCCTATTGGCGACACAGGTAGGGTGCGGGACTCCGGAGCGGGAGGCGTGAGTTCGAATCTCCCGGTGGGACGTCGCCATGTCGAGCAGCACGTTACAATATGCACGGTAATAAACCATTTATAATTGGCTTTCTGGAGTTATCTGATTATTAAAGTAGTCATGTAAAAACAATAATCAGACAAAAGGCAATTATTGTGTTATGAGAAATTACATTAACACATATATAGTTTATTGTCCAATAATCTGTTTATTCAGTGCATATAAACATGTCAAATCCGACTATTAGCATTAGCTGGGGTCACTGATGGATCAGCTAGATCTTCAAGGTCCTAATTTACTAAATAACAAGAATAACCACAAAGTTCTAGGTTTAGCTTGAATAGCAGAAGAAAAATATAGTGCCATCAGGACTAACAACTGACAAATATCTTGCATCAACCCACAACTTTAATTAGGTGCTGCTGCACTGACCACAAGCACAAATGAACCACGAAACCATTACAAAAAGAGAACAGTCATTCTGCACTGTACTGCAACAGTAAATGTCATCTAATTCCCTCAGTCAATCAGACAAATGTGAAAAAACGCAACACTAGCATCAATGAAGCAACATGACGTCACAAAGCAGTATCAATTACTCACAATGTTACACTGTAAAATTTGTAACAAATGTACTGTCTAAGCTTTATAAAAGCAAAAAGGAACATCCATACTGGAAAGACTGGAAATTGTGGCAAAACAACATAGGGGCCCTTGTGGGGGGGGGGGGGATCACTGCATATGTGGCAGGCAAAACAATGCAAACAGCCAGTGGAAGGAGAATACAGAAGCCATTGTCTTGAAACATACTTAACATTTGCAAGTTTGCGATTGAAAACATTTCTGCTGTTTGTAAGAATGTTCAGATGCTCTGATATCGGTGTTCTTATTCTGGCAGCTCTTCAGTCCTTTTTTGACCCAGTATTCCTGGTGTGTACGAATCTTTAACACTTGTGTGTGTGTGCTCATCCAGACTTGGACATACACTAGCAGTCATGATGGCTGTCCAGAATCTGTCTCTGTCTTTAGCCAGCTGCCCCAAGCGATAGAGGGGCATTTCCACTGTTTGGCGAATGTTATCCTCCCACCATTGCCTTAGCCTTCCTCGTCCCCTGCAACCCACCGTTCCTCCTTGCAGAATCGTTCAGTGCAGACTGTTGTGTCGTGCTGTGTGACCAAAAAATCTCAAGTTTCTTTATTTCATTGTTCTCAGTAATTCCTTGTCATTCACTTTGCATGTTTTCCTGAATTCCTCATTTGTCACGTGTTTAGTGTACGGTAGTCTTAAATTTTTTCTTAAGCACTTATTTTCAAACGTGGTGATTTTGTCTTCTACACCTTTGCTAAACACCCACGCTTCACAGTTGTATGATGCAACTGGAAAAATTATGGTTTTCAAAATTTTGATCCTGGTTGTCACATTAATGTCCTTCCATAATCTCTGGAGTTGATGCAGAGTTTTCATGCTGAGTGCAGTCCTTCTAATTTCTTTAAAATTGTCCCCGTTGTTTTGGGTTCGTACCCCGAGGTATTCGAAGCTGGATACCTTGTCCAGTTGTTGGCCAGCCAATGTCATTCCCATCATGCTTGTTGATTTGTCCAGTCTCATGAGTTTTGTTTTACTCTTGTTGAGCAGTAACCCTGCTTCTTCATTGTGCAATCTGTTGCTTTGCAGGAGTCTGGATAGCCCATCTTCACTGGTCGATAGGAGAACTGTGTCGTCAGCGTATCTCAGTTCAGATATTGCTCTTCCACCAACTGCGTCATAACTTTCTTCTGCCAAGACATTTATCATCATTTACTCAGTGCAGATGTTAAACAACTGAGGTGAAAGGCAGCAGCCTTGTCACACTCCTTTTTTCACTTTGAACCAATCCGTTGTACCCACGGCTGTTCTTACTGCTGACTCCTGGTTATCATACAGACTTTCGAGCAAACTAATGATGTGCTCTGGCAACCCCATGTTGCGCATGCTGTTCCACAATTTCGAGTGTATGACACTGTCGAATGCTTTGGTGTAGTCCACAAAGCTGAGGTAGACTCCCGCAGATTCTACACAGTACTCTCTAAATTTCTGGATTATGATACGAAGTGCCAAGATTTGATCTCTAGTCCCTTTACCTTTGCAAAAACCTGCTTGTGTATCACTGATTTGTATCTCCAGCTTCTTCTTGATTCTTCTATTTATTATTTTCAAAAGTATCTTGCTTGTGTGACTTATTAATGATATTGTACGGTAGTTATTGCAGTTCAAGAGATATCACTTCTTTGGTATACTAACCAAAACTGCTCTTCTCCAATCTTCCAGCCATTGTTTGGTGTTCCAGATTTGGCAACATAGCTTATGCATAATTGATACGCCTTCTTTGCCACTTGCTTTAATGAGTTCGGTGGGAATCTGGTCAATACCAGGAGCTGTTCCATTTGGTAGTTCTTTCATCGCTTTCCAGACTTCAGATTTTAATGGTGGCGGTTCTACTTCTTCGATTTTGCGAACAGGTTAGTAACCTGTTAACTAGTTAGCCCTAGCCAGTTGCAGTTAAATAGCTTTTCGCAATGTTGCTTCCATTGTTCTAAGATGTCATTTTTTTTCTGTTAGCACTTTCGCCTGTTCATCCTTGATGGAATTTAGCTTGGGCTTGAAATTCTTGGTCAATTTTCTTATTTCTGAGAACATTTCTGCTGTACGGTTTTGCACATCAAGCTGGTTGATCCTGACGGACCGGAGGCAGCATGTGCGGCTGGGAAAGACTGTCTCAGACTCTGTTAGCATCAGCACCGGATCACCCCAGGGCTGTGTACTTTCCCCCCTGCTCTTCTCCCTGTACACCAACTCCTGCATCTCCAGCCACCAGTCTGTCAAGATGATCAAGTTTGCAGACGACACCACCCTCATCGGGCTCATCTCCAACGGCGACAAGTCCGTCTACAGGAGAGAGGTGGCCCAGCTGGCGTCCTGGTGCAGCCACAACAACCTGCAGCTGAACGCTTTGAAGACAGTGGAGATGATCGTGGACTTCAGAAAAGTCACAGCCCCTCTGCCCCCCTTACCCTCACAGACTCTCCTATCACCACTGCGGATTCCTTCGGCTTCCTGGGCACCACCATCACCCGGGACCTCAAGTGGGAGCCGACCATCAGCTCCCTCATCAAAAAGGCCCAGCAGAGGATGTTCTTCCTGCGGCAGCTGAGGAAGCTCAAGCTACCCACCAAGATGTTGGTGCAGTTCTACACGGCCATCATCGAGTCCATCCTCACCACCTCCATCACCGTGTGGTACGCAGGAGCCACCGCCAGGGACAGACTAAGACTGCAGCGCGTTGTGCGCGCTGCTGAGAAGGTGATCGGCTGCAAGCTCCCATCCCTCCAGGACCTGTACATCTCCAGGACCCGGAGGCATGCAGGTCGGATCATAGCCGACCCTTCACACCCTGGACACGCACTGTTTGCCCCCCTCCCCTCAGGCAGAAGACTTCGGTCCATTCAGACTAAAACCTCCTGCTACATGAACAGCTTCTTCCCCTCTGCCATCAGACTGCTGAACACTAAGTGACTTATTAGACTCTCGTGCACTACGTACAGCAGCTCAACCGGACTCATGACAATTATCACTGTTTTCTTTTTGCACTACCGACTGCACTATGTGGAACTCCACAATATCTGCTGCTTGTTAATATATTTAAAAATTGCATAGATTAGTATTACTTATTCATATTCTACCTTTCATTGCATGCATAGTTTTTTATTTTTATCTTTAGTGCTACTCCATGTTTAATGTTGCAGCATTGCACCGAGACAAATTCCTAGTTTGTGTACTACATGAACAATGGCAATAAATCTCATTCTGATTCTGATCCATTCACATTTCTGAGAAATTCTTGTTTATCCTTCCTACATGTTTCACGCATCTTCTTTTGCAAATTTTTTTGTATTCCTTGTAGTTGCTGGTTTTAGCTTTTCGCTTTTCTTCAATCAAGTCTAACGTGATGTTGGTTATCCAGTGATTCTTTTTGTTTTTTGCTAGAGGGAGGTGTTTCTTTGCAGCTTTGTGAACATTCTCCTTGATTTGTGACCACAACTCATTGGGTGCTTCCTCATCCGCAATTAGAAGCAGTTCACTGAATTTATTTCTAATGTTGATGTTATAGTTCCAAGTTTAAATTTATGCACTTGAAGTCGTATCTCAACAGGGGTGGTTCTTTCCTCATTTTCTTGAGTTTTATTTTGACTTTTGTGATAAGCAATTCGTGATCACTTCCACAGTCTACTCCCAGATAGGTTTTCACATTGAATATCGAAGAAAACCATTGGCTTGTTGTTAATACATAATCAATTTGGTTTCAATGTTGTCGGTTGGGTGTTGTCCAGGTGTACAACCTTCGGGGATGGTGTTGAAAGAAGGTGTTCATGATGCTTAGCTCTTTTTCCATTGCAAATTCATCGAGGGCTTACCCACATTCGTTTCTGACTCCCAGTCCATATTTGCCAATATACTTAACTTCTCTACTGTCGTTACAGCCTCCCACCTTAGCATTAAAGTCGCCGAGAATTATCAGGAAGTCTCTTTTCAGCATGCTGTCAATAGCTCTGGATAGATTGTCATAAAACTCCTCTATTTTTTCCTCCTTTGTTTGAGTTGTTGGTGCATACGTCTGGATAATAGTGACATTCGTTGGTTTTCCACTGATGCAGATTGACATAAGTCTATCGTTGATTGGACTGTATTCTAGGACTGCATTGCTCCACTCCTTGGCAAAAACTGCCACGCCATTCCATCCACTTTTTTCACCACCAGAGTACATTACTATTCTGCCTGCTTTGGGGTTAAAATGCCCTTTTCCATTCCAGCTGTGCTCTACAAGTCTTAAAACATCAATGTCCAGCCGGTCTGCTTCATTTAAGACTTGCTCCAGCTTCCCAGTTTCCAGTAGGGTTCAAACATTCCAAGTTTCAATTTTCTTGCTGCTTCTGCAGTTTAGCTTCCCAGTCACACAATTTCATCCACTTAGGAGTGTTTTACAACTTCAGTGACCCAGAGCTTCTGTGGCTGGAAAAGTTATGCCCTCTGTGACTGACGGATTTTCAGACAGTGGCTCTGCTGGTGCGTCCCGTGCTAGCATTTGTAATGCTAACACAGTGTTTTCCCCAACGTTACATTGGAGGTGGGGGGGTGTGCCCCCTAATGGACCCCCCCCCCCAAATGTGAAGTTAATTTTATTTTTCTATATAGCGCCAGGTCACAACAGAAGTCATTTTAAGATGCATTCACTATAGAACAAGTCTTTACCTTGTCCTTTTATGAAACAATCTAAATATCCTTATGTTATTTACCTTATTTACACGACAGCAGCTCATTTCTGTCTTCTCTCTACGCTCTCGTACAGCGGGGCAGAACTCCACAATGGCCCCTCAAATAAATCTCTTGCCCCCTCAAATCAATTTGGAGCCAGTTCTTTCAAGTGACTGACTGACACTAGCTACGGTGTTCTGACGTTTTACCATACTTATCAGAACATCCATATCCTGAGTTACTATGCATGCGCAGCATGCATGCGCAAGCCTAGTAACAGGACATACGCTTCTGCTCATAATTTCAGCATACGATACAGCTGATGGAAACCGCTGACGGCGATGCACCATGATTGGCTGATCCAAAAATGTGGCACGTTTTCAGTAGGGGTGGGAAAAAAGATCAATTCATTGATGGATCACTATACTCTGCACGGACGATAATGCATCAACCCATAAATGCACGGATTGATCTTTTATTTTAAAAAAAATGTGCACGCATATACTTTTGGGTTATCAGTTAAACAATGGTGTTTTCAGTCCATTAGATGGCACAAAGTAAGCACCCAGTCAAGTGAAGTCATAGCTTGTGTCAGAGACTTGCAGCCAGCTTTGAAAGTTAGGAAGCAGTTAGCTCAAATGTTGGGCCTTTTTTGGATTTTATAACAAAGATGGAAGGAAAGACCTTGACATGGCAAACAATCCGCAAGAAGCACTGCAGGAAAAAAAGAAAAAACACTCAGAACATGGAGGGCTACACACGTCTCGGCACAGCATTAGCAACGGCTAAGCTAAAGAAACACCGACATGGAGCTTTTCTCTGATCGCCAAGTAAGTAAAGTTTATTTATGAAGCACTTGTCAGAGACATATAGTCACAAAGCACTGTACAATAAAATGGAATAAAAGGAAGTTGATACATAAAAATAATTTTAAAAATACAAAAAAAGAGTTAAAACACAAGAGTAAAATAATTTTAAAATATCAGACTTGCCATTAAAAAGCGGTTGAAACTCAACAGAAATCCTTGTTAAACAAAAAAGTTTTCAGCTGCTTTTTAAAAGAGTCCACAGAGTCAGCTAAATGTATCTGGAGCGGAAGTCTATTCCAAACAGCACTGTCCGCCACCCTCCCTGTGTCATGAAGCGGAGCATGGGGGGAGCACCGGGCGCACGCTTTCAGCTATTTCTAATCATGTTCTGTACCTTTTTCTTTTCTGGTTTATTTTGTATTGGGTTTTGGGTTTGTGGTATTTGAGTTGTCCTTGGTTTCTGTTTGGAGTTCTCCTGTTATCATATCTTAGTTTGGTTATTAGTTGCTCAATTCAATTCAACTTTATTTATATAGTGCCATTTCACAACAACAGTCATCTCATAGCACTTTCAACTGTAGGGGAAATTCCCACAATTGTAGAAAGACCCCAGCAATCATGCAATCCCCTGTGAGCAAGCACCTGACGATGGAGGAGAGGAAAAACTCCCTTTTAGCAGGAAGAAACCTCCAGCAGAACCAGGCTCAGGGAGGGGCAGTCTGCCGTGACTGGCTGGGGGGTGAGGGGATAGAGAAGAAGAATAAAAGAACAGACATGTAGAAAGCAAACAGCACGACGGGGATTCAATCTATGGGAGAGAAACAGATGTTAATGACCAGCAAAAATATTTCATTGAGAGTGAAGAAAGGAGTGAAGCCCAGTGCATTGTTGGAGGTTCCCCAGCTGTCTAAACCTATTAGCAGCATAAGAAAGGGAGGATTCAGGGGCACCTGATCCCACCCTAATTATAGACTATATCAAAAAGGAAGGTTTTAACCCTATTCTTAAAAACAGAGATAGAGTCTGACTCCCGAATCCAGATTGTCAGCTGGTTCCAAAGGAGAGGAGCTTGATAGCTGAAGGCTCTGCCTCCCATTGTACTTTGAGAGATTCTAGGTATTACAAGTAATCCTGCATTTTGGGAGTGTAATGCTCTGTTAGGATGTGTAATTATTTTCTGTATTATCTTGTATTTCAGTTTACTTTCCTGTGTTATATTTGAGCCTTCTTCGTCCTTGTCTTTAGTTTCCCTTTTGCAACCTCAGTATTTATTAGTATTGTATTATTAGTACTCCATGGTTTTGTATTTCTTCTTTTCCTCACCCTCTCCTTAGTTCTCTCCCTTAAGTATACATTAAGTTTTGTCTTTTACTACTATCCAGTCCTTGCTTGAGTGAATACTTTTCGTTCTTAGTATACTCTTGTTCATTTATCTGTTTCTTGATTTTCATTCATCCCGGTCTGTGCTTTTGACAGTCACCTTTGTTTACTTCCATCTGTCAAATTCTGTTTACGGGCTGTCACACCTGTTATTGGTTTGAGTTGATTATCCTCACTCATGTCACCCACACCTGGTTATCATTTGAAATTATTCCTGCTTGCCCTATTTAGGGACGGCTTCTCTGTTTACTCTTCGCAGCATCCTTCTCCCTGATCAGACAGGAGTCCCACGTCTCCTCTCATTTAATTTCTTACATTCATCTAGCATTTCCAGACGCCTCAACCTCCACGCTGTTCATCCTGATAATCCTTTACCTCTGTTCGTAAGTTTTGTGTTTTTGTCATATTTTGTGTTTTTCATTATTAAATTTTGCAAACTCACAGCTGGCGTTTGGAGTCTTCAGTCCGCCCCTCCTTGGGCGATTTATCACAGAAGGACGCTGCCAGTGTAGACATCAGCGGCTGTGAGTTTTGCCTTTTTCTTTTTCCTCCTGTTATTTTTGTTAAAGTCTGTTTCTTCTTTTGCTGAAATGTTAGTTTTCACAGACTATAGTAAGTATGGTCTTAATGAGGTGGAGTGTTGGGCTGCTATCGGAGGGCATCATATCAGCGGCTCGTGCCTCCCGCAGTCCCGAAGCGGCCCGGGAATGCCTGAACGGCACGGCACAGGTACTGGAAGCATGCCCTAGCCTGTGGAGCCATCCAGAACTTATGGGCCTCCTCACCCCAGCCACCAACCCACAACCCATGCTCCATGGGCTGGGAAAAACCTCTTTCCCATCCGTACCTGTGTCGATGAGGAAGAGTCCGCGGGCACGGAAGTCCCCAGCCTCTCGTCACTAGCCAGCAGCAGCCCCGCCTTCTCCTCCCAAACAGTGGCCCGTACCATCTGCCGTCACTCCGTAGCTGGAGGAGCCCCCAGTCTGCCGAATTGGGTGCACAGTCCTTGTGCCCCCCGACGATCCCACTGCTGAGGAGTTGGAGGAGTGCTGGCGGGTTTTGGCGGCGGAAACAGAGATGTTGCTATAATATAAACCATGGCTCCTTCCTGAGTTTGCGCAGCAGCTGGATGCAGTTTCACCGGGTGGAGCGGAGTCTGTGCCGACAACAGAGCATCCCCTGACTCCGGTGTTCCACCCATCTCGCCAGACGGCCTCCGCAGATTCCGGAAGGACCTTGTCTGGTCCCGCAGCAGCAGCAACCACCACGCCCCGGGAATTAAGGCAAGTGTTTTCTCATTCTCCTACACGTAAAAATGAACTGTCTTGCCTTATTCCCGGTGACGAGACTCAGCAGCAGCAGCCCAACTTAGTTGAGCCCTCACCGCCTGCTGCTGTTACGCTTCCCTCACCTGCTTCTCCCGTGCCTTCCTCTGTTAACCCTGAATGTCCACCAGTCCTGGGAGGGAGCTGCCGGACGATGGAGGAGCCTGCAGCCCTGGAGAGTCCCGTTCCAGCCTCGCACAGGGTTTCCTCTAGTAATATTTCTGGGTGGCGGCCCGCCTCGCCAGAAAAATTACCTCCGTGCTGAGGAGATACAAATTTAAGATAAGAAAAATATATGAAGCAATGACTTTCCACAAACGCGTACACGAACAACGCGTGTGGCCATCATCCGCGCGGAGTTTAGAAGTGCCCGCCCACGCGAGCTTTCCAGTCAGGCAGTCTCTCGCTAGCGTGACTGTCCGAGAGAAACATGAGTTTATTAAAGTACTTTAAACGCGGAAAAAATTAGAAGAGGTATGTAAGCACTGGAGGCATTTATCATGGTTTTAACCCGCTGGAAACTGGAACAATAATGGAAGAGTCGCTTACCTAAGAGACGTGATTAGAATTCATATTGCAGCTGGCTTCATATTAAGGGAAAGACAAGGGGGATTGATGAAGATATATTTCACCAGCCACTACAATATTAAGTTATGTTCCCTATTATGTACCTGGCAAGTTAAGATGACCGAAATTCACCAAGTCAGTGACGTTAATCCATCAGCAGCCTTCAGACAAACCAAACGTGCCAACATTTGGATTTCAAAATAAGGGAGGTTTTTCCTGCTGTCTGGGTGGTGGTGAGATTTCAAAAAAAAAAAAAAAAAAAAAAAAAAACAACTATAAAGAAATATAAAAGAAATAACGGCATCTTTGGTCATTTAAGTTAACCTCTTGCGCTCCGTTGTACCGCGGACGGGCAAGTCTCTGTGTCGCAGAGCGCACGAGGGCACACAAGAGCGCCCTCGTGCGCTCTCGGACGCATGATCCTGATGGTGGTGATGTAGTTGGTGATGGCGTCCAAGCGCGCACTGAAAATAAAAGCTGCAGACACAGCTGCGAACAGATTAGTTCATCTGATTGACCTCTCATTCGACTAATAAGAGCTTTGAATTGGGTTTCTGAAACCTTGAAGAACCAATGAACGAAAACCTAGCCAGAAGGACCCGCCTCCCAACGGCTGCGAGCCAATTGAAGCACAGAAGTTCGCTGAGCTGTTTTGTCTAAAGCTGGGTGAAGAGAGACTGCTTCAGCAGCCACAGGCAGTGTTTTATTATTATTATTTTTTAATTCCAGCAGAGTGTTTAGCATTCTCTTATATGGTCATCATAGACCGACGGAGGCCAACGACGAAGGTCGTAAATCATTCGCCCAAACCGCAATCATGGAATTATGTTTTGACCGGGTCGGGAGACCAGAACCAGAGCGGACCAGCGTCGGTTCGTCTGACAATGAGGAAGAGAAGTTGGACAGGACAATGTGGCTGTGAAGAGGTAAGGTGTTATAAGCCAAATTATTTTTTATCCCTGAAAATTGTAATCAAAAATGACTTTTGACCAATCGGTAAATTACAACTGTGCGGCGCACAATATCCGAAGTGCGTGCGCCGCGTTACACGGTTCTTCGCCGCCTCCGGACCATGAATGCCCCCCCCCCCCCGCCGCTACTATTCTGTAGCGGGGGGGGGGGGGAGCTGCGGTGACAGCGTTGCTGTGGAAACATGCCACATCCGAGTGTAATCCATCATGTAGCGAGGGCGGATCTCCGTCCTCTGTAGCGGGGGGTGGGGGGTGGACAACCCCCCCCCCACACACACACACACACACACAGACACAGCCCTGAATGTGACCTTTCGTTAGAGCCCAAAATGAAGATTCTACATTGAATTATTCAAAAGTTACAGACGTTTTTCCAAACTGTGCCATTTGGCACAATTTGGCACAGTTCCAAAACGCCTGGGAACAGCCTGAGAACAAAGCTGTGTAAAATATTCATTTTTTGTGGTATTGTTACAAAATTTGGACCTCAGTTGGATAACACTTGGTTCTACATTTCTGTTGCATTTTCCAGCCCGGATCTGAAGCTGTGTGTTATTTGCAAGCATTTGTATCCAAAAAAACACCCAGGCCAAATTTATTTTCTTCAAGTTCACTATGTTTAGATGACTGTAACTCAGTGGCCGGAGCACTTAGAGAGATTATGACTGTTTTGCCAAAAAATTCAAAGTGTTTTCTTTTAAATGAGACCAACCCCATGAAGATGCTGCAAAGGGTTGAAGAACAGCTTTCGATTTACTTTGGGCACATTATTTTTTGGCGTTTTTAGGGAAATTGACCGGAGTGCAAGGGGTTAATTTATTTCTTTAAATATAATTTTAATAATTATATTTCTTTGAATTCAGAGTTAAAGATATTGTTCTGTTCTGGCTCTACAAAATTATGGTCAAAAGTTTAAATTGAATGAGGAAAAAAGTAAAAAATTTGCAACATTCTGTTTCAAATTTATTAGAAAAACAGTAATTTTATAATAATCTGCCTTTGTCCATCAGACAGGCCTCTTCACTGTCCAGTTTTAAAACTCCTCTTAAAACCCATTTTTATTCTCTGGCTTTTGACCTAGTTTGAGACACTGATTTTATTTGTTTTTATTGTCTCTATTGTATGGCGATTGTTCTGCTTGTGCCGTTTTGTACTTAAGCTGTACTTTATTGATTTTATATTTTATTTGTCGTTGATGTACAGCACTTTGTGTCAACTGTCATTTTTAAAAAGCTTTATAAATAAAGCTGGATTGGATTAAAAAAAGATAAAAATTAGCCATAAAATAATCCACATTTATAATAGTCTCAAATGTACAAGAAAAGTCATAATTTTACAAGAGAAAATTACAAATTTGAGGAAAAGTATTGCAAATTTAAATAAATTTACAGAGAAAAGTAGAAAACTATAAGAAAATTGTTATACATTTTGGAGAAAAACCTCAAACCTTCCAGACTGAAGTCATTACTCAAGTTTTTTAAGTGGGTGCTCTTTGTACCCTTAACTAGAAATTTTTGGTTGTCTACTTTTTGTTATTGATTTCATCATCATCATCATCATCATAGCAGTCTGTCGTGGGCGACAATGACTGTTTCATTTAGGTCTAGTACTGCTTTTACATGAGTAGAATTTCTGGCTACTATACCCACCTCTCATCATATAATTTAAGTATGAATGAGTAAATTACAATTATGAATGTTTTTTCCCTTCCCTTTCCTACTCTTTGTCAATGGAAAAAAGAAACACTAGAATAAAAATACAAAAAATACACATTTTGGTTATTTATGCAAACCATGAAAAAAAAAAATCCTGCAGGACAAAACATGACACTTGGTATTTTCTAACCAGTTTGTATACCACCATAGACAGAGAGAGAACCTGAATTAGACAGGGCTCAGAGAGGGCAAGATGAGATAGAAGAGAGGAGCCAAGGAGAGGAAAGTGTTCAGGCAGAGGGTCCAGGAGAGGTGAGAGCAGAGGAAGGAGAGAAGGATGACAGCAGTAAAAAGTCCAAACACAGGACATCTGAGTGAGACCCCAACTGGCCCAATATTCCAGTACTAAAGCCTTGGTTGTACAATACTTCAAATGGTAAGTTCCATTATGCAATATTACTGTGCAAAATTTTAAAAAATAAAAATAAATAGTGTAAAATTAATATATTCTGGTTACAATCATGTCATGTGTTTTCTGCCCCCACCCCGGAAAAATATGTTGCCACTGCGCCAAGATCTTTAAACCAGAGGAAATACTGCCTGCAGCCACGTCTTGAATGGGAGAAGAGCGCCCCCCTGTGCCCTGAAGCCTGAGCCGACAGGAGAGTGTCCCCTGGTTTCAGCAGCATGGTACTCAGCGCCATCAGTGAGGCGATCTCAGCCGCCATGTTGGGAGTTTCACCAACGTCGGTTGCCACGCCTGGGGGTCCTTCAGCTGCACCCATCATCACGCCTGCTGCCAGGGTCACCACAGCAGAGTCGCCGGAGTCCTGGGAGGCGGTGGAGCTCGAGTCTAAGCAAGTACTCTCTTCTGTTTTTACACCTTCAGATCTAGACAAATCTTGTCTAGCTCATGGTGAGGAGAATCAGTTTCAGATGTCCTCTGCTCCTGAGTTCTCCTCGCCAGGCTCCACTGCTGCCGGTAACAATTTTCGGGTGTTTTTCCTCTTCCTCCCCATCTGAGGTGGCCATGTCGGGGGTGGATCTTCGGATGAGTGGAGTCGAGACGCCCTAGCCTGGATCGTCAGAGTCCTGGACGGTGGTGGAGTTTGAGCTAAGGCAAGTCCTTTTTTGTCTTCACTATGTTGGTATTAGAGAGGTCTTGTTTAGCTCTTGGTGGGGAAAGCCAGTCGCAGCTGCCATCTGCTCCTGAGCCTTCCTCGCCGGGCTCCACTGCTGCCAGTGATATTGACCCGGTGTCTGTTTCTGTTCTCTTGTCCGAATCTTCGTCTGAGGTCACCAAGGGTCGTCAGCCTTTGCCTGAGGTCACTGAGGGTCCTCCATCTCCGCCTGAGGTTACTGTGGGTCCTCCGCCTTCACCTGAGGCCGCCGTGGGGCCTCCGTCTCCGCCTGAGGTCGCCGTGGGGCCTCCGTCTCCGCCTGAGGTCGCCGAGGGTCATCTGTCTGCCTGAGGTCGTCACTGGTCATCAGTCATTGCCTGAGGTTGCTGCTGATCAGCCGTCATCGCCACAGGGTTTCCTCGCTGGTCAGTCATCCTCCTTGTCTGGTTTCTCCGCTGATCAGTCATCCCCTTCACCTGATTTCCTCGCTGGTCAGCCATTCTCTTGACAGTTTTTTCCCCACTGTTGTAGTATGAATGCATTAAGGTCACATAATATTCAGAGCTATGTGTATTAAAAAAAAATTTATAAGCAACATAATATTTATTTTAAAGGTCAAACTGCCGTTGCGGCTCTCAGCCACTTCTATTTTAGTTGGAGACAGGCAAAATGGCTCTTCGGCTGGTAAAGGTTGCAGACCCCTGACCTAGAGGAAACACTGTAACAGTTTAACAAACATCTTGTTGTGACTGTAAAGCTGACGACTGTCTGGCTGTATCGCTACTTAAAAAAAAATTCTGTCATTTTAGGAGTCTTTTTTTAGAACCTCCTCCTTAGGTTTTTGTTTTCTTTCTTCTTTTTTCTATTTTTGCCGCCGCTATTGTATGCCATTACAATCCATTCATTCATTCATCCGCAGATTCACTACCGGCCTATGTCCAATGTTAATCAGGTCAAACGTCAACTCTTAACCAATTAAATAAAGCAGGCGGGACAGATGTTCACTTCAACAAATAAAAGTTGATACGCCAAAACAAACCCTCCAATAAACGTTGGACACGGGAGAATTAGCAAGACAAAAAAAAAAAAAAAAAAGAACTTCTTTTGGGGCCCCACACAAGCCAGGGCCCTGGGCTCATGCCTCAGTAAGCCTTTGCCATAATCCAGGGCAGCTTTTCAGGAACAAGAAAGTTACATAGTGCTGTTTTAAGACCCTCTGTACAATACCCTTCACAGTGCAACAGTTCTTACTTTGATTCTATGCATACCATAGCCTAACTGTGGCACTTTTGTTTTTGCTCATTATTTTAACATTCACTTACATTTTAATAACAATGGAAAATGTGTGGGGGTTTTTATTACTGTGTGTACTGTACTTCATCTTTTTAAAAATATTATAAGGAACGTTTGGAAACCCAGGTTTTAGAGGCACCTTGTGGTTCTTCAGTGAACTGCAACCCCATTAACTCCATGCTCAAGCTTACTGATATTTCATGATTTGTCACATTCATTAAAGAACCCTAGTCTAAAGAACCTTAGGCTGCTATCCCTACCACCCAGAACCCTGGCCAAGTGGTTAAAAAATGATTGATGGATTCAAAAGTATCTTAGATCAGCAAATCAAGATATTGACAATAAGCTCCAAGGACAATTGTTTTTCTATGCAAATACCTTTCTTTGAAAACATACACAGATAAAGCTGAATATTCTGGTTATTTTCACATATTTTTTGAGCTGCTTATCTTTTTTCTGAGCCCATCTCCATAAAGATTCAGCATTCCACAAGGAAAATAGACTACATTTCAACTAGTTTAGGATAAACAATTATAGCAAATTGCTGATGTGATTGCTTTGCAGCGAGATGCACTGAAGCAGAGCACTCCACCAATGTGAGCATCAACATCACAACATCTGGTCACATCCCACCACAATTATTCCATTGTTCCCCTAGAGGCTAATAGTGCGTGATTATAAATGATTTCCATAACTGAACAAGTTCCAGCTCTGATTTGCTGTGTGCACAAACACACTGTAAATCATTCACGATTGTTCTTCTGCAGCCCATTCTGTAGTAGAGATTTTTTTTTTGAGAAGAAAATTGAAAATGTGGAAAAAACTTTTTTTTTTTCCCATAATACTTTGTGAACAGCAAAAGGTCTTGGCACATAAAGCATCATCAAAGTTATCTTGCCAGTGTCTGAAATAGAGAGCATGTGTCTCACTTCTCTGGTTAGATGTTCTTGTGTGCACTTCGTTGTAGTTGCAGCAGCAAAACAGAGCTGCCATGGGCCCCCACTTTAGCCAAAAGGTGATTCCCAAATTGTTCTAGTCCTCACACACAATATCCAACCTTTGGAAACAAGTGAACAAAGATTCTTACGTTTGCCTTATGTCTGTAATTACTTCAGTTACCTCAGTCATGGTGGCTTTTTATGACCTAAACATAACACCATAAAAACAGCTATAAAACATGAAACCCACAACAATTAAGGACTAAACACTACATGATTTCTTGTAGCCCTCACCTGTTCATACTAACAGAAATTTCTAAGGTTTACAAATTAAAAACAAAGCACATCACCTTGGGTAAAAGTCTGTAAATGTTTGAAATCCTAGCATTACTGCGTTGAAAGAATATCTCACACTGTCAATAGTCTATTCTTTTTATAACTGCTTAACTGTTATAAGAACATCTATAAACCGTTTACATTAAATAAATGACTGCAGTCATTTATTTATTTTGTGGATAAGTCAGGAGTTTATCCACAAAAATAAACTTGCATGGGGCATCCAAATTCACAAGGACTTTGTGTGTTCTGAAGTTATAAACTTCATAGGTAAAGCCATTTCATATTCACCTTTTTTGTCTTACCTCAAAAATGCTCAAGCAAATGTTGCATGAAGCTGATGGTTGTTGATTGCCACATTATAGAGGCATTCCTAGACTTATAATACTCATGCTGTCACCTGCTGGGTTTGAAATGGAATGCATGTTTCTCATTGGCCTCACATCTGAGACATGTCCAACTCTCAAAAGCAGTCTACAGTCCACTTGTGTCCTTCAATCATTGTTGAGAAGTTTCTTCTTACAACCTTTTATACAATAATTTATTGGAAAGTACTGTATGTTATGATTTTCTTGCCGCTAGCTGGAACTGTCTTCTTTAAGCAGTACAAACAGTGATGTTTATAATCCTGCATGTGTTTAGCTGAGTGCTGTCTTTCAGTTAGAGTGACAACATCTCTGGAAAAATGGCAAGCACGTGTCTAGTACAGCTCATGAAGAAACCGTGAACGACACTAAAGCCTTACCAGAAATGGCAAGGCCACAATATCAGGAATCATAAGTACAAATGCGGACAAATTTGTTGGTAACCTCCCATAAAAGAAAGAAAAGCACAAAATGGTCACTGAAATAACTTGAAACTGGCAAAAGTAATAATAAATACAAATTTCTGAAAATTAACTAATGAAAATCAGACACTACTTTTGAATTCTGGTTCAACAGAATCATTTTTTAAAAAAAGAACAACTAATGAAACTGGCCTGGACAAAAAAATTATATCCCTAGAGAAGACTGAAAATAATTTGACCATCATCATCATCATCATCATCATAACAGTCTGTCGGGGGCGACAATGACTGTTTCATTTAGGTCTGATCAGACTCCTCCACACAGCTCTGTCCTTCACCCTCCACTGCCAGAACTCCTGACCTTGTTAACCCGGGCGACGTCCGAGCCGGTATGAGTTGCTTTCTGACTGACCATTTCATGAAACTGCTTGCAAAGTATTTGAGTACTGCTAGCTTTTGCTAGATTAGCGGCACATTCTTGGCAGATAGAGGTATTATCAGTGGCAAGGACAGGCCAAGACAAACTGACTCCAGTTTCTGTTGCAGTGACTGACCAGATGATAGGTTTGTTTATCTCTGCTCTTTGTGTAGTGAATGTCACGATGCACCGACTGGCAAAAGTCCACCACAGACCACAGGTACATGTTAAACTAAGGTGTGTCCTATAATTAGAATCACAGGTGTCTTCAAACTTGTAATCAGTCAGTCTGCCTATTTAAAGGGTGAAAAGTAGTCACTGTGCTGTTTGGTATCATAGTGTGTACCACAGAAAGAAATTACTTAAAAACTGCATTTTGCATTTGCTCAGGTTATCTTTGTCCAATACAGAAATTTGTTTGATCCGAAACATTTAAGTGTTACAAATATGCAAAAGTTTAAGAAATTAAGAAGATGGCAAATACTTTTTTGCAACACTGTACATACATATCCTCTTCCACTTATTGTACTGTGCGGCGGCATGAAATAAAGCGGCGTTGTTGGAGGTTTTAAGTAGAGTTTATTATATCATACCGCCGTCACGGGATCCCCTCTCCAGCCCAAGTGTGTGCAGGCTGGATGGGGATCCTCTGGCTCTCAGAGAAGAAGACACAGAGCGCGTGTCTACAGCAGAGGTTGAAGTGTGAGTGAGAGGAAGTGTTACAGAACCTGTGCAGTATTTATACCCAACTCAAACAATACATCAAAGCAGATTCACAGCAGTTTGTCTGATCAAAGGGACTGCAGAACAGGCATGAGATATTTGCATTTGTGAGACATACATCACAATAGGCAGATTTGCTAGACTTTGCTCCAGCTGCAGAACAAAGAGGTTAACAGGCACATCTACATATTGATCTGAGTCTCTAGGTCACAGTAAGGACAGGACGCATGAACACAGTGCATGAAAGGTGACATTATCACAGTAGTGTAGCGGAAAAAACCAGGAGTAGCGAGTTGTCTGTCCTTAGTCTGTTTGTGGGGGTTTTCCCAAACCGCCACAGCTCCCCCCCAGAGGGCTCGGCGGGTGGCTGAGACCTCGATAGTGCAGCTTGGGCAGCGAGAAGGGAAAAGCTCTGTGCAGGATGGGGTGGAGGGGGTGGGGGTAGTAAAAGCCGGCCGGAGACGATGAAAACGTCCGGGCCGCGCAAAAATTGCTTGTGGGTCCGCGATGTCGAAGGGCTGTCCCGTTGAACGTGCAGAGGTCCACAAGAAGAAAAATTAGTCACTGGCTCCTCCCGCGATTAAGTCCTGCAAGGATTAATAGCGGCCATGAAGAAAAGACGAGGCTGCGTGGCGGCTGTAATGAGAGCAGAGGGACTGGCGTGTTGACTTTAGGTTCAGGCGTAACCCTAAAGCCTCGGGAACCGCAGACAGCTGAATTCCCCTTGTGTGCCGTGGCTAAGACCATAAAATCCAGTGAGCAAGCTGCGTGCCTCAGGTGAACGAGCAAGCCTGAAGGGCCAGTGTGCAGCAGAAGGAAGGCGGTCAGAAAAGCCGTATTTGTCCCGTGCGTGGTGTGCGCCGTCCTCGTAACTCCCCGGTGCGTGCGCCGGGGTTCCGTGATGGGTGGGCCAGCTGGAGAGGAGAACCAGGGTCAGGGAGCTTAATCATCCCTGTTCAGTGTGTTGGAGCGGTGAAGGGAAGTAGACGCTCTGCCACTCGCTCGGTCATGGTGCGTTCAGGTCCACGTGTGCTCCATCGGCCATGGGGATCGCCGTCGTGGAGAGGGGACGAGGTGCATGCGCTCTCGTGTGGAGGAGCTGTGAGCGCGGCCGGTCCAGCGTGGATGTGCCAATCTAGGCGTGCAGATCTCACCATGAAACGTTGCTCAGCTTTCCCGGTCGTGGGTGTTCTCCGGAGAGTTTCGCCTGGAAACTCCGCGTTGAGGTCTCCCTGAAGCAGAAGGGAGGGCAGATCAGTCAGGCTGCCACGTTCGCTGGTCGTCGGAGAATCACCACCGGGCGTTGCATTCGCTGGCAGCGTGTTCGTTTCAGCGTCGGGTCACCAGTGCGGCGGATGATAAAATAAGGCACCGATGCTGAGGTTTTAAGCAGGTTTTATTAATCATACCGCCGTCACGGGAACTCGGCTCCAGCCCATAGCGTGAGCAGGCTGAAGCCGAATTCCTCAGGCTCTCAGTGAAGAGGGGACGCAAAGTCTGTGTCCAGCAGCAGTCGTTGTAGAAGTGAGAATGAGAGGAAGTGTTACAGAACCTGTGCAGTATTTATACCCAACTCAAACAATACATCAAAGCAGATTCACAGCAGTTTGTCTGATCAAAGGGACTGCAGAACAGGCATGAGATATTTGCATTTGTGAGACATACATCACAATAGGCAGATTTGCTAGACTTTGCTCCAGCTGCAGAACAAAGAGGTTAACAGGCACATCTACATATTGATCTGAGTCTCTAGGTCACAGTAAGGACAGGACGCATGAACACAATGCATGAAAGGTGACATTATCACAGTAGTGTAGCGGAAAAAACCAGGAGTAGCGAGTTGTCTGTCCTTAGTCTGTTTGTGGGGGTTTTCCCAAACCGCCACAACTGTATCAAAAATGTCTGCTGATATATTTATTATATCTGTCAACAGTCCATCAGTTTTCAACAGTTTACACACCGACAGCAGACGATATGTAGTTGATCCATATAAAAGATCAAAACACTCTCCCATCACATGTTTTTGAAGGCAAAGTCTGCACATTAGCAAAGCATCAAGCTCCCGATCATTTTGCTGTACAATATAGTCTATGTGGCAAACCACGGGCAGCCCCCTTGATAGCTTTAAGAACCGGCTGGATGACTGTTGGATCATTTCAGAGATTATAAATACATGTAGATGGACAATGTGAGAGCTCTTCAAAAGTGAATCCTGGACATTACTCTGACCGTCTGCTGGCTGGCTACAGTGAGACTTCAAGACCTGCCTTACCCATGATTTTAATAAAGCATCCTGCCAAACTTAAAACTAAAACTAGAAAAGCACTCAGAGCGCATACCTCCTACAAGGCTCCTTCCGTTCCTCATGGATCACCTCCAAAATGTAGTGGGTTCATGTGTAGACCAAGAGACAGTTCTGGTGAAAATTGCATCGAAGTCTATCCAGTAGTTTTGGAGGATTCTTACGAACACACTGTGAGAAGATAAGAGCCTTGGTAGAGGTATGCATTCTCAGATCATCACCAAAATGTTATGGGTTCGTCTCTAGCCCAAGGACCACCTCTGGTGAAAATTTCATTCATATCCATCCAGTAGTTTTGGTGTATTCTTGTTAACACACTGTGAGAAGATAAGAGCCTTGGTGGAGGTATGCATTCTGGGATCCTCACCAAAATGTAATGGGTTCCTTTGTAGCCCAAGGACCACCTCTGGTGAAAATCTCATCCAAATCCATGCAGTAGTTTTTTGTGTAATCCTGCTACACAAATACAAACGAGGTCCTTGGTGGAGGTATGCACTCTCAGATCATCGCCAAAATTTAATGGGTTCATTCTTGGACCAAGGGCTACCTGTGGTGAAAATTTCATCCAAATCCATCCAGTTGTTTTTGCATAATCCTGCTAACAAACAGACAGACAGATATACAGTACACACCACCCCGATTACATAACCTCCTTGGTGGAGGTGAAAATACTCCTCAAATAGATTTTTACAAAAGCTTGTTTCTGTCCTTGAGTGCTGTGGTTCTTCAGATGCTGATTTTTGTTCAGATGTTTGTTTTTGGGATGAGTTTGTTTTTAATTACCTCCGCCAAGGGAGGAGCTAATGGTTTTAGTGGTGTTGGTTGGTTTGTTGGTTTGTCTGACGGTTAGCAACATAACTCAAAAAGTTATGAACGGATTTTGATGAAATTTTCAGGAAAGGTATGTAATGGCACGGGGAACAGATGATTAGATTTTGGTGATGATCTGAGAGTGCATACCTCCACCAAGGGCTCGGTCTGCATTTGTGCGGCAGGACCACACCAAAACTACTGGGTGGATTTGGATGAAATTTTCACCAGAGATGCTTCTTGGGCTACAGAGGAAGCCATTACATTTTGGTGATGATCCGAGAATGCATACCTCTGCCAAGGCTCTTATCTTCTGACACAGTGTTAGCAACAATACTCCAAAATTACTGGATGGATTTGGATGAAATTTTTACCAGAGGTGGTTCTTGGGCTACAGAGGAATCCATAACATTTGGTGATGATCTGAGAATGCATACCTCCGCCAAGGCTCTTATCTTCTCACAGAGTGTTAGCAGCAATACTCCAAAACTAATGGACAGACTTTGGTGCAATTTTCACCAGAAGTGGCTCTATGCCTACACACAAACCCATTACATTTTGGAGGCGATACATGAGGGGCGGAACAAGCCTTGGCAGAAGTATGCGCTCTCTTGAGTGCTTTTCTAGTTAGTTATTTGATGCTATCAAAGCAGGAGTGTAGCCACGAATGCTCATAACTGAGGGTGAGAGCAGTAAGTCCAGTCTCATGGACTGGAGTGAAAAAAAACTTGCTTGTTTTAAAGATTGCTCACAAAGGTACAGCCGCGGACAAAATTGTTGGTACCCCTCTGTTAATGAAAGAAGAACCCACAATGGTCACAGAAATAACTTGAATCTGACAAAAGTGGTAATAAATAAAAATTCTATGAAAATTAACCATTGAAAATCAGACAATGCTTTTGAATTGTGGTTCAACAGAATTATTTTAAAAAACAAACTCATGAAACAGGCCTGGACAAAAATGATGGTAACCTTAACTTAATATTTTGTTGCACAACCTTATGAGGCAATCACTGCAATCAAACAATTTCTGTAACTGTCAATGACGCTTCGGCACCTCTCAGCAGGTATTTTGGCCCACTACTCATGAGCAAACTGCTCCAGCTGTCTCAGGTTTGAAGGGTGCCTTCTCCAGACGGCATGTTTCAGCTCCTTCCACAGATGTTCAATAGGATTTAGATCAGGGCTCATAGAAGGCCACTTTAGAATAGTCCAATGTTTCGCTCTTAGCCATTCTTGGGTGGTTTTACCTGTGTGTTTTGGGTCATTATCCTGTTGCAAGACCCATGACCTGCGACTGAGACCAAGCTGTCTGACACTGGGCAGCACATTTCTCTCTAGAATACCTTGATAGTCTTGAGATTTCATTGTACCCTGCACAGATTCAAGACACCCTGTGCCAGAAGCAGCAAAGCAGCCCCAGAACATAATAGAACCTCCTCCATGCTTCACAGTAGGGACAGTGTTCTTTTCTTGGTATGCTTCATTTTTGCATCTGTTAACATAGCGCTGATGTGCCTTGCCAAAAAGTTCCAGTTTTGTCTCGCCTGTCCATAGAACATTCTCCCAGAAGCTTTGTGGCTTGTCAACATGCAGTTTAGCAAATTCCAGTCTGGCTTTTTTATGATTTGTTTTCAACAGTGGTGTCCTCCTTGGTCGTCTTGCATGAAGTCCACTTTGGCTCAAACAATGATGGATGGTGCGATCTGACACTGATGTACCTTGACCTTGGAGTTCACCATGAATGTGTTTAGAGGTTGTTGTGGGCTCTTTTGTTACCATTCGTATTATCTGTCTCTTCCATTTTTCCTCCTGCAGCTATGTGCAGGGAGGTTGGCTACAGTCCCGTGGATCTTAAATTTCTGAATGATACAGTTAGGCCCAAAAATATTTGGACAGTGACACAAGTTTTGTTATTTTAGCTGTTTACGAAAACATATTCAGGATACAATTATATAATCAATATGGGCTTAAAGTGCAGACTCTCAGCTGTAATTTGAGAGTATTCACATCCAAATTGGAGCAAGGGTTTAGGAATTACAGCTCTTTAATACGTACCCGCCTCTTTTTCAAGGGACCAAAAGTAATTGGACAATTGACTCAGAAGGCTGCAAAAAAAAAAATAACAAGGCTGCATGGGCTCTTCCCTCATTAACCTGTCATCAATTAAGCAGTCAAAGGTCTGGAGTTGATTCCAGGTGTGGCATTTGCATTTGGAAGCTGTTGCTGTGAACACACAACATGCGGTCAAAGGAGCTCTCAATGGAGGTGAAACAGACCATCCTGAGGCTGAAAAAAAAAAGAAGAAATCCATCAGAGAGATAGCAGAAATGTTAGGAGTGGCCAAATCAACAGTTTGGTACATTCTGAGAAAAAAGAGTGCACTGGTGAGCTTGGGAACTCAAAAAGGCCTGGACGTCCACGAAAGACAACAGTGGTGGATGATCGCAGAATCCTTTCCATGGTGAAGAACAACTCCTTCACAACGTCCACTCAAGTGAAGAACACTCTTCAGAAGTCTACCATAAAGAGAAGACTTCATGAGAGTAAATACAAAGGGTTCACCACAAGGTGCAAACCATTAATCAGCCTCAAAAATAGAAAGGCCAGAATTGACTTTGCCAAAAAACACCTGAAGAAGCCAGCCCAGTTCTGGAACAGCATTCTTTGGACAGATGAGACTAAGATCAACCTGTACCAGAATGATGGGAAGAAGAAAGTTTGGAGAAGAATTGGAACAGCTCATGATCCAAAGCACACATCTTCTGTAAAACATGGTGGAGGCAGTGTGATGGCATGGGCATGCATGGCTTCCAATGGCACTGGGTCACTTGTGTTTATTGATGATGTGACAAAAGACAGAAGCAGCCGGATGAATTCTGAAGTGTATAGGGATATACTTTCTGCTCAGATTCAGCCAAATGCAGCAAAGTTGACTGGACGGCGTTTCACGGTACAGATGGACAATGATCCAAAACATACTGCAAAAGCAACCCAGGAGTTTTTTAAAGCAAAGAAGTGGAATATTCTGCAATGGCCGAGTCAATCACAAGATCTCAACCCAATCGAGCATGCATTTCACTTGCTCAAGACAAAACTTAAGGCAGAAAGACCCACAAACAAGCAACAACTGAAGACAGCTGCAGTAAAGGCCTGGCAAAGCATCACAAAGGAGGAAACCCAGCGTTTGGTGATGTCCATGGGTTCCAGACTTCAGGCAGTCATTGCCTGCAAAGGATTCTCAACAAAATATTGAAAAGTAACATTTTACTTAGGGTTATGTTTATTTGTCCAATTACTTTTGAGCCCCTGAAATGAGGAGCGTTTGTATAAAAATAGCTACAATTCCTACATGTTTAATCATATATTTTTGTTCAACCCCTTGAATTAAACCTTAAAGTCTGCACTTCAATTCTGTTGTAGTTGTTTCATTTCAAATCCAATGTGGTGGCATGCAGAGCCCAAATCATGAAGATTGTGTCACTGTCCAAATATTTCTGGGCCTAACTGTATGTGCAACTGTAGTCACAGGAACATCAAGCTGCTTGGAGATGGTCTTATAGCCTTTTCCTTTAACATGCTTATCTATAATTTTCTTTCTAATCTCCTGAGACAACTCTCTCTCCTTTGCTTCCTCTGGTCCATGTTTAGTGTGGTACACACCATGTCAACAAACAGCACAGTGACTACTTGTCACCCTTTAAATAGGCCGGCTGACTGATTACAAGTTTGTAGACACCTGTGATGTTAATTAGAGGACACATCTTGGTTGAACATGTCCCTATGGTCACATTATTTTCAATCTTTTCTAGGGGTACCATCATTTTTGTCCAGGCCTGTTTCATAAGTTTGTTTTTTAAAATAATTCTGTTGAACCACAATACAAAAGCACTGTCTGATTTTCATTGGTTAATTTTCATAGAATTTTTATTTATTACCACTTTTGTCAGATTCAAGTTATTTCTGTGACCATTGTGGGTTCTTCTTTCATTAACAGAGGGGTACCAACAATTTTGTCCACGTGTGTACACCATGTGCCTGAAATTTCCTGTAAATTTAAATGTTTTTCTTTTTAATATTTTATACTGGGGCAGCACAGTGGTGGAGTGGTTAGCACTGCAGCAGCACAGCAACTCACCCTTGGCCGGGGAATCCTGAGTTCGATCCCAGCCCCTGACCAACAGTGATGTGTGTGGAGTTTGCATGTTCTCCCCATGTCTGCGTGGGTTTACTCCGGGATTTCTCCAGTTTCCTCCCACATGCCAAAAACATGCAAGTTAGGTTAATTGGCATCAAGCTGGGGATTCTAAATTGTCCTTAGGTGTGACTGTGAGAGTGAATGGTTGTCTGTCTCTCTGTGTTGGCCCTGCGATGGACTGGCGATCTGTCCAGTGTGTACCCTGCCTCTCACCCAAAGATGCTGGGATAGACTCCAGCCCCCTGCGACCCGAAAAGGATTAAGCGGAAGAAGATGGATGGATGGATTTATATTTTCTTTTTCATATTTTATACTGCAAAGTAAGAAATGATTGTTTTTGAAATTAACTAATTATTGTTGGAGGCCAAATGTTGCTTGAAGGAGTCCTACTCAGTATCGACATCAGCAGGTATTAGAGCCAAGATATCGACATTGAACTGACAGCCAAAAAAGCTGGATCAGTGCACGGTTTATAAAAAATATCCAGTCAGAATAATTATTTTAACATCACGCACTTATATAAATATTGTATTGTGCCCTGACACCCATAACACATTCATTTCTGCCTCCCAAAAATCGGGACTCAGACTGAGTACCTGAAGGTAATACGTGCACAAACATCTTTCCAGCTCAAGGACCCACAACACTGCACAACCTCCAGAGATAAGAGCGTGTCTGGTGGTTATTAACACAATAACTCAACTAGTCACACTTTAACTTACCTTTGACAAGACTGCAGACGGACACGGAACTGATGAATGAATGTGAGTGAAAGGGCTCGGTCATGTGGAGCCTGCATGTCTTGACCAGAACCCCTCTTCATTTTATTTAACCATAATTACCAAACTTAATTCTTCTTTTCAGCCTGAACTGAAGCTACAACAGTAAGTCGCGCAGATTTAGGAGGAGGTAAATAAATTTCACCTCTTCACCTTTCTATGTTTAGCGTTTCTTGTGCTGTTGCGGCTCCTAAAAAGCAAACGTCAGCTTCCTCTTTACTGTACAAATAACAACAGACTCACCAGTGAAGTTCAGCTGCACAGAGGGGGGATCCGCAGACCAGCTGTTGACGGCAAACGGCCCGTTTTCCCCCCGCTTCAAGGTGTCACGTAAACCACGCAGAGCAGAAATTCTTCTGATAATGTCCAACACGTTAGACAGACAGCTACCTCTTCACTCTATTTAGTGGTGTTATAAGACAAAACAGGGAAAAAACGGGGAAAAATTTTCAGCCTACACGTCAAAAAGAGGGAAAACGGCGTGTCGTGGTCGCGCTCGTCCAACTGGGGGCATCTATTGGACAATGGTTACGTCAATCAAAGCTTCCCCGAGAGTTTATTGGCTCACGTTCCAACACGTTCCGTCCACTCTCCATTCACGTAAGTAAACAAAATCGCCTGCTGTAGGCTTTTTTTTTTTTTTTAATCAACGCCTCTTTCAACGTTCATGTTCGACTTTTCTACAAGTTATCGTCCTCATTAGTGGCTTTTGAGGTTTTGATGACTCGAAATGACATTAGAATACCAAAACATATTTCGTATGGCATCACAAGAGTTGACATGAAATCATGCTGTAAATAAAATACACCTCATCTTGAGGACTCAGTCGCCACAAAACGTTTTAAATCCTTTTTAGTTGTCTATTTAGTTAATATTGTAGTTTGTATTGACATTTCAATTTTTGTGGGTACCTTGTGTTTGAAGGTCTTTTAGCACCTTGGGGGAGCCAGATTATTTAGCATCTCAGACAAGAGACAGTGGATAAACATGGGAGAACAATACTCGGGAGATTCCTGGTGAGATAGCAGGAAGGAGTCAAGGACGTAGGGGGTTGAATGCAGTGTGATGCAAATGTCATGTTGTGTGTGGAGAAATGCCATGAAACTTAAGAGGAGAGTGCCTGCTGAAATGTTCAGTCTGTTCTTTGCTTGTGAGATGTGAGTGTGTAATAAATCGTCTGAAATGAATCTGCCTCTTCATTTACACACTCCACACTGGTGACCCAAGACGTATTATGGAACACAAGGCAAGATCCCCGGAGCCAGCCCGGTCAGGAAGCTACAGCGAGGCGGCAGCCATCCCACAGACAGCCCGGACTGGAACCTCCAACCACGCGTGTGCGGTTTCAGTCAAGCTACCGGATTTCTGGCAGCACAACCCGCGCTCTTGGTTCCACCTCACCGAGGCCCAGTTCACCCTCCGGGGAGTAACAGCAGACGACACCAGATTCTACCATGTGGTCGCAGCGCTGGACGCCCGCACAGCTCAGCAGGTAGCGAGCCTGCTCGATCAGCCACCAGCCAGCAGCAAATATGAGGCGCTCAAGGCTGCGCTCATCCAGCGCTACACGCTCTCGGACTGTGAGAGAGTGGAGAGGCTCCTGATGCGGACCGAGTTAGGAGATGGTTCGGCCGTAGACCTGATGGAGAAGATGCTGGCGTTAATGGGCACGGACGACGGGCACTTTCTGTTTGCCCACCTCTTCCTCCGGAACCTTCCGACAGTGGCGAGAGCGGTTCTGGCCAATTCGCCGTTGCTGGCCGCACGCGACTACCGTGCGCTAGCCCAGGAGGCAGACAGGATCATCCTCACCACCAGGGCAATCACAGTCAACGCGGCAGCGGCGGAGCCCAGCGAGACGACCAGAGGAGGCGAGGAGCCACCGACGGTAGCAGCAGCGGGGGCCAAGGAGCGCCAGAGAGACACGCTCTGTTTCTACCACCGCCGCTTCGGAGAGAAGGCACGCAGATGTGCACCCCCGTGCCAATTCAAGCACTCGGGAAACGCCAAGGCCAGGGGTCGGTAGCAGCTGCGACCCTCGGTGAAGAGAACAAGCTGCTCTACTTGATGGAAGCACGCTCGGGGAGGCGTTTCCTCGTGGACACCGGAGCCCAGAAGAGTTTCATCCTGCCGACCTACGCTGACCGGCTGGCAGGACCTAGCGGCCCCGGGATGTTGGCAGCAAACGGCTCGGATATTAAGACCTTTGGTGAGAGGACTCTGCTCTTATCTCTACACGGCCGTACATATGAGTGGACTTTTGTTGTAGCAGCACTGAATTACCATATCCTGGGGGCTGATTTTCTGTGTGCACATGGTTTACTGGTTGATGTTGCTAACAGACGCCTGGTTAATGCACTGTCCTTTGACTCTCTCCCCTGTATAGCTCGAGTGACCCAGCCAATAGCACAAGCCAACGTCACAGCTACAGGCGGTAAGTTCCACACACTGCTCACTCAGTTCCCAGCACTCACAGTCCCGACGTTTTCCGCGGCCATCGCTAAACACGGGGTGGAGCACTTTATCACCACCACCGGGCCGCCCGTTTTTGCAAGACCTCGACGCTTGGACGCAGCTAAACTGGCCATAGCGCACGAGGAGTTCGCCAACCTGGAAAGGTTGGGCATCATCAGGCACTCGAACAGCCCATGGGCATCCCCACTACACATGGTCCCTAAAGCTGAGGGATCGTGGCGACCGTGCAGGGATTTCCGCAGGTTGAACATCGCCACAGTGCATGACCGCTACCCAATTCCCCACATACAGGATTTTTCCGTTCACCTTGCCGGAGCACGCATTTTTTCCAAAATAGACCTGGTCCGCGGTTACCACCAAGTCCCAGTGCGCGCTGAGGACATACCCAAAACAGCGGTAATAACTCCGTTCGGTCTATTCGAGTTCCTGCGCATGCCATTCAGGTCAAAATGAGCGGCACAGACGTTCCAGCGCATGATGGATGCAGTGCTGCGCGATCTCCCGTTCGTGTTTGTCTACCTGGACGACATCCTGGTAGCCAGTGCGTCTGAAGACGAACACGAAACCCACCTCACGACGGTTTTCCGGAGGTTGGAGGAGCACCGGTTAATAATCAACCCGGTGAAATGCCAGTTCGGCGTGACGGAGATTGATTTTTTGGGGCACCGCGTCTCTCCGGAAGGAGCGATCCCGCTGCCCGACAAGGTGCGCGCTGTGGCGGATTTTCCCCGGCCTCAGACAGTCAGGGCGCTGCAGGAATTTTGGGGGATGGTGAATTTTTATAACCGTTTCCTTCCCCGCGCGGCGCAGCTCATGCAACCATTGTACGCCACGCTCAAGAAACAGAAACCCGCGGATAGGGTCGAATGGACCCCAGAGCGAGAGCGGGTGTTCTCGGAAGTTAAAGCAGCCCTGGCAAACGCTGCGCTGCTGGCGCATCCGGACCCGGCGGCCCCCATAGCGCTCACCACCGACGCTTCAGACGTGGCCATAGGGGCTGTCGTGGACCAGCGCGTCGCCGGGGCTTGGCAGCCGCTCGCCTTTTTCAGCAGAACTTTGCGCGACAGCGAAGGCAAATACAGCGCGTTCAACAGAGAGTTGCTGGCTCTCCACCTGGCCATACGCCACTTCCAGTTCTGGCTGGAAGGGCGCAGCTTCACCACGTTCGTGGACCACAAGCCGCTAACATTCGCGATGGCCAAGGTTTCAGAACTGTGGTCGGGCCGGCAGCAGAGACAGCTGGCCGCGATCTCAGAGTTTACTACCGATATTCAGCATGTGTCGGGTAAACTGAATGTAGTGGCGGACTGCCTCTCGTGCACCGTGGTGGCCCCGGTCTGCATGGGGATAGATTACGCAGCCATGGCCGCGGAGCAGATTAGCGATGCAGACGTGCGCGCGTTCCAGTCTGGACCAACAGGGTTAAGGCTGGAGAGCAGGGTGCTGCAAGATGGCGGCCCCCCCAATCTGCGATGTCTCCACGGGTCGCCCGCGTCCGGTGGTCCCGGTCGCGTGGCGTCGCTGCGTGTTTGAGTCGGTTCACACTCTGGCGCACCCAGGAGTGCGCGCGTCGGTCAAAATGGTGGGAGAGAAGTTTGTGTGGCCGAGCCTACACAAGCAAGTGAAAGAGTGGGCTGCAGCCTGCGTGGCGTGCCAACGAGCAAAGGTACACAGACATACGAAGGCTCCCTTGGAGCCATTTCGTATTCCGGCTAAGAGGTTCGACCATGTTCACGTGGACCTCGTGGGCCCCCTCCCGCCATCACAGGGGTGCACGCACCTCCTGACAGTGGTGGACCGCACCACGCGCTGGACAGAAGCGGTCCCGCTGGCGGCAACTACATCCGCAGACGTAGCGCGCGCTTTTTTAACAGCATGGGTGGCGCGTTTTGGAGTCCCGTCGGACATTACGTCCGACAGGGGCCCTCAATTTGTTTCCGAACTCTGGTCCGCGATGGCCCGCAGCCTGGGTGTTACAATTCACCACACAACCGCGTACAACCCACAGGCCAATGGGTTATGCAAGCGTTTTCATAGATCACTGAAAGCAGCACTCAGGGCTTCACTGACGGATGCAAATTGGGTAGACAGGCTGCCGTGGGTTTTATTGGGGTTGCGCTCCGTGCCGAAAGAGGATCTGGAAGCTTCCCCGGCAGAGCTCGTTTTTGCGCAGCCACTACGGCTGCCCGGGGAATTTCTGCCAGATAATCCCGAGCCGGGCAGCTGCCCGTCTCAGCTTTTGCAGCGTAGCGCAAACACAGGCACGCTGCCGGGCCCTTCCCACCACAGTTTTCCGCGTGTTTTCGTGCCTAAAACTTTGAAGAGCGCGGAGTTCGTGTTTGTCAGACACAACGCCCACCGCCCTCCATTGCGCCCACCCTATGATGTACCGTTCAGAGTGTTGGAAACGGGATAAGCATTTTTTGCTAGACTTGGGGGGTAGAAGGGAAAAAATTGGCATAGACAGACTCAAACCCGCTTTCGTTGTGGCGGACGAGCAAGTGCTGTTGGCTAGGGCCCCTCGGCGTGGAAGACCCCCACGGAGAGCTCCCCAGGGAAACGATTCACCAGAGCAGCCACACAGACAGACCGAAGTGCCCCCCCCCCCCAGTCACAGCCCACCCGCAGTCAGACACACTCCCAGCAGCCCCCCACCAGCACAGCAGCGCCACGGAGGCGCCCAGTAACAGCAGATACGGAAGCCCAAGCAGCATGTGGACTGATATTCTATTGTTCTATCACAGCATGTGGACTGTTATTCTATTGTTCTATCTAAGATGCTGGGGGGGGGAGTTTAGCACCTTGGGGGAGCCAGATTACTTAGCATCTCAGACAAGAGACAGTGGATAAACATGGGAGAACAATACTCAGGAGATTCCTGGTGAGATAGCAGGAAGGAGTCAAGGACGTAGGGGGGTGAATGCAGTGTGATGCAAATGTCATGTTGTGTGTGGAGAAATGCCATGAAACTTAAGAGGAGAGTGCCTGCTGAAATGTTCAGTCTGTTCTTTGCTTGTGAGATGTGAGTGTGTAATAAATCGTCTGAAATGAATCTGCCTCTTCATTTACACACTCCACAGTCTATTTATAATGCCTTATGGTGTGCCCTGATCAAGGCACAAGCTTGACACAGATTACACATTATTCCAGTTGTTATGGGTAAAAAACAAATGCAGTGAATGTAGTTCTCTATGGACATTAATAACTGCAATATGTGATATCACAGTAATTTTATGTCTGAATAATCTCAGCTCAGATACAGTGGTGTGAAAAAGTGTTTGCCCCTTCCTGATTTCTCTTTTTATTTGTTTGTCACACGTAAATGTTTCAGATCAAACAAATTTAAATATTAGACAAAGATAAAACAAGTAAGCATAAAATGCAGTTTTTAAATGAAGTTGTTTATTATTAAGGAGAAAAAAATCCACCTATATGGCCCTGTGTGACAAAGTGATTGCCCCCTAAACCTAATAACTGGTTGGGCCACACTTAGCAACAGCAACTGCAATCAAGCATTTGCGATAATTGGCAATGAGTCTTTTACAGTGCTGTGGAAGAATTTTGCCCTACATATCTTTGCAGAATTGTTGTAATTCAGCCACATTGGAGGGTTTTCCAGCAGGAACCGCCTTTTTAAGGTCATACCACAGCATCTCAGTCGGATTCAGGTCAAGACTTTGACTAGGCCACTCCAAAGTCTTCATTTTGTTTTTCTTCAGCCATTCAGAGGTGGACTTGCTGGTGTGTTTTGGATCATTGTCCTGCAGCAGAACCTAAGTGCACTTCAGCTTGAGGTCACAAACAGATGGCCGGACATTCTCCTTCAGGATTTTTTGGTAGACAGCAGAATTCATGGTTCCATTTACCACAACAAGTCTTCCATGTCCTGAAGCAGCAAAACAGCCCCAGACCATCACACTACCACCACCATATTTTACTGTTGGTATGATGTTCCTTTTCTGCAGCTTCCAAAAAGTTCAACTTTTGTCTCGTCAGTCCACAAAGTATTTTATCAAAAGTCTTGGGGATCATCAAGATGTTTTCTGGCAAAACTGAGATGAGTCTTTATGTTCTTTTTGCTCAGCAGTGGTTTTTGTCTTGGAACTCTGCCATGCAGGCCATTTTTGCCCAGTCTCTTTCTTACGGTGGAGTCATGAACACTCATCTTAACTGAGGCAAGTGAGGCCTGCAGTTCTTTGGATGTTGTTGTGGGGTCTTTTGTGACCACTTGGATGAGTCATCGCTGCGCTCTTGGGGTAATTTTGGTCGGCCAACCACTCCTGAGAAGGTTCACCACTGTTCCATGTTTTCGCCATTTGTGGAGAATGGCTCTCACTGTGGTTCACTGGAGTCCCAGAGTTTAGAAACGGCTTTATAAGCTTTTCCAGACTGATAGGTCTCAGTTACTTTGTTTCTCATTTGTTTTTGAATTTCTTTGGATCGCAGCATGATGTCTAGCTTTTGAGGATCTTTTGGACTACTTCCATTTGTCAGGCAGGTCCTATTTAAGTGATTTCTTGATTGAGGACAGGTGTGGCAGTAATCAGGCCTTGGTATTGTTGGATAGTAATATTGTGTACATAGTTAGGGTGTACCAACATGGCGGTGGCCTGGGTGTAGTGGGATGTGACGCCCCGTCTTTCTGGTGGTGCCATCACGAGGAGTATAAGAGGACACAGCGGAAGGGGCTCTGTCTCTTCACTGTGGACTCTCAGGCTATACGGAGTGACTCCTGTTAGTTCCTGTTCGTTGTTACTAAAACTAGTAAACTGTCTCCTCACCTCTTCCTCATTTCTGGACGTAACATTTGTCGATGAAGGACAAAAGGGAATGGAGCAAGCTGCTACCGCTTTCCGGCCATTCTTGGGGGCTCCAGGAGAATCGGTTGTCCCCTGAGCCAGGTGGTACGCAGCCTTTGAGAATTATCTCATTGCACTGGACCTCGGAGACCTCAAGAA
This sequence comes from Pholidichthys leucotaenia, assembly GCA_020510985.1. NCBI lineage: Eukaryota > Metazoa > Chordata > Actinopteri > Cichliformes > Pholidichthyidae > Pholidichthys > Pholidichthys leucotaenia. The sequence goes on along the minus strand of CM035836.1, from coordinate 202,055,035 downwards.
ATTGCGTGCAAGGGCAATTCTGGTTCACAACTTAGGAATGGAGGGCCAGAGGATCCTGAGTACGTTAGGAGGTGGTGACTCATTCAACGACGTGGTGAGGCTGATGGTGGGCTATTTTCGCGCCCCTGAAAACACCATCATGAGGCGAATCCAGTTCAGATAGCGATACCAGCGGCCGGGTGAGTTGGTGCAACAATTTGTTGCAGATCTGCGGCAGCTAGCGGGAGAGTGTCGATTTGGTGCCTTGGAGGAAGAGATGGCCCACGACCAACTGGCGGAACACGTGCTATACTCCTCTGTGAAGGTTCGCCTCCTCACACATGCTGGAGAGCTGACACTTTTAGCCACCATGGATTTAGCACAACAACACGAGGCAGTGGAAATGTTGACAAAAAATCTTGGTGAGGAAGAAAAACTGCCAAGGAACGAGAAACAGTGGAAGGCACTGGCCCCAGATCCAGACAACAAGAGTGATGAAGAATACGCCTCCACTGTGAAAATTAGGTCTGCCCCGGGGACGCCAAGATGTTATGGCTGTGGATCCGCCAGGCACCACTACAAAGCAAGGGAGTGTCCAGCAAAGGGGAAGCGTTGTGGAAAGTGTGATCTGTTCCACCACTTCACAAGGGCCTGCAAAAACTTTGAGCAGGGGGACCAGAAACCAGAGAGGGGCTCTTCTACGAGGAAACCCACAGTGGTTCACATGGTCTCACCTAACACAGATGGACTCATTATTTGCAACATCGAATTGAACGGGATGGTGGTGCCGCTGATGCTAGACATGGGATCGGTGACCTCCATCCTGAATTGGGCTACAGTGAAGAACTTTTTCCCGCATTATAGAGTGAGCAGGTCCGACATTGTGTGTTATGGTTATGGAAACAACCCCTTGGACATTGTGAGCTCACTGATGCTCTCAGCGAGATACAAATCAGCGTCGATGTGTGCAGTGGAGTTCATAGTGTCCGTTGAAGGAGCTAACCTAATGGGCTGTGACCTGTTTTATGGACTCGGATTCTCCATTGCCTGCAGGGTGGGAGAGGAGTGGTCTGGCTGTGGGCTGTGGGACCGGCCCTTTTATGAAGGAAATGACAACAAAGTGTGGGACTTGAACCTGCCCGGGACGAGTAATGACGGGCGTGACTGACACCATGGAGCGCCGTCACAGGGAGTTCCCGGTACCAGTGTTCGCGGTACCCTGGACGAGGGACCTGAACGGCATGGTTGGACGCCTGTGGGGGCGAGTAGAGCCAGCGAGCAGGCACAGCGTAGTTCCGGTGGCCAACCGAGTACCATCGTCGACCTGGGCGCTGCCGTGGGTGATTCAGCTCAACAAATGAAAGAGAGCGAGGTGAGACCAAGTGCAAGATCAGAGGCAGATCTCGGACCGGGTCGGTGGGAACCCTCCGACATCGTACAGAAACCAGGTCACAACGCCGTGGACCACGAAGGCCAGTGAGTACTCCCCTAAGAGTTGGTAATAAAGTCAGCCCTACAGTTGAGTCTCAGCTTGGTGGGGTCCGCAAATCACATGAACAGCGGGATGACCAGGGACAGCTGTGGATAGTGAGGACCCACGATGACGGTTACCTGGAACGGTCAGATGGATCCACAAGGCACCCAAATGAGCTGCTGGAAATGGGAGACAGGAGACGCCCGAGCAGCCTGTCTCCGTTGAGGAAACGGTGGAGACGCTCTAGAAGCGGGCCGCCGCACGGACGTTCCAGAGGGGAGCCTCCAGGGGGTCCTTAGTGAGACTTTAATGGGGGTTAGCGGTGTGTTTTGATGTGTTGTGTTTATGTTATTGCTATTTTTGGTGCTTCAAAAAAAAAAAAACGCTCACTTTTGGTGCAAGTTTTCACTGTCTGTGTGTGTGTATGGGGAAATGGGTTACATAGATGTGTGAGTGGTTAAAGTGAATAGTGATGTGCGAAATGTAAATTTGCCCCAGTGCTGTGTGTGTTTGATGTGCCCATGCTGTGGGGTGGGAGTGCTGGGGTGGAGGGATCTGGGACTGCCATTAGGTTAAGTGTACATACTGTTTATATGTGTTTATAGTTCGAAATGTGTTTATAGTTCGAAATGTATTAGAATTGTATAGGATATGTGGGGATTAGTTTTCTTTCTGTGTGTGGCCCTTTTACGTTCACACGCTGTACTGACTGAAATGGCGAAAGAGTCCGCGGGGCCTGTGTGGTGTGCATGGATAGTCTTGTGTAAATTAAATTATAACCTTTTATTGTCATTCTGTGGAGAATGTGCTCAAGGATGAGACTGAGTTTATTCCTCAGGTTCAGCTTTATTCACAGATCACATACTCCAACAATCTCAAAGCAGGAAAAGAGAAAGAATAATCTCACAACTCCTTTTTTATACCCCGGACATCAAAACTCAAGTCACATGGTGTTTAAGCAAACATACAGTCACATGGTACTTAATCCCAGTCACAATGTAGTAACCCCTCTGATCTTCCACACCATTGTCCTTTAGTCTCTGGTGGTCTGGGAATCTCCCCAGGTCATCTCCCTGAAACAAAGGCCAAATCTCACACTCTCTCGTTGTGGAGACTCAGTCCTTTTGTTCCACGAGATGTGCAGCATACAATAAACACACAGCAATATATTTGTGGAGCATATATAACCAACATACGTGCCCATATGTGCCCACATGACCCCCCCCCAAACGTCTAAAATGGAACAAACATAACCAGAGATGCATGACATAATAACATTACTACATATCAATCCACCAGTTGCCTAGGCCTAAGTCTTCTGCCGTATTTGCTGTAAGCCGGCTTTACTGCTTCCTCAGCATCCTCCTGCCGTGGAACTGTTGCCTGTGGATTAAAACTGTTAGTCAATCTCTGTGGGTGTTCTGGAGAATGCCCTCTAGGGGGTCTGCCACGACGGGGGGCCCTCGCCAACTGCACTGCTTCATCCGCCAAAACAAAAGCGGGTGTGAGTCTGTTTATACCAATTAACTCCTGTCTGTCTCCCAAATCCAGCAAAAAATGCTTCTCTCCTGTTTCCAGCACCCTGAACGGTCCATCGTAAGGCGGCCGCAAGTTTGGGCGATGTGCATCATGTCTGACAAAAACAAACTCTGCATTTTTTAAGGCTTTCAGCACAAAAACGCGTGGAAAACTGTGATGAACCGGGCCCGGAAGCGTGTTTGATCCCGTGTCGCTCTGCAACAGCTGAGCGGGGGGGCAATTTGGCACAGGATTATCGGGGAGAAATTCCCCAGGCAGACGGAGAGGCTGTGCAAAAACTAACTCAGCTGGGGAGGCTTGCAAATCCTCCTTAGGTGCAGAACGCAACCCCAATAAAACCCATGGAAGCTTGTCTACACAATTTGTGCCCGTAAGCAACGCTCTGAGGGCTGCTTTCAATGACCTATGGAAACGTTCACATAAACCGTTAGCCTGTGGGTTGTACGCGGTAGTGCGGTGGATCGTTACCCCTAGGCTGCGGGTCATCGATGACCAGAGCTCGGAAACAAATTGAGGACCTCTGTCGGACGTTATGTCCGACGGAACTCCAAGGCGCGCTACCCAAGCTGTTAAAAACGCGCGCGCCACCTCCTCGGCTGTGGTTGATGCCAGTGGGACCGCTTCCGGCCAACGCATGGTGCGGTCCACCATAGTCAAAAGATGTGTGACGACGGAAGGGGGCCTACCAAGTCGACATGCACATGATCAAAGCGCTTAGCCGGGATGTGAAAAGGCTCCAAAGGAGCTCTAGTGTGTCTGTGTATTTTGGCTCGCTGACGCGCTACGCAGGCTGTCGCCCATTCCTTGACCTGTTTGCGCAACCCTGGCCACACAAATTTCTCTCCTACCATTTTGACCGATGCGCGCACCCCCAGGTGCGCCAGAGAATGGATCGAGTCAAAAACACGGCGGCGCCACGCAGCTGGTACCACCGGACGCGGCCGCCCAGTGGAGATATCGCAGATTAGCGGGGGCATACCATCTTGCAGCACCCTGTCCTCCAACCTTAACCCTGTTGGTCCAGACTGGAGCGCGCGCACGTCCGCGTCGCTAACCTGCTCCGCGGCCATGGCTGCATAATCTAACCCTACGTGGACCGGGGCTGCACGCGCTTCCGCGTCGCTACCCTGGCCCGCGGCCATGGCTGCAGAGTCTGCCCCCACGGGGCCTGGAGCTGTCACAGCACGTGAGAGGCAGTCTGCCACTACATTATGTTTACCTGCGACATGCTGGATATCGGTGGTAAACTCCGATATCGCAGCCAGCTGTCTCTGCTGCTGGCCCGACCATGGTTCCGAAATCTTGGCCATCGCAAAAGTCAGCGGCTTGAGGTCCACGAACGCGGTGAAACGGCGTCCTTCCAACCAGAACTGGAAATGGCGGATAGCCAAGTGTAGCGCGAACAACTCCCTGTCGAACGCGCTGTACTTTCGCTCGCTATTGCGCAAGGTTTTGCTGAAAAACGCGAGCGGTTGCCAGGTCCCAGCTACATACTGTTCAACGACCGCCCCTACTGCTAAATCGGACACGTCAGTAGTGAGCGCCATGTGTGCTGTTGGAACTGGGTGTGCCAACAAGGTAGCGTTTGCCAAAGCTGATCTGACTTGAGAGAATGCGCGCTCCCGCTCAGGAGACCATTCGAGTTTATTCGTGGGTTTTTGTTTTTTTAGTGCAGCGTACAATGGTTGCATGAGCTGCGCTGCGCTGGGGAGGAAACGGTTATAAAAATTAACCATTCCCAAAAACTCCTGTAACGCTTTAACCGTTTGAGGGTGGGGAAAATTTGTTATTGTGCGCACTTTATCGGGCAGAGGGACCGCTCCTTCTGGTGAAACGCGATGCCCCAAAAAATCAGTCTGCGCCACCCCAAACTGACACTTCGCTGGGTTAATTATTAATCCGTGCTCTGCCAACCTCCGGAAAACTGCTGTGAGATGGCTTTCGTGTTCATCTTCGGACGTGCTGGCTACCAAAATGTCGTCCAAATAGATGAACACGAAAGGGAGGTCACGTAGGACCGCGTCCATCATGCGCTGGAACGTCTGCGCCGCACCCTTGAGTCCAAAAGGCATGCGCAAAAACTCAAAAAGCTCGAAAGGAGTTATTACCGCTGTTTTGGGTATGTCCTGAGCGCGCACTGGAACCTGATGGTAACCGCGTACCAAATCTATTTTAGAAAAAATGCGTGCCCCCGCCAAATGAACCGAAAAATCTTGGATGTGCGGGATCGGGTAGCGGTCGTGTGCAGTGGCGTTATTCAACCTGCGGAAATCACCGCAAGGTCGCCACGAGCCATCAGCCTTTGGGACCATGTGCAATGGTGAAGCCCAGGGGCTTTTCGAACACCTGATGATGCCCAGTTTTTCCAGGTTGGCAAACTCCTCGCGTGCTATGGTCAGTTTAGCTGAATCCAGGCGCCGAGCTTTTGCAAAAACGGGCGGGCCGGTGGTAGTGATATAATGTTCCACCCCATGTTTAGCCACTGTCGCCGAAAACGTTGGGACTGTGAGTGCTTGGAACTGAGTGAGGAGTGCGTGGAACTTACCACCCGCAGCTGTGATGTTGGCTTGTGCAGTTGGCGGCGCCACTCGAGCTGTGCAGGGAATAGAGTGAAAAGACGTCTATTAGCAAGATCAACCAATAAACCATGTGAGCACAAAAAATCAGCTCCTAACATGTTGAAATTAACTGCAGCTATAACAAAAGTCCACTCAAATGCACGGCCCTGCAAAGACAGAAGCAGGGTCCTCTCACCGAAGGTCCTAATCGCTGAGCCGTTCGCTGCTGACACCAGGGGGCCCTTAGACGGTGTCAGCCGGTCTGCGTAGGAAGGCGTGATGAAGCTCAGCTGGGAGCCTGTGTCCACGAGGAAATGCCTCCACGAGCGTGCCGCTACCGACCTCCGGTCTTGGCGTTTCCCGAACGCTTGAAGTGGCACGGTGGGAGGCACTTGTGTGCCCTCTCTGCAAAGCGGCGATGATAGAAGCACAGGACGTCGTCTGCTCCGTGTCGCCTGGTCCTCGCTGCTGCCGTCGTCGGTGCGTCTGGTACTGTAACCACTGGCCCCATGCCGTCTCCGGACGCTGCTCCTAGCTCTGCTGCTGCGGCCGAAACCACGCTCCGTTTGTGGGCGTCGACGAGTCGCTGCGCCTCCTTGCTCAGCCCATGGTAGTCTCGCCGGGCCAACCGAGGTGAGTCTGCCAGGGTAACTCTCACCGCTGGTGGCAGGGTCTGGAGGAAAAGGTGGGCGAAGATAAATTCGCAATCCTCGGAGTCTTTCAGCCTCAGCATTTTCACCATCAGGTCTACGGGACTGTCGTTCTCCGACTCCGTCAACGCTAGGAGCTTCTCTGCTCGCTGTTGCACTGAGGGGGTGAAGTGGCTGATAAGCGCAGCCTTCAATGCGCTGTATTTGTCGCTGTCCGGTGGGTGATTGACCAGATCTTCCACCGTCTGGACTGTGTGGCTGTCCAGCTTCGCCACCACATGGTAGAATTTCGTGTCGTCCTTCGAGATTCTCTGGAGGTTGAACTGCGCCTCCACTGCGCTAAACCAGGAGCGCGGACTATGCTGCCAGAAGTCGGGCAGCCGGAGTGTGGTGGCAGCCATCAGGCTGGCTTCTGCCGAGCCCCGCTCGGGAGAATTATCTCTGCTCATTCTTCGTCGTAAGGTCACCTCCCTGAAACAAAGGCCAAATCTCACACTCTCTTGTTGTCTCCTTGGAGACTCAGTCCTTTTGTTCCACGAGACATGCAGCATACAATAAACACATAGCAATATATTTGTGGAGCATATATAACCAACATACGTGCCCATACAACCAATCATGTACAGTAGAACGAGATTGTGTTTTTCCTATCTACAGTGTTAATCACACACACCCCAAGTGTAGAATCAGAGGGCCGCTGCCCTGCAAGGCGCCGCCACAGATTTCCCTCCTCCATTCCGTTATTGCTGAGCACCAAGCTGGACTGCAGGAAGTTCCACTTTTATATGGTCTTCGGCATGACCTAGCCAGGATTTGAACCCCTGCCTCCCGGGTGTGGGGCGGATGCTCTACCAACTGAGCCACCACTCCGGTGTGGCTCAGCGTACTTAGATTGTTTACAATAATGTTTAGAGTGTGTATCGGGTTGCAAAATTTGGGAGGGCCTGATTAGCGTGCTTGCAGTTTTCTTCGGGGGGGGGGGGGGTTGATAGTAATATTGTGTACATAGTTAGGGTGTACCAACATGGCAGTGCCCTGGGTGTAGTGGGAGGTAAAAGCCCCGTCTTTCTGGTGGTGGCGTCACAGGGAGTATAAGAAGACACAGCGGAAGGGGTTCTGTCTCTTCGCTGTGGACTCTCAGGCTATATGGAGTGACTCCTGTTAGTTCCTGTTCGTTCTTACTAAAACTAGTAAACTGTCACCTTGCCTCCTCCTTATTTCCAGACGTAACAGGTGTGGCTAGAGAAACTGAACTCAGCCTTCCAAAGATGTGATAAATCACAGTTAATTTATGTTTTGGGGGGGATCACTTTTTCATATAGGGCCATTTAGGTTTGGAATTTTTTTTTTACCCTTAATAATAAACACCTTCATTTAAAAACTGCATTTTGTGTTTACTTGTGTTATCTTTGTGTAATATTTAAATTTATTTGATGATCTGAAACATTTAAATGTGACAAACATACAAAAAAAATGAGAAATCAGGAAGGGACAAACACTTTTTCACACCACTGTATGTGGTTCACGCTCTAACTCCAGTGTGTTGTTTCAATAAAGGCTGTTGGATAATATTTTGGAGAAGTTTAATGGAATGAGAATTTGTATTTATTTGTTTTAACTTAGAGTCAGATGAATGGACTATGATTTGTGATGTTATACTGAGTTTCTCACATTTTTAACTCAGGAAGGGTAAGTTTCTTCTTTTTTTTTTCCATTGAACCACCTGGAAATACACTGCACTTGGCAGCATGCATGAGGACACCATTTCCATGGGGGAGATGTTGCTTCTTTCAGCAAGACAATGCAAAACCACATTCTACAGGTTTTCCAATGCCAGACTTGGTCATGCTTGCATTTCCTTGTAAAATAAAAATAAACATGCTTTTGAGCTGTTGAACGAAACTATCACGAGAATTTAAAAAACAACAACATGGGTACTCATGAATAATAAACAAAAGGGAAAAACACTTTTAACCTTCCATGATGATGTTCCTTGTTTACTTCCATCCATCCATCCATCCATCCATCTTCTAGCGCTTAATCCTTTTCGGGTTCCAGAGGGGCTGGAGCTTATCCCAGCATCTTTGGGTGAGAGGCAGGACAGATCGCCAGTCCATCGCAGGGCTAATACAGAGCAATAGACAACCACTCACTCTCGCATTCATACCTAAGGACAATTTAGAATCCCCAGTTGATACCAATTAACCTAACTTGCATGTCTTTGGCCTGTGGGAAGAAACCAGAGTACCCGGAGAAAACCCACACAGACACGAGGAGAACATGCAAACCACACACAGAAGGGTCAGCGATGGTCAGGGGGTAGGATCAAACCCATGATGGTCAGGGGTGGGATCGATCCCCTGACCTTCTTTCTGTGATGCCACAGTTAACCATTGCTCCACTGAGCTGTCCTGCTCGACTTCCCTTCCTCTGAGATGCAGTACTCTGAACTTCCAATAGAGGGAGACACAGTACGTATTGTGGTTGTTGAACATGCTGGTTCTGTTGGCCGAAACACTCTGTTGAGAATATATAATATATAATATATAAGCGAATAAACCTAAAAAAAAAACCAAAAAAAAACTATACATAAATAAAACTAAAATAGCCTGACAACAACTCAAGTGTCATTTGATGTCATGTTCAAGAACACCTGACATTTTTACAGCCCTTTTCTCTAAAACTGGGCAAAGCTTGAAAAAAGTGGAAAATGCATATTTGACTTAGACAGCAAAAGTACAATGACCAATACTATACGATACACCAGAGCTTTGTCCACAGACTTATCATTCACAGAAACACCACATCACCAAAAATGCTCACTATAACAACAATCCAGGTTTTTATATTACTGCTGCATTGTCTGAAACCAAAAATGCAAGCATGGGTCTTGAGAATAAGATAGTGACATTAAATTGCTATTCAAGAACTCCAGATGTTCCCCATAGAGTGTCGAGTTCTGTGTGTGCGCGTGGGCGTGGGCGTCAATCTGAAATGTGGTGACACAAAGGAGATGACACCCCACCCAGTACTTCGGGGTGTTGTGCGTGCCAACCAAGGGCACCAGAGTGCTGGGGAGTATGAAGCAAATAAAGATGTGCCTTTCGCCCCCGCTGTGCCAGGCTCACACCTGAGGACACAGGGGCACGAATGTGGCGTGTATGTTAATGTGTATGTTAAGATAAGATAAGATAAACTTTATTGTCCCTCAAGGGGAAATTTGTCTTGGGCTTGTCACCCGTGCTGCAACCACACAATCCACACATACACAATGGATGTAGTACATAGTGAATGAAATAAAACCCAATAAATAATACAAGTACATACATACATAAATATATAACAGCAGTCATTAAGAACAGGAGTTATCAGTGTCCCTGACCTATTTATCTGAGTTTAAAAGTTTTACTGACGTCGGGATAAATGAGTTCTTGTATCTATTGAACCTGCACTTGGGGACTCTGTATCTCCTCCCTGAGGGCATCCGCACATATTCATTGTTTTAGTACATGGCTCATGTCACTGATTATTTTTTGAGCTTGTCTACAGGCTGCCTGGTCGTGTAAGATCTGCATGGGTAAATACTCTTTAACTCCAATAATTTTCCATGCTGTATGAATTAAACGCAACACTCTGTTCTTAAGTTTCACAGAGAGGTTGCCAAACCAAGCTGTAATGCTGTATCTAATACAGCTCTCCAACACAGCCTGGTAAAACATTAGCATTGTGGAGCCCATAGTTATAACCTATGTAACTCACATGTGGCTGGCTGAATTCAACCAAGAGAGACTTTGAGCTAGCCATGGGTATTGACTTCACACCTCAAGAGGAAGACATGTCTGCACCCCCTGGGGACTCAGGAGAGATGAGAAGATTACCCGGCCTGACCTTTGGGGGTCGGAAAGGAGAACAGAAGGACTCTGGGTGTTCTATTAGAGATGAAAGAATGTAGCTGAGTATTGTGACTTTTGTGTGTGATGTATTGTTAGAAGATGAATGCATAAAAGTATGTGTGTGACTGCGTCCTGTCTCTTTTCACTCCGATCGAGAGAGGACGTAGGATGAATGGGGAATTAAAGCAGATACTGGAAAAATCATCCAGTCTCCTCAATTCTTGACTCCTACAATTGGGGACAACGACGCGTTCCTTTTCAAACATATTTTCCTGAGAACCCTCCCAGCGCACACGAGAGGTTCCCTGTCCAGCAGGAGATGTTTGACCCAGCAGGACTTCCGTGACCTGGCCCAAGAGGCGGAGCGGCTCCTCAACGCCTGCGAGGAACCAGAGGCTTCCGTGGCAGCGGCAGACCTCGGCACGGCGGCCGGGGGCAGTGTGGAGCCAGAGACGGCAGTGACCACCCCAGCGGCGACAGCAGCGGCGAGATTCCGTGGCAGAGGAGATGACGGCCTCTGTTTTTACCATCGACGTTTCGCTGGAAAGGCGCACAAATGCATCCCGCCCTGCAAATTCAAAAAGCAGGGAAACGACCGGGCCGGGAGTCGTTAGCAGCTTCCACTCTCGGCGAACGGAACAAGCTGCTTTATCTGACAGACGCGGGCTCCGGGCGGCAATTCCTGGTGGACACCGGAGCCCAGAGGAGCTTCATCACTGCCACCTATGCTGATCGGATCGCGGGACCCCGCGGAGACGGAGCGACAGCAGCCAACGGCTCCAGCATCAAGACGTACGGAGAGAGAACCTTGTCTCTGTCCTTCCACGGCCGCGCCTATGAGTGGAATTTCATCGTGGCGGCAGTGAGCTTCAATATGTTAGGTGCTGATTTTCTGTGTTCACATGGTTTGTTAGTTGACCTGGCCAACAAACGACTAGTAAATGCACTCTCTTTCTGTTCTATCCCTTGTGCAGCTCGGGTGTGCCCGCCGCCAGTACAGACCAACGTCGCCACAGCAGGTGGTAAGTTTCACAGCCTTCTACACCAGTTCCCAGCACTCACAGTTCCTACTTTTTCAGCTAAGGTGGCGAAGCACGGGGTGGAGCACTTTATTACCACGAGTGGCCCACCCGTTTTTGCGAAGGCTCGGCGCTTGGATGCAGCTAAACTCTCCATTGCGCGCGAGGAGTTCGCCAACCTGGAAAGGTTGGGCATAATTCGCCGCTCGAAGTCCGCTTGGGCTTCCCCCCTCCACATGGTACCTAAAGCTGACGGCTCATGGAGACCTTGTGGCGATTACCGCAGGTTGAACAATGCCACAGCGCAGGACCGGTACCCGATTCTGCATATCCAGGACTTTTCAGTGCATTTGGCGAAGGTGCAAATTTTTTCCAAAATAGACCTGGTCCGCGGTTATCACCAAGTCCCGGTCCGAACAGAGGACATCCCCAAAACAGCCGTAATAACCCCGTTCGGGCTTTTTGAGTTTTTACGAATGCCTTTTGGCCTTAAAGGCGCCGCACAAACCTTCCAACGGATGATGGATGCAGTGTTGCGCGACCTTTCTTTCGTTTTTGTCTATTTAGACGACATTTTGGTAGCCAGCACCTCCGAGGAGCAGCACGCAAAACACCTCACGACAGTTTTTCAGAGGTTAGGAGAGCATGGGTTGATAATCAACCCGGCCAAGTGCCATTTTGGCGTGGCACAAATCGACTTTTTAGGGCACCGCATTTCCTCGGAGGGAGCAGTTCCTCTGCCGGCCAAAGTACGCGCGGTGGCAGATTTTCCCCAGCCTCGAACGGTAAAAGCGTTGCAAGAATTTTGGGGGATGGTGAATTTTTATAACCGTTTCATACCCCACGCAGCGCAGCTTATGCAGCCCTTGTACACCGCGCTCAAAAAGCAGAAGCCCTCCCATGTGATTGAATGGTCCCTGGAGCGGGAGCACGCATTCACAGAGGTTAAACGGGCACTGGCAAACGCGGCACTGTTGGCCCACCCAGACCCGGCAGCCCCCATAGCGCTAACCACGGACGCGTCAGATGTGGCCATAGGGGCCGTAGTGGAGCAGCAGGTTGCCGGGGTTTGGCAACCACTCGTATTCTTCAGCAAGTCCCTACGTGAGGCTGAGCGAAAGTACAGCGCGTTTGACAGGGAGCTGCTGGCGCTCCACTTGGCTATTCGCCATTTCCAGTCCTGGTTGGAAGGGCGGCGTTTCACCGCATTTGTCGACCACAAACCGCTCACTTTTGCGATGTCCAAAACTTCAGAACCGTGGTCGGGGCGGCAACAGAGACAGCTGGCCGCAATTTCTGAATTTACCACCGATATTCAGCACGTGGCCGGTAAAATCAATGTGGTTGCAGACTGTCTGTCACGCGCGGTAACAGCACCCGTCCGCGCGGAAACGGATTGCGCGGCCGCTTACCCAGAGCGCGGTAACAGCGCGGACACACGCGCGGCTCCGGTCCACGTGGGAATAGATTATGCAGCCATGGCGGCGGAGCAGAGCGAGGACGCGGACGTGCGCGCGCTCCTGTCTGGACCAACAGGGTTAAGGCTGGAACGCAGAAATCTACAAACCGGTTTCCCCCCTCTTATTTGCGATGTATCCACGGGGTGACCACACCCGGTGGTGCCAGCCGCGTGGCGCCGCCGCGTTTTTGACGCCGTGCACTCCCTAGCGCACCCAGGGGTGCGCGCTTCGGTGAAAATGGTGGAGGAGAAGTTTGTTTGGCCGAGCCTGCGCAAGCACGTGAAGGAGTGGGCTAAAACCTGCATGGCTTGCCAGCGCGCTAAGATTCACAGGCACACTAAGGCGCCCTTAGAACCGTTCCACATTCCGGCTAAAAGGTTTGATCATGTGCACATGGACCTCGTGGGCCCCCTGCCCACTTCACAAGGGTTCACGCATCTCTTGACAATGGTAGACCGAACCACTCGTTGGCCGGAAGTGGTCCCGTTAACATCGACCACAGCGGCAGAGGTGGCACGCGCTTTTTTAACAGCCTGGGTAGCGCGGTTCGGGGTCCCGTCAGATATTACGTCTGATGGGGGACCTCAATTTGCGTCGGAACTGTGGTCAGCAGTGGCCAGCGGCTTAGGAGCGGCGGTACGTCGCACGACCGCTTACCATCCCCAGGCCAACGGTTTATGCGAGCGTTTTCACAGGTCTTTGAAGGCAGCCCTCAGAGCGTCACTGACGGACACAGATTGGGTAAACAAACTACCATGGGTTTTATTGGGGTTGCGTTCAGCACCCAAAGAGGATCTAGATGCCTCACCAGCAGAATTGGTCTTCGCACAACCGCTCAGGCTGCCAGGCGAGTTTTCACCCGACCACACGGCACCAGGCCCCTCCCCGATCCGGGGGTCTCTGAGTAACACGGGAGCAGAAATGCTCCCGGGCCCCGCTCATCACTCTTTCCCGCGTGTGTTCGTGCCCCAGGCTTTACGAGACGCAGAGTTTGTTTTTGTCAGGCACGATGCTCAGCGGCATAGCCTCTGCCCACCTTATGACGGTCCATTTCGAGTGCTGGAAACCGGGGAGAAATATTTTGTGCTAGATTTGGGGGGCAGGAGGGAGACGATCAGTATCGATAGATTAAAGCCTGCTTTTGTGTTGCATAACGAGTCTGTACGGCCGGCGGGCGTGCCTCAACGCGGCAGGCCTCCAAAGGGGCGGCCCCGGGACCCCCCACGGGGGGCAAATAACCCTTCTCCCCCTCACTCCACAGATGCACAGCAGGACGGCCCAACACAGAGCAGGAGACCTGCATACAGCAGATTCGGGAGGAGATTGAAACCTAAGCTGCATGCAGAATGATGTGGTTTGGGGTTTTTTGGGGTTTTTTTGTTTTTTTTTTTGGTCAGGTTGTTTGGGTTGCTGTGAGATTCTGTTGGGGGGGTGACGTGCTGTATGACTGTGTATGACTATATGTGGGTGCCCAGACTTTCGCGTGGAAGGGGGGAGTGATGTGGAGCCCATAGTTATAACCTATGTAACTCACATGTGGCTGGCTGAATTCAACCAAGAGAGACTTTGAGCTAGCCATGGGTATTGACTTCACACCTCAAGAGGAAGACGTGTCTGCACCCCCGGGGACTCAGGAGAGATGAGAAGATTACCCGGCCTGACCTTTGGGGGTCGGAAAGGAGAACAGAAGGACTCTGGGTGTTCTATTAGAGATGAAAGAATGTAGCTGAGTATTGTGACTTTTGTGTGTGATGTATTGTTAGAAGATGAATGCATAAATGTATGTGTGTGACTGCGTCCTGTCTCTTTTCACTCCGATCGAGAGAGGACGTAGGATGAATGGGGAATTAAAGCAGATACTGGAAAAATCATCCAGTCTCCTCAATTCTTGACTCCTACAGCATAATCCTTTTATGAACACCATGTATTCTTAATCTACGCAAGAAATGCAGCCGCTGTTGTAGTCTACTGCAGAGGTAATCAATATGTGTGCTCCAGGTTAATGAATTGTCAATAAATACTCCCAAATATTTATAGGAACTAGCCTGTGTTATAGTGTGGTTGTGGATGACCACAGGCCTGTGGTCACCAACTCCCCGAGGGTCAAACACCATCTCCTTTGTTTTATCAGTATTCAAAATGAGATGACTGTCATCACACCAATTGACAAACCTCTGAATTTCTATAAAATAGCTTGACAGATCATGAGTCTTTTGAAGTAGTGATAAAATAGCAGTGTCATCAGAAAATTTAATAATTTGATTGCCTGGATAGACACTTCTGCACTCATCAGTGTACAAGGTGAACAAAAATGGTGAACTAACAGCCTTGGGGAGCTCCTGTGCTGAAGGTTCTGGATTTAGATAAAGTTCCATTTACACTAACTTGCTGTTTACGATAAGTTAAAAATGAGTGGTACCATTTAATAATGACAGGATGCACTTTAAAATCATTTAACCTCTTAATTAAAAGGTGTGGCTGCAGTGTGTTAAAAGCTGAACTAAAATCAACCAATAAAAGACGTGCATATGAGGTTGTCTCCTCCAAATGTTTAAACACAGAATGAGTTAAGGTTAGAATGGCATCCTCTGTACTTCTATTATTTTTATAAGCAAACTGCAGAGGATCCAAAAGTCCTCCAAAATCAGTTTTCAGAATGTCAATGACAATCTTCTCGAGGCACTTCATTACCAGTGAGGTCAGTGCAACAGGACGATAGTCATTATTCTCTTTGCAGCTTGATTTTTTTGGTACAGGAATTATAATAGAGCTTTTCCAAATTACTGGGACAGAACACGTATCTAAAGACTTCTGGTAGATGGGACTCCAGGCTTCTGCTAGCTCCTCACTACATGACTTCAGTAAGCGCCCAGAGATCCCGTCTGGTCCAGATGCCTTCCTGGGGCACATACGTGAGAAAAATCTTTCCACAACGTGCTGGTCAACTATAATTTTTTCGGAGCCTAATACTGATATAGCGTCCAGAGCAGCTTTTTGTTCATGAGAAAAATCTCTAGTCTCAAATCTGCAAAAGAAATTATTCAACTCGTTTGTCTTTTCTTCCTCATTCATTGCATTAATGCAGGTTTTGGATGGAGTCATCTTTGTCATTACTTTAACTGAGTCCCACAGTTTCCTAGAACTTTTTCCTAGGCATTCAAATTTCAGATTTAAGGCATTCAATTTAAGATTCAAATTTCTTCCTTGTCTCATCTCTAGCTGTTCTTAGTTTGTAATTAATTTCTTTCTGTATATTTTTCATACCTAACATGTCCCCATTCTTAAAAGCAATCTTTTTCTGTACTATGCACCCTTTTAATTCCTTGGAAATATAAGACTTATTATTGGGGTACATAGTGATTACTTTCTGAGGTAAAACATTTTCTTTACAGAATTTTATGTACAGGTGACAAGCCCAAGACAAATTTCCCCTTGAGGGACAATAAAGTTTATCTTATCTTTTCTTATCTTATCTTATCTTATGTTGATGCATGTTCACGTTTTGTAACTGGTATGTTAATGTGTTTACCCTGAGTGCTATAGGTGGGAAGAAAATGTATATAGCAGTTCGTTTTGGCTCTGTTTTGTGTTGGAGGAGAATAAAGTTCTGTGTCATCAGCTCGCTGTCTCTTCCGATTCCATCCTCCACAGTGGTGACCCTGAGACGTGAAATGGAAGACGGACCGAGCACCACTACGGAGACACTCCCGCTGGACGCTCCCACTGCTGCATGCGCCGTTGCAGTCAGACTCCAAGACTTTTGGCTTCACAACCTGGCCGCTTGGTTTATTCACGTGGAAGCCCAGTTCGCCCTCCATAGAGTCATGGCAGACGACACGAAGTACCATAATGTGGTGGCATCACTGAACGCACACACCACGCAGCGCACCGTGAGTCTGCTCCAAGCCCCGCCAGCCCAAGGAAAATACTGCGCCCTCAAGCAGCTGCTGCTGCGCCGTTATACCCTTTCAGACGCAGAGAGGGCAGAAAAGCTCCTCATCCGCTCAGAGTTAGGAGACAGATCGGCTGTGAACCTGATGGAGAGCATGCTTGTATTGATGGGCATGGACGACGGTGTTATATATGGGAATTGTGCCTCGGGGCTTGCTATAGATCAGCCGGGGGGGGGGGGGGGGGGGTGATGATATCAGGCGGGCTACGGCTGGGATATATATTGTGCTGTTCAGTTCAATAAAGAGAGTTTAGTGTTCAGCAGAGAGAGGTCGCCGTCTTCCATTATTCAGACGTAACATCTGGCAACGAAGAAAAATGGGCACGGGCATCAGGGAGCCACCTCCTTTTCTACAGTCCCAGGGCACACCGGCTATACCGTGGGCTCAGTGGAGAGACATGTTTGAGGTGTATGTGATGGCAGCCGGACTTGGTAACGTCAGCGAGGAGAGACGGAGGAGCCTGTTAGTCCACTACTTGGTAGCTGGAAGACGGGCTAACATTAATGGACAGTACCTTCGGTGACAACTCCACCATCACCGAAAGGAGGTATGCATTTTTTGACCATCAACAGTGAATGGGTGAGTCCACACAATCATTTATCATGGAGCTACACAGCTTAGCGAGGGAGTGCACCTTCGGACCTATCGAGGAGGAGCTAGTGAGGGATAAGCTAGCTCACAGCACAAATAACGTGTGGCTGAGAGACAAGCTAAGGCTAACTTGGGAAACTCGGTGACGTGTGGGTCGAAGACAGTATCCAGTTTCACCTTCCAGGTGGCGTGCCAGGGGGCAGACTTGTTGGGAATCGACCTACTAGGGGTGCTGGGGTTTTCCATAATGGACCTGGAGGGCTTAACTATGCTAACAGTGTATCCCGATTGGCACCTACGCTGGCCAGCGTTGTTCAGGGGCCTGGGTTGTATCAGAGCTTTTCACCATCACCCTCTCATTGACAAGAATGTGACACCGAGGATTCAGTCACTGCAGCGACTTCCACTCGCACTTTGGGATGATGTCACGGCAGAACTAACCAAACTACTGAAGGCCGACATCATTGAGAAGGTGGACGCCTCGCCCTGAATATCCAACCTGGTGGTGGCCAAGAAGAAAGGGGGAGGCAACAGACCGTGTATAGATCTCCGGATGTTGAATAAAGCAGTCATCCTGGACAGATACCCCTTCCCGACCATGGAAGAGCTCACGGTGACGTTCAGTGGGTCACAGATTTTCACAAAGTTAGACCTCCGTCAGGGTTACCTGTAGGTGCCCCTCCACCCGGCCAGCAGGAACCTGACAGTATTCATGACCCACATGGGGGTCTTCAGCTATACCCGAGTGCCATTCGGCCTGAGCTCTGCACCCAGTTGTTTTCAGAAAATCATGTCGACGATTCTGGCAGGTCTCAAGGGCGTGGTGGTGTATTTAGACAACATTGTGGTGCATGGTGCATCGTGGGAGGAGCATGATGGGAGGCTGGAGAGGGTCCTGACAATGCTTCAAGAACACAGGGTTACCCTGAATGGCAAGAAGTGCATCTTCGCGGCAGACACTATAGAGTTTGTGGGGTTTCAGCTGACTGGAAGAGGGCTTCAACCGCTACAGTCGAACGTGGAGGCGGTGCTGCGCATTCCAGACCCCTCCACACCTGCACAGATTTCATCATTTCTGGGTATGGTCAACTTCTATGGACGGTTCATTCCCCGCTATTCGGAGACGATCAAACCTCTCTGAGCCTTGTTAAAGCAGGATGCACCATGGGATTGGACCCCAGCCTACTCGGCGCGGGCTGCCAGATTGAAACAACAGCTTACCTCCCCACCGGTGTTGGCTCATTTTGACCCCAACCAGGCAACCATTGTAACCTGCGACGCATCTGGTTCGGCGCTGGAGGTAGTCATGTCCCAGGTGTAGGATGACACGGAGCGCCCGGTGGCGTTCGCATCAAGGTCCCCCTCAGCGGCGGAACAATAATATGCCATGGGTGAGAGAGAAGCGCTCGTCTGCATCTGGGCGTGTGAGAGGTGGCACATTTACCTCTATGGGTGCCATTTCACACTACAGACAGATCTCCGGGTGCTCACAACTTTGCTGGAGATGTCGGGGTCGGGGCATAGGCTGCTGAGGATCCACAGGTGGTCCGAAAGACTGTGAGCCTATAATTTCACCACCCAGTTCACCTCAAGCAAGGATAACATTGTGGCAGATCTATTATCCCGTGCCACGGTCAATTCCTCCCTACCGGACGATGGTGGCGATGACCCAGCAGAGGTGGACCTAATCCACACACTATACGGGACCCTCCAGAATATGGTGTCACCTCGGGAACTCCGGGCGGAGTTAGAATGGGACCCAGTACTGACATAGCCGTGCTCGGCGATTAGGGAAGATTGGCCAGCAAAGGTGCAGGGCAAGCTAGCACTTTACCATTGAGTTAAGGATGAGCTGAGCTGCTGGAACGAGGTGTCCATGGCAAGAGGACACTGTGCCCTGATCCCGTCGTCCCTGAGGGCACGTGTCCTGATGATGCTACACGAGGGTCATCTGGATGTGGTCAAGATGAAGCAACACAGTAGGGACTCCATCTGGTGGCCGGGTATCGATAAGGACATCGAGGCTATGGTGAAACACTGCGTGCCGTGTTTGGAGAGCGGCAAGACTGGCGGACCACCCCCCACCCCTGTGGCCGGTGGTGTATCTGGAAGGACCGTGGAGACACGTTGAGCTGGATATCTGTGGCGAGCTGCACGCAGCACCCTCGAATAGCCAGTTCCTACTCATGTCCTATGACGTGTTCTTGAAGTGGCTGGAGGTGCTGCCAACAAACTCAGTCACGACGGACGTTTTCTGTTATCCCTGTTTGCCAGGTGGGGGACACTGGACAATGGCCCACAGTTCACCTCCGGAGTATTTGAGGAGTTCCTGAGTAGTAGGGGTGTGGAACATGTCAAAATGGCATTCTATCACCCTCAAGCCTACGGAGGTGTTGAGCAGTTTAACAAGCGTTCAAGAATGGACTGAGAGCACATTTGGCAGATGGTTTTGCATTCCCGGACCCCCTAAAAAGCACGCTGCAGCACTACAGACCGTCTGTCCACACCACGACAGGCTGCTCCCCGGCAGCTCTCATGCTGGGGCGTGAATTGCTCCTGTCGGTGGATCAATTGAGGCCGCCCACAATGCTTCCCATGGAGGGTGCAGATGCAGTTAGGAGCCGTGTCACCAGGCAGCAACATAGAATGAAGCGGCGATTCGATAAGAAGCACAGGGCGAGGAGTCACGGACTGAAAGTGGCGGACCGGGTGTAGATCAACCATCCTGTCCGCACCCATAAGCTGCAACCACTGTGGACAGGGCCACAGCGGCTCACAAGGCAGCAGGGCCGGGATACATTTGAGCTTGAAGACGGGTCATGGTGGCACGCCAGTAGACTTAGAAGGTCGCCACAGGAGCAGAGGACTGAAGCTGCAGCGGGACGTTTCGATGCGAGCTGAGACTGGGGGGTCCTGACTGATGAGGGCCCTCAAACGAGGCTGACAGTGCCAGGTGCAGGGTCCCCTCCTAGGGGACGCCCGGCTACAATTCATCGGAGGCCCAGGTACTTGGAGGACTATGTGGTGAGGACTGCAAGTCACCTGTTACCTGTTGGGACTAGCGGCAGAATAATCTGCTCCAACAAGGCGGGGCGTTCTGGCAGTCTACCCAGATGCCCGTGTAGTTCACCTGTTTATAGTTATGCATGTAGATATGTTTAAAAAGAAAAAAAAGAAAAAACAAGGTTGGATGGTAATGTTTATATGCGTTTCATGTTCGTTGGTTCACTGAAATGTGGGGGAGGGGGGTCTGGAACTTTGCGGGGGGGGGGGGTTATATATGGGAATTGTGCTTCGGGGCTTGCCATAGCTCAGCCGGGGGGTTGGTGGTTGATGACGTCAGGCGGTCTACAGCTGGGACATACTGTATATTGTGCTGTTCAGTTCAATAAAGAGAGTTCGGTGTTCAGCAGAGAGAAGCCTCCGTCTTCCATTATTCAGACGTAACAGACGGATCTTTCCTTTTCACCCACCTCTTTCTCAGAAACCTTGTGGCTTCTGCGAGAGCAATTCTCGCTAACTCACCACTGCTGGTGACAAGGGACGACCGCACACTGACAAAGGAGGCAGACCGCATCATCCAGCCAGACAAGGCTTTCAGCGTTCAGGCAGTGAGACCGGGATCTCCGGCGGAGCCCAGCGAGATCGAGGAGCCGATGGTGGTGGCCCGGACGGCCACCCAGAGAAACAGGGCCAGGACACTGTGTTTTTATCACCACCGTTTTGGCAAGGAAGTGCAGCGTTGTCTGCCGCCGTGCCACTTCAAAGAAGCCATGAAACGGGACAGCCAGTGGTCAGTAGCAGGTGCGACCACTAGCAACAGGGAGAAGCTTCTTTTCATCATGGACACGCGTTTGGGGAGACATTTTTTGGTAGACCCTGGCTCCCAGAAGAGCCTCATTTTGCCAGTCGGCGCAGACAGGCTGGCAGAAGGCTGTGACCCGTCTTTAACGGCCGCCAATGGATCCCGCATCAGGATGTTTGGAGAAAGGACAGTGACTGTATGTTTACATGGACACAATTACCAGTGGGATTTTGTGGTAGCTGCATGTTCGGTCCCCATCTTAGGCGCAGATTTTCTGTGTGCTTATGGACTACTTGTTGATGTTGCCAACAGGTGTTAAGTGGATGCTGTATCTTTTTCCTCCTTGCCCTGCATAGCTCGGGGAGTTGGGCCACCAACACATGCTAATGTTCTAGCTCCAGGAGGTAAGTACCACCGTTTGCTGTCCGAGTTTCCAGCACTCACGGTGCCCACTTTGTCCGATACAGTAACCAAGCACGAGGTTGAGCATTTTATCACCACAACAGGTCTGCCTGTTTTTGCGCACCCTCGCCGCCTGGACGTGGCTAAACTAGCCATTGCGAGTGAGGAGTTTGCAAACTTAGAACGCTTGGACATTGTTAGGTACTCCAACAGCCCTTGGGCATCCCAGCTGCACATGGTGCCCAAATCCGATGGGTCATGGCAGCCGTGCAGCAATTTCTGACACTTGAACAACGCCATGGAACACAATCGTTACCTCATCCTGCACATCCAGGACTTTTCCGTGCACCTGGCCGGGACGCGCATTTTTTCAAAAGTGGATATGGTCCGCGGTTACCACCAGGTCCCGGTGCGTGCAGAGGACGTCCCAAAACAGTGATAATAACTCCCTGCAGTCTGTTCGAGTTTTTGCGCATGCTGTTCGGGTTAAAGGGCGCAGCACAAACTTTCCAAAGGATGATGGACGTGGTGCTCTGTGGCTTGCCGTTCATTTTCATCTACTTAGATGACGTTTTGGTGGCTAACACATCAGAGGAGGAGCACCTCACCCATCTCAAACAAGTGTTCCATTGGTTGGAAGTGCACTGGCTGATCATTAACCCAGCAAAGTGTTAGTTCGGGCTGCTGGTAATCGATTTCCTGGGCTGTTGCATCTCGCTGGAGGGTGCAACCCTGCTGCCGTAGTACGCACAGTGTCTAATTTTCCACATCCACAGACCGTGAGAGCGCTGCAGGAATTTTTGGGGATGGTCAATTTTTATAATCGTTTCCTCCCCCACTCAGCCCAGCTGCTGCAGCCGCTGTACAGCACGTTCAAAAAAAACCCGCGGATTGCATTGACTGGACTCCAGATCGGGTCCAGGCCTTTACAGGCACCAAAACAGCGCTCGCCAATGCAGCTTTGCTGGCCCACCCGGCTCCGTCAGCGCGAATAGCAATCACCACAGACACATTGGATGTCGCGGTAGGGGTTGTGGTGGGGCAGTACGACTCCGGGTTGTGGCAGCCCCTCACCATTTTCAGCCATACTTTGCGCGACAGTGAGCGTAAGTATAGCACTTTCAACAGAGAGCTGTTGGCGCTCCATCTCGCTGTGCATCATTTTCAGTTCTGGTTCAAAGGTCGTGAGTTTACCACGTTTGTCGATCACAAACCGCTGACCTACGCAGTGTCTAAAGTCTCAGAACCATGGTCAGCTCGGCAACAACGGCACTTGGCCGCAATTTTGGAATTCATGACCGATATCCAACATGTAGCCGGTAAATTAAACATTGTGGCAAACTGCTTGTCACGCGCGCTGGTCTCTCCGGTATACATGGGCATCGATTTTTCCGTAATGGCCGCTGAACAAACCGGGGATGCAGACATTTGTGTGCTCCAGTCCGCAGCTACCAGATTAAAACTTGAGAGCAGGGTGGTACAAGAAGGGTGCCCCCCACCTTGCTCTGTGACATCTCCACCGGCCACGCCTGCCCAGTGGTTCCAAACGCTTAGCGCCGCCGCGTTTTCGAGTCTGTCCACTCCCTTTCACATCCTGGCGTGCGAGCATCGGTTAAACTAGTGGGGTCCAAATTCTTCTGGCCTTACTTACGCAGGGATGTGAAAGTGACACTTGCCAACGGGCTAAGGTGCACAAGCACACCAAAGCCCCCCTTGAGCCTTTTCAAATTCCAGCCAGAAGGTTTGACCATGTACACGTGGATTTCATGGGTTCCCTTCCGCCGTCCTCAGGGTTCACACACCTTCTAACAATCGTGGTCCGCACTACGCATTGGCCAGAGGTGTTTCCGCTGAGTTCCACCACGTGTACCGAGGGAGCCCACACGTTTTTGACAGCTTGGGTCGCACAGTTTGGAGCCCCATTGGACATCACTTCCAACAGGGGTCCGCAATTTGTTTTGGAAATTTGGTCCACGATGGCCGACAGCCTGGGGGTCAAAATCCACCGCACCACCGCATACCACCCACAGGCTAATGGTTTGTGTGAGCGCTTTCACAGGTCACTTAAAGCAGCGCTCAGAGCCTTGCTGACGGATGCAAATTGGGTGAACCGCCTGTGTTGAGTCCTATTGGGGTTGCGCTCCACACCTAAGGAAGATTTGGCAGTTTCCCTGGCAGAACTCGTTTTTTCTCAGCCATTGCAGATCCTGGGGGAATTTTTTCCAGAGAGCCCTGCGCCCGGTACCGATCCACCCACGCACCTTTTTTTCCAGTATAGGGGCTGCCAGTGTTCCGGATCCGGCGCACCGTTGTTTTCCCCACACTTTTGTTCCAAAGTGCTTAGAGAACGCCAAATTCATTTTCGTCAGGCATGACGCCCACAGGACCCCGCTGCATCCGCCCTACGCTCAGGGTGTTGGAAACAGGGGAGAAACATTTTCAGTAAGACTTGGGGGGGGGGGGGGGGTAAGGAAACTGCTGCATAGACAGGCTGAAGCCCGCAGATGTGGGTCTGCAAGTTAGTGTTCCCCCTACAGAGAACTGTTTTCAAGAAACTGACTTTTTCCCCTCCCCACCCTTTCCCCCTCCAGAGACCAAGTCTTTCTCCTACCCACCTCGATAGGAAGGCGCTTTGACCGGCCCACGTTACAGCCGCTACGGGCACTTGCTCAAACCCAAAAGTCCAGAGGGTTAAGACCCCTTCTGGGTGTTCGGGGGAGGGGTCTGTGTGGTGACACAAAAGAGATGACACTCCACCCAGTACTTCGGGGGTGTTGGGGGTGCCAGCCAAGGGCACCAGAGCACTGCTGGTATGAAGTAAATCAAGATGTGCCTTTCGTCCCCGCTGTGCCAGGCTCACACCTGAGGACGCAGGAGCGCGAATGTGACGTGTATGTTAATGTGTATGTTGATGTGTGTTCACACTTTGTAACTGGTATGTTAATGTGTTTACCCTGAGCACCACAGGCGGGAAGAAAATGTATAAAGCAATTCGCTTTGGCACTCAAATCGAGTCTGTTCTGTGTTGGAGGAGAATAAAGTTCTGTCTCATCCGATTCCATCCTCCACAGAAACATCAATCCTTTGGGAGATTCACAAAGGCCAATAGAGATGATTTGTGCCTGTATGATTAAATGCATACATGTAGGTGCAAGCTGTATTCTAACAGAGAACAAAAAGTCACATATCTTTTGTTGAGTAGCACCATGTTTTTGCACAGTTTGAGAAGATCAGCTTTAACCATTAAGACATTCATTCTAAATCAATTATGTGTCTCATTGAAGATCTTAGTGGAATCACATTAGATATTTAGTGTCTACTTATCTTAAGAATTATTCATTAAAAACATGTTCAACTTTTACTAATGCCCCTTTTATATTACTACTTCAGACTGTTATATAAAGTCTTGCTATTATTGAACATCCATCCATCCATCCATCCATCCATCCATCTTCTCCTGTTTTTCTGGAGGTCCGGGTAGCGGAGGCAGCAGTTCAAACAGAGAAGCCCAGACTTCCCTCTCCCCACCCACCTGCTCCAGCTCTTCAGAGAGGATACCAAGACGTTCCCAGGCCAGCTGGAAGACAGTTTCTCCAGCGTGTCCTGGGTCTGCCCTGGGGTCTCCTCCCAGTGGGATGTGCCCGAAACACCTCAAGTGGGAGGTGTCCAGGAGGCATGCTGATCAGATGCCCAAACCACCTCAACTAGCTCCTTTCAATGCGGAGGAGCAGTGGTTCTACTCTGAGCCTCTCCCGGATGACTGAGCTCCTCACTCTATCTCTAAGGGTGAGTCCAGCAATCCTACGGAGAAAGTTCATTTCAGCTGCTTGTATCCACGATCTCATTCTTTCAGTCATTACCCAAAGCTCATGACCATAGGTGAGGGTAGGAACGTAGATTGACCAGAACTTTTTTGTATACTTTATTCATTCCAGAGGGAAATTCAAGGCATCCATCTGGATGGATGAGGCAGCCAAGGTGCTTTGCCAATCCCTTCACCATTCACACACACATTTACACTTAGGGCCACTTTGGAGTCTCCAATTAACCTAACTTGCATGTTTTTGGCCTGTGAGAGGAAACTGGAGTACCCAGAATAAAGACGCGCAGACATGGGGAGAACATGCAAACTCCACATAAAAGGGTCATCGATGGTCAGGGGGTGGGATCGAATCCACGATGGGCAGGGGTGGAACCAATCCTGTGACCTTCTTGCTGTGCTGCCGCAGTGCTAACCACTGCTCCACAAAGCTGCCCTAAATCAACAGCTTTGCTTCAGAACTCAGCTCCCTCTTCACCACAACAGACCGGTACACATCACTGCAGATGCTGCTCTAATCCGTCTGTCAATCTCTCACTTCATTTTCCCATCACTCTCGAATGAGATCCCGAGATACCTAAACTCCTCCACTTGGGGCAGGAACTCGTCCCTAACCCAGAGAGGACATTCTACCCTTTTCCAGCTGAGGACCATGGACACGGACCTGAAGGTGCTGAATCTCATCTCAGCCACTTCACACTCAGTAGCAAACTGTTTCAGTAAGACCTACAGTGGGGAAAATAAATATTGAACACGTCAACATTTTTCTTATTAAACATATTTCTGATGGAGCCATTGACCTGAGGGTTTCACCAGATATCAGTAACAACCCAAATAATCCATACATACAAAGAAATCAAGGCAACCGTGTTCACAAAACAAGTTATATTTAATAAAGAGGAATGACACAGGGAACAAGTATTGAACACATGAAGGAAAAGAGGTGCAAAAAGGCATAGAAAGCCAAGAAGCCAGCTGAAATCCATCAGAATTTAGGACGCCATCCCATCCCCCATCAGTGCAAATTAATTTCAGCTCTTTAAGTCCTGGCTGATAGCCTTTAAAAAGGGCTGCGAATATCCGATTGTCACAACACAAAGAACTCATGATGGGTGTGTTATGTCTGAAAACAGGACAGCAGAGGCAGGAGCTGTATTGAACTCAAACTTTATTACAACTACTGTGAACACCACGTGTTACAGTACATAGCACGTAAGCTAGCTGCAAACTGGTACAGGTTCTGCTTGGTTTGGAGGTGAAAAAGGCACTGAGAGAGATTAAAATGAATTTCACCAAGCATGTTCAATACTTATTCCCTGTGTCATTCCACTTTATTAAATATAACTTGTTTTGTGAACACAGTTGCCTTGATTTCTTTGTATGTATGGATTACTTGGGTTGTTACTGATATCTGGTGAAAATCTCTGATACCTGGTTATTACTGATATCTGGTGAAAACCATGAAAAATGTTTAATGAGAAAAATGTTGACATGTTCAATACTTATTTTCCCCGCTGTATAGGTCATTGCTCGATGAAGCCAACAGGAGAACATCATACACAAACAACAGAGATGAGATCCTGTGGTCACCAAACATGACACCCCTTTTTCCTTGGCTGCACCTAGAAATCCTGTCAATAAAAGTTATGAACAGGATTGGTGACAAGGGGCAGCCCTGGCAGAGTCCAACTCTCACTAGCAACAAGTTTGACTGAGTATTGGCAATACACATCAAACTCTCACAAAGGTCATGTAAAGACTGGATAGCTCGTAGTACCAAGCCCAATACCCCATACTCCCGGAGTACCCCCGACAAGAGACCACGAGGGATGTGGTCGAATGCTTTCTCCAAGGCCACAAAACACATATAGACTGGTTGGGCAAATTCCCACAAACCCTTGAGGATTCTCAAGAGGGTAAAGAGTTGATCTGATGTGCTACGGCCAGGACAAAAACCACATTGCTCCTCGTGAATCCGAGGTTCGACCAACAGCTGGACTTTCCTCTCCAGTACCTTGGCATAGACCTTCCCAGGAAGGCTGAGGAGTGTGATCACCCTAAAGTTGGAGCACACCCTCCAGTCCCCCTTCTTTAAAAGTGGAACCACCACCCCAATTTGCCGTGCCAAAGGCACTGTCCCCAACCTCCATGCATTGTTGAAGAGGCGTGCCAACCATGACAGCACTACAACATCCAGGGCCTTGAGGTACTCGGGGCGAATCTCATCCACCCCCAAGGCCCAGCCACCGAAGAGTTTTTTAACCACTTCGGCAACCTCAGCCCCTGTGATGGATAAATCATTCTCCTCATTCTCAAGCTCTACTTCCTCTGTGGAAGGCGTGTCAGTGGGATTGAGGAGCCACTCGAAGTATCCCTTCCACCACCTGATGATGTCCCCAGTCAAAGTCAGCAGCGCCTCATCCACACCATACACAGTGTGGACTGGGAGCTGTTCCCCCCGCCTGAGTCACCGCACAGTTTACCATAATCTCTTCCAGGCTGACCAAAAGTCTTATTCCATGGCCTCACCAAACTCCTCCCACACCCAAGTTTTTGCTTTAGCAACCACCTGAGCTGCACTCCGCTTGGTTTGCTGGTACACCTCAACTTCTTCAGGAGTCTCACAAGCCAACCAAGCTTGGTGGGACTCCTTCAGCTTGATGGCTGCCCTCACCACTGGTGTCCACCACTTGGTTCGGGGGTTGCCACCATGAGATGCACCAACAACCAGCATGGCCCATTCAAAGTCCATGTCTCCAGACTCCCTCGGAATGTGATCAGAGTTCTTCTGGTGGTGGGTGTTAAGACCTCTCGGACAGGGGCCTCAGCCAGACGTTCCCAGCACACCCTCACTATAGAGGGGATGCAATGGAACAGAACTCTTGGCAGTTCCAGGGCAGTTACCATAGTTGTCCAGCACTGAGTGGCAAACATGTGGCAGCTTTAGGTTTTATGCTGCAAAACATAAAAATCAGGCAAAATATTTAGTCACAGCAGTACACTGAGTACCTTTTTTAACTTTACATGTTAATACACTGTTTACTTGACTGTAATTATGTGTGGGTAAGACCACACATAAGTGAAGAACTGGTTCTGAGCCTTTAAGTATTGGTTTAGCTATTTTTTGTCAATTAATACAAGATGGAACGATAAGATTAGCTCTCCACAATGCAAACAGGTACCCTGGGTACTGCTGTGACTGAATACTCTTGTGTATTTTTTTGTGTTTTACTGCATACACCCTAATGCTACCACTCATTTTTGCCACTCAGTATTTTGTAACTGCCATGCGTTCTGTTTGGTAACATCATACGCATACCCTCTATACGTTTAGGTCTACCGGGTCTGAGTGGCATCCACCCCTGTAGACTAGACCTAAATTATAATACTGGCTACAGCCCAGACTTCAGTCAGTATGTCCATGTGGGCCCTGTTATGTCTGGAAAACATGGAAGGGCCAACAAAAAGTGGAGTTTGCTGGGAACATGAACTTTACAGGTCCCACACCGTGCGAGTCGACTCCCGCGAAGCCGTGTCATCTGGGGCGGCTGCTAGAACCCAGCGGAGACGATTGGCGTGCCACACCAAACCATCTGCCAACTGGAAGGTCACTGGCCCCAGCTGCACAGTGATCGTGATAGGTGCCGGTAGTGGTGGAGATGGTGTTGAGGCCGACTGCGGGTCCGGTCATTCGGTTCTGCAGACCTGAACCCAGTCCATCACTGCGAGTGGCGCTCTGTTTGGCTGCATTTGGTGTTGTAGTTGTGGTGGTGTGGCTCTCACGTCTACTGTGGGGCATCCACCAAGTTGTGGTGATTCTGCTGCGTTCCGCTGGGTCATGGACTTTTCATCCTGCAGCTCAGTAGTGACTCCCTGAGACTGGTGCCAGGCGTGGATTTGAAAGCAGTCCGGTGGGTCTACTGTGTTTCATTGGGTCGTGAACTCTTCATCCTGCAGCTCAGCGGTGGCTCCTGGAGGCTGGCACTGGGTATGGATTCAGAAGTAGGTCTGGTCGTGGCGATGTGTTGCTGTCACCGTTGGTAGAACCTGCGCCAGGTTGCCGTGTCCTGGGGTTCCCGATAGATGCAGGGTCCCTTTCCTGCAGCTCTGCAGCGGCTCCCTGAGGCTTATGACAGGTGAGAATCTGAGGCAAGTCCGGTCGCTGCCCCTTCTCCAGGCAGGAGTGCTCTCTTTCTCAGTGCGTCGGGGAGTCACAGTTGCCACATGGGAAGCGCCTCGTAGCATTCCTCCAATCCGCGATGTTTACCTCAGCCTCTTCTGCCGTATCACCGGGCCCTTTTGTGGTTACCACGTGTGCTAGCGGTGTCTTGCTTGGCTGCTTGGCTAACTGGTCCCGCACCATTTCATCCTCCAACAAACAGAATTTGCATGTGCTAGCTAGGTGGCAAAGGTCCGTGACAAATTGTTGCCTCGTTTCTCTGGTCTTCTGTCATTGTTGGTGAAACCTAATGCACTGTGTCAACACGCTGTAGGGTGTGGCAAAGTAGATAGCTAGCAGCTCGACTGACTCAGCAAATGTTTATGTTAGTCCTAGCATGTAGAAAATACATTGGCTTTCTGTGCCCAGGCTGTGTATGAGCAGAGCTCGCATCCGTACTTTACCTAGCTTGCCCAGGTCCAACACCGATTTGTAGGTGGTGAAGAAACTGTACCAGCACGGCCACGGTACAAGCAGCTCTCCAGGGTTCTCCAGAAACGGCTGTGGTGACCTCAAACAAGCTTCCATAATTTACTCTTGTCACCAAATGTTGAGTTTGGAAAACGTGGAAGGACCAACGGAGAGTGGAGTTTGCTGCAAACACAAAACTCTAATTATAGTGGTACAGAGTATTGTTGGTTGGGAGGCCGAGTTTAAGAGAGAGTCGAAAGAGACTGCAAAATGGCCATCCCTCACATTTATACATTCAGCATGATGATGTCACAGTGCGGTCGCGTCATCACGCCGACGCTAACCAAATTTGTAGTTTCAAAACACCACAGGCCCCACTAAAAGTTAAACCTGGGCTGTCTTATGGGTCTCATGTGGGTTTGTCTGCAGTTTCCATGTTGATCCCATGTGTGTTTGCTCACATGGACTTTACCCATAATGCCAGTGTCACTGAAACCTGCTCACCAACAATAAACCCATGTGCTGCCTAGATGGGGTTAAAGCATATTACCTGCTTACCTGTGCCACAGGTAAAGTCCATGTAGGCAAACACAGATGGGACCCATTGGACAGCTCAGATTTAACCTATAGTGGGGCACACATGGACATGCTGGCTGGAAACTCATTTTAACTCAGAACAACTGAATTAGTATATGAAGATTTTTATCAACTTCATGTGTATACCAGACTATACTTCTTTAAAGACAGTTTTTAAATCCAAATGTGCACATAGCATACAGTATGTGCATATGTGTTTACAGTTACTGCCTTTCCACACACATTTAGACAAAAGAAAAAAAAATCCCCTCTAGCTTTTGCCCCATTTCCCTCTCTCCCCTCTACAGCTTAATGACATACAGTACCCCCTCCTCCTCCTCCTCCTCACTTTCCCTCAGTCCCTTATGCTATAAATTTCACCCTCTGTCTTTTGCTATTCAGTCATAAATCATAACCCCCCATACCCCTCTCTCTCATGCACCTCCTCCTTTTTATTACACAATAGCCCAGACCCCAGACTTGATGTCACAGCTTGACATGCCATGGTTTGTGTGTGTGTGTGTGTGTGTGTGTGTGTGTGTGTGTGTGTGTGTGTGTGTGCGTGTGTGTTCGTTCTTTCCCATTCCTCTGAGTCTCCACGCGAGGCTACATTAGGGAGTTTGTCCAATGCAACTTACACACAGAAATGCACATTCATGTACAGTTTATGCGCACATTGGTACATATGGCACATGCCCTTACATGCACACAGACAGGAAGCTACACGTTAACACACGCACACACCTTAAGGTATGGTTTTTTTTCTAGGCAAACAGTATTCCTACACACACAGGCTACAGAGTTTCTGTTAACTCAGCCTGCAATGAGCAACAGGGCTTCAAGAAGAACTTTGGAGAACATGACTTTCTAGTTTCACATTTAGGTCTAGAACAAAATCAGACATCTCCAAGTGAGTCTTTGCTCAATTGTCAACCAACAGTTCTCTGTGGCGCTGACATATTTAGACTCCTTGTCTGTTGGTTACTTACTTGAATTTGCTGTTGTGGTCACTTCATAAACTAAAATGGACTATTAGAGTGGGGTGCTGCAAACATGTTACTTCTACTTGGATCTTTATTAGAATGATATACATGCACAAAAATTTAAGGAACACATTTTTTTGTATTTGACATATAATGTACTATACAGGGTCTTGACATGAAGCTCAGCTGACCATATTCACCATCATCATGATTTTTTTTTCCTAAGCTTGATGTGATAAACAGGAGATGGGGAAAATGAGATCAAATAAACAATCATAGGCAAGGGGCATGTCGACCGCAAGGTAGTCAGTTTCAGTATCCTTACAATAAAACAAAGTTATCGTCCATTTTATTCAATATTATGAAAACTAATGTTGTCAAACCTGTGTTTTCAAGCCAGTCTCAACAAAAAGCATGCAAATAGCAGGGTGGTGGAATATAAGATAAGATAAGATAAGATAAGCCTTTATTAGTCCCACAATGGGGAAATTCCAGGATTGCAACAGCACAGGGATAGCAACACTCAGCGCAACAATCAGAAGGCAAGAAAAAACAACATCTAGTAAACATATGTCCATATTACTATAAATGTATATATATAGACACACAGTGCAGAGCATTATGGTTGGTTGGTGAATGTGCAGCAGAAAGTCTAAGCTCTCTCTCCGCGGATGCGGCGGGCCAGCTGGAAGTCTTTGGGCATGATGGTGACCCCCTTAGCGAAGAAGAGACCACTAGGTGGGCCTCGCTGGTCTCCTGCAGAGCCATGACGGCGAAGCTCAGGAAACGCAGGACGGTCCTGAAGTCCTGAGCGATCTCCCTCACCAGGCGCTGGACGGGCAGCTTACGGATGAGCAGCTCCGTGGATTTCTGGCAGCGATGGATCTCTCTCAGAGCCACGGGCCTGTGACGGCGAGGCCTCTTCACTCTGCCGGTGGCCGGAGCGCCTCTCCGAGCAGCCCTGGTGGCTAGCTGTCTCCTGGGGGGCTTCTTCCTCCAATAGATTTTACGGGCGGTCTGCTTGGTTCTTGCCATCGCTCTTTATTATTCTGTCTTATATTTCTTGCACGCCGCCTAAACTCCAGCCCGGCACCCGCGTCGTTTTCGCTACAGCTCCCGGTATGTCGAGTTTCCCATTAGCACCGGGCGGCGGCCAAGTGCTAGCTAGCACTAGCTCCTCCCCGCTGTAGCGTCTCCCGCTGCAAACCGTGGCTCCGTCCGCCGACCCGGGAGACCCCCGGGGTGATCCGTGCGTCCGTGATATATATACAGAGTGAAAGGTGTAGAAAGAAGAAGGAAGATTAAAAAAAGGCTGTTGCAACGGGCAGCCTACTCGTGTGGCGCCACCGGTCCGGCGGAACCGGAACCGGAAAGAGTATATATGTATATAGTACATAAGATAAGATAAGATAAGATAAGATAAGATAAGCCTTTATTAGTCCCACAACGGGGAAATTCCAGGATTGCAACAGCACAGGGATAGCAACACTCAGAGCAACAATCAGAAGGCAAGAAAAAAACAAGCAAGCAAGAGCAGCTAATATACATATGTACGTATTACTATAAAATATATATATATACACACACACACAGACACACAGTGCAGAGCATTGTAGCTGGATGGAATAAATATATGAATATATGAACACACAGTGCAGAGCATTGTAGCTAGATGGAATAAATATGCAAGTATATAAACACACACAGTGCGGAGCAATGTAGCTAGATGGAATAATATGTAGATATATAAATATATATATTTATATATAAATATACTCTGTGTGTATAGAGTATATATGCGAAGAAATAAAGAGATGAGCCAATAAAAGTAATGGAAACAGCATCTTGCGTGCACTAAAATCGATCTTACCAATAAGAAAATTGATCTTAGTGAGTAGATTGATAAGAGCAGTCTCCCCAGGCACAGCTAGCACCATCTATTGGTTATTTGATGGTGTAGGTTTTAGAAAAGTCCATGCTAGTTCATAATTTTGTTATTGTTAGCAGTCTTTGCTGTTAAATTTTCATTTAGCACCATTGTTTTAACATTTTTTTATATACTATACATAATGAAATTTGCATACTGATTACAATAACAATATGAAGACCAAAACTTTCAGGGATATCTGGTAATGAGGGGAATTATAACTATACTATACTGTACAGTTTCCCACCTTGTTAAAAAAGAGCAAGAATTTTGTAATAATTCTTTGTGTGTAATGCGTCTTTGAGCTAAATTCCTTAGCATACAGACGTGGACAAAATTGTTGGTACCCCTCTGTTAATGAAAGAAAAACCCACAATGGTCACAGAAATAACTTGAATCTGACAAAAGTGGTAATAATAACAAAAGTGGTTGCAATCCTGGAATTTCCCCATTGTGGGACTAATAAAGGCTTATCTCATCTTATCTTATCTTAATAAATAAAAATTCTATGAAAATTAACCAGTGAAAATCAGACAATGCTTTTGAATTGTGGTTCAACAGAATTATTTTAAAAAACAAACTCATGAAACAGGCCTGGACAAAAATGATGGTACCCTTAACTTAATATTTTGTTGCACAACCTTTTGAGGCAATCACTGCAATCAAACAATTTCTGTAACTGTCAATCAGACTTCTGCAACTCTCAGCAGGTGTTTTGGCCCACTCCTCATGAGCAAACTGCTCCAGTTGTCTCAGGTTTGAAGGGTGCCTTCTCCAGACGGCATGTTTCAGCTCCTTCCACAGATGTTCAATAGGATTTAGATCAGGGCTCATAGAAGGCCACTTTAGAATAGTCCAATGTTTCGCTCTTAGCCATTCTTGGGTGTTTTTAGCTGTGTGTTTTGGGTCATTATCCTGTTGCAAGACCCATGACCTGCGACTGAGACCAAGCT
This sequence comes from Pholidichthys leucotaenia, assembly GCA_020510985.1. Classification (NCBI taxonomy): domain Eukaryota; kingdom Metazoa; phylum Chordata; class Actinopteri; order Cichliformes; family Pholidichthyidae; genus Pholidichthys; species Pholidichthys leucotaenia. The sequence continues at coordinate 202,020,823 of CM035836.1, read as the reverse complement.
GTCTGACACTGGGCAGCACATTTCTCTCTAGAATACCTTGATAGTCTTGAGATTTCATTGTACCCTGCACAGATTCAAGACACCCTGTGCCAGATGCAGCAAAGCAGCCCCAGAACATAACAGAACCTCCTCCATGTTTCACAGTAGGGACAGTGTTCTTTTCTTGGTATGCTTCATTTTTGCGTCTGTGAACATAGAGCTGATGTGCCTTGCTAAAAAGTTGCAGTTTTGTCTCGTCTGTCCATAGGACATTCTCCCAGAAGCTTTGTGGCTTGTCAGCATGCAGTTTGGCAAATTCCAGTCTGGCTTTTTTATGATTTGTTTTCAATAATGGTGTCCTTCTTGGTCGTCTCCCATGAAGTCCACTTTGGCTCAAAAATGGTGTGATCTGACACTGATGTACCTTGACCTTGGAGTTCACCATGAATGTGTTTAGAGGTTGTTCTGGGCTCTTTTGTTACCATTCGTATTATCCATCTCCTCCTGCGGCCACGTCCAGGGAGGTTGGCTACAGTCCTGTGGATCTTAAATTTCTGAATAATATGTGCAACTGTAGTCACAGGAACATCAAGCTGCTTGGAGATGGTCTTATAGCCTTTACCTTTAACATGCTTGTCTATAATTTTCTTTCTGATCTCCTGAGACAACTCTCTCCTTTGCTTCATCTGGTCCATGTTTAGTGTGGTACACACCATGTCAACAAACAGCACAATGACTACTTGTCACCCTTTAAATAGGCCGACTGATTGATTACAAGTTTGTAGACACCTGTGATGTTAATTAGAGGACACATCTTGGTTGAACATGTCCCTATGGTCACATTATTTTCAATCTTTTCTAGGGGTACCATCATTTTTGTCCAGGCCTGTTTCATGAGTTTGTTTTTTAAAATAATTCTGTTGAACCACAATTCAAAAACATAACTTCTGAATACAAGCAGCTTTTTTTGTTCTTCACAGTGTTAATACAAATTAGCAATTTGTTAGCTGTGGCGGGGGGGGGGGGGATATCCCAAAACTATCCACCTGTTTTTCTAATATGAACATTAATCAATAGATACAGTAATTTATTCAATACATATTGCTTTTTTTTTTTGCATCAGTATTGTGTCTGATGCTATCTTGGGAGTCTGTGGAGATTGTGAGCTATTTACAGGATCAGCGAAAGGAGAACAGTGTCTTACAATGTGTGTGTTATGGGTGTGTTTCCTTGCCGCAGCAGTGGCAGGGTCTTGGAGATAATGTGGAATTCATGAGAGGAATGCTGCACGGGGGTTCCTTCCTGTCACCTGACTCCATCACTTCCTGAGTTTCCTGTGGTTTGGACTTCCAAGGAGAAGGGTGAGGCTGACAAAGGTGATGCAGGGGCTAGATTCAGGTTATGGGGAAGCTGATGATTAAATGCGGTTTTTAATTAAACAATAAAATAGCCCAGCAGAGAGTGCTGCCACTTATCCTCTCATGATAGCCTTTACAAATGACCAGTGTCAAAGACAAAGAGGGCAGGCACAGTACACACTGTTACTGTATGTACAACCAGAAAGAGCTCGGAGAGTGCACACCAAATGCAAACAGGCAAATGTTTAGTGCGGCACGATTACATTATAACTCAATGTAAACACACCAACAGACATGAATAGTGAGATGCAGACTAGGCGAAGTTGTCTTTAAAACTTCTGCAGCTGTATTCAACCTGCTGTGGAAATTCCCAAAATAACACCATGCTTATGTTTACATTATCCGACCAGGGGCTCACCTGAAAATTATGTCTCAAGCCTCCAACACTTCACAGGTGATCCTGTGTTTACATAGCTTGCTAGCTTGCTAGGACGTCAGTGGCTGGAAACCGTGGGTAAATAACTCCAAAAACCTGATTCAGCTGAAGAGTGCCCGGTCCTCCTGTCTCCCGGTGAGTGAGTTTCATTTTCCAACTAGTTTACTCTGTAACGGTGATAATTTTACTACGTCCGCTAGCTAGCTAGCTAGCTGCTAGCATAGCATAGCATAGCTAGCTGCTAACATAGCATAGCTAGCTGCTAGCATAGCTAGCTAGCAGACACGAACGCGCAACGACAAAAATTCGCACGTACTCGCATCTTCCTAATAATTTTCTATGGTTTCGCGCCGCCCGTTCGCATTTGGTGTGAACACAGCTTTATTCTGCATGACCATATTCTAGGATTACTACAACTTTTTCCTTAATAACCTCACAATTAGTGCTTATTGGAAATAAATAAGAATGCTGTTAGATATGAAATATGACATAAATTCAGTATTTGTTGGGTTTACATTAAAAAATATATAACTACTAATGAACTGATTTACACAAGCATATTTTAAGAATGATGAACATGTTCTGATTTGAACGACTTAATTTGGAGGTATTTGTAGATTAGTGACATTGTGTTTTCGTCTTGTATTACTATAATCTAGTAAGACCCTTACATCTAACAGCTGGGTTATTTACTAACAATAAACTGTAATTAAGTGTTTATAAAGGAAAAAAGGTGTAGTTAATAGCCCAATCCTTGTAGAATGTAGTCATGCAGAATAAGTTTTAACTAAAGTGGCACCAAATCTCTGTCCTATGATTCATATCAACTCAAGTAAAAGCGTTACCTGATATTAGTTACCAGTGTAGTACAAATAAAAGCAGTCACCAAAAAATTACTTCAGTTAAAGGAAGAATATCTACTCAAGATTTACTTGAGTAATGTGTTCAGTCTTGCCAGTTTTTTAGATTGTCTCTAAAATTTTTAGTTATTTTCTTGAAAAATGAAATTTTCTCCTAAACTAAAACCTTTTCTCATAAATTTACATTTTCTTCTTTTAATTTCAGATTTTGTTCTTGTACATCTGAGATTCTTTCTCATAAATTTGTTTTTTTTTTTCATTCAGTTATTTTTTTGCCACTGTTTTCTCATACATTAGCAACTTTTTCATGAGTTTGCAACTTTTGTTTGTAAATTTTCAACTTTTGTCTTGTAGATTTGAGATCTCTAATATAATCAATCATCCATCCATCCATCTTCTTCCGCTTAATCCTTTTTGGGTTGCGGGGGGGCTGTGAGTTGGAGAGGAATCCCACCAGGAAGCCAAGATCGGCGCTGACAAGGAGGCATTACCGGGCTTCGGTCCAATCGACTCCTTGCCAGGTTCCTGCTCTGGCTCCATCTCCCACTTCACCTGCTCCAAGACGCCTGTTCCTGGCGCGGACCTCCTCTCCTCCCTGTAATACAGCTGTACCAAACTGAATGGAGAAGAGTCACCAGGTGAAAACGCCGCAAACCCTCCGCCATTGCCCAGCTACAGGCTGCCGGAGAAAATCCTCCGTCTCTCAGCCAGTTGCATCTGTTTCACCGTGCCAAGAAGGAACCACAACAGCTTCTGCCTCTAGGTTATCCTCGCCAGCTGTCTCGTCAGCTTCCTCTTCCTGGGCCGTTGCTGTCCCCTTCTCCACCACTGCATCACCTCTGACTGCTGTGAGCCCAGGTGATTCTCCCCTGGCTCTGCCCGTCACCGTGCCTGCAGGGGCGGCTCCCCCATGTTCTCCAGAGGGGCCCATGATCACCGCAGTCGTGGAGAAGGAAGAAACTGGGCTTGCTGCAGCAGTAACCGCCGTACCCTGGGAAAACAGGCAAGTGCTTTTTCACTCTATATCACCATCTTACGAATTACCTTGCCCGATTCCCGGGGGTGAGGCTCAGTTAGTGCAGTCCATTGAGTCCTCACCACCTGCTGCAGCCACAAAAACTTTTCCTTCTCTCTCTGTGTCTCCTCCTACGCCCCCTGAGTGTCCGCCAGTTCTGGGATTAAGCCGAAGGACAGAGGACCCTGGAAAACCTGGTTCCAGCCCCACAGCCACGGTCCGGACAGAAGAAGAGGGCTGTCTGCAATCTGGAGCCTGAGCCGATGAGGAAGCGTCCCCGGGCTTCAACCGTGCAGAATTCAGCTCCAGCAGGAAGTGAATCTCCTGTCGCAACGCCGGGCAAGCTACCTCCGTGGGTCACATCGCCAGGGGGTTCCAGGACTGCAGTGACCATCATGCCTGCTGTTGGGGCTGCTGCAGCAGAGTCCAAGCTGGACCTCGAGAGGGCCGGGCCCGAGACATCATCATCTGGATCGACGGAGTCCTGGACGGCGGTGGAACTTGAGCTCAGGCAAGTACTCTCCTTTGTTTTTGTTGTTTCTGTATTGGAGAGATCTTGCCTGGCTCTTGGGGGGAGAGCTGGGTGCAGCCATCAGCCGCACCTGAGCTCGCCTCGCCGGGTTCCACTGTCGTCGGTGACCCTGACCCTGTTCCTCTTCTATCCAAGTCTTCTCTCAGGGTCACCAAGAAACATCCAGCTACGCCAGAGGTCTCCATGGGTTCGGGTCCGCCACCTGAGGTCTTCGTGGGTCCAGCTCCTCCGGCCGAGTTGGTCATGGAGGCTCCATCCCAGTCCAGGACCTCCGTGGGTGCTGCTCCCCCTCCTGCTGAGGTCGTCGTGGAGGCGCCGTCCCAGACCAGGACCTCCAAGGGTGCAGTTCCTCCTCAGTCTGAGTCTCCGTGGGTGCTGCGTCCCAGCTTGAATCCCACATGGGTACGGCACTCCAATGTGTGTCCACTTTGGGTGGTAGACTCCAGCCCGGGGGCCATCGTGGGTGCAGCTCTGTCCCAGTCTGGGTCCACCAAGGGTGCTGCAATGTCTCAGTCCAGGGCCACCGAGGGTACCGCTTTGCCCCAGTCTGGGGTCACCAAGGTTGTGGCACCTATGCCCAAGGCTGCAGCGGGTCCTTAGTCCACATCCGGGCCTGTCGTGTTTCTCCAACCGCCATCACCTTCATCAAGTGTCCATCTCCTGGTTCCGAGGGGCCGCGGTAAGCACTGGTTCCATCTGCCTCCTCCAGGGCGAGGTGCGTGGTGCATTGCGACCTGTTGGCCAAGAGATGCGGGGAGACCGCCCACACTCTCTCATTTACTGAGGTGGGTTCTAAACCCTGGTAGGCCACCAGAACAGTTTCCTTATTTATCTTGTATTGTTTAGTTTTCTTATTACTTTGTTTTGTCAGTGTGTGGATCATGTGTTTCTCGGGTTGTTTTTGTTTTTGTGTCTCTCCCTCTAGGCCTGGATCCCCCCACCACCCTCCCGGAGTCGGTTTTTGAAGTTATTTCTGTTGGGGGGGTACTTTTCTTTTGATGTCACTGTGGGATGTCTTGGAACCACCCCTTAAGGGAGGGGCACTGTCATGATGTTGAGCACAGGTCTGTACCGTGCTCGGGTCTTTTGGTTATTATCCTTTTTCTGTATATGTATTTAGTCCTGATTTTCTGCCATTATTATTTGTGCATTTATTTTGACAGCGTTGTGACATGACTTCCGCCTGTCAAGTCTGTTTGCGGCCTGTCACCGCTGTGTAGTGTCTTTGATTACGTTCTCACTCGTGCATCCACAACTGATTCACATTTTGGTTTCTCCTTTTGTATTATTTAAGCTTGCTGGCGAGGGTTATTCCTCGCTGCGACCTCACCTTTTGTAGGCAGGAATTCCCACACCTGATTTCTGTCTAAGTCTGTGCTTTATTCTCTGCTTCGTGACTTTAATTGTAAGTAACCTTTCATGGTTTTTCCTTATTTGTACTTTTCTGTAATCACCCTTCGTGGTCTTTGTAAATAGCCTTTTTGTATTCGCCCTTAGTGGCTGGTATTTGTGTTCGTTATTATTATTATTTATTAAATGAGCAAACTCACAGCAGGCAAATGGTGCCTCATTTCTGCCCTAAAGGGCCAATTATGACAATTTTTGGTTATAAAATAACACATTTTTAGGCAGTTTTCAAATAATTGAAATAATAAGTTACTCAGAGTACCACCAAATGTAAAAGTACAGGATTGTCTTTAAAATTTACTCAAGTATAACACTCCTCCCTTGGATCCCTTGGATTAGGACATGCAAAACCCCTCCACCTTAACGTGGTGGAGGGGTTTGCATGTCCTAATGATCCCAGGAGCTATGTTGTCTGGGGGAATTTGCACCTGGTAGGGTCTCCCAAGACAAACTGGTCCTGTGTGAAAGGCCAGACCAAGAGCGGTCCAGAGGATCCCCATGAAAAAGTTACAGCAAGGATCCAGTGCACCCAGTGGAGCCACACAGGTCCACCCTCCAATGGGCTCACCACCTGCAGGAGGGATCATGGAGGTCATGGTGCGATGTGAACCGGCCGTCAATCTGGGCTAGTCTATTTAGACTGCTGCCACTGTGACCCCAACCCCAGACAAGCGGTAGAAGATGGATGGATGAAGAGTAAAACGTATCTTGCAATTAAGCTTCCCATGTTAATACAATTTTATGAAAACTTGAGTAGCTGTAATAAATGTAAAGCTACAACCCCCCTCTGCCAAATAGCTTACCTTCTCTTTCCATCAGTTTTTATTCAAATTGGGTGAGTTTTGGGGATAAAGGGAAAAAATGTAAGAGAATGAAAAAGGTGGTGGCAGAATTCATATGGGGGCCTCTTGGTTTTTAGACAGCAATGCCAGGTAATGGATTCCAGACACACATAGATTCACACTAATTTAATTTGGAAATCTGACATGAGTGTATATGTGGCCCTGTGTGTGCACGCTTATACCTGGGGCCTTTTCTCTCGCATTACTCAAAAGGTCCAACTTCCTCTGCCCATTGCAAGAGGGGCCAGTTTGTCCCTGTGTGCATGTGTGTGTGTGTGTGTGTGTGTGTGCGCGCGCGCACGTGTGTAGAACAGCTCAAGGGGGTTAATGTATGCTTTCAATCACAGCTCTACTGGGGAGAAATCAGATCCCTGCAGCGCAGAGGTGGACCTCACTGCACACACACAAACACGGGGTAAGAAAAAAAGAGAAACCTGATACCACCCTTATGTTTGGATGATAAATAGATGCCCAGAGATGAAGATGACAGGAAGACTTTATTGACAGATGTGCAGGAGTAGGGTAGGAGAGGGGAGGGCAAGATCATTTAACTGGCTGAGATCAGTCCGCCCTTGAGACTCTCCCTCCTCCTCCTCCATGCACTGTCACAGCCCTCCTACTACTGCGGGTGGTGTGTGTATGTGGCGGTGCATGTGACACCACTGTTCTCTGTGCAGAGCTGGGAGTTAGAAAGCTCAGCTGCACACACACACACACACACACACACACAGAAGCAGGACTGCAAACACAACTCTGCAAATCTGGGGTTTTTCTTTTCCAATTCCTCCTGCAATTCCATTCCACATCCAAAGAGTTGTGTTTTTTTTTCAGTGAAGTTTAGGAATTCTTCCTGGAAATCAGCTGGGGAATCTTATTTTTTAAAGCATCCTCTTGTACTGTATCCAGTTGCAGTCTCCCCCTGCTCTTCCTCTCTCCATCTTCAAATTTCAGAGTTTGGAAATACCATTGTGTTCCAGCAAGGAGACGTGCAAAGTTACAAGGACATAGAGGAGCAAGTACAACTTCAAGGGTGAGTTAAGTTGAAACTTTTTTGTTTGTTTGTGCATCGACACTGAATGCTCTTTCCAGATGACGGTGATGAAAAAGTTTGGGAAACATCCAAACTCTTTGCTCCGGTTTTATCATCAGATTGCTGGAAAGTAAGCGCTGACGGTGATGCATGTTACACTCATGTCTCAGGCACGGGCTTGGATAAACGCACACAGATGGTGCGTGCACGTACACACAGAATGGATGTCAAACTAACTTATGGCCACTTTATTCTCTCTCTCTCGCTCGTTCGCTCTCTCTTTCACTCACACACACACACACACACTTACAAAAAAGAGATTTAAACAAACACATCTTTGTTTCATTGCATTCATCTGTTTAGTTTGCTCCTGGCTCAGATGGCACAGTTTAATCCCAGAGCTGCAATCAGTGCTCACACACATGCACATGCATGCATATATACACCGTCCACAGACTAATGCACATTTTACGTGGAACATGAATTGAATGAATTAATTAGTGTAGATGTAAATATATACATTACATGCAGCAGAAGTCCTTTGAAAATCAGCACAATGGCCCTATTCTACGCTGCACTGATTTACACTTGAATTAGCAGACAAACACAGGTGTTACTAATTTCATTAATTGTGGCTCTGTGCCTAAACAAAGGAAACTTTGTTACTGTCATGGCTGCAATGATGAAAACAGCTGCACACACACTGTATTCAGATGACATGCATGTTCAGAATTTTTAAAGCTCTCATTTGCATAAAACTATTCTGTAATTATTTTTGTGGTAACGTTACTTCTTGCTTCCTTCCTTTCTATTGTTTTGTTTTTTCTTTTTTCACTTTTCTCATCAGCATTTTATCTAAATGCTGTTCTCTCTTTTTTCTAGTATTACTGAGGCTGACCACTCTAAATCATGGTGGTAGCATATTAGTGCTTAGCTCTGTTGCCTCACAACAAGAGGGCTTGACTTTGAACATTTTGTGTTAAGTTTTCACTGTTGATTCTCCCACTATAATACAAACCCCAATTCCAGTGAAGTTGGGATGTTGCATAAAACATAAAGACAGAATAAACAATGATTTACAACTCCTTTTCAACCTATATTCAATCAAATACACTAGAAAGACAAGATATTTAATATTCAAACTGATGAACTTTCTTGTTTTTAACAAATATTCACTCATTTCAAATTCGATGCTGGATGGATGGATGGATGGATGGATGGATGCCTGCAACATGCTCCCAAAAATCTGGGACAGGGGCAAGAAAAGACTGTTTTGGAAATAGGTGTGACATGGTCGGGTATAAAAGGAGCATCCCCGAAAGGACCAGTCGTCCATAAGCAAGGATGGGATGAGGTTCACTACTTTGTGAACAACTGCGTGGGCAAATAGCCCAACAGTTTAAGAACAACGTTTCTCAATGTACAATTCCGAGGAATTTTAGGGATTTCATCACCTACAGCCCATAATATCATCAAAAGAATCTGGAGGAATTTCTGCATGTAAGCAGCAAAGCCAAAAACCATCATTGAGTGTCCATGTTATGACTTGCTGCTCATCAGCGGCGCCAGCCGCGCGCACACCTGCTCCTCGTCAGCGGCGAGGTATTTAATCCACTCTGCCCTGAGCTTCGGCCTGAAGCCGTCTCTCTACTTCGGCCCCTTTGCTACTACGGATCTCAAACCGACTAGTGAAGATATCCTGGGTAAGCTCCCCTTACCTCTCTCCTCTAGCCTTCCCCTGTGCACAGGTGGACATTCCCGGCGGCGGACTTCCTCATCTCACCGTTGGCTCTACGCTGCTGCCACAGGTACCGCAGGTCGCTGTCTCCCGGGCTTCGCCCTTGTCGACGCCAGCCACCTGTCATAACCAAGTAAGCCAGCTACCATCATTATTCCCTGTATTGGTGTGGTGCCCGTTACCCTTCTCCCTCTGCTCTCTCCCACAGGGTTGTCCAGCTGTACGGCCTCCTGTCCCCGTGCCTGACGCAGACGCCACCACCAATACATTCTTATTCCACAGACACGCAGCCATACACTTCCTTGTTGCCAATAAAGCTGTTAAATCTATCCTGAGCCTGCGTGTGTGTCTCCTGGGCCGTGCATTATGTCAGTACGGCTTCAGCAGAGCGGCTCGGCAGACAGCGGGCTCGCACGCCGTCTTTCCACCCTCGAGGCTCAGGTGGATTTAATAGCTCATCAGCAACAGGTGATATTGAATCAATTAATTATCATTACTAACTGATTAGACCGCTTGGACCCCCAGCAGCCGTTCCCCTCGGCTCGTCCGGGTGGCGTGGCTCCTGCGGTTCCGGTGGCCGTCCAGCCTGCTCCGGGTGCGCCAACACGGCTCACACCAATCCCCACTCCTGCTCGCTTCAGCGGTAAGCTGGGTGGAGCTCGGGGTTTTATTATGCAGTGTGAGTCCATGTTTCTTCGCGTTCCCGGAGATTTTCCCTCAGACCATAGCAGAATTGGCTATATAGGTAATCTCCTTGAGGGTCGTGCGCTTACCTGGGCTTACGCCATTATGGTGAAGCCCAGCTACGCCACCCTCACCTATGGCCAGTTCGTGCGACAATTTCTGGAAGTGTTCGATCATTCGCGTTTGGACAGTGTCCAGGTCGACCGCCTTCTCGGACTCCAACAGGGGAGCCGATCGGCGGCTGACTACGCGATCGACTTCCAGGTTACCGCGGAGGAAGTTGGCTGGGAAGAGCGTGCGCTCTGCGGCATCTTCCTCCGCAGCCAAAATTCCGGTCTGAGGGATGAGCTGGCTGGACGGGATACCCCGGAGACGCTGGCGGAGGTGATTTCTCTCACCATCAGTTTGAATAACAGGCTGCGCGAGCGCACCTCCGAGCGGAAGCAGTCTTCTCGCTCGCGAGGCGCCTCTGCACGTCTGCTCCAAGCTCGCCACCTGGCGTTGCCGCCACCAGAGGTCTCCGAGGAGTCGGAACCAATGGTGACGGGCCGGACAAAGCTCCCCCTGGCGGAGAAACAGCGCCGTCGTGACCTGGGCCTCTGCATGTATTGCGGAGGTAGCCAGCACACGGTGGAGCATTGTCCGGAGAAGCCAAACGAGGTGGTCCGCGAGTCACTGTAGGGGGCCTCGCGGACGCTAATTGGTTAAGTCCCCTCACACATTTGACGCTGCCCATCCACTTCTGTCACAACCTCACTGGGCACCTCACACACGCACTGGTGGATTCAGGCGCGGAGGGTAGCTTTATTTCACAAAGGCTGGCAACCCGACTGGGCATCCATTGTCACTCCCTCGACACTCCTCTCGCCCTGGTTAATCTCTCCCGAGTTTCCCTGGGAAAAGTAACTCACCAAACTCCCCCCGTTCCCGTGATCATCTCTGGAAACCATCGGGAGGATATCTCCTTTTACGTCCTGCCCACCTCAGTAACTCCTGTCATCCTCGGATATCCCTGGCTCCGCCTCCACAACCCCGCCTTGGACTGGAAGACTGGGAAGGTGTCAGCGTGGAGCACTTTCTGTATGGGTACCTGCCTCCTATCCGCGGCCTGTGCCCCGTCCTCGCCTCCCACAGCTCAGGACACCGCGCCCCCGGATCTCACCCTAGTGCCCTCAGAGTTCCACGACCTGGGTGCTGTTTTCAGTAAGTCCAAGGCGATGTCTCTGCCTCCTCACCGGCCCTACGACTGCGCCATTAACATCCGCCAGGGGGCGCCCTTACCTTCAGGACGCCTCTATAGTCTGTCAGCGCCGGAGAAGGAGGCAATGAACAGCTATCTGAAGGAGTCGCTCAGTGCTGGGATCATCCGACCGTCCTCCTCTCCAGTAGGTGCAGGGTTCTTCTTCGTGGGAAAGAAGGACGGATCTCTTCGTCCTTGTATCGACTATCGAGCTCTCAACGATATCACGGAGAAGGACCGGTACACCCTGCCCCTTATGGACACAGCCTTCCACTCCCTCCAGGGGGCGACCTGATTTACTAAGCTGGATCTCCGCAGTGCTTACCACCTCGTCCGGATCCGGGAGGGAGATGAGTGGAAAACCGCCTTCCGTACCCCAAACGGTCATTTTGAATATCTCGTGATGCCGTTTGGGTTGACCAACGCTTCAGCCGTCTTTCAGCGCCTCATCAATGATGTCCTCCGGAACTTCATCGGCCTGTTTGTATTCGTCTACCTGGACGACATTCTCATCTTCTCCAGGTCCAGGGATGAACACCGGGTCCACGTGAGGCGGGTCCTGCAGAGACTGCTGGAGAACCGTCTGTACGTCAAGGCGGAAAAATGTGAATTCTACGCCAAAACAACTTCCTTCCTGGAGTTCGTCATCTCCCATGACCAGGTGCTTCCGGACCCAGCGAAGATCAAAGCGGTGGTGGATTGGCCCACACCAACTTCTCGGAAACAGGTTCAGCAATTCATCGGGTTCGCCAATTTCTACCGCCGCTTTGTCCCGAACTTTGGAGCCATCGTCGGGCTCCTGACCCACCTCACCTCTCCTAAGACCCCGTTCCAGTGGACTGAAGAAGCCGCTTCGGCCTTCCAGGCGCTGAAGACGGAGTTTTCCTCCTCCCGGGTCCTCAGCCAGGTCGATCCCGCGCTGCAGTGCATTGTGGAGGTGGACGCTTCGGACACGGGGGTGGGGACGGTGTTGTCCCAGCGGTCCCCAGCCAATGGAGTCAAGCGACCCTGCGCCTTCTTCTCTCGGCGCCTGTCCCCAGCGGAACGAAACTACGACGTGGGGGACAGAGAGCTTCTTGCCATCAAGCTTGCCCTTCAAGAATGGCGTCACTGGCTGGAGGGGGCAGCCTTGCCTTTTGTGGTCCTCACTGACCACAAGAACCTGGAGTACCTAAGATCTGCCAAGCGTCTGAACGCCCGCCAGGCGCGTTGGTCCCTGTTCTTTGCAAGGTTTAAGTTCAGTATCACATATAGGCCTGGCTCCAAGAACGGCCTGCCCGACGCCCTCTCCAGGCAATTTGCCCCGGAGGCTGCAGAAGACGTTGCTCACACCATCTTGCCCAGGTCGTGCGTCGTGGGGGCTGTTACATGGGACATAGAAGACAAGATCCGGAGGGCGCAGGAGTCGGAACCGGACCCTGGCGGCGGACCGGAGGGGAGGCTCTTCGTACCATCTGCCGTCCGGGGGGACGTTATACACTGGCTCCACACCTCCAAGCTCACCTGCCATCCTGGAGCTTCGAGGATGATTGACCTTCTCCAGCGATCCTTTTGGTGGCCAGGCCTGCGGAAGGATGCCGCCCATTACGCCCGGGCTTGCCCCGTCTTTGCTACCAATAAGTCAGGTAACGCTCCCCCTGCGGGTCTGCTCCAGCCCCTGCCCGTCCCTGGCAGGCCCTGGTCGCACATCGCTCTGGACTTCGTCACCGGGCTCCCTATCTCCAACAACTTTGACACAGTTCTGACCACTGTAGACCATTTTTCCAAGGCCGCCCACTTTGTGCCCCTACGTGGACTTCCCTCAGCCTTGGAGACGGCGGACCTCCTCATCCAGCACGTGGTCAGACTGCATGGAATCCCGGTCGACGTGGTCTCCGACCGCGGCCCCCAGTTTTCTTTGGACATCTGGAGGTCATTTTGCAACGCCCTGGGAGCCAAGGTAAGCCTCTCCTCCGGCCATCACCCCCAGTCTAACGGGCAGTGTGAGCGGACTAACCAGGAGCTGGAGGCTACGCTCCGCTGCATTACTTCATCCAAACCCACGTCCTGGAGTTCTCACCTCGCCTGGGTGGAGTACGCCCACAACACCTCTCTCTCTACGGCCATCGGGATGTCGCCCTTTAAAGCATCCTTGGGCTATGATCCACCCCTGTTCCCCGCGCAGGAGGGCGAGTTGGCTGTCCCCTCTGTCCAGGCACATCTGAGGCGGTGCCGTTCCCTTTGGTCCACGGCGCGTAATGCGCTTTTACGCACGGCGGAGCGCAATAAGTCTACGGCGGACCGACATAGGAGACCTGCACCTGCCTACCAGGTGGGACAGCAAGTTTGGGTATCCACACAGGACGTAAACCTAAAGGGTGAGAGGAGAAAGCTGGCCCAACAGTTCATTGGCCCTTATCCCATAACCAGAATCATCAACCCGGTGGCTGTGCGTGTGGCTATTCCCTCCTCCCTCCGCATCCATCCCACCTTCCACGTCTCCAAAATTAAACCGGTGGTCTCTGACCCCCTCTGCCCTCCACCTGCGGTGCACCCCGCTCCCCGGATGATTGGTGGCCATCCGGCCTGGACCGTCGCTGACATCTTGGACGCCCAACGCCGGGGTCGCGGATTGCAGTACCTGGTGGATTGGGAGGGCTATGGACCCGAGTGGAGACAGTGGGTGCCTTCCTTGCTGGTGTTGGACCGGTCACTCATTTCTGAGTTTCATCGAGCGCACCCGGAAAAACCATCGCCAGGAGGCGCTGCTAGAGGGGGGAGTACGGTTATGACTCGCTGCTCATCAGCGGCGCCAGCCGCGCGCACACCTGCTCCTCGTCAGCGGCGAGATATTTAATCCACTCTGCCCTGGGCTTCGGCCTGAAGCCGTCTCTCTACTTCGGCCCCTTTGCTACTACGGATCTCAAACCAACTAGTGAAGATATCCTGGGTAAGCTCCCCTTACCTCTCTCCTCTAGCCTTCCCCTGTGCACAGGTGGACATTCCCGGCAGCGGACTTCCTCATCTCGCCGTTGGCTCTACGCTGCTGCCACAGGTACCGCAGGTCGCTGTCTCCCGGGCTTCACCCTTGTCGACGCCAGCCACCTGTCATAACCAAGTAAGCCAGCTACCATCATTATTCCCTGTATTGATGTGGTGCCCGTTACCCTTCTCCCTCTGCTCTCTCCCACAGGGTTGTCCGGCTGTACGGCCTCCTGCCCCCGTGCCTGACGCAGACGCCACCACCAATACATTCTTATTCCACAGACACGCAGCCATACACTTCCTTGTTGCTAATAAAGCTGTTAAATCTATCCTGAGCCTGCGTGTGTGTCTCCTGGGCCGTGTATTATGTCAGTCCATGACCTTCAGTCCCTCAGGCAGCACTGCTTTAAAAACCAATATCACTCTGTACTTGTATTTTTTTGTATACTTCTATTAATCCCGGAGGAGAATTCAGGGCATCCACGTGGATGGATGAGGCAGCCACGGTGCATCACCAATCCCTTCACCATTCACACACACATTCACACCTAGGTCCCCTTAAGAGTCTCCAATTAACCTAACTTGCATGTTTTGGGGCTGTGGGTGGAAACCGGAGTACCTGGAGTAAACCCACACAGACACAGGGAGAACACGCCAACTCCACACAGAAGGGTCACCGATGGTCAGGCGGTGGAATCAAACCCACGATGGTCAGGTTTGAGACTGATCCTGTGACCTTCTTACTGTGCTGCCACAGTGCTAACCACTGTTCCATCGAGCTGCCAAGCATCCTGTAAAGGGTATTAATATTATGCCTCAGTGAATAGTGGCATACACTAATCACTCAATGCGTCTGTGGTTGAATCTGTCTGTCCGCCTGTCTGTTTCAGCTTGTTCAGTCAAAATTAAATGCAACTAAAGGCTTGTATCATTGTATCACCATATTTTCTCCACTTTTAATTTGCCATAATTTCCAGATAAAACTTTGTTTTCAAAATAAACCCAGATTTAACTTTCCATTACTGTCAATGGAGCTGGGAAAAAGGTATTGTAATAACTATACCGGGCCACTAGAGGCGGCAGTGCAACTTTTTTACTGCACACGGATGACTTCCTGTCACAGTCTAAGAGCTGGGTGATATACTAAATGTATTTGTTGTTTCGGTACATTTGGCCACCCCCGATACATAAATCATTATGTTGTGGGTACTCAAATATTTATCATGTTAAAATGAGCTGCTGCTGCTGCTGCTGCTGTGAGACAGGTTTGTCTGCAACTTGGCCGCTGACGTCTGAAAGCGGAAGCTCTCTAGCTCACCGTGGCTGCCCCGCCCCCCTACATGCTCACAGAGAAATCTAAACTGCAGTAAGTGAGCAGAGATGAAAAGGAAGATAACAGAATAAATGTAGGCTCACCTTAAGCACAGGAAGCAGGGGGGAAGGGGTGGAAGAAATATTTCAAGTTGGAACTCTGTTTGCTAAGTGAACAAATTTAGCAAACAAACTTTCAACATAAGAGCTCCTATCCGGTCTTGCAGCCCTTCAAAATAAGAGTGAGTGGCTCACCAAATAAACAACTGATGGAATGTAGACACATTAAAAAAAGCGATAAATTATGCTTGTCACAGACTGCCAAGTATTAACTATGCATGGTAGGACTTCCGGTTATGGCGGCCGCCTAGAAGGACACGTATCACTCTGCTCTGCTCCTGGAAATAAAAATTCGGCAAATAACTCTCTCATTCGGAACAGAACTTTTCCCAGCGTTTGGGTGAGGATATGCCGGTGAAGACTAAGGCTGGGAAATCAGGAGGGGGAAAAATTGAATCGCCGAAGCAGTCCAAATTAACGGACTTTAAAGTTTGTGGCGCAGTAGAAAAAGCTGCGGATATGGCGGATGAAACTAGCGGTGATGCGGTAACTGCTGACGATGGCGGCACAGGTGCAGTGCTGGCCGCCCTTAGCTCAATGAGAGCAGACTTTTCCGCTAAACTTGATGGGATTATGGCAGCGTTGGATGCAATGAGAAAGGAGTTGGGTGACTGCGTGGAGCGAGTGACGCAGGCGGAGCTTCGTGTTTCAAGTGCGGAGGATGAAATTAGCGGACTTCAAATAAAGGTGCGCACTTTGGAAAAAAAAAATAAAGATCTGGGAAATAGCGTTCTGGATTTGGAATCTCGGTCCAGACGGAACAACCTGAGGCTGGTGGGTTTACCGGAGGGAGCCGAAGGTCGTGATTCATGCTCCTTTTTGGAGGGGTGGATCCCGGAGGCGCTGAACAACGCGGAGCTAAAATCATCAGTCGTCTTGGAAAGCTCCCACCGAATTGGCCCACCGAGAGGTAACAAGGCAGCACCGAGGACGTTAATTATGAAGTTTCTCAGCTACAGAGACAGGATGACGATCTCCAACGCAGTGCGGGCCAAAGGAGAAATTAAATATCAAGATCAGCAGGTGCGGTTCTACCCAGATTTGGCCTCAGGAATCCAACAATTAAGGAAGCAGTTTGACCCCATCCGCAAAGAACTGCGCAACCTTGAGATTCGTCATGGAGTGATTCACCCTGCAAGACTTCTGGTCACATATGAGGGCAGAACACACATCTTCAAGACCCCCGAGGAGGCGCAGGAGCTCATCAAGAAGATCCAGGAAGAGACTGGTGGGAGCTAAGCATGAACAGAATATAGGGTAGAATATTTGAGCATTTAACTGATTAGAAGCATATAACAAGATTACAAAATATAGATTGTATTACATATTAAAAAAAAAAGTACAAAATTGCTAAAAAATTTTGGAGTTAAATTGGAAAATTACAGAAGAGAGTTAATGTTACGTTATTAAAAGCAGTAGAGTTAGGGTGATTGGGAGGATGAAGAAGGAGTGGCTTTGGCTGTTCCTCGTGGGTGTGGAACGGTCGATGGCTATATCGGGAGACAGAATTTTTCTTTTGCTTTTGGGGGGATTGCCACAAATGTGGGAAGGGGGAATTTGTTTGTGTGGAGTTTGTAGGGTGAATGTTCAACCACTCATTTTTTTGC
This sequence comes from Pholidichthys leucotaenia, assembly GCA_020510985.1. NCBI lineage: Eukaryota > Metazoa > Chordata > Actinopteri > Cichliformes > Pholidichthyidae > Pholidichthys > Pholidichthys leucotaenia. Next base: position 202,003,700 of record CM035836.1, on the reverse strand, counting down.
TTTTCTGTTTGAGCATGTTTACACTGCAAGGTAATCCCAAACTCCCTATTGATCATAAATCAAAGCGTTAATCTTAATTTAACTTCATGGAATTGCAGAGGTCTACAAAATTTAAAAAAACTTAAACAAGTTGTGAATAAAATAAAAGACATGGTTTCAAAAATTGTGTTTTTACAAGAAACTCATCTAATAGAGCAAGATGTAAAAAGAATTAGAAGTAGATGGCAAGGAAATGTTTTCACCTCATCATTTTCATCCCGAGCCAGGGGAGTTATGACTCTCATACATAAATCAGTCCCATTTCAAGTGAAAAATGTAATTGGAGACAAATTTGGAAGATATGTAATCATTCAAGGATCTTTGCTATTAGAAAACATAAATTTGGTGAACTTATATGGTCCCAATATAGATGATCAAAAGTTCTTTGCTAATTTATTTCTTATCTTATCATCACTTACAGGGCGACATATAATAGCAGGGGATTTTAATTGTACATTGAATCCCGGTATAGATAGATCAACAGGACTGGACTGTACGCACAATGGATGTAGGATGACCATTAATCATTTTATGAAAGAATTGAAATTGATAGATATATGGAGAGAAATGAAACCACAAGTTAAAGCATACTCTTGTTATTCCAATACCTACAAGACATTCTCACGTATAGATTATTTTTTGATCTCCACAGAATTAAGGTCCAAGATTCAAAACTGTTTTTATGATAACATCGTGATCTCTGATCATGCACCCTGCTGTCTAATATATGTAGATAAGAAATTGACAAAGGAACCAGGTAGATGGCAATTTCAGCATAAATGGCTTCAGGATGAGGAATTTGTTAAATACATAGAAAAACAGATAGATGAGTTCTTTGACATCAATACTACACAAACATCAGCATGTGTAAAGTGGGAGGCTTTCAAAGCTTTTATTAGGGGACACATTATTAGTTATACAGGTTCAAAATCTAAGAAAACTCGAGAGGAGAGAGTCCAACTGGAACATAAAATAAAAATTCTTCAAGAAAGAGTATATGCAGGAAGAGATCCAAGGTTGGAGAACGAATTACTGATTTTGAGAGCTGAATATGACAAAAAATCAGCGAATAGAGCTGCCTCGAGTCTTCTAAGATTGAAACAATCTTTTTATGAACAAGGTGAAAAATCAGGAAAGTTATTGGCATGGCAGATTAAACAATTAGAATCTAAAACACCAATTACCAGTATTATAAGTAACGGACAGGTAGTTATAGATTCTTTAGAAATTAATAGAGCCTTTAGAGATTACTATGAAAAATTATATGATACCAAAAATGAATCTGACTTAACAAAACTACATGGGTTTTTTTTTTTTTTTTTTTTTTTTATTTAAGTTTTTGTAAAGGGTATACAGGTCGTTACAGCAATGCAGTGTTTACATTTTCATCACATGTTCCCTTATTTTCTGATATCTGACAACATTGGAAGATTAATTCTTACAACACCCCTTATTTTTATTTTTTTTTTAAAGTGAAAGAAAAAGTGAAATTAAAGAGAAAAAAAAAAACAAAACAAAAAACAAAAAAAAACCAAACAAACCAGTAAAAAACAAACAAAAAGAAAAAGTAAGTAAATAAAGATAAAAGAGCATCTGAGTAGCATTGGAACAAAGAGCAGAACCATTATTGAAATGGTATTTGTCAAAGATTAGATCTAATGGAAGACACATATGCGGTCCAGGGTTGCCAAAAGTTCATGAACCCATCCATGTCCTGTCTCAGTGCGAATGTCAACTTTTCCATCGAGTAAATGTCTTGGATCACGTTAGTCCAATCTTCAGGTGTAGGACAGTCCTTCAACATCCATTTTTTAGTTAGAGCTTTTTTGCTTGCCAATATTAAAACATTGAATAAGTATTTTTCTCCTCGTCTTTCCAGTGAGTCCGGTAGTAAACCCAAATACAAAGTTACAAAAGAAAAGGGAACTGTAATTTTGAATATTTTCCCCAATATTGTCTGTACATTGGTCCAATATTGGTGGATAACTGGGCATGACCAAAACACATGAAAATGATTTGCAGTCTTTTCACCACACAAGCGCCAACAGTTCAATCCCTTATGGGTAAATTTGATTTGTGCAGGTGTTCTGAAAAATCTTGCCAAGTTTTTCCATCCAAATTCTCTCCACTGCAGGGATGAGGTACTTTTCCATTGCTGTTTATTTAGCTTTTCCCATATTTCCAGATGTAAAGTGAAATTCCCCTCTTTTTCCCATCTCTCTTTTATATAAGATGTGTTGTCTCCTTTTAAGTCTTGAAGACCTTGGTATATTTTAGAAATGTATCTGATCCCTGGGATCCCTTTATATGCCATTAAGAAGACCTTCAGAACACCTGACTGGGCCCTTTCCAAAACCTCCTTTTTAAGTATATTGTTTATGTGGTGTCTAAGCTGGAAGAACCTGTAAAGGTCTTGATTTATTAGGCCTTGTTTTTTCAAATCTTCAAAACTTCTTAAGATTTGCCCTTTAAAAAAATCGTAATATTTTATCAGCCCCTTCTCCTTCCACTTTTTAAATCTGGTGTCTGTTTTATTAGGAGTAAAGTCCTGATCATAGGCGATCCATTGCAGAAGTCGATAGGGCTCTTTAGTTTGATTCTCTCTGACTATCTTAAACCAAATTTTTAGCGGGGTCTCTATCCACGGGTTAGTGTTATTCAAAAGCTTAGGTAAGACATTGTTCCCTATTATCGCCTGTAGGGGGATGTCACTTGTTATTTGGCATTCGATCTCCTTCCATTGTGCAGAGTAGACTGGGTTACATATCTCTACTAAAGTTTTAATTTGTGCGGCTTTAAAGTAGTCCCTGATATTTGGCAGCGCGAGCCCACCTTTGTCTTTGTTTAGCTGTAGGGTTCTATATCTGATTCTAGGTCTCTTGCCCTGCCATATGAATCTTGAGATCCTTCTGTCCAGCTCCTGCCATGTTTTTTTGGGAGGTTCTACCGGTATTGTTTGGAAAAGGTATAGAAGACGTGGAAGTATATTCATTTTGACTGCTTCAATTCTTTGTGCAATACCCAAGAATGGTATCATATTCCATCTTGCTAGGTCAGATTTTATTTTTGTCACCAGTGGATCATAGTTTAGTGATATAATTTTGTTGAGTTGTTTCGGGATATTGACCCCCAGATATTTCATAGATTCCGACTCCCAGTTAGTTTTGAGTTTGCTTAGTGAATAATGATTTGGGTCATAGTTGAATGTTAAAACTTGGGTTTTATGCATATTTAATTTGTACCCCGATAAATCTCCATACTCTGAAAAAACTGAGGTTAGTTCTGGTAAAGAAGTGTCCGGCTGCCCTAGGTATATTAAAATGTCATCAGCAAAGAGTGCTATTTTATGTTCCTTCTGACCAAGTGTAATACCTTGAATTTTTTGGTTTTGTCTTATCCATTGGCTCAGAGGTTCTATGAAGATTGCAAAGAGCAGTGGAGACAGGGGGCAGCCCTGACGACATCCTCTTTCCAGTTCAAAAGATGATGATAAATTACCGTTAATCCTTATTTTAGCTGTTGGTTTTTTATATAATGCCTGTATAGTTCTAATGAAGTTGTTATGAAAATTGAAACTGGATAAGATTCTGTATAGAAAAGACCAGTCAACCGAATCGAATGCTTTTTCAGCATCTAATCCTAATATGACTGCATTTAAGTTATATTTTTTTATATGATGAATTATGTGTAAAGTGCGTCGAATGTTGTCTTGTGTCTGTCTTTGTCTTATAAAACCTGTTTGGTCTAAATGAATTAGGTCTGTCAGTATATTCTCTAACCTTTTGGCAAGGATAATGGTAAAAAGCTTATAGTCCTGATTTAGTACACTGATTGGTCTGTAGTTGGAGCACTCTAGTTTATCCTTTTCAGGTTTAGGTATAACTGCAATGACCCCTTCTCTCCAGGAGGGGGGGATTTCCCCTGTGTGGAGGACATAATTAAATGTTTTCAGGAGGAGAGGAGATAGTTGCTGTTTAAAGGTTTTGTACCACTCTGCTGTATAGCCATCAGCTCCTGGGGATTTGTTAGCTTTAAGTTTCATAATTGCTTTTTCCAATTCTTTAGGATGTATTTCTGACAGTAGTGTTTTATTTTGTGACTCCGTAAGTTGGGGAAGGTTTAATGTGTTTAGGAATGCCTCGGATGCGTTTTTATGTTTTTTGTGGGAGTATAAGTTCTTATAGTAATTCTCGAAGTTTTTAAGAATATCCTGAATTCTGAATTTTATTTCCTTTGATACTGGGTCTCTGATTTTGTAGATTGCTCTTTCTGTTTGATGTTTCCTCAATTTATAGGCTAGCAATTTTGCCGATTTACTGCCTGCTTCATAGTATTTTTGTTTCAGAAATGTAAGTTTCTTCTGGATTTCTATTGTGTAGATCTCATTTATTTGGTTTTTAATTTCCTTAATCTTGAGCGAGTCAGTAGAATGAGTGTTGCCTTTGTGTTCTTTTTCTAGGTTCCTAAGTTCTGACTCTAATGTGGATAGTTTTTCTTGTCTTAGTTTCTTTTGGGTTGCCAGTTTTGCAATAATCTTTCCTCTTATTACAGCTTTACATGCATCCCACAGTATTAAAGGGGATACTTCTCCATTATCGTTATCTTCCAAATATCTGAGAATATCTGACTCCAATTCATCTTTCAATGGTCCTTTCAGGACATTTGAATTTAACCTCCAAGAAAATGTATTATTTGTGTATTTTTGGATATTTAAGTCCATGTAGATCGGACTGTGGTCGGAGAGATCCATCAGTCCTATTTTACATGTTTTTACTCTACCAATGTCTCTATTAAACATAAAAAAATAGTCAATCCTTGAGTAAGATGAATGTGGAGTTGAGTAAAATGTATAGTCTTTTACACTGGGGTTGAGTTCCCTCCACACATCACAGATTCCCATTTCTTTTAGTAGCATCCGAGTCTTCCTGTTTTGGGTGTTATTTTGATGTGGGGAATTACCAGAAGCATCCCAGTATGGATTCAGTCTAAGATTGAAGTCCCCACCACATATCACTAAACCTTGAGCTTTAGTTATCATTAGGTCGAATACATTTTTATAAAATTTCCAGTTAGCCCCTGGGGGAGCATACACATTCAGCAGGGTGATATCTTCTCCCTCTAGCCGCCCAGTTACCAAACTGTATCTCCCTTCTTTATCTTTGTGTTCTGATTTTTTTTCAAATGTAATTTTGGTTGATATCAATGTCGCTACTCCCCTCCTCCTCCCTGATTTATATGAAGATGAAGAGATCATTTTAAACCCTTGTCTACTGAGTTTATTGTGTTCCACGTCTGTTAGGTGGGTTTCTTGTAAAAGTATTATTCCTGCTTTGTCTTTTTTCATTTTGCCTAGAATCTTGGATCTTTTAACTGGATTCAGGATCCCTTTTACATTATATGAAATTATTTTGGTTACACCCTGTTTCTCCATTGTGTTGTTTTGTTTAGTATAACTGTGTGGTGGCCCTCTTTTGTGCTACTCAGAAACTGAAAGAACATTAAAAACAAGAAAAACATTAAGAACATAGTGTAAAAAACTTTAAAACAAAAAACTGTCAAAAGAACTTCCTGAGCTGAGGTCTTTTTAAAGACCCTGTAAGAGCCTTGATGGAGTGAAGGCTCTGAGGGAAATTCCTCAAACTCTGTTACGTGTTGAGGGCCCTCTCGTACCACTGAAAGTAGTCCCATGCTTTTAACGTGAGTTTCAGAACCCAATCCAAACTTGTAATGATTTTTTTTTTTTTTTTCCTTTTATGCCTAAACCCTGTGAAATTGTGTGCACCCTCCCACCCCCATCACATCAAACATTCACGCAAAAACAGTATTTGTTAGTATGAGCAGAACATGTGGATTATTGTCACATTTCTATTTTAACAAGTTTTTTTTTTTTTTTTTATTACAAAGACTTATTTGTTTCAAATAATATGATTGTTCCATGAAATGTTTTACCACATGCTGAATATGCATCTCCTTTAATGTTTGTTACCTTGTATGAGGGGGGTTGGATGTGCGGATTGATTCAAGAGAAAGGAAAAAAAAAAAAAAAAAAAAAAAGGTCGCTATTCCAACCTGAAAACGGATAGTTTATCCGCGACGCTCTGGTGCTGGGTTTCCCGCTGCTGGTCCGTGGATTTTGAGGGTCTTTGTGTTGTCCATGTTTGCGCTTTGATCTTCTCACTCGGGTCTGCTGCGGGTTTAAACACCGTTACCGGGAGCCCTCTTCTCGCCATGTCAGCTGTTGCTTCTTCCGCCGAATTATAGAGACACGTTTCATCGCCGTAGAAGACCCTTAACTTCGCAGGAAATGGTGTCTGAAAGCGCAATTTCTTCTCTCTTAACACCTTTTTCGCGTCATTGTATTCCCTGCGCTTTTTAAGGACCTCCGGGGCGTAATCGTGTTCCACGTAGACTTTTCTCTCCTGGTGCATAAATCCTTTTTTCTGCCAGGCCAGTCTTACAACCTCTTGTTTTATTTTGAAATTGGAAAATCTTACCAACACCGAACGTGGGGGCGCTTCCGCCGCCGGCCTAGCGGCTAATGAACGATGTGCCTTTTCTATCTTCAAGTCGGTGGTTTGTGGAATATCCAATTTCTCTCTTAGTAAGGATTCCACGCATTCTGCCATTGAGTTAAAACCATTTTCGGTTCCTTCTATCAGACCATGAATTCTTATGTTGTCTCTTCTTTGTTTTCCTTCTTGGTCGGTTAGCTTAGCCTCTATAGCTGCTTGTCTTTTGCGTAGGTCCAGCACAGAATCTTCGAGCACTTTTATTCGATCCTCTGTTTCCAAGATTCGGTTCTCGGCCTGGTCCACTCTGCTGTTTGTCCTTTTCAATTCTTCTCTGAATTCCCGAAATTCGGCCGTAACATCTCGGCGAAATCGTCGTAGTTCCTCAAATAGTGATTTCAGGCTAACCCTTTTGTTAGCTATCACCAGCTCCTCGTCTTCTGAACGGGGATCTTCCAGTTCAGATTCTCCGGCCGATACGTGTCCTAGCCTGGAGAATTTCAGTTTCTTCTGTTTTCCTTTAGACATGATGATTTTGTCTTTTGATTTTCACTCCTCCAAAAATCCGTTAAGTTTGATTTTCAAGGTGTTATCCTGGATTGAGTCTGAGAGCTTCAGTGTTAAGCTGCAGTCGCCATGGCGTCCAGACCGGAAGTCCTACATGGGTTTTTGAACGAACTATTTATACCGTGTATTCCAAATGAAAATAGGGAGATACTGGAGTCTAAAATTAGTCAAGAAGAAGTTGGACTAGCTATTGATAATATGAAATCAGGAAAAAGTGCAGGACCAGATGGTCTTCCAGTTGACCTTTATAAAAAATTTAAGAATAAATTAACAAAACCTTTTTTGGAAATGGTTTTAGAAGCATTTCAAAATAGTAATTTACCATCATATATGAATAATGCCTTAATTATACTGTTGCCAAAACCAGGTAAGCCTTCTAATAAATGTGAAAATATGAGACCAATAAGCCTATTAAATGCCGACCTTAAGATAATCTGTAAAATTTTAGCAAGACGAATACAAGAAATTTTACCAAATATTATTAATCGAGATCAGAATGGCTTTATAAAGGGAAGACAAGGCTTCCATAATGTAAGAAGACTTTTTAATATTATTTATTCTAATAAAGAAGCACCGGATACAGCTCTCTTATCACTGGATGCCGAAAAAGCCTTTGATAGAGTTGAATGGCCCTTTCTTTTTGAAGTCTTACAAAGGTTTGGACTTGGAAATAATTTCATAAAATGGGTTCAGATAATATATAATAATGCTACTGCAGAAATCCTAACAAATAACAATATTTCAAAATCAATAAAAATCAATAGAGGATGTCGACAAGGCTGTCCACTTTCACCTTTACTGTTTACTACGGCAATTGAACCTTTAGCGATGGCGATACGTCTACAGTCACAAATATATGGAATTAAAGTTGGACCAACAGAACATAAAATCTCCCTGTATGCCGATGACATAATTTTGTTTATGTCGAATCTTAAAAAATCAATTCCGACCTTGTTGAATTTAATAAAGAATTTTGGGGAAATATCAGGATATAAAATAAATAAAACTAAATCTTCAATATTAATGCTAAATGAGACCCAGAGAAATTACCCAGCCCCTGAGGTAAATCAATTCAATGTTGTAAATCAGTTTAAATATTTAGGAATCCAAATTGTGCCTAAGCTAGAATCAATCGCCCGTGTCAATTATGAAGCCTTAATGACAGATATTGATGAGTTACTTCAGAGATGGATGTCACTACCAATGTCGATGATCGGGAGAATTAATATACTTAAAAGTAATATCTTACCTAAAATACTTTATTTATTTCAATACATTCCCTTACCACCACCTTTAGATTTATTCTCAAGAATTAAAAAAAAGTTAGTGGAATTTATATGGAACAACAGGAGGGCTAGATTACGTCTGTCTTTATTATATTTACCATTTGATCGTGGAGGTCTGAAATGTCCAAATTTTATGTTGTATTATTGGTCGGCACAACTGAGGTCTATGACATATTATTTTTCATCAAATGATCTCCCTCACTGGACTGAAATGGAATCATACAATTTGCCTTTACCTCTTCCCATATTCATATACTCAGATTCGGCAAAAAAATTACAAAAACAAGTTAAAAATCCATTTGTAAAGCATATGATCAAAATATGGTGTGAAGCTAAAAACTATTTAAAAGAACCACAGTTATTGTCACAATTTAGTCCAATATGGGGTAATCAATATTTTAAACCAGGGAGAGCGGACGCTGTATTTAAAGTATGGAATTTAAAAGGGATACAAAAGATTCAGGATTTATATTTGCCATGTGCAGAAAACATAATGTCTTTTGAAGAGCTGAGGATCAAATTTAATCTCAATAGAACACATTTTTTTAAATATCTTCAACTTAGAAACTTTATTCGATCAAATCAAAATAAAGCTCTCACTCGACCTATCTATTCATCCTTGGAAAAAATGTTGATGAAAGATAGTAAAAGAAAGGGTATTATTTCAGAGTTTTATAACTCATTGACACTATTTTCAAGTGAAAATTCACTGAAAAGATTAAACTACTGGAAAGAAGATCTGCAAACTGAAATTTCAGAGGAACAATGGGAATTGGCTTGTACAGAAGCTCAAACCAAATCAATAAACGTACGCCTTAAATTGATACATTTCAAATGGTTAATGCGGATGTATGTTACACCGGAGGAGTTAAATAGATATAATAAAAATATACCAGATACATGCACAAAATGCATGGAAAGTAAAGGAACTCTATTTCATTGTGTATGGGAATGTAGATTAATAAGAATGTTTTGGGAAGAGGTGAGGGTAACAATTGAAAAAATAATCTCAAAACAAATCATATTGAATCCTAAACTGTTTTTGTTGGGTCTGTACCCAGAAAAGCATAATTTTAATAAAAGTGAAAGAACATTCATAGACCTCAGTTTGCTTAATGCCAAAAAATGTATTGCACTATTATGGAAAAAGACTCATAGACCAGATGTGACTCAGTGGTTAAGACAGATGTTAACAAACCTTCCATTAGAAAGAATAACATATATACTGAAATCAAAGGAAATTGTGTTTGAGAATATATGGAGACCTTTTATTGATTATGTAAAAAATTTAAACATAACTCTTGAAGAAGAAGGTGAATGATGTGTGTGGACCTTGTAAATTCCAAACTGGTGAACATAATATGTATACTTATGTATTGGATTGTCTAGACTAAACAGAGAAGCATTGTTGAAGACTTGATTTTGTTGGTGGTTGTTGGTGTTTTTTAGTGCATTTTTTTTTTTGTAGTACTTTAGTGTTAGTGTTTGATTGTTTGTATCATGTTTGTTAAAAAAAAAAAGGTTCAATAAAGATATTGTGGAAAAAAAAACTATGCATGGTAAACTGAAACATTTCTGCCCATGTGGATAAACTTGATTACTTGATAATGTGAGTTCTGTTAAGCAAAGGAAAAAAGACACTTTGCTCATTTACATATTGTTGTGAAGAATTTTCTCTGACATAAGTTTTCATTTTATTATTCAGCTTTTTCATAAGTGAAATGAATATATACACAAATTTCTAATAAAAATGCAAGTAAAACAACATTTTAAAGGACATTCAGTACACAAAATACATACTGCGATATGTATCATGTATCCCACTAGAAGTGTCATGAATTGCCCCTTGGGGCAGTGAGAGACAGACCCAGATGCCGACTGCAGTTTGTGGTATTTATTAACAGAAACACACAAAGTGCCAGAGTGCAACAAAACAAAAATCCAAACACAGAAAATAAAGTAACTTACATGCAGGAACAAATTCGGAAAAAACTCACCAGAGTGGGGAAAGGGCTCTGGGTGAGGAGGAATCACTAAGACTGTGGCAGTGAACAGAAAAAACAACAGTCTATAAATACTGAGGACATAATTGTTGACAGTTGCGGATTCACATGAGCGGGCAGGTGATCTAATTACTAACACAGAACACACGGACGAGATAATGACAAAGTGGGAGTGTCTGGAACAGGTGTGAAGCTCATGCCATGAGGAAACAAAATATAAACACAGAACCAAAATGAAACAGGAATAAAAAAAACTGACAGAATCATGTCATAATAATAATGACATGATTCAGGACCCAGTAAGCAGACACAGACTCAAAAATAAACTCAATTATCTTTATTGTGTAGTGAGTGTGTGAGTGTATGCGTGTATGTGTAAATGTAGCAGCCGGGGCAAGCAGAGCACCGTACAGCCTGGCATCCCTTTGGAAGAGCAGAGACAGGGAGGATTAGTGCCAACTCTCTGGAAAGAACGTTCAGTTATGTTTGGTCTTACTGTCGATGAGTTGGTGAACAGCTCAGGCTGGGTCCTGAAGGCTCCGGCCAGGGAGACAGCGTCTTCAGGCCCGGTTACAGATGGAATGAAGGGAGGAGTTGTTGAGGTGTGGTGTGGGCTCGGTCCGCCGCCACGGGTTTCCACCTGTGCACAGGGGAGCAGAGCATAGAATGGTGATGAAGGTGAAGATGGCTTACTTGCCGTTGTGGAGTGAGAGCTCCCAGGTGAATGACGAGGGAGAGAAGGATTCTCTGGAGAATGACGGTGAAGAGAAGGAATCTCTGGAGAACGACGATGAAGAGAAGGAATCTCTGGAGACAGTCGAAGTGGTGTGCCGGTCTCATCAGACCAGTAAGAAAGACGACTCCGTGCAGACTGGAGGGCAGCACCACTTAAATAGTCCAGCTGATGAGGAGAGCAGGTGTGCGCGCAGCTGTGAAGGATTAAGGCAACAGACAGGCAGAGCAAAACACCACAAATAAGGGTAAGAAAACATCATCAAACTACTGATAGCCAAGAACACATCTAGAATCAATACTCAGAAAAATAATACAATGCTGGAAAAATACAGAAAATACTTAGATATAAATTAAGAGCCTGAGCCCGGTGACGCACCACGCTCAGCCTAGTAACAGAGCCCCCCTTCCTTAAGGGGTGGATTCCAGACACCCCAAGGTAACACCAAAACAGAAAAGCCCCCCCCCCCCCAAAAAAGGTATAACAATAAACCACCCCAGGTGGGAGGTGGGGGAAACAGGATAGGAGGGAACAAGAACATTAACACCGCTCAGGATCCGCACCCACGCAAAACCAGACCCCTAGGCCCCCCATGCCAAAGAACTAAACAGTTCAGGTGGCCGACCAAAGTCCCAGGCCTGACAGACGGCGAGGTGGTACAAGTTGGGTGGCCTGCCAAAGAATATGGGCCACCCAACCCAACGGCACAGTCTGTCAGGTGGTCGAGTTTTTCAGCCACCTAAACAGAAGAGGTGGCCCAGGAGGCAGCTCCCCCACAGGGAGGCCCAATGAATTGAAGGACACCAGAGGAGGGGGAACCACGATGGCGTCGGACTGGCCACCAGCACCCTCGGTGGTCCCGGACTGGGACATTGTAGCACCCTCAGTGGCTCCAGACTGGAGCAAGGCAGCACCCACCGTGGCTCCGGGTTGGAGCAAAGCAGCACCCACTGTGGCTCTGGGCTGGAGCAACACTGCACCCGCGGTGGGCCCAGACTGGGCCAAGGCTGTATCCTCGGTGGGCCTGGACTGGGCCAAAGCCGCACCCTCGGTGGGCATGGACTTGGCCAAGGCTACACCCTCGGTGGGCACGGACTGGGCCAAGGCTGCACCCTCGGTGGGCCCGGACTGGGCCAAAGCCACACCCTCGGTGGGCACAGACTTGGCCAAGGCTACACCCTCGGTTGGCACGGACTGGGCCAAAGCCGCACCCTCGGTGGACCCGGATTGGGCCAAAACTGCACCCACGGTGGCCCCTGGGCTGGGGGGTAATGTCCATGGTGGGCCCACTCTGGAGCACAGCACCCAAGTTGGTTTTAGGCTAGGAAGCAGCACCCACGGAGGTCCCCAACTGGGACGCACCCACGGAGACCCAGACTGAGGAGGAGCTGCACCCATGGAGGTCCCGGGCTGGGACAGAGCACCTGTAATGACCTCTACTGGAGGGGAAGCAGCACCCACGGAGGACCCGGACTGGGCTGAAGCTGCACCCACGGAGGTCCTTGAAGACCTCAGCGGGGGAAGCTGGACCCAGGGTAATCTTGGGCGGCGAGCCTGGACCCACGGAGACATCTGGCAAAGGTGGAATATCCTCGGTGACCCTGGGAGAAAGCTTGGACAGGACAGGCAGAGAAACAGGGTCAGTGTCACCGGCAGCAGCGGAGCCTGGCGAGGTGAGTTCAGGTGCAGCTGATGGCTGCACCCAGCTCTCCTCACCAAGAGCCAGACAAAATTTCTGCAAAACAGACACAAGAAAAATGAAGGAGAGCACTTGCCTTAGCTTGAGCTCCACCGCAGTCCAGGACTCCATCGATCCAAGAGATGGTGCCTCAGGCCGGGCCCTCTGGAGATCCAACTCCAACTCTGCTGTGGCGGCCCCTGCAGCAGGCATGGTGGTCGGTGCAGTCCTGGGACCCCTCAGCGATGTGGCTCGCCCTGCGTGGCGACAGGAGGTCGGCTCCCTGCTGGTGCTGCATTCTGCTTAACTGAACTCCGGGGACTCTCCTTAGTCGGCTCAGGCATCAGCTTGGGTTCAGTGCTCTTCCTCCGTCCATAGTGTGGCTGTAATGCTGGAACCAGGTCCTCCAGAGCTGCAGGCTCCTCCATCGTCCAGCGGCTCAGTTCTGGGGCCAGCGGACACTCAAGGGTGATAGGAGGAGACACAGAGAGAGCAAGTAAAGGGTGTGTAGCTGCAGCAGACAGTGAAGACTCAGAGGACTACACAGCCTGAGCCTCACCTCTGGGAATCGGACAAGGTAATTCATGTTTAAAAGATAGAGAATGAAAAAACACTTGCCTGTGTTCCCGGGACATGATATTTTCTGCTGCAGCTGGTCTGCAGTCATCCCTCTCTGTGGCTACAGTGGTCGTGGGCCCCTCAGAGGATCATGGAGGAGCCACCCCTGCAGGCATGGAGACGGTTGGAGCCAGGGGAGAAACGGCCAAACCCTCAACAGTGGGAAAGAACGCCGAGGAAAAGGGGGAGGCAGCAGCTGCGGGAAAAGATGACGCTGATGAGGCAGCCGGAGGGGAAAATAGTAAAGAAGGCACTGCTGCAGAGTTTTTCTCCCTCGGTGAAGGAGGGGCTGCTGACAGGGAGGTGGAGGCGTTCTTCCGGCGGCCCGGAGCTGGATGACGGCGTCTTGGAGCTGGCGACGTAAGAGTTGGAGCCAAAGCTAACGAACAGGGAGGGGAGAAGGACATCTGCTGTGGAGAGTGCCTCCGTGTTGGCTTCCGTCCCGCTGGAGGCGGCCTCATCGTCAGCCTGGAGAATGACCGGTGAAGTGAGGAGCCCGTGGACAGCAGTTCCACGTATTGGGAATATTTCCACAGGCCAGGGTGTGCCTCCAGGGTCACTACCGCTCCATTCACGTTCTCCCAGGTCTTTTTTGGTCCGTGGGCGGCGAGAGCTTCATCCACAAAACTCTGGATGAAGTCGGCAGCCCACTCCTTCTCCAGGCTCAGGGTCCCTGCTGCCAATCTCCCGTTTATTGGCAGAGGCCGGTGTACTGGGGTTACACGAAAACAAAAAAGGCAAAATCCACTAACTGCAGTGGCTTCTTATTGGCCGCAGTCTTCTGTCATGAATTGCCCCTTGGGGCAGTGAGAGACAGACCCAGATGCCGACTGCAGTTTGTGGTATTTATTAACAGAAATACACAAAGTGCCAGAGTGCACCAAAACAAAAATCCAAACACAGAAAATAAGGTAACTTACATGCAGGGACGAATTCGGAAAAAACTCACCAGAGTGGGGAAAGGGCTCTGGGTGAGGAGGAATCACTAAGACTGTGGCAGTGAACAGAAAAACAGCAGTCCATAAAAACTGAGGACATAATTGATGGCAGCTGCGGATTCACATGAGCGGGCAGGTGATCTAATTACTAACACAAAACACATGGACGAGATAATGACAAAGTGGGAGTGTCTGGAACAGGTGCGAAGCTCATGCCACCAGGAAACGAAATATAAACACTGAGAGCCAAAATAAAACAGGAATCTAAAAATACTGACAGAATCATGTCATAATAATAAGGGCAAGAAAACATCATCAAACTACTGACAGCCAAGAACACATCTAGAATCAATACACAGAAAAATACAGAAAATACTTAAACATAAATTAAGAGCCTGAGCCCGGTGACACACCGCGCTCAGCCTCGTGACAAGAAGTGGCAGTGTGATTTTTTTCACAGCCCCGCCTGCTACCATGTCACAAGCACTGAGGCATCAGCACCTTGGTGCTTTCATTGTTATTATTGTTTACAAATTCTTTATATGATCTTATGTGAATTATAATAAAGAATATATGTGGATAGTTTATATTTTGTAGGGCTGGGAACTAATTTTTAAAAAATTACTAATTAATAACATTTTCTGTAAATGTGATTAATCACTAAAATTGCAATGAAGAAATAATAAAAAAGCAATTTTTAGTTGCTGTTTTTTTGATAACCTATACCCATGACCCTTATATTGAACAAAAATCCTGCAAGAGCAACATAAAAAAACTTGATAATCATGAATGGAATATTCTTTTCCAGTTCATTACGAGAGGGAGTTAATTTCTCTGCAAAACTACCATTTTTATTGTTGTCACATTTTCTGTTTTACTTTGAAACGGTCAAAGAGGACGTCAGTGCTTCTACTTAAGGTAACTTTCATTATTATCTCAACATTTGAAAGTATAAACAAATAGAGCAATTCTTAATTAATTTTTCCTAATCTTAGTGGTGAGTTAGAAGCTTTTATTCACTTTACATTGGAGTGTATGTTTTTCTGTGCTCACGCTGACAGAAACTCTCCCTCTTTTCATACTTTGTGTGACCAGCCCCAAGTCAGGTGTGTGTGCGCACGCGCACATGTGTGCATGTATGCATGCATGCATGCATGCTTTAAGTAGGGTTTGTGTGTGCAGATTGAGGTGGCCCTGAGTACCGGAGGATCAGCTCAGTGTGGTGTAAAAATAAACACTGAAAAACATGACCTACTCTTGTTTTAAGCCATCAGCTGAGACAAACCAGACACTGTTGCCAACACCACATCGGGGAGTGACCTAACAGTGTCAGTTTTTTAAAATGCATTAATTGGGCCACATTAATCGAAAAGGTTAATGAGTTAATATTTCCAGACCTAATATTTTGAAACTTTTTTTTGTGCAAAAAATAGTTTCTTATTGCAAAACTTTGCCTTTTATCCAAACACATTATCTTGTACATTTGACACTTTATTCTCATAAATCCTGCAATAAAACTATTAACAAAAGTGAAATTTTATGAACCTGAGTACATTTAGTACATGAGTAAATGTAACTATGCTGCTCCCCTGGGTAGCGGCCCAGGAGGAGGAAACGTGCATGTGGAAGTTAACTCTCCAACCTGTGATAGAGAATCGGCAGAACACGTTTCGTTATTTCACGCAAGGAGTTTTATTCTTCGTCCTCCGGTGCGTGAGTCTACTCTCTATCACTGTGCGACATGCGCCATCTATTGGTCGGCGTATGGAACTGCACTCACCAAATGTCTTTTTCACCTCTTACATAACTATTAACTATTTCCAACCCTCTACACTCTCCCCCACTTCAAATAAATGTCTCCCGACATTTCATGTTCTAGGGTGACTTAATGCATGAGAGTGTACCAATTATAACCATGGGACTGAGGTTGGGTGAGGTAGTGGAATGGCATATAGTTTTGAGTTAGCGGCACAGGGGTAGGGAGTAGGACAGGTCTTACGTCTGCAGTCCAAGGCTGGTACGATGGCTGTCCCAGGACGTCGTAGGTCAGTCTCTCTACTGGCCTTGCTCTCCGCTGTGACCTTCTCAGTTCCTCCTGTTCTCTGTCCATCACCTCCACTTGTCCTTGACGTTCTTCCTGCAGCAAAGCTGGTCCATCCATTTGCTCCTCAGCATCCCGCTGAACGGGGACCGGTTCCTGCCTTACTGGTGGGCAGAACTCTCTAGCTGTCGCTCGAAGCCTTTGCTGATTTTGAGGATTTTGCTCTGGCATGACAGGTACTGGTTGCTTTGTGTTTTGGTCTGGGAGATTTGAGGCATTTTGCTGACGATTTACGGGTCTGTAACATGGGATTTGGCTACGGAGGTTGTAGCGGTAAGTATTTTCCTCTCCTTCCTCCGCTCTTGCGCCACCTCCCGCTCGGCCTCCTTCAGTTCCCTCGCCCAGATTGGTCCGTCCTCGCAGAGACGGTGAAGCAGCTGGTGAAGTGAGTGAGGCATCTCTGGTGCGGGACATCCTCTATGTCTTCCAGGGAATTGATGGGAAGTTCATCAAGATGAGTGCGCAAGATAATTGCTACAAAATAGACAGCAAGGTGATGTTGTGCAAGTCCCTCAGGGACACCAGCAGCAGACTGGCTGAGCTTGGCTGGCTCCACAACAAAGTCAGGAAGTATGCTGACGCCAGGAGCCTTGATTGGGCCTTTGGATTGGTCGGACAGAGCTTTTGTGCCTCACTCCAGCAGGAGCTGAAGGAGTACTACAGGCTCCTCTCAGTCCTCCACTCACAGTTACAGGTTGATGATGACCAAGGCGTGAACGTATGCACAGAGGGCAGCTTGACTCTCAGGAGGCTGCTGGTTTGGATGTATGACCCAAAAGTCCGACTCAGAACACTGGCTGCCCTTGTTGACTTCTGCCAAGTCAACCACCTCAGTCTGCAGCAGGAGGAAATCAGGCTCTCGGCTCACGGTTAGCCTGGACTCTTCCCGTGAATCTGACCTTCTCAGTTCCTCCTGTTCTCTGTCCATCACCTCCACTTGTCCTTGACGTTCTTCCTGCAGCAAAGCTGGTCCATCCATTTGCTCCTCAGCATCCCGCTGAACGGGGACCGGTTCCTGCCTTACTGGTGGGCAGAACTCTCTAGCTGTCGCTCGAAGCCTTTGCTGATTTTGAGGATTTTGCTCTGGCATGACAGGTACTGGTTGCTGAGTGTTTTGGTCTGGGAGATTTGAGGCATTTTGCTGACGATTTACGGGTCTGTAACATGGGATTTGGCTACGGAGGTTGTAGCGGTAAGTATTTTCCTCTTCTTCCTCCGAGCTGTCATTGTCTGTGTTGTCACTGTTAGGATTTGTTTCTGTCCTCTTCTTCCGTTTCTGTTTTGTCTTTTCTTTTGCAGGCAGTTCTTCTTCTAAAGGCAAGTCATTTACAGGCAACAGCAGGTTTCTGTGTAACACTCGCATCACTTGGCTGCCTCTCTCTGCTTGTACTTTATAGACTGGTCCATCTCCCACTCTCTCAACTACGCGATGTACTGCTGACTCCCAGTAAGCGCGCAGTTTCCCTGGGCCTCCTCTTTCAGAGAGGTTTCTGACCAACACCCTGTCGCCTGGTTGGAGTGTGACACCTTTTAAGCATTTGTCGTACTGCTTTTTGCCTTTATCTGAAGACTTTTGACTGTTTTCTGCAGCGATTTTGTAAGCAACACGCATCCTATCAGCCCATTTTTTAGCGTAGGTTTGATGGCTGCGTGTGTCAGTGTCTTTTGTCTGGTTCAATAGTAGATCTACAGGCAACCTTGGGACTCTGCCATATAAGAGGAAAAATGGAGAATAGCCTGTTGACTCGTGTCTTGTACAATTGTAAGCATGTACAATTTGGGGTAGGTGATCCTTCCATTCACTTTTTTTCTCCTCCTGTAGGGTACGAAGCATTTGGAGTAGTGTACGATTCAGGCGCTCCACGGGGTTGCCCTGCGGATGGTATGGAGTGGTTCGTGAGTGAGAAATTCCAGACAGTTGTTGTAACCTGTGGAAGAGACTGTTTTCAAACTCATGTCCCTGATCGTGATGCAACTTCTCAGGGTACCCGAAACGAGGAATAAAATCCTGAAATATCTTTTCTGCAGCTGTTTTGCCTGATTTATTCCTTGTAGGGTATGCCTGTGCGAAACGAGTGAAATGGTCCACTAGTACGAGGATGTACTCATACCCTCCTTTACTTGGCTCAAGGTGTAAGTAGTCGATGGAGATTAACTCAAAGGGAGCACTGGTTGTGATAGAGCCCATTGGAGCTCTCTGGGGAACATTTGGGCGTTTTTGTTTGATGCACGGACATTTTTTTGTTACATAATCTTCAACATCTTGCTGCATACATGGCCAATAGAAACGCTCACGGGCCAGATGTATCACCTTATCACACCCTATGTGACCCATGTCATTGTGTAAACTCTTTAACACCATCGGCTTTAGCTGTTCAGGTAGGACAAGTTGTTTGCTGTGCTCTGTCTTTCTGTACAATAATCCATTGTCAACTTCCAACTTGTTCCACTCATACAGTAGTCTCCGTGCCCGTTTACTCATTGTCCGTCTATCTTTATCGTTTGGTGTCCATCCTTTGAGTTTGAGTGAGATTACTTCTCTAATTGACTCATCGTCTTGTTGAGCAGCATTGATGTCTTTAGGCGTCATGCTCAAAACACTGTCAGTTGGCACATTGTTGTCATTAGAACTCAGTTGTAGCACAGCTATCCATGGCACATCACTGTTTTGTGCTGCCTTGCTCCCTTGCCACACTGCGGACACTACTTCCGGTAAAACTGTCTCTGTGAACTCATTCATTTGCTCTTGCAGATCTAATGGGTGTCTGGACAACATATCTGCATCTGCATTCCTTTTCCCTGGCCTATACTTGATATCAAAATGGAAGTCAGCCAACTCCCCGACCCATCTATGACCCACTGCATTCAACCTGGCTGAACTGAGGACATAGGTTAAAGGATTGTTATCTGTATAGACAGTAAAAGTCGGTGCATAATACAGATAGTCACGGAATTTGTCACAGATGGCCCACTTGAGAGCTAGAAACTCTAGTTTACCGGAATGTAAGTGATAATTCTTCTTGGCCGGTGTGAGAGTTCTGGATCCATAGCCAATCACCTTAAGTTTGTTTTCTTGTTTTTGATACAAGACAGCTCCCAGGCCTTTGTTTGACGCATCTGTATGCAATACAAATGGAAGGTCCAAATTGGGATAGGCTAGAATGGGAGGATTAGTCAGAATGTCCACAAATCTTGACACAACTTCCTGATGTTCACTGGTCCATATTATTGGTGTGCGAGAAGGAAGCTGGTTTCTGTCTCCTTTCTTTGTTTGTCCTTTACTCCTTTTTGGTGCTGGTTTATTGTCATTGCTTGTTTCATTAGTGCTCTGGAGGAGTTCGAACAAGGGTCTCGCCAGACGTGAAAAATCTTGAATAAATGATCGGTAATAACTGAGAAAACCCAGTAACGTTCTGAGTTCTCCGACTGTGCGAGGGTTCTTGTCTTTCAGAGCGAACACAGCATCCAAGTCTTTTGGGTCAATCTGGACTCCTTCTCCCGACACTAGCCTACCCAGGTAGCGTACTTGGTTTTTGAACAGTTCACATTTGGCTGGCCGAAGTTTTATGCCGTGTTGTCGCATTTTGCACAAAACCTGTTTAAGGTGTTCTACGTGCTCATCAAAGGTTTTGGAGTAACACAGTACATCGTCCAAGTAAGGCACGCAACACTCGTCTCTGATCCCTTCTAACACCCCCTCCATACACCTTTGGAATGTGGCCGGTGCGTTTGACAACCCGAATGGAACCCGCACCCACTCGTATAGTCCCCAGGGTGTGCTAACAGCAGTTAAATGTCTTGACTCCTCACTTACAAAACCCTGATGGTAGGCACTTCCCTGATCCAATATGGAAAACCAGGAGTTACCCCCAAGACTGTCCAGTAGATCTTGTATCCGTGGTAACGGATGCCTGTCAGGTATGGTTTTTCAGTTCAGCTCATGAAAATCAACACACAAGCGCAAAGTATTGTCCTTTTTACGCACACACACTACTGCCGACGAGTTGTTTGACACTGATTTCCTGATCCAGCCCCTGCTTAAAAGGTTTTGAACATACTCCTTCACCTCTTTATACAGTGGTCTTGGAATGGAGTTGTAACTTTTCTGCACGGGTGTGTTGTCAGTGGTGTTGATTTTTAGCTGTAGTCCAGGAATACATCCAATGTCTCCTTCATCATGAGCAAACACATCAGACTGTTCATAGAGCATCTGCCGAACCACCTCCCGATCACCCTCTGAGAGATGGTCTAAATTGACATTAGGGTGCCATCTCAGGTGTGAGGGAGCAGTGCTTAATGTTTCTTCACCCTCACCTTGACTGTCACATGTCACTTGAGCAGAGTGACAAAATGGTTTGTCTGTAGTTTTGGTTGCATTTTCAGCACTGGAACAAACATTTACAGGTTTGTATTCAGTGATCTCTGAAATAAGTCCTAAAACAGTCTTTGGATTTAGAAAAATGTTGTGCTTTGTTGAGTTTTGGATTGGGATTTTGACAGTTTTTGAAGCACCAGCGGGTACATCAATAAGAGCTGGGAATAACTCCAACCCATCCGGTAAGTTACATTTCACCGCTGGCTCGAACAACATTTCTCCTCCTCCAGGGAATGCTCTGATGTGACATTTTACCATACAGATTTGGCTACTGTGAACAGTGAGTCCTTTTTTCCCAACTCTCACCACTGGACTTTCTGGTTCATTTTCTATTGACTTGGCATGGACAACAGAGATGAGTGATTCAACATTACCTTTCTGGACCTTTAAGGTCTCTGACAGTAAGCCCACTAAGCTAATATCGTCACTTTGTTCACCGTTTGCCATTATTATCTCTTGGATCACATTAAAGCCCAGCAGCGGAGTGCTTAAACGCTGCTGACTGACAAGCATTGGAACATACAAGGATACAGAACCATACTGTGAACTTGTGATCTCGAGCAGGACATCTATCCACCCCTCGAACGGAGCATCTGTTCCATTGGCTGCGGTGATTTCGAGTGGATGGCCTGGGAGTAGGCTCTCGAGTGGCTGTATTTTCACATTTGGTAAGGCTGCTTGTACCCATGACTTTTCAACAATGCTTACTTGTGCCCCACTGTCCAATAACATCTGTAGGTTTACTCCATTTAACTGGCAACTGATCATACACCTACCGCCAATGAGCTGTGCCACACGCTTTGTGTTGGGTGACTTTTGGGACTTGGCAGTAGTCTGTTTGGAGTTCCGTCTTTTAGTGTTGTGGGACTCTGCTGGTGGTTCAGTCACTGGTGGTCCCTCCCCAGCGACCTCCTCCAGTTTCCCGACACATTGCTTTTCTGAAGGCAACCTATTGCTCTGTGCCCCTCCTCTCCACATCGAAAACAGTGTGCGCAGCGCTCAGTCTCTTGGGCGGTACACTTTTGGCACTTTCCTTTCACTGCAGGTTTCAGTGCTGGCTGTTTAGGGACAGGTGCTGTGGGACTGGTGTTTACTGTATTTACCATTGGGGTTAGGGCCTTTTCTAAACTCTTGGTTAGGGAGGAGACCTGTGCCGTCAGCTCCTGGATAGCTACACGATTAGCTTGGACTTCAGTGTGCATTTTAATAGAGCTTTGATCTGTCTCTACCTGTGCCGCATTAACACTGGTGACTTTCTGTTTATGACTTTGTCCCAACCTACTTAATCTCTCTGTCTCTTCACTAACAGAATTTGCTATGAGCTCCAGGATGGAGTCATCTGTGACACTGGTGTTTGAGATGTGAGGTTTAAGGTCTCTCCTGACATAAGAGTATTTTTCATTCAAACCCTGATACAATGAATGGATAAACACACCTTGTACCAACTCGTTGTCATAATGAAACCCACTACTGTTTTTAGTTGCAATCAGCACACGCTGTTTTAGCCCCATTAGTCTATACATAAACTGTTGTGGTGTTTCTTTGTCATTTTGCTTAGCAATACTCAGCTCCTGAAATAATTCAGTGCTGCTTTTCTCGCGTAGATGTGTCCTTAAGAAACGTTTTAACTCAACTACAGTAAGGCTATCTTTGGTTACAAGCATATCTTTAAAGGTACCAGGCTTAATTATCTTAAACACCGTTCTGATAACCTCAGCCTCTGTGAACCCTTCATTTAGCCCTTCATCAAGCTGTTTGCACAAGTTATTGTAACTCAAGTCAGAATCAAAATCAGAGATTTGACCACCATAAATCTTGTACTCTCTACGTGGCAACAGTGACGTAAGTTCAGTCAGTCTGACTAACCCTGGGTCAGGAACTACAGATGGTGATGTTGGATGGTTCTTCCCTGATGGTGCTGCAGCTCCAGTGGTCACAGGAACCACTATGACCGGATCATCGTCGGGTGACACCTCTGCATCCACTTCTCCAGCTGCTGTGGGCCGTTGTAGTTCAATGATGAGGTCACGGAAAGCAAGCAGGCGAGACATCCCCTGGTCCTCAAGGCTCTTCAGTTGTGGACTTCTCAGCGAGTCAACAATGAAGTCGAAGAGTTCCACTTCGGTCGATTCTGCGCCTGGCAAATCTTCTCCCACCTCACCCTTGAACGACTCAGCCAGCTTGTAAAGAACGTTTCTGCGGCGGGCAATGGTCAGCTGGCGAAGCTCTTGCTGGATTTCCCATCTCAGGTCATGTGGAGCAGACATGGCTGTGGTCTCCTGTAGTCAGTCGCTTAGGTCAATGGCTCAGGAACAGGTGGTCAGCATCCCTTGGTTCTTCAATGATTAGTGCCAGACCAGTAGGTGGCGCTAATCCCGGACGAGCCCCCAAAATTGTTGCTCCCCTGGGTAGCGGCCCAGGAGGAGGAACCGTGCATGTGGAAGTTAACTCTCCAACCTGTGATAGAGTGTGATAGAATCGGCAGAACACGTTTCGTTATTTCACACAAGGAGTTTTATTCTTCGTCCTCCGGTGCGTGAGTCTACTCTTTATCACTGTGTGACATGCGCCATCTATTGGTCGGCGTATGGAACTGCACTCAACTCACATGAGTTATAAGGGAACCAGGTGGATTACAAATGCATTGTAGAAAAATAAACAATTAAAGAATAACATAAAATTGTAGGGGTGCCTGTTTTGTTTTTTTTAATTTTCTTATCCAAATGTCTTTTTTACCTCTTACATAACTATTAACTATTTCCAACCCTCTACAACTACTACACACCTCTGCTAAGATAAGAGCAGAATTTACTTCTTTACATAATAACTCCACACTGCATGCATGTATTGTATAAAGCAAATGTGTGCTTGCAAAATCTCAAAACTGTTTTTTATGCATCTGTTGGACATTTGTCAGTGTTTTTTAGTGATCCAGGCTGCACACTGTTTTTTCTTCCCTTAATTACTCTCTTGTCTCACAGCCACTGCAGCCCCACACCTGCCACCTCTAATCAAGACAGGCTTTAAATAGATAGCAGAGCTTCAGTTCAGCACAGAGACGTCAACTTCTGCATGCAGCCTAGAGTGCACCACGCCATTGTGTGCAGCCTCTTCCGCACCTTGCTACGACCCTTTCCTCCTACGTGGGATCTCATAAGCAACTCAGCCATTAATTACTCTGCTCCACTATCTCCTCTGTGTGTCCTCGGACTTATCTGTGCACAGGTGGGTTCATCCTCCTGGCAGACCGGGACCTAATCTCCTGGGCAGGAGCCTCATCTCTCCTTTCACCTCCCTGTAAGATACTATAATTATTGGACTGAACTGTTACCCCATCTCGCCTCGGCTGAGGCTTTTTCCCTGCACCTCTCACTGTATACATCAGCACAAGTAATTTACCCATCTTCACTGGACCTTGCAATCGGGATGGAGACGTGGAGCCACCAGTCATTTCACAGCCTGCTGCTCTTCAATCCATAAGGCCATAATTAATATAATCAACTGTCCAATTGAATGCTGCAGCATTCATCTCTCTCTCTCTCTCTCTCTCCCTTACAGGGTTGTCAGACTCTCCTCCTGTCATTATTACCTGCGCACAACAAAATAACTGTTAATCTGTTAACCGAGTCTGTTGTCTTCTTCTGGGTCTGAACACTAAATCATGTCAGTACGTCTCCATCAGCCAGACCCACCAGACGCAGTAGGCGGTGTGAATGTGCACCACCTTGACATTGTTGAGGCCCAGTTAGATCAGGTTACATACCAGCAGCAGGTAATTTTGAATCAGCTCACACAAATTAATGAATGGCTCGAACAACTCACCGCCGCCCATCATGCGCTGGCCGTGCCTGTGGCACCAGCTATTCCACTACCCCCCTCTCCTCCGTCGGTACGCTCCCAGTGCATAACATTGGTTCCCACGGTAGCTTGTTTTAGCGGTAAATTGGGTGAAGCCCGGGGTTTTCTCCTTCAGTGTAGCCTTGTGTTTCAGTGGGTACCGGAGGATTTTCCCACTGGCCACAGCCAAATTGGCTACATGGTGAATTTGCTGGAAGGGCAAGCCTTAACTTGGGCGTACGCTGTAATGGACCGTCCTGATTATCAAAGCTACACCTATGATCAGTTTGTGTCAGAATTTACTCAAGTGTTTGATCATTCCAACCAGGACGACATTAACACCACCCGCTTTCTCAACCTCCAGCAGAAGGCCAGGTCCGTGGCTGATTACTCGGTGGATTTTTGGGTTGTGGCCACTGAGGTGGGGTGGGAGACTGTGTCTTATTGCAGCATTTTCACACGTAGTCTCAGTCCCAGCCTTTGTGACAAACTTGCTCAGTTAGAAAGAACCTCTTCTTTGAACAAGCTAATTCCCCTGGCCATCAAGCTAGATAACTGCCTTTGAGAACAGTCAAATGAGCACCATCAGGCCAGCAGCTTGTTTTCTTGTTTTCTCAGTTGTGCTCCCCCACCCGGCTCCGCCTCCCAGCCCTCTGTCTCCTGGGCCACTGATACCGTTGAGCCCATGCTCCTGGGTCGGTTTAGATGACCACCTGCTGAATGGCAGCGCCGCCGAGATCTCGGGTTGTGTATGTACTGTGCCAGCTCCAAACATGAGGTTACCCACTGCCCCAATCATCCAAAAGGGGGGGGGGGGGTCCGTTTGTCACAGTAGGGGTACTAACGGACAAGAAAAGATCTAAATCCCTTACACGTTTTTTGTTAACATTTGTTTTGACCACAGTTGCGCTGAATTCAGCACTACTGCTCTCATCGATTCCAGCGCGGAGCAAAGCTTTATTTCAGAGAGTCTGGAAACCTGGCTTAAGCTCCCGTGCCAAGAACTGGAGGTTCCATTAAATTTGGTAGCCATCTCAGGGAAGCCACTCATTAGGGTTACAAGGAGGACTGCCCCCATCTCTATTCTAGTTTCAGGCAACCACAGAGAGCGTTTAAGTTTTTTGTTTTAACCATCTCAGCCTCCCCTCTTATCTTGGGCTATCCTTGGTTAAACCTACATAACTCAGTTATTGACTGGCAGGCAGGGAGGGTTATTTCATGGAGCACCTTTTGTTTATGCGCTTGTCTACAGTCAGCTGCATGTTCTTCTTCAGTCCCTACCAGCTCATTACCCACCCAAACACCCGACTTCCCCAAAGTTCCCCCGAAATACCACAACCTTGCCCTAGTAATGTTAAGGCGCTCTCCCTACCCTCCCCACCAATACAACTGCACCATTAACCTCTACCCGGGGGTGACACTGCCATCTAGTAGACTTTATAGTTTGTCAGCCCCTGAATGGGAAGCTATGGACAAATGCATTAAGGAGTCACTAAATTTGGGCATTATTAGACCCTCGTCAGCTGCGGTGGGGGCGGGTTTTTTCTTTGCTGGAAAGAAAGATGGATCCCTCAGGCCCTGCATTGATTTCAGGGAGCTCAACTACATCACCGTGAAGGACAAGTACGCTCTACCCCTCATCAACTCTGTTTTTGACCAGTTGCAGGGGGGCTCTGTTTTCACCAAATCTGACCTCTGCAATCCCTACCAACTGGTCTGAATAAGGAAGGAGGATAAGTGGAAAATGGGATTCCGCACCCCTAGTGGACACTTTGAGTATCTGGTGATGCCATTTGGGTTAACTAACACTTCTGCCGTTTTCCAATGGCTTGTTAATGACGTCCTCAGGGATTTCCTGAACTCTTTTGTTTTTGTGTACCTTGGTGACATCTTGATTTTTTTCTCGTTCTCTAGAATTACGCCACATTCATGTGAGGACTGTGTTACAGCGGCTGCTGGAGAATCAGCTGTACATCAAGGCCGAGAAGTGTGACTTTCACACATCCTCCACTTCCTTCTTGGGGTTTGTCATCACACACAAGGAGATCAGAGCTGACCCAGGCAAAGTAAAAGCTGTCGCAGAATGGCCTGTCCCCTCCTCTCGCAAGCAGTTGCAGCAGTTTTTGGGATTCGCCAATTTCTATTGACACTTCATCCGTCATTACAGTACAGCCCCTCACCAGACTCACATCCACTAAAATCCCATTTCACTGGTCTGAGGAAGCCAACTGTGCCTGTAACCAACTAAAAGCTCTCTTCTCCTCTGCCCCAATCCTTGCACAGGTGGACCCGGAACTGCAGTTTATTGTGGAGGTAGACCCAGGTAGACTCCTGGGTCAGGGCAGTAATGTCTCAGTGCTCGACTGCCGACCACAAGGTCCACCCATGCGCATATTTCTCTTGGCGCTTGTGCCCAGCCGAGGAAAACTATGACATCGGTGATTGAGAGCTGCTTGCTGTCAAACTTGCCATGGAAGAGTGGCGTCATTGGCTGGAGGGGTCTTCCCAGCCATTTGTGGTTTGGACCAACCACAAAAATTTGGAGTACCTCAGGTCAGCCAAACATTTGAACTCCAGATAGGCCCACTGGTCTCTATTCTTCACCAGATTTTGCTTCACCGTCACCTACCACCCTGGGTCCAAGAATATTAAACCGGATGCCCTCTCCAGACAATTTGCCCCAGACCAAGGATCCCCGGAGCAGCATCCCATCCTCCCTTCTTCTTGTGTGGTGGGGGTACTCTTGTGGGAGATCAAGGAGAGGGTCAGAAGAGCGCTGAGCACTGAGCCTGACCCAGGTCGGGGTCCTACGAGCCAGTTGTATGTCCCTCCTTTGGTTCGTGTGGATGTCATCCATTGGTTGCACACAGCTAAGCTGATGTACCCCCCAGGGGTCTTTTGAACTATTTCTCACCTTCAGAGGACCTTCTGGTGGCCATCTATGATGAAAGACGTCAATGAATACGTCAAGGCCTGCCCTCAGTGCTGCACAGGGAAGCCATCATCTTCATCTCCTGCTGGCATTCTGCATCCCTTACCCATTCCCAGCAGGCTGTGGTCTTATGTGGCTCTAGATTTTGTCTCTGGCCTTCCCCCCTCCACTGAGCACACAGTCATACTCACTATCATTGACAGATTTTCCAAAGCAGCACACTTTGTCCCCCTTACCAACCTTCCTTCTGCCAAGGAGACAGCCAACCTCTTCGCCCTCCACCTGGTCCACCTCCATGGTATCCTGATTGATGTGGTCTTGGACCGGGGTCCCCAGTTCATCTCCCAGGTTTGGCGAGCCTTTTGCAAACTTATTGTAGCAATGATCAGCCTGACGTCAGGGCACCACCCCCAGAGCAACGGTCAGTGCGAGCGAGCCAACGAGGAATTGGAGGCAGCCCTCAAGTGCGTCACTTCTGTCCTGGAGTTCATACATACCTAACGTGGATTGAATACGCCCATAACTCTGCCACCTCCGCTGCTACAGGCCTCTCTCTCTTCGAGGCCTCACTGGGCTACAACCCACCCCTGTTCCCCACCTCAGAGGAGGGTGGTTGCTGTGCCTTCCATCCAGGCCCACATCAGGGGCTGCCGCCATTTCTGGAGAACTACCAGAGCTGCCCTTCATCACACCGCTGACTGAAACTCCAAGAACGCCTACTGATGGAGGACCCTGGCTCCCACATACCGTGTGGGGCTAAAGGTATGATTGTCTATCAGTCACATCAATCTTTAAAAGAGATTCCAAGAAGTTGTCACCATGCTTCATTGGGCCTTTTTCCATCACTAGCATTATTAATCCTGCTGCTGTATGCCTTGCTTTCCCCCGGTCTCTCCGTATCTGCCCCACTTTCCATGTTTTGCTAGGTGAAGCCGGTTTCCACCAGTCCCCTCTGCCCACCCTCCAAGCTGCTGCTGCCCCCAAAAATGGTCGAGGGGGTCCGGTTAACAAAATCAATCCCATCATGGTTGTCCGACATAGAGGACAAGAGTTTCAGTACATTGTGGATTGAGCTGGGTATGGGCTGGAGGAGAGATCTTGGGTCCCAAGGTCCTTTATCACTGATCCGCAAATGGTCCAGACTTTTCATCAGGCCCATCTGGAGAAGCCAGTTTGGACGCCAGGAGGCACCCTTTAAGGAGGGGGGATGGGGGGGAGTGTAGTGATCCAGGTTGCACAGTTTTTTTCCCCTTAATTACTCTATCTCACAGCCACTGCAGCCCCACACCTGCCGCCTCTAATCAAGACAGGCTTTAAATAGAGAGCAGAGCTTCAGTTCAGCATGGAAACGTCAACTTCTGCATGCAGCCTAGAGCGCACCTCGCCAATGTGTGCAGCCTCTCTCGCACCTTGCTATGACCATCTCCTCCAATGTAGGATCTCGTAAGCAACTCAACCATTAATTACTCTGCTCCACTATCTCCTCTGTGTGTCCTAGGACTTACCTGTTCACAGGTGGGCTCATCCTCCTGGTGGACCAGGACCATTCCTCTCGGCGGACCAGGAGCAACTCTCCCAGGTAGGAGCCTCATCTCTCCTTTCACTTCCCTGTAAGTGACTATAATTATTAGACTGAACTGTTACCCCATCTCGCCTCCGCTGAGGCTTTTTCCCTGCACCTCTATATATCAGCAAGAGTAATTTACCCATCTTCACTGGACCTTGCAATCGGGAAGAAGACGTGGAGCCACCGGTAGTTCCACAGCCTGCTGCTCTTCAATCCGTAAGGCCATAATTAATATAATCAATTGTCCAATTGAATGCTGCAGACTGCTCATCTCTCTCTCTCTCTTCCTTACAGGGTTGTCAGACTCTCCTCCTGTCATTATTACCTGCGCACAATAAAATCACTGTTAATCTGTTAACCGAGTCTGTTGTCTTCTTCTGGATCTGAACACTAAATCATGCCAGTTTTATTTGTTAAACTGTGAATGGTGCAAAAGTCTGAAAATCCACCTTTAATACTTGCGTGATGTTGTTGTCACTGTGTTTTCTCTGCAGACACTGGCTCCTGTAGAGATGGCTGACGTGGTGCAGCCAGATTCCAACAGCCTGCAGACAGGGGGTGAGACACACACACCTTGCAGCCTGGTCCGAATGACTCACTTCTCTTTATCTTTCGGAGCATGGACTTGCTAACCTTTCCATGCCCCTTTCTCACTTGGATAAAATTCCACTCATTCCAGTTCATTACAATTATCCAGTTTCAGATCTGGGGAGCTTCAGGTCAGCTGTGCTTCCACCCTAAACTGCAGTGAAAAACATGAGCTGTTTTCTGCCTGATGACAGTTCAGTAAGGCCCTTTTTTCTTTTGATAAGAGAGTTTTCCCATGACTGTGGATCACTTCAGAAGGGCTGCCAGTAAATTCTGTTCATTTTCTTGTGAGCTACGTGTGGCACTTTTCCCACTTTGAAATGTGGGTGTCACAGGTTGAGCTAGACTTTCTCATTAACTGTCATTTTGACAGACAGGGTTGTAAAAATTCTGTCATTATGTATTATTACTTGCATGCAGATGATCGATTGATTTATTTGTTTGTTTGATGAAATGATGAAATGAGACTTTGGGCCAGTGTTCCTCAATTTCATGTTTTTTTTAGTGACACAGAGGGGGTCAGAGAATGACAGATACACCAGCAGCCATGCATGTTTGTGCTTCATTCTCCACTGCATCAGTCCCTCTTTTTTCACCTCTTTTATCAGTAATATTACAACTGTTTGGCCGTTTAACGGAAGCTTTCACACACAGCTGCTATGAAATTTTTGCAGCTGAGCTGTGTGTGATGTGTATGATGCTGCACAAAGATTGAGACAAGTGAACTTTAAAATCAAAGGGGAGACAATACTAGATATTTGCTATTTAATATGTGCTATAAAGTAGACAGGTGGGAATTATAAGAAAAAGTTACAATATATTACCCTCAGTGTAATCTCTTAAAATGACAGACAGCCTTCAGTTCTTTTCTGTCACTGTTAAACCAACCTCTAGTGGGTATATTCTTCTCTCCCAGGTGAAAATGTATCCACACCATCCTCGCCTGCCACAGCCAGAAATGACTGCAGCATCATGCCACTAACGCCCTCGCCCTCGCCGGTAACAGCCCATATTTTTTCTTTATATGGAGTCCTTAAAGATGATCTGTAAAGCCACATCCACTTCTAACTGTTATTAGTGGTTTACAGTAACACTTCCAACTTTAAAAGCTTTGAACAAGTAGCCAAAGAAGAGTATAATCTGGGGCAAAAAAAAACCCCACAACTTTTTAAAGCACAGAGGGAGGAGACAAGGAAAAATAGTAGTGGGAAGTATGTAAAAACATTATTAAAATTCTGAGTTAACATGTTATTCTCTTCTGTACTATGTCATTTCCACACATGAAGCTAGTTATTACAGACATGTAAAAGAATCCGCCTCCTTAACAGACAGAAATGATAGCCCATACTGGATTATTTCCTTATATTTCTCTGTCCATCTGTCGCTCAGAGGGTGGAGGTCAGACCCAGGATGGCCTGTCCCTTCTCGGTTGTTGTAGCAATAGACTTTGGAACAACTTCCAGCGGCTATGCCTTCAGCTTCACACAGGACTCAGAGGCCATACACATGATGAAGTAAGAGTTTGTGTAAATTCTTTTCATTTTCACTGTCTCTCTCTCTCTCTCTCTGTTACAATTTTCCAACCTGGACAGTAATTTTTCTCCTCTGATCTATACAGGCGTTGGGAGGGTGGTGACCCTGGAGTAGCCAACCAGAAGAGTCCCACGTGTCTGCTGCTGACTCCTGATTTGCGGTTCCACAGTTTTGGGTTTGCTGCACGCGATTTCTACCACGACCTGGATCCAGAGGAGGCCCGGCACTGGCTTTACTTTGATAAATTCAAAATGAAGATCCATAGCACCAGTGTAAGAGAGAGGAATGAATGTGAAATTACTAACCCAATACGTTATATGCAAATATTTTTAGTTTTGAAAATGTAGTTGGTTCTGACCACACATTTTCTTGCCTTCAGGGTGGTATGGAGTTGTCCTCAGTCATTTAGCTGGTGTTTTTTTCTGGTTCTACAGACATTCTCCTAGTATACAGTATATCTTAGATCACAGGTCTGCAACCCTCAGCTCTGGAGTAATGTGTGGTCCTGCGACTTTGACAAGCAAGTAAATAAGAAAATAAATAAAAAAAACTCAAACTGATGAGAAAAAAATCTGCAAATATATGTGAAAACAAGGTGCAAATTTACAAGAAAAATTTATGAGCCAAGAGTGCATCCCTCCGCCAGGGCTCTTCAAAAGAGAAAAAGTGATCCAAGTTGTGGAGGTAAAAAGTAGCAAATGTCAGAGAAAAGAAAATCAAATGTATCTGAAAAACACCAAATTTTTGAGTTAAAAATCCCAAACATATAACAAAAGTTATACATTTATGAGAAATAAAAATATCAGATTAACAAGAAAGAAGCTGTACATTTAGAGGGCACTCAGAGAGCGCATTCCTCTGCCAAGGATCGGTCTTGCTATGCTAAAGAAAGTGAAAAAGTGACTCAGAATCACCTTTAAAATCTAATGGGCTCATTTGCAGCCCAAGGGCCACCTCTGATTGAAATGATTTGTCATGATTAGGCGAGCGTGCCTCCCCCCTCACTTCCTGTTTCTGTTTTCCCAGCTCTGGAGCTCATCGTCTGCGTGATTACACACCTGCTGCTTCAGCGTGCAACTGTTTTCCTTGTATATAGTTTGACATTTTGGTTACGGGTTTCATTAATTGTGGTGTGTGTATTTATTCTTTAAGTTAGCGTGTTTGTATAGAGTTTCGGGTCTTCATTAAAGTGGTGTTTACTTTTCATCTGAGTCTGCGTGTTCTTCTGAAGTAGTTTGCCCTGCACTTAAGCCTCCTCAAAACACCAAATCATGACAGAACAATCCAGCCAGGATCGAGGCTTGGCGGGCGCTGCCTCAGGAGAGCCGTCAGCACTCTCGCGTTTGGAAGCAACAGAGCACCAGGTCATGTTTTTGTCTGAGCAGCTTCAGACTATTACCCAACAATTGACCACAGTTACGGAGCATTTGTGTACAGCTTCCTGGTGTGGCCGCTCCCCCTCCTGCACCTGCTGTCCTGGCAGCTCCTGTTTTCCGCAGGACCATTTCCATTCCCACGCCTGCCCCCTATGGGGGGGAGGTGGGAGAATGTAAAGGGTTCCTGTTACACTGTCGGATGTATTTCCTGCAGGTGGAGGGAGAATACAGGGATGATTGGGCTAAGATTCAGTTCCTGACCCTGTCATTCCGCGACTGGGCACTCAAGTGGGCTCAGTCCGTCTTGAGTGATCTGGAGGGGGCCCAATATACTTTTGAGCATTTCATTCAGGAATTCACCCGGACATTTGATCACACAGAGAGTGAGGGTAACATCACTTGCCAGTTGCTGGGGCTTTGACAGGGGAGTTGGTCAGTTGCTGACTACTCAGTCGAGTTTCGGGTCGCCACGGCAGACTTTGAGTGGAATGACGCTGCGCTACATAGCATCTTCCTCTGGAGTTTGAATGCCAACCTCCGCGACGCACTGGCTATTTGGGTGAACCCCTCATCTTTGGATGAATTGATCACACAGGCAGTGGCCCTAAACAACCGGTTCCAGGAGTGTGCTAGGGAGCAGAGGACTGCTGCTTCCTCGCCTGCTCCACGGCCGGTTCCCCCGCCCCTTCACGCTGCATCCATGGCGCCACCTTCAGAACCGATGGTCCTGGCTAGGACTCATCTGACTCTGGAGGAGTGCCGGGGGGGAGGTTCTTCTCAAAATCCCCACAGCTGTTTTACACTTCCAGCTCTTATCCAGTTACCAGGAGCCAAGTGTAAAACCTCTGCTCTGGTGGATTCCGGGGTGGAGCAAAACTTCATTCATCAGGAATTGATTCAAAAGTGTCAGATCCCCACCAGGAACCTCCCAACACCTGTTAATGTCTCCACTTTATCTGGTTGTAGTCTCGCGGTGGTGACCCGGCAAACTGAGCCCATTTCGGTCATTTTGTCCGGTAACCATCGTGAGACAATCCAGTTCTTTGTGCTGCCACAATCTTTCGCTTCCATGATTTTGGGGTATCCGTGGCTTCACAAACATAACCCGATAATTAACTGGGCCCAGGGTTCAGTCTCTTCCTGGAGCTCATTCTGTTTGTTGTCGTGTCTCCGTTCTGCTTCTTACTCACCCTCTCTCCCTCTCTCCTCCCCTTCAGCTGAGCCAACGGCTCTCAGCCACGTGCCCAAGGTCTACCATGACTTAGGGCAGGTCTTTAGCAAGTCAAGGGCCCTATCTTTGCCACCTCATCGGTCCTATGACTGTGCTATCGACCTCCTTCCGGGTGCGCGGCTGCCATCCAGCCGGCTCTACAGTTTATCTGGGCCGGAGAGGGAAGTGATGAAGAGCAACATTAAAGACTCCCTTAGTACTGGCCTTATTCGTCCATCATCCACTCCTCTCGGCGCGGGGTTCTTTTTTGTAGGCAAAAAAGGATGGGACTCTGCGGCCATGCATTGATTATCACGAGCTAAGTTCCATCACTGTTAAGGATAAATACCCGTTGCTGCTCATTAATTCGGCCTTTGAACTCCTCCAACAGGCGCGGGTATATACTAAGCTCAGTCTCCGGAACGCGTATCATCTGGTACGTATCTGTGAGGGGGATGAATGGAAGACAGCGTTTAAAATGCACTTGGGTCATTTTGAATATCTGGTCATGCCCTTTGGCCTGACCAACGCCCCCGCCGTCTTCCAGCGATTAATCAATGATGTCCTCCGGAACATGGTGAACAATTTCATTTTTGTTTACTTAGACGACATACTGATTTTTTTTCTCGCACGCTGGAGGAACATGTGGTCCACGTCCAGACAGTCCTGCAGCGGCTGCTTGAGAATCAGCTTTTTGTGAAAGCTGAGAAGTGTAAGTTTTCCACCTGTTCCACTTCTTTCTTGGGGTTAACCATGGGCGGGGGCATGTTAAAGGCCAACCCGGTAAAGATTCAGGCGGTAGTAGACTGGCCTGCTCCCCAAACCAGGAAGGAGCTTCAACGCTTCCTGGATTTTGCCAACTTCTACCACCGGTTCATCTGTGATTATAGTAAAACCACTCTGCCCCTTACCCAGCTGACTTCTACCAAGAGCCCATTCAAGTGGTCCGAGGCCACTTAACGGGCTTTTGCTACACTTAAAGAGAAATTTACCACCGTGCCTATGTTGGCGCAGGTAGGCCCCCAAGCCCAGTTCGTGGTATTTGACCAAATGTGATTTATTTTTCAACCGCAGGGATCCAAGTACTACAACACCAATGGAAGAAGTGTGTGGACTAAAGGGGAGCCTATGTTGAAAAATAAACCACATTTGGTCAAATTCGACCACTATGAACTTTTCAGCCTATGAACTTTTCAGCCCCCGCCCCCCCCGCAACCCTTTGGCGGAGGTGATAAAAAGTCACAAATTATGAGTACAAGGTCACACATTTATAATAGAAGTCATAAGTTTGTAAGAGAAAATTTGCTTAACACAAAAGCCTTCCCTATTATCAATATTAACAGGCAGGTTTCTTATCATTCTTTTAAAAAAATCCTCAAAATGGCTCTTTTCGTAGTAGAGTCTGCTGACCCCTGGTTTAAAGAAACTGGGGGTTCGACATTAAAAAAGTTTCATATGTGGCAGTGTTTCTGCAGTGGCTGCTGTGTTTCGCTGCAGAACCTCACCATGGAGACGGAGCTGGAGGCGGTCAACGGTCAGAAGGTCAGGGCCATTGAGGTGTTCGCTCACGCGCTTCGATTCTTCAGAGAACACGCTCTAAAGGTACCCCTCTTCATTACTGCAGTATTGCATTACGGCCCATGATTGTTAGTGATCCACGCGTCACTTAGGACAACTGTGCCTTTTTCTGGATGATATTTTAGGAGGTGAAGGAGCAGTCATCGTCAGTGCTGGAGGGAGATGAGATCAGATGGGTGATTACAGTCCCTGCTGTGTGGAGACAACCTGCTAAACAGTTCATGAGAGAAGCTGCATACCTGGTAGGAAAACATACATTTGGTTGGGTGTTACTGATCATTCAAGATGCTGTATACAGTACTTGGACTATAAAGAGGACGTCAACATCACAGGGACCCTCTGATATATGCTGTCCAGTAACTCGAAAGTACAGTTCCTGCAAAAATGACAGAGTAATTAATGAGCATTTCCTCTACTGCTGCAGCTTGGATTTTGTTATCCGACTACTAATTTGGTAATAATTACTGAGCATCTCAAGTGCTACCATTCAAATCACAGCTGGCTTCTTCGGCAAGAAATTTTGTAAAGATCAAAAAGAAATGTACTAATATATCCATCCATCCATCCATCTTCTACCGCTTAATCCTTTTCTGGTTGGGGGGGGGGGGGGCTGGAGCCTATCCCAGTGTCTCTGGGCGAGAGGCAGAGTACACCCTGGACAGATCACCAGTTCATCGCAGTATTAACATATCACATTTCCTTTTTTTTTAATGTTTTGCTTTGCATCCACAAACCTACCAAACTCATTGTTTGTGATGTTTAGGGAAACAGCATTTTTTTTTCTTTACCACACTTAAGATGACTTTTAGATAAAAAGAAGTCCATATTTTGAATTCATCTATTTATTCCTCCAAGTCAGCTGTCTGCAACCTGTGGCTCCAGAGCCCCCAAGTAGCTCTTTTGCTCATAACAAGAGTCTCACTGTGGTTTTTGCCAAAAAGGGGGGAAAATTCAAATCAATAATTTACAACTAAAAACCTTGCAGATTTAAGACAAAAGCTAGCAAATTTGCAGGTAAACATTGCATGAACAAGCTATACACTGCATCTGTGGAGAAAAAGTTGAAAATTTTAAGAGAAAGCCCTTACAAATTCACAAGAAAAAAAAATGGAAATTTATAACTAAAAAGTCACAAACTTATGAGAAATAACACAAGTTTTTCAAAAAAAAAAAAACCCCACTGAATATTTTCTAATATTGACATTTTGGTGTACAGTGCATCCGGAAAATATTCAGTGCTTCACTCTTTCCACATTTTGTCATGTGACAGCCTTATTCCAAAATGGACTGAATTAACTTTTCCCTCAAAATTCTACTCACAATACCCCATGATGACTAAGTGAAAAAGTTTTTTTTTTTTTTTGCAAAGTTATTAAAAACTAGAGGGCACTCAGAGAGCGCATACCTCCACCAAGGCTCTGTCCCTCCCTCCCTTTGTCTGTCCATATCGCCATCCATCTGTACATTGTGAGATAGGGCCTTGGTGGAGGTATGCACTCACGGATCACCTCCAACATCAAATGAATTCATCTTTGGGCTGAGGGCCACCTCTGGTGAAAATTTCACCCAACTCCATCAAGGAGTTTTTGCGCGATCCAGCAACAGTGTGGTGATCCGAGCACTGAGTTATCCCCACCCGGCCCACTCAGTATTCTTCCTTTTTCTCCACCATTTCTGCTCAGTTATTATTGGGTTTCTCAGGGCTTTTACTGTGATAGCGCCGCGGCTGAACTTTCGGCTGTCAAAGCCTAGCCGATACTGTCACAGCTGATCATGATTTGTCATTACGTTTCCTCCTCTCCTGTTTGGTTCATTACTTTTTGTTATCAGTATTTAAGGGAGCAGCTGAGGCTTACTCCTCGCTGTGACCTACATCTACCAGGACTGGAGTCCCTATCCCCGGCTTCAGTCTTCCTTCCGTGTTTGGTTCATCCTCGCTTCATCATTCGTAAGTGTTTATTCTATAGTGTCAGGTTCCGCCCTCGCTACGCTCCTGCATTGATGTTAGTGTTCTTTATTTTGTGTTCTAGTTTAGTGTATGTGTTTTGCGTCACGTGGCTCTTTATTTTGTTCTTTCTGTAAATAAACAAGCAAACTTTCTGTTGGCATCTGGCACCTCATTTATGCCCTGAAAGCGGCAAACACAACAATAGGCCGCAGCCAAGCAAGGTGCCAGCCGCAGTAAGTTTGTTTTTTGGGTTTGAGTTTTTCCCCTTTTCCAGGTGCCAGTGTTATTTGGAGAGATGGTGTGTTGTACTGAGTATCTCATGAAGGTTGATGACCTCCTGTCCAATGCCCGTCTTTTCACCCCCTCAGACACTGCACACTGGTACCTGGACCTTGCGCAAAAGGCGTTAAAGCGCTATCACCTGACCTCGTATCCAGAGGGCAGGGAGAGGTTGAGGGAGTTGGCGGTTTTACGTCAGAGGAACTGGGAACCGATGGAGAATCCGGCCAAGAAGCCTCATCTCCTCCCTGGGACACGGTCGTTCTGACGAGGGGGAAGCCTCCTGATTGGGCCGGTCCTCCACGAGGTTCCCGTCCAGATCCTGTCCCGGGTCACCAGAAGAACTCTGCCTCCCAGCCAGCTGTTTCCCCCGCACCACGACGAAAGGTAAAGACAGCAGCCCCAGGCTCCGGATCATCTTGTCCCGCTGTTCCGTCAGCTCCACGTCCCCAGACTGCCCCGGCTGCTCCTCCCTCCTCCTCGGCACTCCTTTCAGCTGCGGTGAGCCCATCGAGTTCTCATCCATCACCGTTCCTCCGTGAGGTTCCTGTCTGGATCCTGTCCCGGGCCACCAAAGAAACTCTGCCTCCCAGCCAGCTGTTTTCCCTGCCTCACGACAGAAGGTGAAAATAGCAGCCTCAGCCTCCGGGTCATCTTTTCCCGCTGTTCCGTCAGCTCCACGTCCCTGGACTGCCTCGGCCGCTCCTCCCTCCTCCTCGGCGCTCCCTTCAGCTGCTGTGAGCTCTGTGATTTTTTGTCTGGCTCCGCCCGTCACGATCCTGTTGGGGCATCTCCTCCTTGTCTTCCGGAGGGGTCCTCCATCACCATCCCCACAGAAAAAGGAAGAAGCAAGCCCGCTGCAGCAGTCACCATCATTCCCCGGGAAAGCAGGCAAGTGTTTTTTCATTCTAAATCTCTGTTTAATGAATTACCTTGTCTGATTCCTGGGGGTGGAGCTCAGGGTTCACAGTCCTCTGAGCTCCCACCACCTGCTGCAGCCATTGAAATTGAACCTGCTACCTCTGTGTTTCCTC
Organism: Pholidichthys leucotaenia; assembly: GCA_020510985.1. NCBI lineage: Eukaryota > Metazoa > Chordata > Actinopteri > Cichliformes > Pholidichthyidae > Pholidichthys > Pholidichthys leucotaenia. The sequence goes on along the minus strand of CM035836.1, from coordinate 201,964,971 downwards.
CCCTTCTCTCCGAGCGTCCCCCAGTGCCAGTGCCAGGAGTAGACCGTCGGACGGAGGAGGAGCCTGCGGCCCTGGAGAGCCTGGTTCCAGCCCCGCAACTGCGTCATGGGCAGAGGAGGAGGGCTAACTGTTGTTTGGAGCCTGCGCTGACCATAAAGCGTCCCCAGGTCTCTGTGGAGCAGCAGTCAGCTCCAGCAGGCAATCGATCCCCTGCCACCACACCGAGTGGGCCATTGGTGTGGGTTTCAGCGCCAGGGGGTTATCGGACTGTGGAGACCATCATGCCAGCTGCGGAGGCCACCGCAGTCGAGTGGGAACTGAAACTGGACCCCCAGGTCGTCGAGCCTGGATCGTCGGAGTCCTGGACGGCGGTAGAGCTCGAGATCAGGCAAGTGCTCTATTTTGTCTTCTTACTTTCTGTCTTGGAGCATTCTTGCCTGTCTCTTGAGGAGAAGAGCCGGGTGCAGCCGGCTGCTGCATTCGAGTTTGTCTCGCTGGGCTCTGCCGCTGCCGGTGGCCCTGACCCCTGTTCTCCCTCTTCGTCCGAGCCTTCTCCCAGGGTCACCGGAGATGAGTCAGCTCTGGTTGTGTTCGTCAAGGCTCCAGGTTCATGTTTGGAGGACATCGCAGGGGCGACGCTGGCCCGGTCCGGGTCCACCGAGGGTGCTGCGCTGGCCCGGTTCAAGGTCGGTGAGGGAGCTGCAGATCCCCTTCAGCCTGACACCGGACTGGTTCCCTGTTCCCCCCCTTCCCCCCCAATTCTCCACCACCGGACATCGCTGGGGTCCCTTTCTTTCAGTTCGGCTTCCCCTCATTGTGCCTCTCGGTAGGGAAGCCGCCTCCGAGCTCCCCCCTCCGGTCCTGGTGGTCTAAGGACGCAGGCCGGCAGCCCCAAGGATTGTTCCGCCGGTTCTGCATCCTGGGTCGGCCGCCTGAAGGACTGCTTCGCTGGTTCGGCGACCTGGGTCAGCCGCCTGAGGTACTGTTTCCCCAGTTCTGGGACTTGGGCAGGCCACCCTAACAGTTTTTTTTTCTCCTTTTTTCCTGATGTGGAGTCGGGATGCCGGTAGGCCACCTGAACTGCCTTTTTTTCCCTCTCTACCTGCCGGTATCCCCCATACTTGTGTTTTTGTGGTGTTTTTTTTTCCTCTCTCTCTTGTATATTGCTAAAAAGTTTTTTTTTCTTCTGCCTTGTGAGCGAGTTGCAGTGTACTCATATATTTTTGTGTTCACCTATTCTGCTGCACTTGAGCATTTTCTAAGTTGAAGTGTACATGTATTTTTGTTTTCACTTGTTTATCTGGTTTTGGACATTCTGTGACGTTATTCGTGTTGCATGCGTGTATGAGCCACGCTATATTGTGTTTGACCTTTATTATTATCTGATCCTTGTGGGGGGGGGGGGGTTTCCCTCTCTCTGTATGTCACTGTTAGACATTTTGTGGCTGTTTTGTTTCTGGTTTCTCTCCCTCCTAGCCTGGTTCCCCCTCTGCCCACCCAAGGTCGGTCTTGTTAGCCTTCTGGTTGGGGGGGGGGACTCTTTGGATGTTACTTTGGACGCCTGGAATGTGTCCTTTGAATGGGGGGTACTGTGGTGATCCGAGCGCTGAGTTATCCGCGCCCGGGCCACTCAGTATTCTCTCTTTTTCTCCACCATTTCTGCTCAGTTATTATTGGGTTTCTCAGGGCTTTTACTGTGATAGCGCCGCGGCCAAACTTCCGGCTGTCAAAGTCTAGCCGGCACTGTCACCGCAGATCATGATTTTGGTCATTACGTTTCCTCCTCTCCTGTTTGGTTCATTGCTTTTTGTTATCAGTATTTAAGGGAGCAGCTGAGGCTCACTCCTCGCTGCGACCTACGTCTACAAGGACTGGAGTCCCTATCCCCGGCTCCAGTCTTCCTTCCGTGTTTGGTTCATCCTCACTCCATCATTCGTAAGTGTTTATTCTATAGCGTCAGGCTCTGCCCTCGCTACGCTCTTGCATTGATGTTAGTGTTCTTTATTTTGTGTTCTAGTTTAGTGTATGTGCTTTGCTCCACGTGGCTCTTTATTTTGTTCTTTCTGTAAATAAATAAGCAAACTTTCTGTTGGCATCTGGCGCCTCATTTATGCCCTGAAAGGGGCAAACACGACAAGCAGTCTCCTAACAGAAAGGACAGTAAAAACAATATGACTACATTATAATAACAAGACTGTCATAATTGTATTGACCATATATTGGGACTGAGCAATCCCACCTGAAATCAGCATCATGGTTTATTGAATCTTTCAGGTTGGTTTTTGTTTGCTTTTTTTCCCTCTCCTCTCTTCTCCCTTACTCTTTACTGACAAGCTTCATAATTATTAAGCAATATTACACAACAGTGTGGTATCATATCACTGCGGTGCGTAGTAAATGAGCATAATAGAACAGGCCTATTATGATTTCACAAACAAAACAAATAAACATTGTTCAGTGCTGAAGTTTACTGTGTTTACAAACTGCATGGGTCATGTGGCTTGCAACGACATCCTTGTCTGCCGGCCAGAGTTACGTCCACAAGCACTTCAAACCCTGTTTTAAACCACACACTTTGCCTTCTTTTTCTTTGCATCTTCAGATGAAATAATGTCAATCATCACATACTATGTGGATGGAGACCACATTCCTTTTCGTTCCAAGCCATGTTTCCTTTTCTGCAGTGTTTGGTGGTCAGAGTACACTGCTTCTGGGTTGTGGAGGTGCGTGGCCCTATGGCGTGGCCACGCACATAACTCTGCAGACATGTCTTAAAGGGGAAGTACATGAAAAGTGCAACATTAATATATAAAATAATTTTCAAAAAATTCCTGGATCCAGATCATGATTTGGATCACCACCAAAATCTAACCATCTGTTCTCCGTGCCATAACACACCTTTCCTTTCAACTGTAACCCACGGACAACAGATGGAAATTAGCCACTGGCGACAATCTGGCAAGTTTACACTGACTGATATCAGTGTTCATCAACTTGTACTGTCCTTAAAAAAAACAGCAAAAAAAAAAACAACCTTAGCACACGGCCAAGATAACAAAGGAGTGGCTTCAGGACAACTCTGTGAATGTCCTTGAGTGGCCCAGCCAGAGCCCAGACTTGAATCCAATTGAACATCTCTGGAGAGATCTGAAAATGGCTGCGCACCGATGCTTCCCATCCAAGCTGATGGAGCTTGAGAGGTGCTGCACAGAAGAATGGGAGAAACTGCCCCAAAATAGGTGTGCCAAGCTTGTAGCATCATACTTAAAAAGGCACGAGGCCTTTTTAATTGCTGCAGAAGGTGCTTCAACAAAGTATTGAGCAAAGGCTGTGAATATTTATGTGCATGTTATATTTTCATTCTTTACTTTCAGTAAATTTGCAGAAATTAAACCAAAAATCATTTTGTCATTATGGGGTATTGTGAGTAGAATTTTTGAGGAAAAAATGAATTTAATCCATTTTGGAATAAGGCTGTAGCATAACAAAATATGGAAAGAGTGAAGCGCTGTGAATACTTTCCAGATGTACTGTACATTCAATTTAGCTGTTTCACCTTCATTTTAAGGTTCACATTTTGTTTTTTGCAGCTTCATGCAGATTTCTTCAAGCCAAACATTACTCCGAACGGCTTTATCCATTGCAGAGATTACAGTCCTGTGCTGTAATTAAACAGATTTCTCACTCAAGCTGTGTGAATATGTGTGTGATTGAATATGGTGTGTGTCATTAGAGGAAGAACAGCACAAGGATGGAAAAAAGCCCCTGTGTAAAGAATGAGATAAAGACTGTGCATTTAATGTTCCCATGAAGGATCACATTATACATATACGTATGTATACACACTGTACATCTCCCCAGCAAAAACACATACCCTCCTCTACGTGCTGGACCATGTAGGAAATTTGCACGCGTGTACAGGAATGCGGGAGGGTCCATTCGTGCTATCACTCAGTGTCAATTTACAGCCTGTGTGCATCTAATTGTGCAGTACACATACAGAATAATCTGTGGGAAAAACTGCACAACCTTCTGCTTTTAACGTCATTAACAATCATCTCCCATCTAGACTCAGACTCACACACACACACCTTCATATGCACGGCAACACATACGCATGCACACACACTGGCTGGCTCCCGGCTTGAGGCCGTCAGGGCGTGTGCGCTTCCTGCTGGTGATGATGTCATTGGGACCGAACAATGAGGGAGACCGGCATACAAACACAGGAAGTAGAGAGCAGACCCCCGCCCTACTCACACAAGATTGTACTTTCATGAGTAGTTTTATTGTAGGGTTTATACTCTTACTTGAGTACCTTTTTGAAGGAAAAAAAACACTTTTATTCAAGTACATTTGATTGTAGTCTTTGAATTACTTTTGATTTCACTGATTTGAAATTAGTATGAGTGAATTTTTCTCATCAATTTTTCTTACCAGATTTTAAATCATTGTGTTTTATTTTTGCTCAGGAAATGTTTAATTTATTACTGTATATATATATATATATATACAGTATATATATATATATACACACACACACACATATATACGTATACATATACATATATGTATGTATACATATATGTATATATGTATACATATATACATATACTGTATATATACAATATATATCTATTACAATATAAATCATATATATATATATACAGTATATATATATATACAGTATATATATATATATATATATATATATATATATATATATATATATATATATATATGATTTATATTGTAATAGAGGGAATACATGACTAGTTTATATATTTGGCAGGAAGTGGGTTGGGCCCATGTCCTCGCCTTGTTTTGTCGTTTATAAATCCTTGTCATCAAGACATGGGCTCCTCGCCCTGAGTTCTTTACTGTATGAAGTTCTGTATTTTCCCTGCCTCAGTGTAGTTTGGTTATCAGTATTATCGTGTTCTTAGTTACATTTGTTCTTGCCTTAGCTTTAGTGTTGTTTGGTCATTGTGTTTATTATCATTATCGTGTCCCTTCTTACATATATTCCATAGAATTTGTCCTTGCCCTGCTCTCAGTTGGTTATTATTATTATTAACATCTTGGTTTCTGTTGTATGGTTATTCTGTTTCACCAGTAGTCCTTGTCTTTTGTAGCCTTGTCATGGTTATGTCCCCCTTGGTATTGGTGAGAGTTGTAGAAGAGCTTGAAATGATGAGGCGATTTGATATATAAACCAAAGTTTATTTATCAGCTCTCCTAACAAGTCTCATTCAGTGCAGAGGTAGCAGAAGGAAAGAGACCGAATATCTCCGGCTCACTGACTTTATACTTGCACATAACAAAAGACATGCATAACAAAGGCTGACATCCCTCATTATCTTAATCCCCCCATTGTCTTGGTGTTTCCTCTCCTCGCCTTTGAGAGCCTTTGTCCTTTCAGAGGTGTGAAGTTACTTTACATATGTAATTACCAAACATTTCCACATGCTTCAACATATGTAGGTTATGGAATATATGATTAATATAGCCCACAGCCCCCCCCCCAAACGACTAAGAAAGGACAACAGAAAGGTTAACAGTCTAAGATAATTACTATGACATACTAAGTGTTACATCTCTTGCCACAGAAGAAACTTTCCAGCAGCCATGCCCCTAAGAGAGTTCAGTGGTAATCATAACAGCATAGTAAAATCATAAGTCAGTCCTAAACTGTTGCAGCGCAATTAGTGAACAATTGTGGAGTATATGGCTGTGTTGTGAGACATATACGTATATGTTGGACACTGCATATGTGATTTAACCTCACGATGAAGGAGAGCCAGCCCCCTGCGGTGCAGAGCCACAGAGCCACAGAGCCTGGACCCCCTGCGGAGGACAGGGGACAGAAGACTTCCTGACCACTGAGGCTCGAGAGGAGAGAAGGGGGAGTTATGTAAATAAAAGGCTAATGAATGTGAATAAAGAGATTTTGATATAGATGTGTGATTTCCCCCGCGAGGGAAATGGTTTGATGTGAGAATGTTTAAATGAGAGAACTTTGGTGTGTTCACCCTCTTTGTTCGCTGCTCAGGAATGAGAGCAGACAGTGGAATGGTTACTTGAAATAAACTGAAATTAAAGGCAATTCGGTTTCGTTATTCAAGTCTCCCCACATTGGTGACTGACGACGTTGAGAATGAACGAAGAAATTCTCAGGGTCCCGGACTCACAGCGCTCAGAGCTGGCGAGCGCAGTGGCCGTTAAGCTGCCTGATTTCTGGCAGGATAACCCACGGTCGTGGTTTCTGCAAGCAGAGTCGCAGTTCGCGCTCGCAGGAGTAACGGTGGATGACACTAAGTTCCACCACGTCATCGCTAAACTGGACAACAGCACAGCTCGGTGCGTGCAGAGCTTGGTGGAGCAGCCACCCGCGACCGACAGGTACGGCAAGCTGAAATCCACCCTCATCAAGTTTTTCACCCCCTCGGCTGAAGTGAGGGCGAGGAGGATCCTGTCTTTGCTAGACCAAGGTAGACACAGGCCGAGCGCCCTGATGGAGGAGATGATACAGCTGAGAGGGTTGGACAACGATGATTTCATTTTTCAGTTCATCTTCCTCTCCAACCTCCCGGCGCATGCGAGAAGCACGCTGGCCGGCAAAAAGTGTCACACCCTGGAGGAGTTCCGGGAGCTGGCCCAGGAGGCAGATGGGATCCTGGACGCCTGCGGCGGGCAAGCAACCACAGCGGCGACCCGAGACAGCGGGGAGCCAGAGGCGGCAGAACCAGACTGGCCGACGACGGCGGCAGCACGGCCGCGACGAGGTGGAGCCAATAGCCCGGCGGCAGAGGCGCGGACACGGCACAGTGGAGGAGAAGATCTCTGCTTTTACCATCGGAGGTTCGCAGAGAAGGCACGCAGGTGTGTGCCGCCCTGCATCTTCAGGAGTTCGGGAAACGGCAAGACCGGGGGTCGCTAGCAGCTTCGACCCTTGGAGAACGCAACAAGCTGCTCTACATCACGGATGCGCGCTCCGGACGAGAGTTCCTCATCGACACCGGAGCACAAGTGAGCTTCATCACCCCAACATACGCGGACCGGGTGGCTGGACCCCACGGTAGCGGAGCTACAGCGGCAAATGGCTTGAACATCAACACCTACGGGAGAAGGACCTTGCCTTTGTGCTTACATGGCCGCACATATGAATGGACTTTTGTAATAGCGGCGGTGAGTTTCAACATGTTGGGCGCGGATTTTTTGTGTTCACACAATCTGTTAGTTGATCTTGCTAATAGACGGCTGGTAAATGCACTCTCTTTTTACTCTCTCCCCTGCTCAGCTCGAGTGTCCCCGCCACCAGTACAGACCCACGTCGCTACAGCAGGTGGTAAGTTTCACACACTCCTCACCCAATTTCCAGCGCTCACTGTGCCCACTTTTTCAGCGACGGTCGCGAAGCACGGGGTGAAACACTTTATCCCCACAGCTGGTCCTCCCGTGTTTGCAAAAGCTCGGCGCTTGGATGCAGTTAAGCTCGCCATTGCGCGCGAGGAGTTCGCCAGCCTGGAGAGGCTGGGCATCGTTCGTAGGTCGAAGAGCCCGTGGGCTTCGCCGCTGCACATGGTACCGAAAGCCGATGGCTCCTGGAGACCGTGCGGGGATTACCGCAGGCTAAACAACGCTACGGCGCACGATCGTTATCCCATCCCGCACATTCAGGATTTTTCGGTGCACCTGGTGGGGGCGCGCATTTTTTCAAAGATTGATCTAGTTCGCGGCTATCACCAAGTCCCGGTCCAACCGGAGGACATTCCTAAAACAGCGGTAATAACCCCGTTCGGACTTTTCGAATTTTTACGCATGCTGTTTGGTCTCAAAGGGGCAGCGCAAACATTTCAGCGGATGATGGATGCCGTGTTACGCGATCTCCCTTTCGTGTTTGTGTACCTCGACGACATTTTGGTCGCGAGTACTTCAGAGGACGAACACGAAACGCACCTCACAGCAGTTTTTAGGAGGCTGGGAGAGCACGGCTTAATAGTTAACCCAGCCAAGTGCCAGTTCGGCGTCGAGCGGATCGATTTTTTGGGTCACCGCGTCTCCCCGGAGGGAGCGGTTCCGTTACCAGAGAAAGTACGCGCGGTAGCGGATTTTCCCCGTCCACAAACGGTCAAATCACTACAGGAATTCTTGGGGATGGTGAATTTTTATAACCGATTCCTGCCCCACGCAGCTCAAATCATGCAACCGTTATATGCCGCGCTCAAAAAACAAAAACCGACCCAGGCGGTCGAATGGTCCCCGGAGCGGGAGCGCGCGTTCACAGAGGTTAAAAAAGCCTTGGCTGACACTGCGCTCCTGGCCCACCCAGACCCTGCAGCACGTATCGCGCTGACGACAGACGCTTCAGATTTAGCCATAGGGGCCGTTATTGAGCAACAGGTAGCCGGAGTTTGGCAGCCTTTGGCTTTCTTTAGCAAATCTTTAAGCGCGGCTGAACAAAAATACAGCACGTTTGACAGAGAACTGTTGGCGCTGCATTTGGCTATTCGTCATTTCCAGTTCTGGCTGGAAGGACGGTGCTTCACCGCTTATGTGGACCACAAGCCGCTCACATACGCCATGGCCAAAATTTCAGATCCGTGGTCCGGCAGGCAGCAGAGGCAGCTGGCCGCAATCTCGGAATTTACCACTGACATTAGGCACGTCACGGGCAAATTCAATGTAGTAGCGGATTGTCTCTCACGCACGTTCACGACCCCAACACGCGCAGAGGCAGAACGGGCCACCGTGACCGCGCCGCAGGAGAGCGGCACGGTGGCGCGCGCAGCCCCGGTGCACGTGGGTATAGATTACGCAGCCATGGCAGCGGACCAGGGGGCGGACGCAGACGTGCGCGCGCTCCAGTCTGGACCAACAGGGTTGAGGCTGTAGAGCAAGTGTTTACAAACCGGTATGCCCCCCCTGATCTGCGACATGTCGACGGGGCGCCCGCGTCCGGTGGTTCCGGCCACGTGGCGCCGCCGTGTTTTTGACTCGGTCCACTCACTGGTGCACCCGGGGGTGCGCGCGTCGGTGAAACTAGTGGCGGAAAAGTTTGTTTGGCCGTGCCTGCGCAAGCACATGAAGGAATGGGCAAAAACCTGCATTTCCTGTCAACGGGCCAAAATTCACAGGCACACAAGAGCCCCGTTAGAACCGTTCCGCATTCCGGCCAGAAGGTTCGACCATGTGCACGTCGACCTTGTGGGCCCCCTACCGGCATCACAGGGGTTCACGTATCTTTTGACAATGGTGGACCGCACCACACGTTGGCCGGAAGTGGTCCCACTTGCGACGACCACGGCCGCGGAGGTGGCTCGCGTTTTTTTAACGGCTTGGGTGGCGCGCTTCGGGGTTCCGTCGGACATTACGTCCGATAGAGGACCGCAATTCATCTCTGAGCTGTGGTCAGCAATGGTCAACGGCTTAGGAGCCAAAATTCACCGCACTACGGCTTACCACCCTCAGGCCAATGGTTTATGCGAGCGTTTTCATAGGTCTTTGAAGGCAGCACTCAGAGCATCGCTCACGGATGCAGATTGGGTAAATAAACTTCCATGGGTTTTATTAGGGTTGCGTTCTGCACCTAAAGAGGACTTAGACGCCTCCCCAGCGGAGCTGGTATTCGCAAAAACTCTGAGGCTGCCGGGCGAGTTTTTACCAGAGCACCCAGAGCCCCCACCTCTCTCTGCTCTGGGACCGTTAGTCGGCACGGGAGCAGACACGCTCCCGGGTCCGGTTCATCACGCTTTTCCACGAGTTTTCGTCCCCAAGGCTTTGAAAAATGCTGACTTCGTTTTTGTCAGGCGCGAAGCCCTTAAAGCAACGCTCAAACCACCTTACGAAGGGCCATTTCGAGTGCTGGAGGCAGGTGATAAGCAATTTGTGCTAGATTTTGGAGACAGAAAAGAGACAGTCAGTATTGACAGACTAAAACCTGCTTTTGTCATGAAGGACGTGTCTGTACCGGTCGCAGTGGCGCCTCGACGAGGCAGGCCCCCGCAAAGGGCAATTAATCACTCTCTTCCTCAGTCAACAGAGCCGAAGCAGAAAAGCACCGCAGGCAAGGCGGGGCCAACTCACAGCAGATTTGGCAGACGGCTGAAGCCCAAGCGGCGCACAGACTGAATGTTGGTGTTGATTATTCAGTAGTGAGTAAGGTGCTATTAAATTTTAGGAATTAGTCTGTTCTTCATCGTTTGGGGGGGGTTATATGGCTGTGTTGTGAGACATGTATATGTTGGACACTGCATATGTGATTTAACCTCACGATGAAGGAGAGCCAGCCCCCTGCGGTGCGGAGCCACAGAGCCTGGACCCCCTGCGGAGGACAGGGGACAGAAGACTTCCTGACCACTGAGGCTCGAGAGGAGAGAAGGGGGAGTTATGTAAATAAAAGGCTAATCAGAATCAGAATCAGAATCAGAATCAGCTTTATTGGCCAAGTATGCACAACACATACAAGGAATTTGACTTTGGCTAAAAACTTGCTCTCGTTGTTCAGGTGAAGGATTTAAATAAGGATTCAATGACAACCAGAGTATGTACAGTAAATTACAGTCTGTCCACGTTTCTATAAAAGGATGCAAATATATACAGGAATATATGCAGTTATTTACTCGGACTAACCACACTTTGCAGAAATATATGAAAAAATATACAATCACACAGTATTTCAATGTGGACTCAGATTCAGTGATATAATGTGAATGAAGTAAAAAGCAGTGTGAGAGTTATGTGCAATGTAATAATGGATGAAAAGTCATGAGTACAGCAACAGGTAGGACTAGGTGAATGTTAGGAGTTCATCAGAGTGATGGCTTGAGGAAAGAAACTGTTCCTGTGACGGGTGGTTTTGACCTTCAGTGATCTGTAACGACGACCAGAAGATAGAAGTTCAAACAGTTTGTGGCCGGGGTGTGATGGGTCAGCACAGATGTTTCCCGCCCGTTTCCTGGTTATGGACCGATATAAGTTCTCAATGGAGGGTAGGTCGGTACCAATGATCCTCTCCGCAGACTTAATGATCCGCTGCAGTCTGGTCTTGTCCTGTTAAGTGGCAGATCCAAACCAGACAGTGATGGAAAAGCAGAGGACAGATTGGATGATGGCGGTGTAGAAGACAACCAGCAGCTCCTGAGGCAAATCAAACTTCTTGAGCTGACGCAGAAAAAACAACCTCTGCTGGGCCTTTTTCCGGACAGTGTCAATATGGGAGGACCACTTAAGGTTCCGGGAGATTGTGGTACCCAGAAACTTGAAGGAGTCCACAGTGGACACTGTGCTGTTGAGGATGGTGAGTGGGGGGAATGAAGGGGGGTGTCGCCTGAAATCCACAGTCATCTCCACCGTTTTGGCTGGGTTAAGTTCAAGATGGTTCTGGCTGCACCAGAGGATCAGCTGCTCCACCTCCCGCCTGTATGCAGACTCATCATCATCCCGGATCAAACCGATGATTGTGGTGTCGTCCGCAAACTTCAGGAGCTTCACCGAAGGGTCCTCTGAGGTGCAGTCGTTGGAGTAGAGGGAGAAGAGCAGTGGGGAAAGGACACATCCTTGGGGGGCGCCAGTACTAATTTTTCGGGAGCTGGATGTAAATCTCCCTAGCTTCACCTGTTGCCACCTGTCAGTCAGAAAGCTGGAGATCCACTGGCAGGTGGAGGGGGGCACCTTGAGCTGGAGGAGTTTCTGATGAAGAATGCCTGGGATGATGGTGTTGAACGCTGAGCTGAAGTCGACAAACAGGATCCTGGCGTACGTCCCTGGGGAGTCGAGGTGTTGCAGGATGTAATGTAGTCCCATATTCACTGCATCATCCACTGACCTGTTTGACCGGTAGGCAAACTGCAGTGGGTCCATCAGGGGGCCTGTGATGACCTTCAGGTGGTTCAGCACCAATCTCTCCAAGGATTTCATGACCACAGAGGTCAGGGCAACAGGTCTGTAGTCGTTTAATCCTGTAATAGAGGGTTTCTTGGGAACTGGAATGATGATGGAGCGTTTGAAGCAGGAAGGCACTTCACGCAGCTCCAGTGATCTGTTAAAGATCCGGGTGAAGATGGGGGCCAACTCGTTGGAGCAGACTCTCAGGCAGGACGGAGACACACCATCAGGTCCTGCAGCCTTCTTGATCTTTTGTCTCTGAAAGACCCGGCGCACCTCCTCTTCACAGATCATTAGTGCTGGTGGGAGGTCAGAGTGGAGGAGGGATGGAGTTCCTGGGGCTGCAGATAATCCTTTTGTGTGGGTGGGAGGTGAGAACTGTAGGTTCTTTTCAAACCTGCAGTAAAAGCTGTTTAGGTCATTAGCCAGCTGGAGGTTTTCCGCAGGGTGGGGGGATGGTCTCCTGTAGTTGGTGATATTCCGTAGGCCTCTCCAGACAGAAGCAGAGTTGTTAGCTGAGAAGTTTTTTTGTAACTTCACACTGTAGCTCCTCTTAGCAAGCCTGGTCTCCTTCGTCAGCATGTTTCTGGCCCGCTTGTACAGAGTCCAGTCACCAGTCCTGTAGGCCTCCTCCTTGGTCTGACGTAGCTGCTTCAGTTTAGGAATGAACCAGGGTTTATTGTTGTTGTATATGCAGAAGGTCTTGGTCTGCACACACATGTCCTCGCAGAAACAGGTGTATGATGTCACAGTGTCAGTGAGTTCATTTAAGTTAATGGCTGCAGCTTCAAAAACACTCCAATCTGTGCAGTCAAAGCAGGCTTGTAACTTCAGCTTTGATTCCTCAGTCCATTTCTTCACAGTCCTTACAACAGGCTTGGAAGTTTTTAGTTTCTGTCTGTATGTTGGAATAAGATGGAGCAGGCAGTGGTCAGAAAAACCCAGAGCTGCACGGGGGACGGCATGATAGGCATTTCTTAAAACTGTGTAACAGTGGTCAAGTGTATTTGTGTCCCTGGTGGGACATTTAATATGCTGTCTGTATTTAGGAAGCTCATTTGTGAGATTAGCTCTATTGAAATCACCCAGAATGATAAGCAGAGAGTCTGGATGTTTTTCCTCCACCTCTGCTATCTGGTCAGCGAGGTGCTGCAGTGCCTCCGTTGTACAAGCAGCAGGCGAGATATAAATTCCGACCAGAATAAATGAGGAGAACTCTCGCGGTGAATAAAAGGGTTTACAGTTTATGAACAGTGACTCTAGGTTAGGGCTACAAAACTTCTTCAACACTGTGACATCAGTACACCAACCTTCGTTTATGTAGAAGCAGATTCCACCACCCTTAGTCTTTCCAGAAAATTCTCGGCTGCGATCAGCGCGAAACAGTTGAAATCCGTCCAGACGGACCGCGCTGTCCGGGATGTGTTCACTCAGCCAGGACTCCGTGAAACAAAGGGCGCCAGATCTGCTAAAATCCCGGTTTTTGTGAGTCAGGAGCAGCAGTTCATCCATTTTGTTCGCCAAACTGCGGATATTTGCCAGATGGATCGATGGGAGCGGCGTGCGAAATCCTCGTTTCTTCAGCCTGACTAACGCACCGGCACGTTTACCACGCCACCTTCGTTTCCGGCCAGCGCCAATAGCCGCTGCTCCCACAGCTAAGATGGACTGAAAAAACTTCAGATCAGCAGCAGTAACTGGCGGAGAAGTTGCATTGGGAGGTAGTCTGAGTGAAAGTAGTTCCTCCCTTGAATAGGTGATTCGGACAGAAGAGCAGAAGTCCAAAAAAACACACAAAATTATCAAAAACATCAGAGAGCAGAAGCCAGTGGCTGCCATCCGCGGCGCCATCTTGGATTTTTTTTTTTAATGAATGTGAATAAAGAGATTTTGATATAGATGTGTGATTTCCCCCGCGAGGGAAATGGTTTGATGTGAGAATGTTTAAATGAGAGAACTTTGGTGTGTTCACCCTCTTTGTTTGCTGCTCAGGAATGAGAGCAGACAGTGGAATGGTTACTTGAAATAAACTGAAATTAAAGGCAATTCGGTTTCGTTATTCAAGTCTCCCCACAGAGTAGTTTGCATCAGTCCCTGTGCTGTCTGGGTTTTAATCTTCTCCCAAAACTGCTGTGGGTCCGTTTAGGCGTCCTGCTGGGACCTTCTTGTGAGGAATCTGCAGCGTGGGAAGGAGAGTGGTTAATTGTTCCCTGCAGGGGGGCTGAGTCTTTTCTCTTGGGGGGTCTACCCCGCCGAGGTGCTCTCGCCAACTGTGCAGGCTTGTCTTTCAACAAGAAGGCAGGTTTAAGTCTGTCAATGCTGACTGTTTCTTTTCTATCCCCAAAATCAAGCACAAAGTGTTTATCACCATGTTCCAGCACTCTGAATGGCCCATCATATGCTGGGCGGAAAGTTGGTTTTAAAGCTTCATGCCTAACAAAAACGAACTCAGCGTTTTTTAAAGCTTGAGGGACAAAAACCCATGGAAAGGAGTGATGAGCTGGACCGGGGAGAGAGTCCGGTCCGTTGCTGCCTAAAAACCTTGGGACTGGAAGATGCCCTGGCTCTGGGTTCTCTGGTAAAAATTCACCTGGGAGCCTGAGAGGTTGTGCAAAAACTAATTCTGCCGGAGAGGCGTCTAGATCCTCTTTAGGCGCAGCACGCAACCCCAATAAAACCCAGGGAAGTTTATTTACCCAATTTGTATCTGTTAGTGAGGCTCTGAGGGCAGCCTTTAAAGACCTGTGAAAACGCTCGCATAACCCATTAGCCTGAGGGTGATAAGCGGTGGTGCAGTGAATTGTTGCCCCTAAGCTGCTGGACATGGCTGACCAAAACTCTGAGACAAATTGAGGCCCCCTATCGGACGTGATGTCCGATGGGACGCCGAAACGTGCTACCCAGTTTGTCAAAAAGACGCGAGCGACTTCCTCCGCTGTGGTTGCCGCTAGAGGGACTGCCTCTGGCCAGCGCGTGGTGCGGTCTATCATTGTTAACAGGTGTGTGAAACCTTGGGAGGAAGGTAGTGGCCTCACGAGGTCGACATGAACATGGTCGAACCTTCTAGCAGGGATTGGAAAAGGCTCCAGAGGGGCTTTTGTGTGTCTGTGTATTTTGGCGCGCTGACAAGAAATGCAAGTTTTTGCCCATTCTTTTACGTTTTTGCGCAGGCCTGGCCACACAAACTTTTTGGCGACCATTTTAACCGAGGCGCGCACACCTGGGTGCACGAGGGAGTGAATTGCGTCGAAAATACGGCGGCGCCATGTAGCTGGTACTAACGGGCGAGGTCGGCCGGTTGAAACATCGCATATTAGGGGGGGCACGCCGTCGCGTAAACCCTTTTTCTCCAGCCTTAACCCTGTTGGTCCAGACAGGAGTGCGCGCACGTCCGCGTCACTGCTTTGTTCCTCTGCCATGGCTGCATAATCTATCCCTGCATGGATAGGTGCTGCGTATGTGTCTGCGTTAGTGAAGAGTTCTGCTGCTGAGGCAGTATAATCTGTCTCCTCGCGCTCTGGTGGTGTCACAGCGCGAGAGAGGCAGTCTGCTACCACGTTGAGTTTGCCTGCCACGTGTCGAATGTCTGTGGTGAACTCTGAAATTGCAGCCAGCTGTCTTTGTTGCCTGCCTGACCATGGTTCTGAAATTTTAGCCATAGCAAAGGTGAGCGGTTTATGGTCTACAAAAGCCGTGAAACTCCGCCCTTCTAACCAGAACTGGAAGTGGCGGATGGATAAATGAAGCGCTAGCAGCTCCCTGTCAAAAGTGCTGTATTTACGCTCAGTTTGGTTTTGCGATTTGCTAAAGAATGCTAAAGGTTGCCAGATCCCGCTGACATGTTGTTCTACAACTGCCCCTATAGCCAGGTCCGAAGCGTCTGTGGTTAGCGCGATGCGGGCCGAGGGATCTGGATGAACTAACAGTGTGGCATTAGCTAGAGCGCTCTTTACTTCCGCGAAGGCGTGTTCGCGCTCCGGGGTCCATTCGACCGCGTTGGAAGCTTTCTTTTTTCTGAGCGCGTCATATAGGGGCTGCATGAGCTGAGCTGCGTGGGGGAGGAAACGGTTGTAAAAATTAACCATTCCTAAAAATTCTTGTAGCGATTTGACCGTCTGTGGCCGTGGGAAACTTTTTATCGCGTGAACTTTGTCTGGAAGTGGAACTGCCCCCTTCGGAGAGACTTTGTGTCCTAAAAAATCAATTTGTGACACGCCGAATTTGCATTTGGCTGGATTGATTATTAACCTGTGCTCTTCTAGCCTCTGAAAAACCGTAGTGAGGTGCTGCTCGTGTTCTTCTTCAGACGAGCTAGCTACCAGCATGTCGTCGAGGTAGACGAAGACAAAAGGAAGGTCGCGTAAGACCGCGTCCATCATTCGTTGAAAAGTTTGAGCAGCACCTTTGAGGCCGAAAGGCATTCGCAGAAATTCAAAAAGGCCGAAAGGGGTTATTACCGCTGTTTTAGGAATGTCCTCCGCTCGGACTGGGACTTGATGATAACCGCGGACTAAGTCTATTTTTGAAAAAATGCGCGCACCCGCCAGATGTAGTGAAAAATCTTGAATGTGAGGAATTGGGTAGCGGTCATGCGCTGTAGCATTGTTCAATCTGCGGTAATCTCCGCACGGTCTCCAAGAACCGTCGGATTTCGGAACCATGTGAAGTGGTGAGGCCCAAGGGCTCTTCAAGCGTCTAACAATGCCCAATTTTTCAAGGGTCGTAAACTCGTCCCGTGCTATGTTGAGCTTGGCCGCGTCTAAGCGGCGAGCTTTGGCAAATACGGGTGGGCCCGTTGTGGGAATAAAGTGTTCAACTCCGTGTTTAGCCACAGTGGCTGAGAATTTGGGAATTGTGAGTGCTGGAAATTGGGTGAGGAGTTGCTCAAACTTACCTCCTGCCGTGGTGACGTTAGCCTGCACAGTTGGTGGAGAAACTCGAGCTGAGCATGGAATAGAAGCAAAGGACAGTGCATTAACCAAGCGCCTATTTGCTAGATCCACTAATAACCCATGTGCACACAAAAAATCTGCGCCTAACAAGTTAAACCTCACCGCCGCTACAACAAATGTCCATCTGTAGTTGCGGCCGTGGATGTGGAGGTGCAGGCTCTTTTCGCCGAAAGTGTCGATGTTAGAGCTGTTGGCTGCCACCGTTCCGTTGCCCCGGGTGCCCATGGCTCGATCTGCATGGGAGGGCGTGACGAAACTCAGCTGCGCTCCTGTATCGATGAGGAACTGCTTGCCGGTGTGTCCATCCGTCACATACAACAGCTTATTCTTCTCGCCGAGAACCGCTGCCGTTAACGGCTCTCAGCTTTGGCGTTTCCCGAAATCGTAAATCTGCAGGGGGGAACGCATTTGCGGGCCTTCTCGGCGAAATGGTGGTGATAATAATAGACGTCGCTCTGTCTGTTACGTTTTGGCCGTGTCGCTGTCACCGCGGGCTGGATCTGCTCAGTGGGTTGTGGCTCTTCGTGGTTCCGGGCATCTGTGTTGAGGTCCGCGGATGCTGCTGTGGGTGTCAGCTCCTTGCAGGCGTTGACGAGCCGGTGAGCTTCATTGGCCAGCACGCGGAAGTCTTGGTGGTTGTTGCATCTCATGTTGGCGAGCGTCCCTCTGATGTGTGGCGGCAATGTGCTGAGGAATATGAATTGGAAGAGGAAGTTGTCATTGTCCTCTTCTTTAAGCTGTAGCAAATCCTCCATGAGGGCTTTAGGTTTGCACCCTCTGTGGCCGTAGACCGCCAGGATCTTCTCGGCTCTCTCTTCAGCTGAGGGGACGTAATTCGCCACGATGGTTGCTTTAAGAGTTTCATATTTGTCTTGGGCCGGCGGCCGCCGGATCATGCTCCGCACACACTTCGAAGTGGCGGCGTCGAGTTTGGAGACGATATGGTAGAATTTGGTATCGTCAGCCGTGATGCCCGCCAGTGCAAACTGGGCTTCAGCTTGCTGAAACCACGAGGCGGGGTCTTCTTGCCAGAAGTCTGGCAGCTTGACAGCAACGGCATTCGTGTATACCATCACTGCTGTGTCCGCAGGGTGAGAGTGCCTTGCTTCGACTCTCACAGCGGTGCTGGTGCTCGGTTGAGCCCTCTCGATCCCTTCTGCCGGGGGGGACAGTCGTCCATCTGTCCCTCCGTCTGCGTGGTCGCTGGCGTCTGCCTGGGTCGCCACGGATGAGTCGATTGCGGGGGTATGCCTCAGGACCATACTCGCGTCAGGGGTCACCAGTGTAGAAGAGCTTGAAATGATGAGGCGATTTGATATATAAACCAAAGTTTATTTATCAGCTCTCCTAACAAGTCTCATTCAGTGCAGAGGTAGCAGAAGGAAAAGAGACCGAATATCTCCGGCTCACTGACTTTATACTTGCACATAACAAAAGACATGCATAACAAAGGCTGACATCCCCCATTATCTTAATCCCCCCATTGTCTTGGTATTTCCTCTCCTCGCCCAGGGGGTGAGGGTAGCTCCTCCGGTCTCCACCGCAGTGTCTGGGAATGTCTTTGTTCTTCACTTGGCGGTTGAGAGCCTTTGTCCTTTCAGAGGTGTGAAGTTACTTTACATATGTAATTACCAAACATTTCCACATGCTTCAACATATGTAGGTTATGGAATATATGATTAATATAGCCCACAAGAGTCTTTATTTTTTCTTTCTTTGGGGGGGGGGTGGAGGGGGTGACAGCTCTTACATGTACTTAAGCATTTAAAACCGTGAGATAATACTTAAGTTTGATTTCAATGGACATTTGTACTCTCGCTGCTTTTATATCAACCCCCTGACCTCCCTTTTTCTTTCCTTGTTTCTTTGTGATATTAAAAAAAGACCACTGTAAATCATTTCCAAACTTTTCCCACCTTTAAGCCAGTTGCATATGTGTACTCACCCTTAAACTAATGCTCTTTTGAAGGACCTTTTGATTTAGATAAGCCTCGCATTTTGACAGGTGTGTGTACACTTTTTACTTTCATTGTAGTGTTATTGTATATTTTTTACTCTTGAGTACATTTTTGATCAAAAACATGTACTTTTACTTCAGTATATTTGTTTGTTGTGAGAGTTTCTTGTGATTTCACTGATTTGAATTGAATCTTCCTTTCAGATTTGAAATCACCGTTCTGCTCTGTCTCAGATTTGGACTACATATTAGAGGGCATATGTAGCTAGTTTTTGCTAGATTTTCCTCATATTTTACAGAAAAGCCTCACAAACTGGTGAGAGTAAAGTTGTAAATGTACAAGAAATTAGTTTATACATTTAAATATATATTTTTGCAAAAAAAATCAACTTATTAATCACAAAAAGTCCCAAATACATGAAATGTATCGGGAAAAAGTTATGAATTTACAAGATAAATGTTACAAATTTATGAGAAAAAACAAACTTTGGACAAGAACACGGGGCGAAAATCCCATTTTACTGTTGGGGGGACAATAAACAGGAAAATCTGAGAGCTTAATTTTTGAAGGGGACATTAAAAAATGCCATTTTTGCTGTGTTGTCTGATACTTTCTCAAATGTCTCATATAATGATATTAGATAATTATGTCATTGTTCCTTATCAGTCCATATCCTACCTGTCTACAGGTTTTTACACGATCAACCAGCAATACCAAAAGTTGTATTGGGTGGTCGGTGTCAGCTACACCATTTATGATCTAACAAAACGTCTTTGCTCACCATGAACACTGGTCTGATCCCCACCACAGCAGCTTTACAAGAATTTAAAGCTCAAAATAAGTTCTAAAACTAGAAGAAATACCTTAATGAATAATTAAACTACATCAAACTATTCTTCAAAAATATGTATTTATTAACAAGCAACAACAAAACAAAATCTCAATATGTCTTAAAACTAGGGCTGCCAATAACATTTTTTGATCTGATTAATCATAGTGATACTGTGGAATAATTTACAGTAATCATGATTAACACCCATCCATTATTACTTATGTTTCTTTTTGTGGAGGCAAAAAGACTCATGACTGAAGAAATGAACAAATATAGATAAAAATGCATCAGTTGTGTTTATGTAAAACATGTCAGTGTTATGCTGAGAATTGCTCGCTTGCCGAGAATTGCACCCCATCGTTGCAAGCAGGTGTTTAGTGTAAGTCAAGTCAATACAACTATATACTTTGAAAATACTTTGAAAAAATTATTACCCTTTTTGCCGACAATGCATAAATGCAAAATCTCGACTTTGAAGATTGTAAAATATGGAGTTGGATCACTACAATTTCTAACCCTCTTTGAAACATTAAAATGTCTGGCGAATAAACATAATTTAAAGATAATTTATGAGAGGCAATAGCAATTTTTTTTTCCACAATATCTTTATTGAACCTTTTTTTTTTTTTTAACAAACATGATACAAGCAATCAAACACTAACACTAAAGTACTACAAAAAAAAAAAATGCACTAAAAACACCAACAACCACCAACAAAATCAAGTCTTCAACAATGCTCCTCTGTTTAGTCTAGACAATCCAATACATAAGTATACATATTATGTTCACCAGTTTGGAATTTACAAGGTCCACACACATCATTCACCTTCTTCTTCAAGAGTTATGTTTAAATTTTTTACATAATCAATAAAAGGTCTCCATATATTCTCAAACACAATTTCCTTTGATTTCAGTATATATGTTATTCTTTCTAATGGAAGGTTTGTTAACATCTGTCTTAACCACTGAGTCACATCTGGTCTATGAGTCTTTTTCCATAATAGTGCAATACATTTTTTGGCATTAAGCAAACTGAGGTCTATGAATGTTCTTTCACTTTTATTAAAATTATGCTTTTCTGGGTACAGACCCAACAAAAACAGTTTAGGATTCAGTATGATTTGTTTTGAGATTATTTTTTCAATTGTTACCCTCACCTCTTCCCAAAACATTCTTATTAATCTACATTCCCATAAACAATGAAATAGGGTTCCTTTACTTTCCATGCATTTTGTGCATGTATCTGGTATATTTTTGTTATATCTATTTAACTCCTCCGGTGTAACATACATCCGCATTAACCATTTGAAATGTATCAATTTAAGGCGTGCATTTATTGATTTGGTTTGAGCTTCTGTACAAGCCAATTCCCATTGTTCCTCTGAAATTTCAATTTGCAGATCTTCTTTCCAGTAGTTTAATCTTTTCAGTGAATTTTCACTTGAAGATAGTGTCAATGAGTTATAAAACTCTGAAATAATACCCTTTCTTTTACTATCTTTCATCATCATTTTTTCCAAGGATGAATAAATAGGTCGAGTGAGAGCTTTATTTTGATTTGATCGAATAAAGTTTCTGAGTTGAAGATATTTAAAAAAATGTGTTCTATTGAGATTAAATTTGATCCTCAGCTCTTCAAAAGACATTATGTTGTCTGCACATGGCAAATATAAATCCTGAATCTTTTGTATCCCTTTTAAATTCCATACTTTAAATACAGCGTCCGCTCTCCCTGGTTTAAAATATTGATTACCCCATATTGGACTAAATTGTGACAATAACTGTGGTTCTTTTAAATAGTTTTTAGCTTCACACCATATTTTGATCATATGCTTTACAAATGGATTTTTAACTTGTTTTTGTAATTTTTTTGCCGAATCTGAGTATATGAATATGGGAAGAGGTAAAGGTAAATTGTATGATTCCATTTCAATCCAGTGAGGGAGATCATTTGATGAAAAATAATATGTCATAGACCTCAGTTGTGCCGACCAATAATACAACATAAAATTTGGACATTTCAGACCTCCACGATCAAATGGTAAATATAATAAAGACAAACGTAATCTAGCCCTCCTGTTGTTCCATATAAATTCCACTAACTTTTTTTTTATTCTTGAGAATAGATCTAAAGGTGGTGATAAGGGAATGTATTGAAATAAATAAAGTATTTTAGGTAAAATATTACTTTTAAGTATATTGATTCTCCCGATCATCGACATTGGTAGTGACATCCATCTCTGAGTTAACTCATTGATATCTGACATTAAGGCTTCATAGTTGACGCTGGCGACTGATTCTAGCTTAGGCATAATTTGGATTCCTAAATATTTAAACTGATTTACAACATTGAATTGATTTACCTCAGGGGCTGGGTAATTTCTCTGGGTCTCATTTAGCATTAATATTGATGATTTAGTTTTATTTATTTTATATCCTGATATTTCCCCAAAATTCTTTATTAAATTCAACAAGGTTGGAATTGATTTTTTTAGATTCGACATAAACAAAATTATATCATAGGCGTACAGGGAGATTTTATGTTCTGTTGGTCCAACTTTAATTCCATATATTTGTGAATGTAAACGTATCGCTATCGCTAAAGGTTCAATTGCCATAGTAAACAGTAAAGGTGAAAGTGGACAGCCTTGTTGACATCCTCTATTGATTTTTATTGGTTTTGAAATATTGTTATTTGTTAGGATTTCTGCTGTAGCATTATTGTATATTATTTGAACCCATTTTATGAAATTATTTCCAAGTCCAAACCTTTGTAGGACTTCAAAAAGAAAGGGCCATTCAACTCTATCAAAGGCCTTTTCGGCGTCCAATGATAGGAGAGCTGTATCCGGCGCTTCTTTATTAAAATAAATAATATTAAATAGTCTTCTTACATTATGGAAGCCTTGTCTACCCTTTATAAAGCCATTCTGATCTTGATTAATAATATTTGGTAAAATTTCTTGTATTCGTCTTGCTAAAATTTTACAGATTATCTTAAGGTCGGCGTTTAATAGGCTTATTGGTCTCATATTTTCACATTTATTAGAGGGCTTACCTGGTTTTGGCAGCAGTATAATTAAGGCATTATTTATGTATGATGGTAAATTATTATTTTGAAATGCTTCTAAAACCATTTCCAAAAAAGGTTTTATTAATTTATTCTTAAATTTTTTATAAAGGTCAACTGGAAGACCATCTGGTCCTGCACTTTTTCCTGATTTCATATTATCAATGGCTAGCCCAACTTCTTCTTGACTAATTTTAGACTCCAATATCTCCCTGTTTTCATTTGGAATACACGGTATAGATAGTTCGTTCAAAAACCCATTTAGTTTTGTTAAATCAGGTTCATTTTTGGTATCATATAATTTTTCATAGTAATCTCTAAAGGCTCTATTAATTTCTAAAGGATCTATAACTACCTGTCCGTTACTTATAATACTGGTAATTGGTGTTTTAATTTCCAATTGTTTAATCTGCCATGCTAATAATTTTCCTGATTTTTCACCTTGTTCATAAAAAGATTGTTTCAATCTTAGAAGACTCGAGGCAGCTCTATTCGCTGATTTTTTGTCGTATTCAGCTCTCAAAATCAGTAATTCATTCTCCAACCTTGGGTCACTTCCTGCATACACTTTTTCCTGAAGACTTTTTATTTTATGTTCCAATTTAGCTCTCTCCTCTCGAGTCTTCTTAGATTTTGATCCTGTATAACTAATAATATGTCCCCTAATAAAAGCTTTGAAAGCCTCCCACTTTACACATGCTGATGTTTGTGTAGTATTGATGTCAAAGAACTCGTCTATCTGTTTTTCTATATACTTGACAAATTCCTCATCCTGAAGCCATTTATGCTGAAATTGCCATCTACCTGATTCCTTTGTCAATTTTTTATCTACATATATTAGACAACAGGGTGCATGATCAGAGATCACGATGTTATCATAAAAGCAGTTTTGAATCTTGGACCTTAATTCTGTGGAAATCAAAAAATAATCAATACGTGAGAATGTCTTGTAGGTACTGGAATAACAAGAATAGGCTTTAACTTGTGGTTTCATTTCTCTCCATATATCTAACAATCTCAATTCTTTCATAAAATGATTAATAGTCATCCTACATCCAATGTGCGTACAATCCAGTCCTGTTGATCTATCCACACCTGGATTCAATGTACAATTAAAATCCCCTGCTATTATATGTTGCCCTGTAAGTGATGATAAGATAAGAAATAAATTAGCAAAGAACTTCTGATCATCTATATTGGGACCATATAAGTTCACAAGATTTATATTTTCTAATAGCAAAGAACCTTGAATGATTACATATCTTCCAAATTTGTCTCCAATTACATTTTTCACTTGAA
Organism: Pholidichthys leucotaenia; assembly: GCA_020510985.1. NCBI lineage: Eukaryota > Metazoa > Chordata > Actinopteri > Cichliformes > Pholidichthyidae > Pholidichthys > Pholidichthys leucotaenia. Next base: position 201,940,974 of record CM035836.1, on the reverse strand, counting down.
AAGGAACTGATTTATGTATGAGAGTCATAACTCCCCTGGCTCGGGATGAAAATGAAGAGGTGAATACACTTCCCTGCCATCTACTCCTAATTCTTTTAACATCCTCCTCTATCAGATGAGTTTCTTGTAAAAACACAATTCTTGAACCCATGTCCTTTATTTTATTCATAACTTGTTTAAGTTTTTTTAAATTTTGTAGACCTCTGCAATTCCATGAAGTTAAATTAAGATTAACACTTTGGTCCATGATCAATAGAGAGTTTAGGATTACCTTGCAGTGTAAACATGCTCATACAGAGAAGCAAAAACATGAGTGGTTGAACATTCATCCTACAAACTACACACAAACAAATTTCCCCTTCCCACACTTGTGGCAAACCCCCCAAAATCAAAAGAAAAATTCTGTCTCCCGATATAGCCATCGACCGTTCCACACCCACGGGGAACAGCCTAAGCCACTCCTTCTTCATCCTCCCAATCACCCTAACTCTACTGCTTTTAATGACGTAACATTAACTCTCCTCTGTAGTTTTCCAACTTAACTCCAAAATTTTTAACAACTTTGTACATCATAGTTTTTTTTTTTGTGTTTGTTTTGTTTTTGTTTTGTTTTTTTAATATATAATACAATCTATATTTTGTAAACTTACTATTTACTTCAAGTCAGTCAGATGCCTGTGCAAATGCTTAATTATTCTACCTTATATTTTGTTCATGCTTAGCTCCCACCAGTCTCTTCTTCTTCTTTGATCTTCTTGATGAACTCCTGCGCCTCCTCTGGGGTCTTGAAGATGTGGGTTCTGCCCTCATACGTAGTCAGCAGTCTCGCAGGATAGATTACACCATGACGAATCCCAAGGTTGCGCAGCTCCTTACGTACGGGATCAAACTGCTTCCTCAATTGCTGGATTCCTGTGGCCAAATCTGGGTAGAACCGCACCTGCTGGTCCTGGTGTTTAATCTCTCCTTTTTTAGCTCGTGCAGCGTTGAAGATCTTCATCCTGTCTCTGTTGCTAAGAAACTTCATAATTAAGGTCCTCGGCGGTTCCATATCTCTCCGTGGGCCAATACGATGTGCTTTTTCCAGAATCACTGCTGATTGCAACTCCTCGCTGCCCAGCACCTCCGGAATCCACTTTTCCAGAAAGGAGCATACGTCCCGACCTTCTGATTCCTCTGGAAGACCCACCAGCCTCAAATTATTCTGTCTCGACCGAGATTCCAAATCCAAAATATTATCTTCCAGAGATTTATTTTTTTTTTCCAAAGTGCGCACCTTTAATTGAAGACGGGTGACGTCATCTTCAGCACTAGCGAGACGGAGCTCCATCTGCGCCGTTCGTTCTACACAGTCACCCAATTCCTTTCTTATTCCTTCCAACGCTGTCATAATCCCATCAAATCTAGAGGAAAAGTCCGCTCTCATTGAACTCATGGCAGCCATCAGCGCATCTGCGCCATTCCCCGCAAATATCGCACCGCCGCCAGCCTCCTCCGCCATATATGGAGTTTTGTTTGCTGCGTCACAGACCTGAAAGTCCGTTAATTTGGACTGTTTCGGCGGCTCGCTTTTTCCTTTTCCTGGTTTTCCAGCCTTAGGCTTCGCCGACATATCCTCGCCCAAATGCTGGGATACGTTCTGTCCCAAATGAGAGAGTTATTTGCCGATTTTTTTTTTTCCAGGAGCAGAGCAGAGTGAGACACGTCCGTCCTACGTGGCAGCCATAACCGGAAGTCCGGCAATAGCAATTTTTACTTCTAAAAATGTATAATGGGTACTTCTAAAAATACACAAATGGTTACAAGCCTGGCTGTAGTGTTATATTTTATAGTTTTGGCGGACGGGATGCAATTCTCGGCAAGTGAGCAATTCTCGCAATTCTTGGCATAACACCGGCAGACTTTGGACAAATAAGATGAACTATCGCTTTTCATGTTCTGTATGTGACTGTTGAAAACATGGACTGATAACTAACTTATTTGTAGAAGAGCTTGAAATGATGAGGCGATTTGATATATAAACCAAAGTTTAATTATCAGCGCTCTCCTAACAAGTCTCATCTAGTGCAGAGGTAGCAGAAGGAAAAGAGACCGAATATCTCCGGCTCACTGACTTTATACTTGCACATAACAAAAGACATGCATAACAAAGGCTGACATCCCTCATTATCTTAATCCCCCCATTGTCTTGGTGTTTCCTCTCCTCGCCCAGGGGGTGAGGGTGGCTCCTCCGGTCTCCACTGCAGTGTCTGGGAACGTCTTTGTTCTTCACTTGGCGGTTGAGAGCCTTTGTCCTTTCAGAGGTGTGAAGTTGCTTTACATATGTAATTACCAAACATTTCCACATGCTTCAACATATGTAGGTTATGGAATATATGATTAATATAGCCCACATTATTAACCATTCACTTATTAAGCTTTCAATGCACTTCTTTACCGCTCTCTGCCTCTCTGTCAGCGTGTGTAAAAGGAGCCGGAGCAGCCCCGCCCGCGGGGGAGAAACAGATTGGACTAAACCACTGTGAGGATGTGGGGGGGGGGGTTCTAATCTTTCAATAGTTATAAATGTCAAACAGTGTGTTTTTAAGTTGCAACACTTGTATTGTGCCTTCAACAAACATTACTATGCTGTTCAAATAAAACATGTTTGTGTTTACAATGTGATTTTTTTTGGGGGGACAGCTTTATGGAAGGGGGGACATGACCCCTGCGTTCCCCCCGGGATTTACGCCCCAGCAAGGACATCACAAATTCATGCAGAAAAAGACCCAAATATATTGAAAAGTACTAAACTTAGAAAAAGTCAAAAACATATAAGAAAAAAAATGCAAATATCATGAGACGACTCAAAAATTTATGAGAAAAAGTCATTACTCATCCCTTTTGTAGTACATACTTTATTACTCAGCCACAGGGTTACTCCCTGTGCTGGTCCCAAGCCCGGATAAATGGGCAGGGTTGCATCAGGAGGGGCATCCAGCATAAAAATCCTTGCCAAATTGACATGGGGATCATCACAGTATCAGATGATGCTACAGTGGGGCAGCTGAAAGAGAAAGAGGAACTTTATTATTCTTAATCAAGTAATGTTTTGATGGCTACTCTTATTTTATCTCAACAGAGTATCATTAACTTGTGTCAGTCTCTCTCTCATCTCCATCTTTCTCTCTGTTTATATTCTTCAGTATGTTTACATTGTACAGCTGTCCTTAAGCGTGCGTGTGTTGCCATTAGACTCCCATTCTTTTCCTCCTTCTCCTTTATTGTTGAATGTGGTGTGGTCAGATGAGACCAAAATTGAGCTCTTTGGCATGATCTGTCATATCCGGCTCTAGGGAGCCGGGCAATCAGAGCCAGGGACAAGCCAGTGAGTCGAGATGTTTTATTCTGGGTAAGGGATAAGGGATGAGGAGAGCACAGACACTCATACAGACGTACATTCTCAGGCTGCACAGCGCAGGGGTAGGTAGCTTGTACCGGACGTGGGGGTAACAAGACGTGCATACTCACAGCGGGATACAAACACCGGAATGCTGCAAGGGGAGTTGAGGCTGACACCAGACGAAGGGGCTTCAGCCTAGCAGTGCTTATGTCGCAGCCCCGAGTCATCGAGGCTGCTCCTATTTATCCTCATTGGCAGCGCCCCAGCTGATGAAGACTAATTGGCCCCAGCCGTCCATAATGCTGCCAGCTGGGGGCCAGCTGAGACGCTGCTCAATGGGAGGCAGGGATGAGGGAAAACATGGGCTCAGTGCCGAGACGGCATCTCAACCCATGGTGACAGAGCCCCTCCCTCAAGGTCGGGCTCCTGAACGACCAGGAACATCCCAGCCCCCCCCCCCCCCCACCTAGGGTGGGAGGAAGGGAGGCGGACCGGAGGGGAAGAAGCCAAGGGAAGGACAACACCAATGGGGCAATGTAGGGTAGCGGGAAAGAAAAACCCAAATACAATACTGACAACAGAATAATTAACCCAGGTACAGATGGGGAGAAGAACTGGGTCAGCACGCCGGTTACATACTACCCAGAGAGTACCAACCATGCGTGACCCAGAGCAAGAAAAAAAAAAAAAGAACCACCAAAAAGGTACAGGGCAAAAAATGCTGAGTATGGTCAAATAAAGGGAAAACACAATACACAGCACCAATATAAGTACATACACACAGTCACCAAGAAAAGTGAGGGTGACTGGAACAAATGGACAATTACAGAGCATGGTGTTACGGAAAACAAGGCACATGACTCTATAATGAACCAACAGGGCATAAAAAAGAAATACTGAGTGCAGGCAAAGAAAAACCCACACACATGAATATATAAATACCCACAGTCACCTAAAGAAATGAAAGTGACTGGAATGAATGGGCAACTGCAGAGTATGGTCTGAAAGGGAACAAAACATAACTCTACAATGCAAAAACGAGACTAAAAACATGGTACAAAAAATAAAATGCTGGGTACGAGGGAAGGAAAACGCACAGCACTATAAATACACATCCACCAACAGGACAGACATTACACCCAAGTGACCTTAATAACGATAAAAGAAAAAGTGACACCCGAGGTGTATGGCAGGCAGAGTCCAAAAATAGCCGAGATGGCTCCGGAGATCTCCCCGCCCATTGTCCAGCTGGCGAATCAGGGGAAGAGAAATGTTCGGACGGCGAACTCTGGACCCAGATCCCAGGAATCCAGTCCAACGGCTGCCGAACCAGGCCGCCCAAAGGCAAACACAGACCAGTGGGGGGAAACCAGATCGCCGAACCGAAAGTTTTGCGGGTCGGGTCGTCGACCCGCATCACTCAACCACCAGGACCGTTGAGACGGACGAAGGGTCAGAGCGGATCCCGGTGGAAGAGGCTCAGGGGAGAGCCGATGACGAGGGCGGCGGGCCTCAGGGAAACGGCCACCTCCTCACCGGACCTGGACAACACTGGGGCAGCACCCACGTCGGACCCCGATCGGGCCTCAGGCGAACCCACGTTGGACCCCGATCGGGTCTCGGGCGAACCCACGTTGGACACTGCACCAGAACCGACCTCCAACGTTGAACCCGGACCCTCCAGCACCACGAGGAACAGCAACTCCTCGCCGGTGACCCTGGAAGAAGGCTCAGAAGAGAAAACAGAACCGGGATCAGGATCACCGGCAGCGCCAGAACCCGGCGAGACGAGCTCAGACGCAGCGGGCGGCTGCACCCTGCTCGTCTCCCCTGGAGATAGGCTGAAGTGCTCAAAGATAAAAAGAGAGAAAAGAAAGGAGAGCACTCGCCTGATCTCGGGTTCTGACGCCGTCCAGGACTGCGAAGATCCAGGATCCGTCGTCAGGAGGTCGTTGTCAGGCTCCCATCTAGCCGCGTCGGGCCCCGCAGCCAGCACGATGGTCAGCGCAGCTTGAGATCCCTCCAGCTCAGGTAACCCCGCCGACGACCCACTCGGCGTGAAGCCAGAAGAATCTCGTCCCGCTGGACCGAACCGCTCCTCCGTGGAGACCCAGGGACGCTCAGTCGTCAGCGTAGACTCCACGCAGCAGTCAGTCCCCCTCCTCCGTCCGCAATGTAGCTGCGGAACCACAGGCCCTCTCCATATCCCACCACGTTGACCCGGAGCCGGGGACCGCTCGGCGGAGAGAGACACAGAGGATGCGGGATTAGGAAAACAGGTTACAGCAGGTGGGGAGAGTTCAGGGAGCTGCGAACCCTGAACTTCTCCTCCAGGGATGTGACAGAGCAAATCATTAAGCAGGTGTGAAAAAACAATGACTTGCCTGCCCCCTGGAGGTTGAGTATCGCCTGCTGTAGTGGAATCTGCTTCTTCCTCTCCCCGCCCGGCGATAACGGAGGACCCCCCGGGAATTCGTCTGAGGATCGCTCGCGTTGTCTCCAGCAGAGAGCTCACCAGGCCGGGATTCCAGGCACACACAGCGGTCAGGAAGCGCGTCGAGGAGGAGGGGGAAACAGCCGGGGTGAGCCAGCCCGAATGTCCAGGAATGACAGCGGGGGAACGAGGCTCAGGGGACGAGGCTGTAGAATCTCCACACTGATGAGGCGAAGGGATGACAGCTGCGTGGGAGGAACGGTCCTGACGATGACCCAGAACTGGATCCGGACGAGGTTCGTGCAGAGGTGACTCGGCGATGTGATGACGACTACTCCCAGGGAACGAAGCGAGGGGGAGACCCAGGATTCGCCGCTCCAGATCGGAGATCGAGACGAGGGAGGCGTCGAGCACGGGAAAGCTTCGTAGCCCTGAAGTCCTCACCATCAATCTCACTGCCGCCGCCACATGCCTGAAGGTGGTGACAGGAAACACAGTAGAGCTCGCGACAGCCACTCGACCCCGGACATAACTGCTGTCAGCTGCGGCTCCTTGAAGGGAATCCCGAGTGACGTGACGCAGGTCGGGGGAAGTTCTCTGGTTGGCGCGAACTCCCGGACTGGAATGGCAGCAGGAACGGGACTCCGAAGCGGGGAAAGACGTCGCCCACTTCGACTCCCTGCCGGGATTTCCATCCACCCCGTGGAGCTTCTCTTGCTGTGTACCTGCAGCGTCTATCCTGGCACTGTCCTCCAGATGGTACAGAGAGTGAGGGTGACAGTCCAGGAGTTCCTCAGCACGGCCCGGATGCCAGCGTCTCGCGTTGGAGGCGTCGTGCAGGGTGAAGAACGTCCCGTCGACAGCCTCCGAGATGGACCTCAGCTCGTCGCCCTGGCGCCGGAAGTGACTCCTGGGAAACGGCATGCTAGCAGCGCTGACACCCGGACAGAAAGGTACATTTCCACAGCGACTCACGGCCGCCGGCAACTCTTCTGGCTGCGACATACTGTCATATCCGGCTCTAGGGAGCCGGGCAATCAGAGCCAGGGACAAGCCAGTGAGTCGAGATGTTTTATTCTGGGTAAGGGATAAGGGATGAGGAGAGCACAGACACTCATACAGACGTACATTCTCAGGCTGCACAGCGCAGGGGTAGGTAGCTTGTACCGGACGTGGGGGTAACAAGACGTGCATACTCACAGCGGGATACAAACACCGGAATGCTGCAAGGGGAGTTGAGGCTGACACCAGACGAAGGGGCTTCAGCCTAGCAGTGCTTATGTCGCAGCCCCGAGTCATCGAGGCTGCTCCTATTTATCCTCATTGGCAGCGCCCCAGCTGATGAAGACTAATTGGCCCCAGCCGTCCATAATGCTGCCAGCTGGGGGCCAGCTGAGACGCTGCTCAATGGGAGGCAGGGATGAGGGAAAACATGGGCTCAGTGCCGAGACGGCATCTCAACCCATGGTGACATGATCTCGACTTGCTGCATTTGGAGGCAGAGAAATGCTGAACATGACCCCAAGAACACCATCCCCACTGTCAAGCATGGAGGTGGAAACATTCTGTTTTGGGGCTGTTTCTCTGCTAAGGGTACAGGAACACTTCATCACATTGAGGGGCTGATGAACGGGGCCACGTACCATGGAATCTTGGATGAGAACCTCCTGGCTTCAGTCAGAACCCTGTTGATGGGTCGTGGATGGGTCTTCCAGCATGACAATGACCCAAAACATACAGTCAAGGAAACAAAGGTGGCTCAAGAAGAAGCACATTAAGGTCCTGGAGTGGCCTAGCTAGTCTCCAGACCTTAATCCCATAGAAAATCTGTGGAGGGAGCTGAAACTTTGAGTTGCCAAGTGACAGTCTTGAAACCTTCAGAATTTGGGGAGTATCTATAAAGAGGAGTGGACCAAAATCCCTCCTGAGATGTGACCAAACCTGGTGACCAACTACAAGAAACGTCTGACCTCTGCGCTTGCCAGCAAGGGTTTCTCCACCAAGTACTAAGTCATGTGTTACTACTAAGTACACTTAGTCAGTACTAAGTGTTGCTCTAAGTGTTGCTATCCCTGTGCTGTTGCAGTCCTGGAATTTCCCCATTGTGGGACTAATAAAGGCTTATCTTATCTTATCTTATCTTATCTTATCTTATCTTATGTTTTGCTTAGGAATCAAATACTTATTTCCCTTGATCAAATGCAAATTAATTTATAACCCTTATTTAATATTTTTTTCTGGATTTTTTATTGATATTCTGTCTCTCTCTATTAAAGCGGGGGATCAAATAATTATTTCCCCCACTGTACACTGGATGGAAATGGTCTTGAAACATTCTCAAAAGTGGGTATATTACTCAAGACAGCTCCTGACCAGATAGAGTGATGATATAGAGTGAAGTACGTGGCAGTAATGCACCTGTAAGCTGGTTGCCAACTGCCAATCAAATCTAGAAAAAGAAGAAGGATATATTGCTCAGCCCTATAGTGCCTAAAAATATACAGTAGGCCGTGTAAGAAATAAAGGACATTAAAAATCATTCAGAACCACTGAATTAGAAATGCAGATATCAGCAGAAAGCCTCTCAATAATACCAAACACATATACTCTGTGATATGACAATACAGGTAAAGCAGCTGTGTAATTGCCCTTTGTCCTTCAGGCTGGTCTGGTTTCTGCAGACTGTCCCGAGCAGCTCCTTATCGCCTTGGAGCCCGAGGCTGCATCCATCTATTGCCGTAAACTCCGCCTCCACCAGGTGATCGACCTGAGCACTCAGCCACTCACAAACGGCGTGGACCAGGATGGGTCCCGGCCCTTCGACTCCAGCTTCAGACAAGGTAGAAGAGACCAGTGAGAGAATGTTGACTTCGTCATGAGCAAAAGCATGGAACCACTCGGCGTTCCTGTAAATGTTGTGTTTGATTTGACTGGGGTGTTGTGGGTTCTGTTGCAATGAATGAATGTGTGTTTGTGTGTGACTCACAGAGGGAAAGAACAGTCTGTGAGGGTTAAGCTCTGACTTCAGATGCTGCTGGTGGTTTTGCCTCAAATGACTTTGCAGTTGTATAGAATAGACAAAGAAGTATGAACAGAGGGAGAAAGACGAGAACTGTTTCCAAACAAATCACAGAATTCCCACGAAGAAAATAGCCCACAAGGACTGAAGTCTTCCTCCTACCAGAAAAGCTTTTCACGGTTGGCTTCTTGTTCTGTGGCAGTATGGGTACTATGCTCTTTAAATTTGACCATTTACATCACATTCTGCATCATCTTTCATAATGTGAAAGTCTCACAACACAAATATAAATACTGTATGTATGAGAAACAATTCTTTTTGATTAAAAAAATTGTGATTTGTTGCCTTGACTTTAATATCTTTGTGCAGGGTTCTGCAACCTGGCCAGAGCCAAATGCAGCTCTTTTACCCATAAAAGTGGCTCCCTGCTCTGTAAAATCCAATTTTTTGTTAGCCTTACTTAGAAAAAAACATGCAAACGTATTGGAAAAAATGAAGTAAAGTGAAACAGAAGTTATGTTTTGCAAGCAAATACTTTTTGCAACATAAAAATTTAATTCCACTTTAGTTTTGCAAAGCTATTGATTTTCATGCTTTTTCAAATTTAGGTTAACTAAATGGATTTTACAGCACGTAGCTTTGACAAAAAGTAGAAAAAGACAAACAGAAGAAAAAAACAAATTCAAAAGAAAAAAGGAAAAAGAGAAAAAAACTCACAAATTTACATTGAAAACCTTGTTCCAAATTATAGAGAGAAACCTCACAAATTTGTGAGTAAAAATCTTAAATCTATGAGAGAAAAGTAAAAATTTACAAGAAAAGCCTCACAAATATACAAGAAAAAATATGCAAATTTAATTGAAAAAGTTACATTTACGAAAACACCAGAATGTTTAACTAAAATACAAACATAAATTCCCCAAAAAAGTTTCAAGTCATGAAAAAAGTCAAAAGTTCACAAGAAAACACATATTTATGAAAGAAAATTTGCATATTTCAGAGGACTATGAGAATGGAGGAGTGGATGTGACACCATTTTAGAAGTGGCATTTTAATTTCCTCGTATTGTCTAGCAATATAATGATGTTGTAAGATGTGCCTAATGCAGGTGTTTAGAAAGGACAGCTCAGTGTGTGAACGTGAGTGAGTGCGTGCGCGCAGCCGAGGCGCGCCCCAGTGTGTGTGGAATGGCCCCGACGAGTGAACGGTGTGTGTGATTTTGGGCGGATGAGAGGAGAGAGCGAGGCGACCGCAGCAGGTAGAAATCATTGCTAATAACAGTGCAGTCTGTAAATAAAGCCCCAACGCTTCAGCAATACGGCCTGTGCCTCTGTGTACCACCATATCTCCTGCTTAACAAGAGTGAGGTTTTACTCGGGAGTTGACCCCGGAGGAGGAAAAGCGCCTCCGGCCCTGGAGAAGACAGATCTCCCCTGCGTCCCCCAACCACGGTTAGGAGACCAGAAGCAGGAACGGTTAACAATGACAATAAAAGCAACTTGAACCTTGAACAAACCCAACATATCATTGTTTTATTTATTATTTTTAAACCAAAAATAGCTCACAATTATTCTTTCTGTCATACAGGCTGCAGACCTGTCTCTTGGCAAGTTGATCTGATTTATAAATCAATAGAGTCCACATCAGTAGGAATTCATCTGTCCATCAGAAGGGAATCCCAAAAACATCCTCTTATTCTTATGTCTATCTTATCCTTGGACTCTGGTGTATTAGATAAGCCACAAAACCAGCAACTAAGACTGGAAAACAACCTGGAAAATGCTTACTATATAAAAACTGTATAAACAGGAGCATCATTTTGTCTAATATTTCCTGTTTTATTTTGAAATTGCAGTTTGTCTTGCATGGCCTTCTTTTCTGTTTTTTCTTCGTAATCATCTTCCCAATTGTAATTAGATGCTTAATGTTTGGAACAAATGGGTAATTATTTCATCCCCTCTATATAAAAACTGTTTCCATGTCTTCATTGCAAGAACATCCTACCTACTCTTTTTTTTTCTTGCTTAATTTCTTGTGAATTTCTTCACCTTTCACCTAGTGGTGTGAAAAAGTGTTTGTCCCCTTCCTGATTTCTCATCTTTTTGTATATTTGTCACACTTATATGTTTCAGATCATCAAACAAATTTAAATATTAGACAAAGATAACACAAGCAAACATAAAATGCAGTTTTTAAATGAAGTTGTTTAATATTAAGGGGAAAAAATCCAAACCTACATGGCCCTGTGTGAAAAAGTGATTGCCCCCTAAACCTAATAACTGGTTGGGCCACCCTGAGCAGCAACAACTGCAATCAAGTTTTTGCAATAACTGGCAATGAGTCTTTTACAGTGTTGTGGAGGAATTTTGGCCCACTCATCTTGGCAGAATTGTAATTCAGCCACATTGGAGGGTTTTCGAGCATGAACCACCTTTTTAAGGTTATGCCACAGCATCTCAGTTGGATTCAGGTGAGGACTTTGACTAGGCCACTCCAAAGTCTTCATTTTGTTTTTCTTAAGCCATTCAGAGATGGACTTGCTGGTGTGTTTTGGATCATTGTCCTGCTGTAGAACTCAAGTGCGCTTCAGCTTGAGGTCACGAATAGATAGCCAGACATTCTCCTTCAGGATTTTTTGGTAGACAACGGAATTCATGGTTCCATTTACGACAGCAAGTCTTCCAGGTCCTGAAGCAGCAAAACAGCCACAGACCATCACACTACCACCACCATATTTTACTGTTGGTATGATGTTCCTTTTCTGAAATCCTGTGTTACTTTTACGCCAGATGTAATGGAACACACACCTTCCAAAAAGTTCAACTTTTGTGTCATCAGTCCACAAAGTATTTTCCCAAAGGTCTTGGGGATCATCGAGATGTTTTCTGGTAAAACTGAGATGAGCCTTTATGTTCTTTTTGCTGAGCAGTGGTTTTCATGTTGGAGCTCTGCCATGCAGGCCATTTTTGCCCAGTTTCCTTCTTATGGTGGAGTCATGAACACTGACCTTAACTGAGGCAAGTGAGGCCTGCAGTTCTTTGGATGTTGTTGTGGGGTCTTTTGTGACCTCTTGGATGAGTCATCACTGTGCTCTTGGGGTAATTTTGGTTGGCCGGCCACTCCTGGTAAGGCTCACCACTGTTCCATGTTTTCCTCATTTGTGGATAATGACTCACTGTGGTTCGCTGGAGTCCCAAAGCTTTAGAAATGGCTTTATAAGTTTTTCCAGACTGATAGATCTGTTACTTTGTTTCTCATTTGTTCCTGAATTTCTTTGGATCGCAGCATAATGTCTGGCTTTTGAGGATCTTTTGTTCTACTTCACTTTGTCAGGCAGGTCCTATTTAAGTGATTTCTTGATTGAGAACAGGTGTGGTAGTAATCAGGCCTGGGTGTGGCTAGAGAAATTGAACTCAGCTTTCCAAAGATGTGATAAACCACAGTTAATTTATGTTTTAATGCGAGGGGAATCCCTTTTTCACACAGGGCCATGTAGGTTTGGATTTTTTTTACCCTTAATAATAAACACCTTAATTTATGAACTGCATTTTGTGTTTACTTGTGTTATCTTTGTCTAATATTTAAATTTGTTTGATGATCTGAAGCATTTAAAGTGTGACAAACATGCAAAAAAATGAGAAATCAGGAAGGGGCAAACACTTTTTCACACCACTGTATATGAACTCTTCTTGGAGTGTATGGTGCTTTTGGGTCCTCATTTAGCTGCCAAACAAGCTGTACACCCAAAAAAAAACAAAAAACCCCGAAACATAGTAATGCATTGCAGAAAACATTCACACAGGAAGCCATCGTGGACACTGGCTACAAAACCAAATTTATGAGCCAAAGGAAGCTAAAATGCTGAGAACTGCAGATTGGGGCATCAATCTCTGCAGATTCATCACTGCAGATGGCCTCTAGACCAGATTTTAAAGAACACCTTTATTTTTAGATTTAATGTAGGAGAAAGTAACTTCAGAACTAGGTCTTGTGAGCAGAAGGGCGTCTGTCAGCACGGATGTTTCTAGCTGTTGGGGGGGGGGGGGGGGGCACATGCAAAATTGTGTTTAGGGACCCCTATTTTTGTAATAGGGAAGAGTTCAAATCTTTTAAGTGAATCTAAAGTGTTATAAAATGACACATTTACATCTTACAGCCTTTCTAATGACAATTTAGTCTTGTAATTTGTTTATCCTCAGTGTGAAATGTGGCACAGTTACATGCAATTTCAATGGAAAGGTGCGAACATATACACATTTGCTCTGGGCGATGGAGTTTGCATGAGTTAGATTTTGTTCAGCTTGGGTCCTGAGTTCACTTGATGCTTGCTCACGATGGCCATTCAGTGTTGGTCTTCCGCCATTGCCAGGAGAGTGAATTAGTTTGAAAATGAGACAGCCATTTACTGGAGATGTCTCCAAAGCGATTACGCTCGGCACGCTCCCACAAAGTGGGTTCTTTCACAGCACAGCACCAGCGAACCTCCATGATGGTGGCATCCACCGGTTGTTTGGTACTGGGATGTGGTTTCTGGAGGAGGTGATGACATTTTCTCATCCAGATAGTGTTATAGGCTCAGGCATAGCTGCTTTTTTTCTCCGTGGCAGATGTAGGGTGACTATGGGGGTTGTGAAGGTGGCCCAACCTCTCCGTCCAGCGAGTTTTCCATCAAGAGGAGAAGAGGAAGAAGGAGAGGAGGGAATGCATTAGTGTGCTGCTGCCTGCTGGCATGGAGGAGCCACTGCATCCGCCAATGCACAACTATGGCAATTTGTTCGCAATTTTTTTTGACCAATTAAGAAATTAAATTGGACAACGCTGAATGTTCTCTCAGGCAACCTCTGGGTTCCGAGGAACCCCAGTTGAAAAACACAGAAAAAATAAACCCATTAAATACAATAAATTTAACTAGCATTCATATGAAGGTTGCAAATTTACAAGAAAAAAAATTAAAATTTACAAGAAAAAGTCACAGATTTACAAACAAATGTTTTGTTTTATGAGAAAAAAGTTGCAAATGTGCAATGAAAAAAGTATCAAAATTTTAAGAAAAAGGTCCTGATGAAAAAGTAATGAACTCATGGGAAAGAAATAGCAAATTTGCAAGAAAAAATTACAAATTAATGGAAAAAAACTGATGGTAATTTTAATTTCCCCCACAAAGAATGTAGCGTGTGAACTTATAGCTTGATGGCACCCTAGTAGCTGAGGCCGGTTGTGTGTACTCTGCTTTAAACATCTATAAAAAGTCTGTCAAACTCAGGGTTTGGCAGTAAAGCAACACGTAAATGAAATGCTGCAACAAACAAAAAATGATTTTAGGCTAGGATTAAAAAAAAAACGATGCATAACTCACTGAGCCAAAATCCCCCAAAAAAGCCAACTTATACATATGCAGCCAGTGACACGCACACTAAACACAGGATATTGTAATTGGAACAAGGTGCAGTGTGACTATGATCTCACCCCCTCCTGGCCCGTCATTCTCTCAGCCTTCACTCACTTGCATTTTTCTTTTTTCCCTCACTCATTCCTTCTGTGTTTTCTCTCCATCTTTCCCTTTCTTTGTTTTAGTGGGTCTTTGTCTTTGTGTCTTGCAGAAACACTATAAAAACTCAAACACTTGTCTCTGTCAGGGCTGTTGGGAGTTTTTGTAATGGGGAAGGATTCAAACCCTGTAAAATGGGGAAAATAATTCTCCCCTCCTAACAAAAAATAATCTTAGGTCTTTGTCTAGATTAAAAAAAAAAAAAACATTGCACAGGATTTGACCAGCATCCATATGAACATTGCAAATTTACAAGGAAAAAAGAAACAAATGTAAAAGAAAAAAAGTTTAACAGTTTACAAGAAAAAAGTTCCAAATGTATAAAGAAAATGGCAATGAAAAAAGATTTGATAAATTTTACAAGAAAAAAGTCACAAATTTAAAAGAAAGAAATGCAAATTTATGAGAGAAAAGTTGCAAATTTGCAAAAAAAAAAGCAGTCACATTTATGAGGAAAAAGGTCACAAATTTACAAGAAGAAAATTCAAATTTATGAGAAAAATTGTAAATTTGCAAGAGAAAAGTCACAAATTTACTGGAAAAAAGTCACAAATTTATGAAAAATTGCAAATTTCCAAGAAAAAAGTCACAAATTCACAAGAAAAAAAGAAGCAAGTTTAAAAGAAAATGTAAAAAAAAAAAAAAAAAAAAATGCAAGAAAAAATAGTTGAAGTCAATTTTAATTCTCCCTCAGAAAATGGAGTGGGGAGTGGCCACAGTGACCGAAGGTACACCGCTGCATGTGTGTACTCTGATTTGCAGGTAGAAACCGCTCTTGGGATGTGGACACAGAGACATATACTCATGTGCTCGGTGCCCCCCCTTCACGGTTTCAACTATCTTTAGCTTCTCTTCCACCTCATTTCAGCTCCAGAGATAGCACTGCGGAGTCATTAGCTAACAAACACACACTCGCACACTTATCTGCTGTTTCATGTAAATGGTTTCCAGACTTCATGCCATTCATCACTGAATCAAAATCAAGGCCTGCACACGATTGTTGTTTGTTGTTCTGCTTCATTTACAGTGTACACACACACACACACACACACTACTTTGTGCATCCAGTGCCCTAACACAACTGCTGACATACTTTCATTTCTGAACAGTGTTGCTTCAGTCAAGTCTGTAATTTTTGTTCTCATTTGATCCCTTCCCCCCCCCCCCCCCCACCATTTCACATCATAACACCAAGCACAGCCATTTCTGGCTATAGAGGGTATGCATGTGATGTCACCGAACAGAACTCATGGCTGTTAAAAAAAAAACACTGAGTGGCAAAAATGAGTAGCAGCATTAGGATATATGCAGTAAAACACAAAAAATACAATATTCAGTCACAGCAGTACACAGAGTACCTGCTTGCATTGTGAAGAGCTAATCTTATCATTCTATCTTGATTAATTGGCAAAAAATTAAATAAACATATTTAAAGGCTCTGAATCAGTTCTCACTTACCATGTGCTAATTGGCCTTTACCCACACATCACTACAGTCAAGTAAATGGTGTGGTTTTAACATGTAAAGTAAAAAAGGTACTCTGTGCACTGCTGTGACTAAATATTTTGTGTAAATTTCATGTTTTGCTGCATACAAACTAAAGCTGAAACATGTGATTGCCACTCAGTGCTGCGTTGCTATGGTAACTGTTCTGTAACTGCCAAGAATTCTGTTCCAATGCATCCCCTCTATAGAGTACGCAAATGCAATGGGTCCCCTCTGCCACTAGAGGACCCCAAGGTACAAGTGCATCCTGAACTGTTTTTGGAGGGAAAATTAAAATTACCTTCAAGTTTTGTTTCTTATAGATTTGTACATTTTTTTTCTTCTTAAAATTTAAATTTTCTTCTCATAAATTTGACTTTTTCTTGTAAATTTGCTTTCATATAAATTTGCAAATATTTCTCATATTTGTGACTTTTTTTGCAAGACTAACTTTTTCTAAAATGTCCACTTTTTTCTTGTAAATTTAAAACTTTTTTACGTAAACTTCAACTTTTTTCATAAATTAGATTTTTTTGTAGACGTGCAGTTTTTTTTTCTTGCAAAAGTTTAAACTTTCTTCTCAGAAATTTGTGACTTTTTAAATTCTGTATAATGGTTTAATTTGTTCCTGTTTGTGGAGAGGAGATTTTTTTCCCCATTTTAAAGAGTTTTATCTCTCCCCCATTATAAAAAATAGGGGCCCCTTAAACATAATCTTGCACAGGGCTCCCCCAAAACTAGAAAAGGCCCGCTACCAAGGCACAGACTTGTAGACAATGTTTTCTCCAGGTATCACAGCTGCACCACTGTTTTGCAAAAACATCTTACAAAAAAGGAAGGTAAAGGTGGGGTTTTTTTTAAATTCAGGTTTACTCCTCGTTTGCTCTTCAACACATAATTTTTTCATGCATTTACAAGGATGTATGGAGGCATATGGAAGTGTATCCGCCCTGTCAAACAGGCTGTCAAGTGTGTTGTGTTTCTGCCAGCTGTGCATAAGCGCCGTCTGTTTTTATTGGCCCCCACCCATCCTCCGAGGCTGCCAGTCACGCAGTTTACATGTCAAGAATAAATAAAATGTAGAAATCTGAGAGCATTTTTCATTTCCAACAAATTGCTCCTGCCACACATAAACATTATGATTGTATGGGTTTTCTTGTTTTACTTGGAGGGAAAGCTTGATACTCTCTCCTGCAGAAATGTCCAACTCTTGAGTTCGTGTGAGGCTCATATGTGCCATGCAAACTGAGAACATTCATCTTCTGTAGGTTAAAAGTGAGGATGTTTATGTTTTTGTCTCCCACCACTTTGCACTGAGAATTAGCCAAACACACGCTTAAGTGTCTGAGCATACACTTGGAGTGTTTACGCGGAAAGACAAAGAATGTTTAAATGGTGCAAGGTGTTGAAAGGTGCTGATGACTCAGGGCTTCCAGCTGGAGCGCATCCATTCAAATTCCTCAAGGATCAGTTCAATTTAAAAATATACTGAAATGAATCAAATATCAATGTACTTAATGCATGCAGCACACACTGCATTCAGCTTCTTTTTTTTTTTTTTTGGTTAATGTAGTTTTATTTTGCAGCACAACTTAAATGACAGACTTGAACGATTAATATTCATGAGATTTATTCATGTATACCGAGTTATGTAATGTTGAACTTTATATAAGAGGAAGAAATATCTTCTCTACACTGTGGGAAATAAACATATAAACTGATTCATGTTCATTTGAGAAGCAACATAATCAAATATCAAAGGTATGAAAATAAAGAATTCCATGTGTGTGTGTGTGTGTGTGTGTGTGTGTGTGTGTGTGTGTTACAGCTAGGGAGCAACTGAGACGATCCAGACACAGCAGGACCTTCCTGGTGGAGAGTGGGACTGGAGAGCTGTGGTCAGAGCTGCAGACCGGTAAGGCTTTGGGTGTGTGTGTGTGAGTGACAGACAGACCACACATGTTAGAGGTACTGATGATTCTGACCTTTAACCCTGGCCTGGTGGCCAAAAAGAACACACATACTTTTAATGTAGGAGGCTATTACAACTTTGCGACCATGTTGAATGATGTTGTGTTTCTTCTGAATTCACTGGGTTTGTTTTCTCAGTTCACCGCAGTTGCCACTCATATTTACATCGGGTCCCATTGTTGAATGCTGTTGAACAAATGCTCTTGATGTTGTTGCCTGCGAATGGTGGAGCCCACCATTACACTGTACAGTTGTAAAAATGTCATACAAATGAACACTGAGCCAGGTGTTGACCAACAGATCCTTTATAGCCAGTATAAGTGCTCAGATCATGGATACGTTCGGCACAAGTTGCAAAGTAACATTTCCAATCAGGTCTTCGGTTACTATATTTGGTTTTATCATTTACAGTTGCAATCAAAATTATTCAACCCCCACTGCAAATTAGGTTTATTGGAAAAACGTACAAACTAGCAGCTGTTTGCAAAAAACAAATCAAACAAGAACAATTAAAATACCTCAACACAACTAATATTCAAAATGGTTTCTCCAAATTCAACAAGCATCTTTAGAACTTTGTAGAGCACCCTTTTTGCTGTTATGACCTGCTGCAAATGTGATGCATAGCCAGACATCAGCTTCTGGCAGCATTATGAGGAATCTTAGCCCATTTCTCATGGGCACAGACCTCCAGTTCACTAATATTCTTGGGTTTGTGTGCTGCAACCGCCTTTTTCTAATCCCACCAGAGATTTTCAGTGAGGCTGAAGTCAGGTGACTGTGATGGCCACTCTAGTATTTTCCAGGACTTCTTCTGAAACCAAACTTTGGTGGATTTTGAGGTGTGCTTGGGGTCAGTGTCCTGTTGGAAGGTCCAATGATGCCCAAGCTTCAGCTTCCTCACAGACAGCATGACATTTTCTCCCAGGATTTCCTGATACTTGATTGAATCCATCTTACCCTTCACACGCTGCAGGTTTCCAGCGCCAGAGGATGTGAAGCAGCCCCAGAACATCACTGTGCCACTGCCATGCTTCACTTTAGGTATGTTGTTCTTTTCAGCATATGCTTAATTCTTTCTCCTCCAGACATACCGCAGATCCATAGGCCTGAAAAGTTCCAATTTTGTTCAATGCTCCACAGAACAGAATCCCAAAATCTCTTTGGCTTATTTATATACCTTTGAGCAAATTGGAGCCAACTTTTCGGGCCTATGGATGTATGTCTGGAGGATGAAGAATGATGCATACACTGAAAAGAACGCCGTGCCTAAAGGGAAGCATGGTGGTGGCACAATGATGCTCTGGGGCTGCTTCACTTCCTCTGGCACAAGAAACCTGCAGCTTGTGGTGGGTAAGATGGATTCAAGGAAGTATCAGGAAATCCTGGGAGAAAATGTCATGCCGCCTGTGAGGAAGCTGAAGCTTGGGCATCATTGGACCTTCCAACAAGACAATAATCCCAAGCATACTTCAAAGTCCAACTTTCAGAAGAAGAAATCCAGGAAGATACTAGAGTGGCCATCACAGTTGCCTGACTTGGACCCCATTGAAAAGCTCTGGTGGGATTTGAAAAAAGCGGTTGCAGCGTTAGTGAACTGGAGGTCTTTACCCATGAGGAATGGACTAAAATTCCTCAGAACGCTGCCAGAAGCTGGTGTCTGACTATGCATTACACTTGCAACAGGTCATAACAGCAAAAGGGTGCTCTACTAAGCTGTAAAGATGCTTGTCATGAAGGGGTTGAATAATTTCAGCCGTCATTAAAAGTGGCACTTTGTGTTGAATTTGGAGGAACACTTATAATATTAATTGTGTTGAACTATTTAAATTGTTTTTGTTTGATTTGCTTATTGCAAACAGCTTTTGATTGCAACTGTATGATTTATCTGCTACTCGTGGTAAATAATGCATAGTCATTTATTGTTTTCAATCATACTTCATGGTATTTTGCAACTGGTTTTCTGAGGTTGCCTTAAGTGTTTTCAGCTTGACCTTCAGCTACCCAGAACAGGGGTTTGCAACCTGTGCTTCAGGTAGGCTTCAGGAGGTTCCACCAGTAGTGAAACTTCCTGAGGCACTGACAGGTGGCTGTTGGAGGAAGGAATGCTAACAGTAAAGCTAACAGCAACAACTGAGGGATGCACACACAAGTTAACAGTAAAAGAAGCCACCTAACCATTGTGACTAATGCATTTGTTTCAGTGTGATTCACAGGGTCATTAGAATGCATACAGTGTGATTTGGAATGGGTAAATGTTTAATAACTTAAGCAAACAACACACTAGCTATACAATATGGTAACTCGCTAACATAAGCCTTTGTGGCATGATGGCGCTTGATGTCACATTGCAAAGCAACAGAGGCAGGCCAGCGGTTTCAAGAAGCAGGCACTAGAAAAATGGGCAGCTGGGCCAGCAATATAAACAAGAGTTGAGTAAAGAGGAGGAGGAAGGGGAGGCAGCTCTAAGCAGTGACTGACAGCACTCACCCACTGATGAAGATTTGAGTTGTTCATTTATTTAATTAAAAAGTGCCAAATTTAACTAAGAGCACCTTCAAGAGACAAACTCACAAATTTACAAGAAAAAATTTACAAATGTAAAAGAAGTCACCATTTTTTTTGGACCAAAATTTGATAAAAATGGTTCTTTTCATAGAGGTTCCTGACCCCTCACCCAAACAAGAAAACTGTGATAGTAATATCTGGTTCAGGGAGAATTTAATCTCCCTATTTTGCTGGTTGCTCACACAGCCGCTGAGCCATAACAACAACTGGAAGAGCCGCGCGCCCCCACTGACCCTTTCTGCTCTTTTTTCCTGGCTGTACACACGTATGCGCACACACACACACACACACAGAGGAAGCACCCAACCCATGGGACGTTCTTCTTCAGCCTTGCAGACATGCTAAAACGGAGGGGTGGGGGGGTCATCTTTTTACCACCCTCTTCTTGAATTTTCTCTCTCATTGCTCATCCCGTCATTTTTTTTTCTCTTCCATTTGTGTTCATCTCTATTCCTCACAGCCCTTTATCAGCTATCTTACCTCATTTCTATCACTCTTTAGGCTCTCATGCTTTAGGGTGTGGTCATCAGGGCAGCTACACAAAAACTAACCCTTATCACTGAGCATATCACAAACACACAGGCAAGGATGGAGAGCAGCAACCACAGATGCCAGAGGGTTGTTTACATCGGACAGACTACCAACTGCACGGACAGTCTACAAGAGAAACTTCAAACACACTCACACACACACACACAAAGGAAACAAGACATTAAGGCATTCCACAAAAATGAAGACACGTTATCACCCACAATTTCCTCCTACAAGAAATGCCACAAACGAAGATGGGCAGGCTCTGTTATTTTTCTCTCATGTTTATATCACAACATATTACATTTTGATAGCAATGCCCCCTGTGTATTTACTCACTCTTGGTGTAGGTGACAAGTATGTGGTTGCAGACTGTGGTGGAGGAACCGTTGACCTGACAGTCCATCAGATCGAGCAGCCGCAGGGAACGCTTAAAGAGCTCTACAAGGCTTCAGGTACAATCTGTAACATGGCGGTCAAATTCGGTCTGAAAATTCAGAGAATACATTTTAATTATCATCTTTTTTTTTAAAGTAATGTAAATTAATTAAAAAAAATATCTAGCATGCATGTATGTTGCAAGTTTAAGAAAAGTGTAACAAAAAAGTTGCAAACTTATGAGACTAAGAAGTTGCTAATTCACAATACTGTGGGGGAAAGTTGCAAATTTATGAAACGGAATTAGAAATGCATAACACTACTGGGGGAAAAGTCACAAATTTACAAGAATTTGGTGAAAAAATAAACTCACAAAACTGTGGGGGAAAAAAAGGCAAATTTTGAGACTGGGTGGGTGGGAAGTCACAAACTTATGCGACTGGGAGAAAAAAAAAGACACAAATTTATTGGTGGGATGGAGAAAATATTCTGGAGGGCTGCATCTGATTCATAGTCCTTGATATTGACACCTGTGATCTATAACAATCAGCACAGAAAGAAAAACAAATATACCAAAGTTAAGACTTTCTCTTCCAGGCGGTCCCTATGGAGCGGTTGGTGTTGACCTAGCCTTCGAAGCTATGCTGTGCCAGATCTTCGGTGAGGACTTCATTCAAAGCTTTAAAGCCAAGCGGCCGGCGGCCTGGGTGGACCTCACAATTGCATTCGAGGCGAGGAAACGGACAGTGTCGCCAGGCAGGGCCAATGCCCTCAACATCTCCCTGCCCTTCTCTTTCATTGACTTCTACAAGAGACACAGAGGGCAGAGCGTGGAGGCCGCCCTGAGGAGGAGCAAGTAAGTGATGGGTGACGGTGTGTGACAGCAGTTCTGTTAGTTTAAACAGTGAAGTGTTTATTTTCTGCGTGTCTGTGTGTTTCAGTATGAACATAGTGAAGTGGTCCTCACAGGGGATGCTGCGGTTGACGCAGGAAGCCATGAACGAGCTCTTCCAACCCACCATCATGAAAATTGTCAAACACATTGGTGAGAAACAGACAAAAATATTTCTTCACAGCAGCCAGTTAAGCTGCCTGCAACACGTTGTTAAACCATGTTGTTCCAATGTTCACACAAGTCCCCAATTTCAGTGTTTCAATGTAAAAAGTCTTTATTGATTTAATGTTGCTATAAATAGAAAAATGCCAAATAAGCCAAAAGGCACTTATAGAATGGTTTGCAATTGTTTACCTTGGTTCCTTACAATTATATAGTGTGGTCTATAGTATACCTATAGTATGCCTGAGCCTGAAGCTGGGGAGGGTACCACAGTTGTGGAAAACATCTTGTGTGGTACCTGTACCAAAGACTTCCCACCTCAAAGACCTGAACAGCTACAGACCAGTGGCCCTGATGTCTCACATGATGAAGACCCTGGAGAGACTGCTCTTTGCTCACCTCCGCCCCCTGGTGGGACCAGCGATGGATCCACTCCAGTTCGCCTACCAGCATGGCATTGGGGTGGAGGATGCAGTGATCTTCCTCCTTCACCGTTCTCTGTCCCACCTGGAGAAGCCAGGGAATGCGGTGAGGATCATGTTCTTTGACTTCTCCAGTGCTTTCAATACCATCCAACCAATGATCCTGAAGGACAAGCTGCTGTGCGCAGGGGTGGACCAGCACCTGTCATCATGGATCCTGGACTACCTCACTAATCGGCCACAGTTTGTGAGAACCCGGGACTGTGTGTCCAACACGATCATCGGTAGCACGGGGGCCCCCCAGAGAACGGTTTTGGCTCCCTTCCTGTTCACCCTTTATACTGTGGAGTTCTCACACAACACAACACACTGCCATCTACAAAAGTTCTCTGACGACTCTGCGATCGTCTGCCTCATCTCCAATGGAGATGAAACTGAGTACAGAGGACTTATCTAGGACTTCGTGGACTGGTGCCATCAGAACTGCCTCCAGATCAATGCGAGAAAAACTAAGGAGCTGGTGGTGGACTGCCGCAGGCAAGGACAACCCCTCACAGCACCAGTAAACATACAGGGAACAGACATTGAGATGGTGACATCCTACAAGTACCTGGGTGTTCATCTGAACAATAAACTAGACTAGTCACACAATACCGACGCACTCTACAAGAAGGGACAGCGCAGGCTGTTCCTACAGAGGAGGCTCAGGTCTTTTGGTGTACAAGGGGTGCTACTGAAGACATTCTACGACACGGTGGTGGCATCAGCCATCTCTTTTGGAGTGGTCTGCTGGGGCAGTGGCATTACAGCAGCCGATAGGAAGAGACTGAACAAACTGATCAAGAAAGCTAGCTCTGTCCTGGGGCAACGCCTTGACCCAGTGGAGGAGATAGGAGAGAGAAGGATGGTGGCTAAACTGTCATCTCTGCTGGAGTCCGAGTCCCACCCTATGCAGGACATATTGAACACACTAAGGAGCTCATTTAGCAGTAGACTACATCATCCTAGGTGCGCAACCGAGAGGTTTCGCAGGTCCTTCCTACCTACGGCTGTCAGACTGTATAACCTAAGCAGGGCTGCTCGCAGAGATAGCAAAAAAAACGTGACGACCTAATAGTATTGAATGCAAAAGACGCAATAGACTTACACAAATGGTCCCCTCCAGTATACAACTAGGACAATATCAGTCGCTACAGAGGGTGACAATATGTATGGGTACATATTCATACTATGTAGGATAACTAAGTAGACGGTTATGCTGTTTATTCCATCTAGCTACAATGCTCTGCACTGTGTATATATATTTATGTGTACATATGTATATTCACTGCTCTTATTTTTATTTTTCTTATCTTCTTAATTATTGCTCTGAGTGTTGCTATCCCTGTGCTGTTGCAATCCTGGAATTTCCCCATTGTGGGACTAATAAAGGCTTATCTTATCTTATAGCTTTTACACTGAGAAGTAACAGTAAAACTCAAAAGGATTACTGCTATAAATGGGTACATCAATATTCTAGGTTTGATCCATAGACTGTAAAAAGATGGCTGATGTCCCATCATTTACCTTCACTGAAGAAAAGTGAAGCTTGACTTCCTGTATTTAGGGCGCTGCCATCTTGCACTTTTGGAGCCAGAATCTGCACAGTAGGAACTGTGAAGCAGACCCGCAGTGTCGAGTTCCCACCCATACAGTCAAGTATTATAGTCTGTACAGCAGGCCATAGGCAGCACCTTCAAACATGACCAGTTCCAGCCACACTCAATCTTGACACAACCCTTATTTATATAGCCTCAAATAACCAATTAACACTGAAATGACTGGAAAAACGAGAGTATAAGCTCAACCTATGTGGATAAAATGTATTCAAAGCGTATTTTTGACTTTAAAGTTTGACAAAATGCTGTACACAATAATGGAGTGAAGAGCGGCTTTTTGTTATACTGGAGAAAGCTACCAGAGGGGTATTGAGGCAGACAGGCTTCACTTTGAGAGTTTTTGTGCAGTTCATCTTTATATACAGTCTGGACTGGATAATTTTTGTAGAGAGGGTGATCAAGGGTGTGGAGTGTGTGAAATAAGAAGCCGACTCATGGCACACAGTTTATTACACACTTCACATCTCTCAAGCACAGAACAGACTGACTCATTTTAGCAGGCACTCTCTTTTTACCCCAAATCTCTCCTCACAAGTTTCATGGCATTTCTCCACACACAACATGACATTTGCATTACACTGCATTCAACCCCCTACGTCCTTGACTCCTTCCTGCTATCTCGCCAGGAACCTCCTGAGCATTGTTCTCCCATGCTTATCCACCGTCTCTTGTCTGAGATGCTAAATAATCTGACTCCCCCAAGGTGCTATACTCCCCCCCCCCCCCCCCAGCATCTTAGATAGAACAATAGAACATCAGTCCACATGCTGTTTGGGCTTCAGTCTCCTCCCGTATCTGCTGTAACTGGGGGTTACTGCCTCCGTGGCGCTGCTGTGCCGGTGGGAGGCTGCTGGGAGTGTGTCTGACTGCGGGTGGGCCGTGACGAATCTACAAATCTACCTACGGGTACAAATAAAGTAACCTGAACCTGAACCTGAACAGCTCCCTCATGGATCGCCACCTTATCATGGTGGCGGTGGTGGGGGATTGTGAGCCCATGTGATCCCAAGAGCTATGTTGTTGGGGGCATTGTCCCTGGTAGGGTCTCCCAAGGCAAATGGGTCCTGGGTGAAGGGCCAGACAGACAGCGATCCAATAGACTCTCATGATGAATGTTCAATAAAGGATTCAGTGTACCCCACCCAGTATGGGGTTACCAGGGCCCCACCCTGGAGCCAGGCCTGAGGGAGGGGTTCGACGGCAAGCACCTGGTGGCCCGGTTTCTGCCCATGGGACCCACCCGGGGTCAGCCCAAACAAGCCACATGGGTCCGCCTTCCAGTGGACTCACCACCTGCAGGACAGCTCATGGGGCCCGGTGCTATGTGGATTGGGTAGCAGTCGAAGGCAGAGACCTTGGCGGTCCAATCCCCTGCTTACTAAACTGGCTTTTGGAACATGAAACAACACTTGTCTGGCGGGGAAGGAGCTTGAGCTTATGCACAAGGTAGAGAGATACTGGCTAGATGTAGTCTGGCTCACCTCAGCGCACAGCTTGGGCTCTGCAACCAGTCTCCTGCAGAGCGGTTGGACCTTGGCCTTTTCTGGAGTTGTCCCGGGTGAGAGACAGCAAGCAGGGGTGGGTATTCTCATATCCCCTGCGTTTGGCCTCCTCTGTGTTGGAGTTCTCCTTAGGGAATGAAAGGGTTATTTCCCTATGCCTTCAGGTTGAGAAAAGGTCCTGACCATCATTTGTGTCTATGCACCAAATGATGTTTCAGAGTACCCACCCTTTTTGGAGACTGGTGTACTGGAAAGTGCTCCTCTTGGAGACTCCCATTTCATTACTGGAGGACTTCAGCGTGCATGTGGGCAATGACAGTGAAGCCTGGAGGGGTGTGATTGGGAGGAATGGCGTGCTCCAGCCACAGTGTTGACTTTCCCTGGTAGGTGCCCAATCTGAACCTGAGTGGCATTCAGTTATTGGACGTCTGTGGTAACCACAGTTTGTCCATAATGAACACCATGTTCAGGCATAAGGGTGTCCATATGTGCATCTGGCACCAGGACACCCGAGGCCACAGGTCAATGATCAGTTTTGTCATTGTGTCATTGGACGTATTCACCACTACATCTGGGACCCAGGGAATAGCTTATAAGGAATGGGTCTTCCTCGCCGTCAATGGACTCTGCTGAACCACCTACGTACGGGTGTCGGCTGCTTCAAATCAACCATGAAGAAGTGGGGCCTGGCAAACAGTGCAGCATGTGAGTGTGGGGACCCTAAGCAGAATACTTACCACATTCATTACCACCTGCAGGCTGTACAGACCACCTTCAGAGGCCAGACTCTTTCAAGTGGACCCTGAGACGAGGGTGTAGCTTTACAACACCAAGCTGAACATCTGAACGCGATACATGAGAGAGAGAGAGAGAGAGAGAGAGAGAGAGAGAGAGAGAGAGAGAGACTTTGACTTTTAAAAAAGGCTTTATTGTACAATTCAAAAATGCAAAAAACACCAATATCACGGCCCCAAGTGTGTCACATCTCAAAAGTGCAAACATAACTCATCCCCCTGACCCACAGAACACAAAACGTTCCCTACAGTCCATCTATTGATGAATGCCTCCAAATTGTCCACCCTTTGATAGTAAGAGAACTCCACCTGGAGTCTGACTTTCAACAAGACCTTGAAAGCAGACACAGGATCCACATTGCCAGCGTTGCTAGCCCGAGTTTTCCTCGTCAGCCAGATGGCAAGTTTAGCAGTACCAGATAGGAAGTTCATCAAAGTGTGGGCAGCCTTCCTTGCCACTTTATACTTTGGACCGTAAATGAACAGACCAAAAGAGAAACGTTCACCCAAAGCCTGAAACCACTCGCGCAAAATATCAAAAAGTGCAGATAAACGAAAACACTGAACAAACAAATGCTCCAGGGTCTCAACTTGGGAACAAAACAAACATTCCCCCCCCACAGTCGGATCGAGGCGTGCTCTGTATTTATTCGTAGCTATTGCCCCATGCACAATCCCCCACTGGAGATCTGCTGTCCGTTTCTCAATAGGTAGCTTGTACATGCACCGCCAGCTGCCTTTCGGGGAGACCTCTGGCCCCAAAAAACCCCGCCCACCTCGACTCTGTGACATCCATCAGAGAGTGCAGATTCAGAACCTTCACACAGATGTGATACACCGTCCTTGTTCCGACAAACTGGAACTTTCCCAGGCGAGGATTCCTGAAGGTCAGCAGGTGATCCTCTCCCCCCTGCCACTCCCCCACAGCTGGATTTATGGAAATGGCAAGAAAGGTGGACACAGTGTCGTCATCCCATTGATTGGAAAGAGTGCGGTTTGTCACAAACGCTCGAAGCGGTTGTGGCAGGGCAGCGCACACGTCCCCCACCACCCTTTGCAGCAGTCTGACAGATGTAATGTTGGCACTCCGCCTCAGCGTATCCATCGATGTGGTCGACATCTTCATAAGATGACCAAGCTTGGTACAGCGTGCCTCCCGCAAACAAGTTCGCAGACTGACCGACTGCAGCACCTCAGCGTCGATGAATTGATTGAAAAACAGTGGTTCCTCGAACAGCCACATGCCCGGTGTCTCGTCATGGAAGCGGGCTACGGTGAAGACTCGCCATGCATGCAAGACAGACGTGTAAAAAGCAGATAGTCCAGTAAGGTCCACCTCCCCAGATGTCACGAGGAAGAGCTGCTTATCATAGCCCAAGCGACCAACTCTCCTCAGGAGCAGTTTAGCAGTGTCCATCCAGCAGGGTCCGCATCCGTAAAGGAGGCGTTGTGCAGTTCGAAGCCTGAAGCAGGCGATCTTGGAGTGTATGTCCACCAGGCCCTGTCCCCCCTCGGCCACAGGCAGGTAGAGAACAGGCGCACGGACCCAGTGCCGACCAGACCAAAAGAAGTCCACGATGATCTTCTGAACCTCCTCCACGAGGCTCCTGGGCGGTGTCAAAGCCACAAGCCTATGCCAAAGAGCCGAGGTGACCAGATTATTGGCGACCAGAACCCTGCCCCTATATGACAGCTGTGGTAGCAACCATTTCCATTTTGAAAAGCGAGCACACACCTTGTCCTTAACACCCTCCCAGTTCTTTCGTTCAAAAGCCTCCGAACCCAGAAAACCCCCCAACACTTTGAGACCGGCGGTCCCCCACTGAAGACCGCCGGGTAGGCGAGGGACGTCTTGACGCGACCACTGGCCCACCAATAGACCCTCACTCTTGGCCCAATTCACCCGTGCAGAAGATGCCCTTTCATAAACTGACAAAGTGTCCACCAGACGCTGCACATCCCCGTGGGAGGTGATGAAAACGTTGACGTCGTCCGCATAAGCAGACAAGACGATCGGATGGCAACAGCTTGATGGCCCCGGCAGAACCAGACCACCCAGCCGAGTGTGCAACCTGCACAGCAGAGGCTCAATAGCGAAGCTGTACAGCTGACCCGCGAGTGGACACCCCTGGTGTATTCCCCGGTGTACAGGGATTGGCCGACTCAGGCCTGCCCCCATCTTTACCAAACACTCAGCTCCAGTATATAGTAGATTGACCCACCTCAAAAACATATTGCCAAAACCAAACCCCCTCAGGGTGGAAAACAAATAGGAATGGTCAACCCTATCAAAAGCCTTTTCTTGGTCCAAAGACACAATCCCGAACTGTAAGTCATGACATTTACTGAGCTGGAGAACGTCACGTATGAGGAAAACATTGTCCATAATGTTTCGGTCAGGAATACAATATGTTTTTTTTTTTCCACAATATCTTTATTGAACCTTTTTTTTTTTTTTTTTTAACAAACATGATATAAACAATCAAACACTAACACTAAAGTACTACAAAAAAAAAAATGCACTAAAAACACCAACAACCACCAACAAAATCAAGTCTTCAACAATGCTCCTCTGTTTAGTCTAGACAATCCAATACATAAGTATACATATTATGTTCACCAGTTTGGAATTTACAAGGTCCACACACATCATTCACCTTCTTCTTCAAGAGTTATGTTTAAATTTTTTACATAATCAATAAAAGGTCTCCATATATTCTCAAACACAATTTCCTTTGATTTCAGTATATATGTTATTCTTTCTAATGGAAGGTTTGTTAACATCTGTCTTAACCACTGAGTCACATCTGGTCTATGAGTCTTTTTCCATAATAGTGCAATACATTTTTTGGCATTAAGCAAACTGAGGTCTATGAATGTTCTTTCACTTTTATTAAAATTATGCTTTTCTGGGTACAGACCCAACAAAAACAGTTTAGGATTCAATATGATTTGTTTTGAGATTATTTTTTCAATTGTTACCCTCACCTCTTCCCAAAACATTCTTATTAATCTACATTCCCATAAACAATGAAATAGGGTTCCTTTACTTTCCATGCATTTTGTGCATGTATCTGGTATATTTTTGTTATATCTATTTAACTCCTCCGGTGTAACATACATCCGCATTAACCATTTGAAATGTATCAATTTAAGGCGTGCATTTATTGATTTGGTTTGAGCTTCTGTACAAGCCAATTCCCATTGTTCCTCTGAAATTTCAATTTGCAGATCTTCTTTCCAGTAGTTTAATCTTTTCAGTGAATTTTCACTTGAAGATAGTGTCAATGAGTTATAAAACTCTGAAATAATACCCTTTCTTTTACTATCTTTCATCATCATTTTTTCCAAGGATGAATAAATAGGTCGAGTGAGAGCTTTATTTTGATTTGATCGAATAAAGTTTCTAAGTTGAAGATATTTAAAAAAATGTGTTCTATTGAGATTAAATTTGATCCTCAGCTCTTCAAAAGACATTATGTTGTCTGCACATGGCAAATATAAATCCTGAATCTTTTGTATCCCTTTTAAATTCCATACTTTAAATACAGCGTCCGCTCTCCCTGGTTTAAAATATTGATTACCCCATATTGGACTAAATTGTGACAATAACTGTGGTTCTTTTAAATAGTTTTTAGCTTCACACCATATTTTGATCATGTGCTTTACAAATGGATTTTTAACTTGTTTTTGTAATTTTTTTTTTTTGCCGAATCTGAGTATATGAATATGGGAAGAGGTAAAGGTAAATTGTATGATTCCATTTCAGTCCAGTGAGGGAGATCATTTGATGAAAAATAATATGTCATAGACCTCAGTTGTGCCGACCAATAATACAACATAAAATTTGGACATTTCAGACCTCCACGATCAAATGGTAAATATAATAAAGACAAACGTAATCTAGCCCTCCTGTTGTTCCATATAAATTCCACTAACTTTTTTTTTATTCTTGAGAATAGATCTAAAGGTGGTGATAAGGGAATGTATTGAAATAAATAAAGTATTTTAGGTAAAATATTACTTTTAAGTATATTGATTCTCCCGATCATCGACATTGGTAGTGACATCCATCTCTGAGTTAACTCATTGATATCTGACATTAAGGCTTCATAGTTGACACTGGCGACTGATTCTAGCTTAGGCATAATATGGATTCCTAAATATTTAAACTGATTTACAACATTGAATTGATTTACCTCAGGGGCTGGGTAATTTCTCTGGGTCTCATTTAGCATTAATATTGAAGATTTAGTTTTATTTATTTTATATCCTGATATTTCCCCAAAATTCTTTATTAAATTCAACAAGGTTGGAATTGATTTTTTTAGATTCGACATAAACAAAATTATATCATCGGCGTACAGGGAGATTTTATGTTCTGTTGGTCCAACTTTAATTCCATATATTTGTGAATGTAAACGTATCGCTATCGCTAAAGGTTCAATTGCCATAGTAAACAGTAAAGGTGAAAGTGGACAGCCTTGTCGACATCCTCTATTGATTTTTATTGGTTTTGAAATATTGTTATTTGTTAGGATTTCTGCTGTAGCATTATTGTATATTATTTGAACCCATTTTATGAAATTATTTCCAAGTCCAAACCTTTGTAGGACTTCAAAAAGAAAGGGCCATTCAACTCTATCAAAGGCCTTTTCGGCGTCCAATGATAGGAGAGCTGTATCCGGTGCTTCTTTATTAAAATAAATAATATTAAATAGTCTTCTTACATTATGGAAGCCTTGTCTACCCTTTATAAAGCCATTCTGATCTCGATTAATAATATTTGGTAAAATTTCTTGTATTCGTCTTGCTAAAATTTTACAGATTATCTTAAGGTCAGCGTTTAATAGGCTTATTGGTCTCATATTTTCACATTTATTAGAGGGCTTACCTGGTTTTGGCAGCAGTATAATTAAGGCATTATTTATGTATGATGGTAAATTATTATTTTGAAATGCTTCTAAAACCATTTCCAAAAAAGGTTTTATTAATTTATTCTTAAATTTTTTATAAAGGTCAACTGGAAGACCATCTGGTCCTGCACTTTTTCCTGATTTCATATTATCAATGGCTAGCCCAACTTCTTCTTGACTAATTTTAGACTCCAATATCTCCCTGTTTTCATTTGGAATACACGGTATAGATAGTTCGTTCAAAAACCCATTTAGTTTTGTTAAATCAGGTTCATTTTTGGTATCATATAATTTTTCATAGTAATCTCTAAAGGCTCTATTAATTTCTAAAGGATCTATAACCACCTGTCCGTTACTTATAATACTGGTAATTGGTGTTTTAATTTCCAATTGTTTAATCTGCCATGCTAATAATTTTCCTGATTTTTCACCTTGTTCATAAAAAGATTGTTTCAATCTTAGAAGACTCGAGGCAGCTCTATTCGCTGATTTTTTGTCGTATTCAGCTCTCAAAATCAGTAATTCATTCTCCAACCTTGGGTCACTTCCTGCATACACTTTTTCCTGAAGACTTTTTATTTTATGTTCCAATTTAGCTCTCTCCTCTCGAGTCTTCTTAGATTTTGATCCTGTATAACTAATAATATGTCCCCTAATAAAAGCTTTGAAAGCCTCCCACTTTACACATGCTGATGTTTGTGTAGTATTGATGTCAAAGAACTCGTCTATCTGTTTTTCTATATACTTGACAAATTCCTCATCCTGAAGCCATTTATGCTGAAATTGCCATCTACCTGATTCCTTTGTCAATTTTTTATCTACATATATTAGACAACAGGGTGCATGATCAGAGATCACGATGTTATCATAAAAGCAGTTTTGAATCTTGGACCTTAATTCTGTGGAAATCAAAAAATAATCAATACGTGAGAATGTCTTGTAGGTACTGGAATAACAAGAATAGGCTTTAACTTGTGGTTTCATTTCTCTCCATATATCTAACAATCTCAATTCTTTCATAAAATGATTAATAGTCATCCTACATCCAATGTGCGTACAATCCAGTCCTGTTGATCTATCCACACCTGGATTCAATGTACAATTAAAATCCCCTGCTATTATATGTTGCCCTGTAAGTGATGATAAGATGAGAAATAAATTAGCAAAGAACTTCTGATCATCTATATTGGGACCATATAAGTTCACAAGATTTATATTTTCTAATAGCAAAGAACCTTGAATGATTACATATCTTCCAAATTTGTCTCCAATTACATTTTTCACTTGAAAAGGAACTGATTTATGTATGAGAGTCATAACTCCCCTGGCTCGGGATGAAAATGAAGAGGTGAATACACTTCCCTGCCATCTACTCCTAATTCTTTTAACATCCTCCTCTATCAGATGAGTTTCTTGTAAAAACACAATTCTTGAACCCATGTCCTTTATTTTATTCATAACTTGTTTTAAGTTTTTTTAAATTTTGTAGACCTCTGCAATTCCATGAAGTTAAATTAAGATTAACACTTTGGTCCATGATCAATAGAGAGTTTGGGATTACCTTGCAGTGTAAACATGCTCATACAGAGAAGCAAAAACATGAGTGGTTGAACATTCATCCTACAAACTACACACAAACAAATTTCCCCTTCCCACACTTGTGGCAAACCCCCCAAAATCAAAAGAAAAATTCTGTCTCCCGATATAGCCATCGACCGTTCCATACCCACGGGGAACAGCCTAAGCCACTCCTTCTTCATCCTCCCAATCACCCTAACTCTACTGCTTTTAATGACGTAACATTAACTCTCCTCTGTAGTTTTCCAACTTAACTCCAAAATTTTTAACAACTTTGTACATCATAGTTTTTTTTTGTTTGTTTGTTTTGTTTTGTTTTTTTTTTTAATATATAATACAATCTATATTTTGTAAACTTACTATTTACTTCAAGTCAGTCAGATGCCTGTGCAAATGCTTAATTATTCTACCTTATATTTTGTTCATGCTTAGCTCCCACCAGTCTCTTCTTCTTCTTTGATCTTCTTGATGAACTCCTGCGCCTCCTCTGGGGTCTTGAAGATGTGGGTTCTGCCCTCATACGTGGTCAGCAGTCTCGCAGGATAGATTACACCATGACGAATCCCAAGGTTGCGCAGCTCCTTACGTACGGGATCAAACTGCTTCCTCAATTGCTGGATTCCTGTGGCCAAATCTGGGTAGAACCGCACCTGCTGGTCCTGGTGTTTAATCTCTCCTTTAGCACGTGCAGCGTTGAAGATCTTCATCCTGTCTCTGTTGCTAAGAAACTTCATAATTAAGGTCCTCGGCGGTCCCTTATCTCTCCGTGGGCCAATACGATGTGCTTTTTCCAGAACCACTGCTGATTGCAACTCCTCGCTGCCCAGCACCTCCGGAATCCACTTTTCCAGAAAGGAACATACGTCCCGACCTTCTGATTCCTCTGGAAGACCCACCAGCCTCAAATTATTCTGTCTCGACCGAGATTCCAAATCCAAAATATTATCTTCCAGAGATTTATTTTTTTTTCCAAAGTGCGCACCTTTAATTGAAGACGGGTGACGTCATCTTCAGCACTAGCGAGACGGAGCTCCATCTGCGCCGTTCGTTCTACACAGTCACCCAATTCCTTTCTTATTCCTTCCAACGCTGTCATAATCCCATCAAATCTAGAGGAAAAGTCCGCTCTCATTGAACTCATGGCAGCCATCAGCGCATCTGCGCCTCCCCCCGCAGACATCGCACCGTTGCCAGCCTCCTCCGCCATATATGGAGTTTTGTTTGCTGCGTCACAGACCTGAAAGTCCGTTAATTTGGACTGTTTCGGCGGCTCGCTTTTTCCTTTTCCTGGTTTTCCAGCCTTAGGCTTCGCCGACATATCCTCGCCCAAATGCTGGGATACGTTCTGTCCCAAATGAGAGAGTTATTTGCCGATTTTTTTTCTCCAGGAGCAGAGCAGAGCGAGACACGTCCGTCCTACGTGGCAGCCATAACCGGAAGTGTGGAATACAATATGTTTGATCCTTATCTACGATCAAACCCAAGACAGTGTTCAGTCTGTTTGCCAGGGCTTTAGAAAGCACCTTGTAGTCCGTGCAAAGTAGAGCCACGGGCCTCCAGTTCTTCAGCAGGGCCAAGTCTCCCTGCTTAGGCAACAGAGACAGCACTGCACAACGGCAGGAGACAGGTAATGTTCCCTTACTGTAACAGGCAGTGATAACGTCATAGAAGTCTGATCCAATAATATTCCAAAAATGCTTAAAAAATTCTGAAGAAAGGCCATCAAGTCCAGGTGCGCATCCCAGAGCCATCTGATTAACAGCCACAGTTAACTCATCCAAAGTCAGGGCACAGTCCAGAGTGGCCCTGTCCTCCGGGCTGAGCACCGGAAGGGCTTCGAAGAGCTGATTTTGAGATTCTTTGCAACACATTCCCACAGCAAACAGGGCCCCGTAGTAATCCACTGCATGGCACCGCATCTCTGATGGGTTCGTAGTCAGCCGACCATCTGGGAGCGTCAAGCAAGCCATCAACTTCTTTTTCGCAGTAGACTTCTCCAAGTTGAAGAAGAAGGACGTTGGTGCATACATGTCCTGCATGCGAGTGAAGCGTGACCTCACTAGCGCCCCCTCCACTCTTTCCTGCATGAATGTGTGCAGGGCCGATCTCTTCTCCTGCAGCAAAGGACCAGCAGTAGAATCCTGACCCGTAACCAAGCTGGCCTCCAGCCTCTTGACAGCGTCCTCAAGTTCACTGACCTTGGCCTTGATGATGGCAGTTGAGTTCGCAGCGTACCGTTGACAAAAAAGGCGAATTTGCACTTTGCCAACGTCCCACCACTGTTCGAGGGAACTAAAACGAGCCTTTGTGGTCCTCCAGTGTTCCCAGAAGCACACAAAATACTGACAAAAGGCGTTGTCCTGAAGGAGCTTGTTATTGAAGTGCCAATAAGATTTTGCTCATTTCCCTGGTGAGTTCAGGAACACCGCAGTAGCCAGGTGATGATCCGTGAAACCAACGGGACTTATGTTACTGTGAAGGAGTCCAGGGCTAAAGGTTCTAGAAACATATATCCTGTCTAATCTAGCAGCACTGACAACACCGTCAGTGACCCTGACCCAGGTATACTGTCTCGCGTTTGCATTTTTAGACCTCCACGTGTCCACTAAGTCAAACTGCACAGTGAATTTTTCCAAGATTCTCGAAGACTGCAGATGGGGTTCTGCATTAGTGCGATCTACAGTGAAGTCCAAGGTACAGTTGAAATCACCAGCAACAACAAGTTGTTCTTGGTGATAGCGCTGCAATTCAGTAGTCAGTATATTGAAAAAGGCAACCCTTTCAGCACCGTGGTTTGGCGCGTAAACATTTACCAGGCAAAACACGGAATCCCCTATTTCGGCCCTAACAAGAAGCAGCCTGCCCCTCACTATCTCCACCACTGATAAAAGTTGTGCATTTGCTGATTCCCCAAACAAAATGGCCACACCTGCACTAAGATTGGTACCGTGACTGAGTGAAAAAGGGCCTTTCCACCACAAGCCCCAGTCGACTTCATCTGCCGAAGTGGTATGAGTTTCCTGCAAAAACAAAACGTTGAGACCTTTTCGTCTGAACAGGTCACTAATGAATCCCCTCTTATGATTACCCCTCCCACCATTGATGTTTAAGGACCCTAAATTTATTTTCTGCATTGGGCAATAGATGTGAGGAGCACCGTGCTGTTGCCATGGAAATCATTCCATCTTTGCGTGCTTGGCCTTTTGTCCCCCTGCTGATTTACGCAGGGCTGTGAGGTGCTTCTTCAGGCGGAAGCGTTTTCTTTCATCCAGGAGGTCAACCCCAACCTGCTTCTTCAGTACATTAACAGACCGAATGAATTTGTCAGTGTCACTGAAGTAATCAGCGACGTTAACGGCCCTGTTATTATAGGTTTCATCCAGGAAAGCATTTATTTCTTCTAGTGAATACAAATCTGCATTGGTATTGCAAGTTGCCCCAATAGACTCATTTTTAGTAGACACAGCGTCAGATTCACACTCCATTCCCTCGTCAGCACAACTCTGCTGACTGTTAGATTCAGCTGGCACGTCAGCTGGTGCAGCTGATCCAGCATCAGCCACGTGTTCCGGGGCGGCGCCTATATCAGCCGACCGGCGTTGTTGCGCCTGCTGCTCTTAAGTGGCAGCAGGCTGCGGAAGCACAGCCACTGATGTCACACAGCGCGATGCTGAGTCCACGTCATTGACTTTTTGGGCGCCATCACCAGCAACGCCCCCAGCTGCAGGCCGCGCTGCGGGCGCCACAGGCAGACTATCCACAGACACAGTGGCAGGCTCCAGAGCGGGAGCGGCGGAAGGCCCCGCTGGCAGGCTGTGCTGTCCCGCCGGGCTCCGCCGCGGCGGAAGCCCCCGCAACGCCGTCCGCAGCAGCGTCGCGAGCGGAAGCCGCACTGGCAGCCTCAGCCGCGGCTCCACCAGAGCCCCCCGCTGGGCACCTGTGCGGGCAGGCGAAACGTTTATGGCCCACGTCCCCACATTCAAAACACTTCATCTGTCCCGAGCTTACATAAGCCTGTTTTCCACTAGCCCAGCACACCTCGGTACGGCTCGGTTCACTTCAGTACAGCTCGGAATGCTTCCGTCTCCATTGGTGTTGTGCTTGTGCTGTGATGGTTTGTTAGGAGGTTTTAGAAGCGGGGCAGCAGCAGATTCTGAGCGAGGCGGGGCCACACTCCCGTGACGTTACGCACCCGACTGAGTCCTTATTTAGACAAAAAAGGATTCAAGGATTATTGCCTTGCTCGCTCTGTGGATTTATCTCACAATTAATTTTATCTCATAATTAAGCTGCAACAACACAAGTCACTTTTGTTTTGAATTAACTGCCAAATGACCTAGAAATAATGAGCTGAAACTTGTTTTTATTCGTATTAAATAATGAGACGTGGCACACTGGCCTACACCAAATTATTATTTTTTACATCCTAGGGCATTTTGGATGTACTGAATTAAAAAAAATTCATGTTTTTCACCTTCAGGTCAACGTTTGGAACAACAGTATTATTATTTTCCGTTTAGATGATGCTACACTCCTTCTAAAGTATTGTAATTCTCTGAATTTGGAATGCCGATAGAACATTCAATTTACATATACTTACTTTTTTACATTGACTTGTAAGCTTGATCAGTCTCTCCTGCTGCATTTTAAAGTCCAACTGTGCAACTTCTTATAAGTTAACATAAAAAATGTACCCAAAGTTTAGAACTGGATCATGTGGGGCTAATTTTTTATGATATTTCAATAAAAAGAACAGAAAGCTTACAAAAACATTTGTTTTTTGGTCTAGTTAAAAATTACATTACCTTTACAATGGTTGACCCTGACAGGAAGATCAGTATCATTTTGATCAGACTAGGCAATGGAATTTCTATGAAATTATACTGTTTTATAATTCAGTGTTATAACAGACAAACCACACTTTCCAAAACAATTCCATTTTATTATATACAAAATATTAAAAGAAAAAAAAAACTTTGCAACACAACATGAAGGTTAATCGACATTTTATACACGCCGACCACTGAGTCTCTACACCAGCTTCCCAAACTGGGTCACGACTCGGCTGAATGAAGCGTCTCTGCCACCTGTGGGTCAGGATGGCTCGGTTGAATAATCCGGACGGGCTGTCGCGGCGGACGTGTGGGATGATTCTACAAGGAAAATGCACACAATAAAATACAGCACAATAGTTTTTAACAAGAATACATAAGCTTATTTCAGCGTATTGTTCACATGAATAATTAAAATAAAAGCTTGAGTCTGCAGTGTGCTGCAATTAAGCAGCGATCATCATCCACAAATGAACAGCTTTTTTATTGCATAAATAAACTGAGCGTCTTACCGAATATATTTGCGAAAAAACGCACAATAAAAAAAAATTAAAACTCACCGTTAAAGGACTCCGATGTCGAGACCTCCCGGTATATTTTTTCATTCCGGGCAGCTCCGTCTAACTCGCTCTGCATACGTTCGTCTGACAATGCAGTGAACAGACACTGCACCTCCTTATTGGTCCATGGAACACCCTTATTACGCGAAGCCATTTTTGATAGAGAATAAATGAAAATAGCACAGCAATACACTGAAACGAACCGCCAACAGTGGTTGCGTGCTGAGTAAAGGCAGTCGTGAAGATTCTTTTTTTTTTTTTTTTTCAAAAACTTTATTGAGAAGGTCGTGAAGATTTGGTAGATGAGGAGGAGGAGAGGGGTGGTTACAACCTGACCAATCAGCGCCGGTTACGACCTGACCAATCAGCGGCGACCAGTCTGTTAACGTCACAACACGGCACAGCTCAGCACTGCTGTACCCTGCCCTTCAGCGGGGCTGAGAATTGCGGCTGTTAAACTGTGTTGGGGCTTGTGGAAAAGCGTACAAAGCGTGCTGAGCCGTCCCGTGTCGCGCTAAAGCGTGCTAGTGGAAAAGGCCCTATACACCATTTAGTAGCCGTCCCCGTGTTTGACCCGGAAGGACACTTCCAGAGTTTGTGTGGGCGAGTCTAGAAACATGAACACCTGTCGCCTGAGTGATTTCATATGTTTTAACTTGGCTTCCCTGATTCCCAAACTCACGTTTCTAAACGGGCCCGCAAACTTCCCGAATCTGCGGCGCTCCGTCGCCAACTGCTCGTCAGTGATGAAAGGTGGAACACCCGAGACAGTGATAAGCGTTGATGGAACTGATAAGGGGGACACCTGTACAGACATGTCCCCGATTACAATACCACTCGCAACCAGAGCGTGGACATTCTCCTTAGCAGCCAAAAACACAACTACAGCTCTATTCATCCTGGACGCATAGCGGATCGCATCATGGCCCACCTGGGCACCCACAGCCATAAGGACCCCCTTCACAGTAACAGTGGCGTCTGGGGGAACGATCCGCACCCCCTGGCGGATAGATGGAGGTGGCATTTCCAAGGTCGCCATCCTCCTCCCCAAAAAACAAAAGTTTATTATGCGGGCAGTGATGGAAAAACGAAAAAAAAGTCCAAAAGACCACAGAGTTCCCTATTTCCGTCCTCCTCCTTCAGAGAGAGAGAGAGAGAGAGAGCGAGAGAGAGACCTGCGACCATATGACTTTTGACTTTTAAAAAAGGCTTTATTGTACAATTCAAAAATGCAAAAACACAAATATCACGGCCCCAAGTGTGTCACATCTCAAAAGTGCAAACATAACTCATCCCCCTGACCCACAGAACACAAAACGTTCCCTACAGTCCATCTATTGGTGAATGCCTCCAAATTGTCCACCATTTGGTAGTAAGAGAACTCCACCTGGAGTCTGACTTTCAACAAGGCCTTGAAAGCAGACACAGGATCCACATTGCCAGCGTTGGTTGCCCGATTTTTCCTCATCAGCCAGATGGCAAGTTTAGCAGTACCAGATAGGAAGTTCATCAAAGCGTGGGCAGACTTCCTTGCCACTTTATACTTTGGACCGTAAATGAACAAACCAAAAGAGAAACGTTCACCCAAAGCCTGAAACCACTCCCGCAAAAGATCAAAAAGTCCAGTTAAACAAAAACATTGAACAAACAAATGCTCCAGGGTCTCAACTTGGGAACAAAACAAACATTCCCCCCCAAAGTTGGATCAAGGCGTGCTCTGAATTTATTTGTAGCTATTGCCCCATGCACAATCCTCCACTGGAGATCTGCTGTCCGTTTCTCAATAGGGAGCTTATGTGTGGGACACTTGGGTGAAGAAAGGTGCAGAGCTGTCAACTGATCACCACCTGGTGGCGAGTTGGATTCGATGGCCGGGGAGGATGCCATTCAGACCCAGCAAACCCAAACTTATAGTGAAGGTGTGCAAATATTCACTCATTTTGAATATGATGCCCACAACACGTTCCAAAAAAGCTGGGACAGGGGCATGTTTACCACGGTGTTACCTCACCTTTCCTTTTAACAACACTCAGTACGTGTTTAGGAACTGAGGAGACTAATTGTTGAAGCTTTGTAGGTGGAATTTTTTCCCCATTCTTGCTTGATGTACGACTTCAGTTGCTCAACAATCCAGGGTCTCTCTGTTGACGTATTTTGCGCTTCATACTGCACCACACATTTTCAGTGAGAGACAGGTCTGGACTGCAGGCAGGCCATTCTAGTACCCACACTCTTTTACATGAAGCCACGCTGTTGTAATACATGCAGAATGTGGCTTAGCGTTATCTTGCTGAAAAAAACATGGATGTCCCTGAAAATGACGTTGCTTGGATGGCAGTATACAGTGGGGCAAAAAAAGTATTTAGTCAGCCACCAATTGTGCAAGTTCTCCCACTTAAAAGATGAGAGAGGTCTCCAATTTTCATCATAGGTATACCTCAACTATGAGAGACAAAATGAGAAAAAAAAAATCCAGGAAATCACATTGAAGGCTTTTTAATGAATTAA
Organism: Pholidichthys leucotaenia; assembly: GCA_020510985.1. NCBI lineage: Eukaryota > Metazoa > Chordata > Actinopteri > Cichliformes > Pholidichthyidae > Pholidichthys > Pholidichthys leucotaenia. Next base: position 201,899,831 of record CM035836.1, on the reverse strand, counting down.
TTGGTAAATTCCTCGGTAAAATAAGTATTTGGTCAATAACAAAAGTTCATCTCAATACTTTGTTATATACCCTTTGTTGGCAATGACAGAGGTCAAATGTTTTCTGTAAGTCTTCACAAGGTTTTCACACACTGTTGCTGGTATTTTGGCCCACTCCTCCATGCAGATCTCCTCTAGAGCAGTGATGTTTTGGGGCTGTCGCTGGGCAATACGGACTTTCAACTCCCTCCAAAGATTTTCTATGGGGTTGAGATCTGGAGACTGGCTAGGCCCCTCCAGGACCTTGAAATGCTTCTTACAAAGCCACTCCTTCGTTGCCCGGGCGGTGTGTTTGGGATCATTGTCATGCTGAAAGACCCAGCCACGGTTCATCTTCAATGCCCTTGCTGATGGAAGGAGGTTTTCACTCAAAATGTGTGGGATTGTGACGTATATCTTCAACATGAGCCTGAAACTGGGGAGGGTACCACAGCTGTGGAAAACATCTTGTGTGGTACCTGTACCAAAAACTTCCCACCCCAAAGACCTGAACAGCTTCAGACCGGTGGCCTTGACGTCCCACTTGATGAAGACCCTGGAGAGACTGCTCCTTGCTCATCTCCGCCCCCTGGTGGAACCAGCGATGGATCCACTCCAGTTCGCCTACCAGCATGGCATTGGGGTGGAGGATGCGGTGATCTTCCTCCTTCACCGTTCTCTGTCCCACCTGGAGAAGCCCGGGAATATGGTGAGGATCATGTTCTTTGACTTCTCCAGTGCTTTCAACACCATCCAACCGATGATCCTGAAGGACAAGCTGCTGCGCGCAGGGGTGGACCAGCACCTGTCATCATGGATCCTGGACTACCTCACGAACCGGCCTCAGTTTGTGAGAACCCGGGACTGTGTTTCCGACACGATCATCAGTAGCACGGGGGCCCCCCAGGGAACGGTGCTGGCTCCCTTCCTGTTCACTCTTTATACTGCAGACTTCTCACACAACACAACACATTGCCATCTACAGAAGTTCTCTGATGACTCTGCGATCGTTGGTCTCATCTCCAGTGGAGATGAAGCTGAGTACAGAGGGCTTATCCAGGACTTTGTGGACTGGTGCCATCGGAACTGCCTCCAGATCAACGCGAGGAAAACTAAGGAGCTGGTGGTGGACTGCCGCAGGCATGGACAGCCCCTCACAGCACCAGTAAATATACAGGGAACAGACATCGAGATGGTGACATCCTACAAGTACCTGGGTATTCATCTGAACAATAAACTAGACTGGTCACACAATACTGACGCACTCTACAAGAAGGGACAGCGCAGGCTGTTCCTGCTGAGGAGACTCAGGTCTTTTGGTGTACAAGGGGCGCTGCTGAAGTCATTCTATGACACGGTGGTGGCATCAGCCATCACTTTTGGAGTGGTCTGCTGGGGCAGTGGCATCACTGCAGCCGATAGGAAGAGACTGAACAAACTGATTAAGAAAGCTAGCTCTGTCCTGGGGCAACGCCTTGATCCGATGGAGGAGATAGGAGAGAGAAGGACGGTGGCTAAACTGTCATCTCTGCTGGAGTCCGAGTTCCACCCTATGCAGGACATACTGGATGCACTGAGGAGCTCATTTAGCAGCAGACTACATCATCCCAGGTGCACAACCGAGAGGTTTCGTAGGTCCTTCCTACCAACGGCTGTCAGACTGTACAACCTAAGCAGGGCTGCTCGCAGAGATAGCAAAAAGACGTAACAAACTAATAGTTTTTTTTTTGAATGCAAAAGATGCAATAGACTTACACAATGGTCCTCTCCGGCATACAACTAGGAACATACCGGTCGCTATGGAGGGTGAGAATATGTATGGGCACATAATCATACCATGTAGGATAACTAAATAGACGGTTATGCTGTTTCATCCCACCTAGCAACAATGCTCTGCACTGTGTGTGTTTATATATTTACATATTTATTCCATCTAGCTACAATGCTCTGCACTGGGTGTGTTTATATTTATATATCTATATATTTATTCCATCTAGCTACAATGCTCAGCACTGGGTGTGTTTATATTTATATATCTATATATTTATTCCATCTAGCTACATTGCTCCGCACTGTGTGTGTTTATATACTTGCATATTTATTCCACCTAGCTGCAATGCTCCGTACTGTGGGTGTTTATATATTTACATATTTATTCCATCTAGCTACAATGCTCTGCACTGTGTGTTCATATATTCATATATTTATTCCATCCAGCTACAATGCTCTGCACTGTGTGTCTGTGTGTGTGTGTGTATATACAGTATATATTTTATAGTAATATGTACATATGTATATTAGCTGCTCTTGCTTGCTTGTTTTTTTTTTTTTTTTGTTTTTTTGTTTTTTTGTTTTTTTTCTTGCCTTCTGATTGTTGCTCTGAGTGTTGCTATCCCTGTGCTGTTGCAATCCTGGAATTTCCCCGTTGTGGGACTAATAAAGGCTTATCTTATCTTATCTTATCTTAAAATCTCATGATACATGGCCCCATTCATTCTTTCCTTTACATGGATCAGTCGTCCTGGTCCCTTTGCAGAAAAACAGCCCCAAACCATCATGTTTCTACTCCCATGCTTCACAGTAGGTATGGTGTTCTTTCTCCTCCAAACACGACAAGTTGAGTTTTTACAATAAAGTTCTATTTTGGTTTCATCTGACCATATGACATTCTCCCAATCCTCTTCTGGATCATCCAAATGCTCTCTAGCAAACTTCAGACGGGCCTGGACATGTATTGGCTTAAGCAGGGGGACACGTCTGGCACTGCAGGATTTGAGTCCCTAGTGGCGTAGTGTATTACTGATGGTAGCCTTTGTTACTTTGGTCCCAGCTCTCTGCAGGTCATTCACTAGGTCCCCCCCATGTGGTTATGGGATTTTTGCTCACCGTTCTTGTGATCATTTTGACCCCACGGGGTGAGATCTTGCGTGGAGCCCCAGATCGAGGGAGATTATCAGTGGTCTTGTATGTCTTCCATTTTCTAATAATTGCTCCCACAGTTGATTTCTTCACACCAAGCTGCTTACCTATTGCAGATTCAGTCTTCCTAGCCTGGTGCAGGTCTACAATTTTGTTTCTGGTGTCCTTTGACAGCTCTTTGGTCTTGGCCATAGTGGAGTTTGGAGTCTGACTGTTTGAGGTTGTGGACAGGTGCCTTTTATACTGATAAAGAGTTCAAACAGGTGCCATTAATACAGGTAACGAGTGGAGGACAGAGGAGCCTCTTAAAGAAGTTGTTACAGGTCTGTGAGAGCCAGAAATCTTGCTTGTTTGTAGGTGACCAAATACTTATTTTACCGAGGAATTTACCAATTAATTCATTAAAAATCCTTCAATGTGGACTTCCGGTTATGGCTGCCACGTAGGACGGACGTGTCTCGCTCTGCTCTGCTCCTGGAGAAAAAAAATCGGCAAATAACTCTCTCATTTGGGACAGAACGTATCCCAGCGTTTGGGCGAGGATATGTCGGCGAAGCCTAAGGCTGGAAAACCAGGAAAAGGAAAAAGCGAGCCGCCGAAACAGTCCAAATTAACGGACTTTCAGGTCTGTGACGCAGCAAACAGGGCTCCATATATGGCGGAGGAGGCTGGCAACGCTGCGATTTCTGCGGGGAATGGCGCAGATGCGCTGATGGCTGCCATGAGTTCAATGAGAGCGGACTTTTCCTCTAGATTTGATGGGATTATGACAGCGTTGGAAGGAATAAGAAAGGAATTGGGTGACTGTGTAGAACGAACGGCGCAGATGGAGCTCCGTCTCGCTAGTGCTGAAGATGACGTCACCCGTCTTCAATTAAAGGTGCGCACTTTGGAAAAAAAAAATAAATCTCTGGAAGATAATATTTTGGATTTGGAATCTCGGTCAAGACAGAATAATTTGAGGCTGGTGGGTCTTCCAGAGGAATCAGAAGGTCGGGACGTATGTTCCTTTCTGGAAGGGTGGATTCCGGAGGTGCTGGGCAGCGAGGAGTTGCAATCAGCAGTGGTTCTGGAGAAAGCGCATCGTATTGGCCCGCGGGGAGATGGGGGACCGCCGGGGACCTTGGTTATGAAGTTTCTTGGCGGCAGAGACGGGATGAGGATCTTCGGCGCTGCGCGTGCTGGGGGAGGGATTGGACGCCGGGACCGGCAGGTGCGGTTCTACCCAGATTTGGCCACAGGAATCCAGCAATTGAGGAAGCAGTTTGATCCCGTACGTAAGGAGCTGCGCAACCTTGGGATTCGTCATGGTGTAATCTATCCTGCGAGACTGCTGACCACGTATGAGGGCAGAACCCACATCTTCAAGACCCCAGAGGAGGCGCAGGAGTTCATCAAGAAGATCAAAGAAGAAGAAGAGACTGGTGGGAGCTAAGCATGAACAAAATATAAGGTAGAATAATTAAGCATTTGCACAGGCATCTGACTGACTTGAAGTAAATAGTAAGTTTACAAAATATAGATTGTATTATATATTAAAAAAACAAAACAAAACAAACAAACAAAAAAAAAACAAACTATGATGTACAAAGTTGTTAAAAATTTTGGAGTTAAGTTGGAAAACTACAGAGGAGAGTTAATGTTACGTCATTAAAAGCAGTAGAGTTAGGGTGATTGGGAGGATGAAGAAGGAGTGGCTTAGGCTGTTCCCCGTGGGTGTGGAACGGTCGATGGCTATATCGGGAGACAGAATTTTTCTTTTGATTTTGGGGGGTTTGCCACAAGTGTGGGAAGGGGAAATTTGTTTGTGTGTAGTTTGTAGGATGAATGTTCAACCACTCATGTTTTTGCTTCTCTGTATGAGCATGTTTACACTGCAAGGTAATCCCAAACTCTCTATTGATCATGGACCAAAGTGTTAATCTTAATTTAACTTCATGGAATTGCAGAGGTCTACAAAATTTAAAAAAACTTAAACAAGTTATGAATAAAATAAAGGACATGGGTTCAAGAATTGTGTTTTTACAAGAAACTCATCTGATAGAGGAGGATGTTAAAAGAATTAGGAGTAGATGGCAGGGAAGTGTATTCACCTCTTCATTTTCATCCCGAGCCAGGGGAGTTATGACTCTCATACATAAATCAGTTCCTTTTCAAGTGAAAAATGTAATTGGAGACAAATTTGGAAGATATGTAATCATTCAAGGTTCTTTGCTATTAGAAAATATAAATCTTGTGAACTTATATGGTCCCAATATAGATGATCAGAAGTTCTTTGCTAATTTATTTCTCATCTTATCATCACTTACAGGGCAACATATAATAGCAGGGGATTTTAATTGTACATTGAATCCAGGTGTGGATAGATCAACAGGACTGGATTGTACGCACATTGGATGTAGGATGACTATTAATCATTTTATGAAAGAATTGAGATTGTTAGATATATGGAGAGAAATGAAACCACAAGTTAAAGCCTATTCTTGTTATTCCAGTACCTACAAGACATTCTCACGTATTGATTATTTTTTGATTTCCACAGAATTAAGGTCCAAGATTCAAAACTGCTTTTATGATAACATCGTGATCTCTGATCATGCACCCTGTTGTCTAATATATGTAGATAAAAAATTGACAAAGGAATCAGGTAGATGGCAATTTCAGCATAAATGGCTTCAGGATGAGGAATTTGTCAAGTATATAGAAAAACAGATAGACGAGTTCTTTGACATCAATACTACACAAACATCAGCATGTGTAAAGTGGGAGGCTTTCAAAGCTTTTATTAGGGGGCATATTATTAGTTATACAGGATCAAAATCTAAGAAGACTCGAGAGGAGAGAGCTAAATTGGAACATAAAATAAAAAGTCTTCAGGAAAAAGTGTATGCAGGAAGTGACCCAAGGTTGGAGAATGAATTACTGATTTTGAGAGCTGAATACGACAAAAAATCAGCGAATAGAGCTGCCTCGAGTCTTCTAAGATTGAAACAATCTTTTTATGAACAAGGTGAAAAATCAGGAAAATTATTAGCATGGCAGATTAAACAATTGGAAATTAAAACACCAATTACCAGTATTATAAGTAACGGACAGGTAGTTATAGATCCTTTAGAAATTAATAGAGCCTTTAGAGATTACTATGAAAAATTATATGATACCAAAAATGAACCTGATTTAACAAAACTAAATGGGTTTTTGAACGAACTATCTATACCGTGTATTCCAAATGAAAACAGGGAGATATTGGAGTCTAAAATTAGTCAAGAAGAAGTTGGGCTAGCCATTGATAATATGAAATCAGGAAAAAGTGCAGGACCAGATGGTCTTCCAGTTGACCTTTATAAAAAATTTAAGAATAAATTAATAAAACCTTTTTTGGAAATGGTTTTAGAAGCATTTCAAAATAATAATTTACCATCATACATAAATAATGCCTTAATTATACTGCTGCCAAAACCAGGTAAGCCCTCTAATAAATGTGAAAATATGAGACCAATAAGCCTATTAAACGCCGACCTTAAGATAATCTGTAAAATTTTAGCAAGACGAATACAAGAAATTTTACCAAATATTATTAATCGAGATCAGAATGGCTTTATAAAGGGTAGACAAGGCTTCCATAATGTAAGAAGACTATTTAATATTATCTATTTTAATAAAGAAGCACCGGATACAGCTCTCCTATCATTGGACGCCGAAAAGGCCTTTGATAGAGTTGAATGGCCCTTTCTTTTTGAAGTCCTACAAAGGTTTGGACTTGGAAATAATTTCATAAAATGGGTTCAAATAATATACAATAATGCTACAGCAGAAATCCTAACAAATAACAATATTTCAAAACCAATAAAAATCAATAGAGGATGTCGACAAGGCTGTCCACTCTCACCTTTACTGTTTACTATGGCAATTGAACCTTTAGCGATAGCGATACGTTTACATTCACAAATATATGGAATTAAAGTTGGACCAACAGAACATAAAATCTCCCTGTACGCCGATGATATAATTTTGTTTATGTCGAATCTAAAAAAATCAATTCCAACCTTGTTGAATTTAATAAAGAATTTTGGGGAAATATCAGGATATAAAATAAATAAAACTAAATCTTCAATATTAATGCTAAATGAGACCCAGAGAAATTACCCAGCCCCTGAGGTAAATCAATTCAATGTTGTAAATCAGTTTAAATATTTAGGAATCCAAATTATGCCTAAGCTAGAATCAGTCGCCAGTGTCAACTATGAAGCCTTAATGTCAGATATCAGTGAGTTAACTCAGAGATGGATGTCACTACCAATGTCGATGATCGGGAGAATCAATATACTTAAAAGTAATATTTTACCTAAAATACTTTATTTATTTCAATACATTCCCTTATCACCACCTTTAGATCTATTCTCAAGAATAAAAAAAAAGTTAGTGGAATTTATATGGAACAACAGGAGGGCTAGATTACGTCTGTCTTTATTATATTTACCATTTGATCGTGGAGGTCTGAAATGTCCAAATTTTATGTTGTATTATTGGTCGGCACAACTGAGGTCTATGACATATTATTTTTCATCAAATGATCTCCCTCACTGGACTGAAATGGAATCATACAATTTACCTTTACCTCTTCCCATATTCATATACTCAGATTCGGCAAAAAAATTACAAAAACAAGTTAAAAATCCATTTGTAAAGCATATGATCAAAATATGGTGTGAAGCTAAAAACTATTTAAAAGAACCACAGTTATTGTCACAATTTAGTCCAATATGGGGTAATCAATATTTTAAACCAGGGAGAGCGGACGCTGTATTTAAAGTATGGAATTTAAAAGGGATACAAAAGATTCAGGATTTATATTTGCCATGTGCAGACAACATAATGTCTTTTGAAGAGCTGAGGATCAAATTTAATCTCAATAGAACACATTTTTTTAAATATCTTCAACTTAGAAACTTTATTCGATCAAATCAAAATAAAGCTCTCACTCGACCTATTTATTCATCCTTGGAAAAAATGATGATGAAAGATAGTAAAAGAAAGGGTATTATTTCAGAGTTTTATAACTCATTGACACTATCTTCAAGTGAAAATTCACTGAAAAGATTAAACTACTGGAAAGAAGATCTGCAAATTGAAATTTCAGAGGAACAATGGGAATTGGCTTGTACAGAAGCTCAAACCAAATCAATAAATGCACGCCTTAAATTGATACATTTCAAATGGTTAATGCGGATGTATGTTACACAGGAGGAGTTAAATAGATATAACAAAAATATACCAGATACATGCACAAAATGCATGGAAAGTAAAGGAACCCTATTTCATTGTTTATGGGAATGTAGATTAATAAGAATGTTTTGGGAAGAGGTGAGGGTAACAATTGAAAAAATAATCTCAAAACAAATCATATTGAATCCTAAACTGGTTTTGTTGGGTCTGTACCCAGAAAAGCATAATTTCAATAAAAGTGAAAGAACATTCATAGACCTCAGTTTGCTTAATGCCAAAAAATGTATTGCACTATTATGGAAAAAGACTCATAGACCAGATGTGACTCAGTGGTTAAGACAGATGTTAACAAACCTTCCATTAGAAAGAATAACATATATACTGAAATCAAAGGAAATTGTGTTTGAGAATATATGGAGACCTTTTATTGATTATGTAAAAAATTTAAACATAACTCTTGAAGAAGAAGGTGAATGATGTGTGTGGACCTTGTAAATTCCAAACTGGTGAACATAATATGTATACTTATGTATTGGATTGTCTAGACTAAACAGAGGAGCATTGTTGAAGACTTGATTTTGTTGGTGGTTGTTGGTGTTTTTAGTGCATTTTTTTTTTTTTTTTTTGTAGTACTTTAGTGTTAGTGTTTGATTGTTTGTATCATGTTTGTTAAAAAAAAAAAAAAAAGGTTCAATAAAGATATTGTGGAAAAAAAAAATCCTTCAATGTGACTTCTGGTTATGGCTGCCACGTAGGACGGACGTGTCTCGCTCTGCTCTGCTCCTGGAGAAAAAAAATCGGCAAATAACTCTCTCATTTGGGACAGAACGTATCCCAGCATTTGGGCGAGGATATGTCGGCGAAGCCTAAGGCTGGAAAACCAGGAAAAGGAAAAAGCGAGCCGCCGAAACAGTCCAAATTAACGGACTTTCAGGTCTGTGACGCAGCAAACAAAACTCCATATATGGCGGAGGAGGCTGGCAAAGGTGCGATATATGCGGGGAATGGCGCAGATGCGCTGATGGCTGCCATGAGTTCAATGAGAGCGGACTTTTCCTCTAGATTTGATGGGATTATGACAGCGCTGGAAGGAATAAGAAAGGAATTGGGTGACTGTGTAGAACGAACGGCGCAGATGGAGCTCCGTCTCGCTAGTGCTGAAGATGACGTCACCCGTCTTCAATTAAAGGTGCGCACTTTGGAAAAAAAAAAAAAATCTCTGGAAGATAATATTTTGGATTTGGAATCTCGGTCGAGACAGAATAATTTGAGGCTGGTGGGTCTTCCAGAGGAATCAGAAGGTCGGGACGTATGTTCCTTTCTGGAAAAGTGGATTCCGGAGGTGCTGGGCAGCGAGGAGTTGCAATCAGCAGTGGTTCTGGAAAAAGCACATCGTATTGGCCCACGGAGAGATAAGGGACCGCCGAGGACCTTAATTATGAAGTTTCTTAGCAACAGAGACAGGATGAAGATCTTCAACGCTGCACGTGCTAAAGGAGAGATTAAACACCAGGACCAGCAGGTGCGGTTCTACCCAGATTTGGCCACAGGAATCCAGCAATTGAGGAAGCAGTTTGATCCTGTACGTAAGGAGCTGCGCAACCTTGGGATTCGTCATGGTGTAATCTATCCTGCGAGACTGCTGACCACGTATGAGGGCAGAACCCACATCTTCAAGACCCCAGAGGAGGCGCAGGAGTTCATCAAGAAGCTCAAAGAAGAAGAAGAGACTGGTGGAAGCTAAGCATGAACAAAATATAAGGTAGAATAATTAAGCATTTGCACAGGCATCTGACTGACTTGAAGTAAATAGTAAGTTTACAAAATATAGATTGTATTATATATTAAAAAAAAACAAACAAAACAAAAAAAAAAAAAAAACTATGATGTACAAAGTTGTTAAAAATTTTGGAGTTAAGTTGGAAAACTACAGAGGAGAGTTAATGTTACGTCATTAAAAGCAGTAGAGTTAGGGTGATTGGGAGGATGAAGAAGGAGTGGCTTAGGCTGTTCCCCGTGGGTGTGGAACGGTCGATGGCTATATCGGGAGACAGAATTTTTCTTTTGATTTTGGGGGGTTTGCCACAAGTGTGGGAAGGGGAAATTTGTTTGTGTGTAGTTTGTAGGATGAATGTTCAACCACTCATGTTTTTGCTTCTCTGTATGAGCATGTTTACACTGCAAGGTAATCCCAAATTCTCTATTGATCATGGACCAAAGTGTTAATCTTAATTTAACTTCATGGAATTGCAGAGGTCTACAAAATTTAAAAAAACTTAAACAAGTTATGAATAAAATAAAGGACATGGGTTCAAGAATTGTGTTTTTACAAGAAACTCATCTGATAGAGGAGGATGTTAAAAGAATTAGGAGTAGATGGCAGGGAAGTGTATTCACCTCTTCATTTTCATCCCGAGCCAGGGGAGTTATGACTCTCATACATAAATCAGTTCCTTTTCAAGTGAAAAATGTAATTGGAGACAAATTTGGAAGATATGTAATCATTCAAGGTTCTTTGCTATTAGAAAATATAAATCTTGTGAACTTATATGGTCCCAATATAGATGATCAAAAGTTCTTTGCTAATTTATTTCTCATCTTATCATCACTTACAGGGCAACATATAATAGCAGGGGATTTTAATTGTACATTGAATCCAGGTGTGGATAGATCAACAGGACTGGATTGTACGCACATTGGATGCAGGATGACTATTAACCATTTTATGAAAGAATTGAGATTGTTAGATATATGGAGAGAAATGAAACCACAAGTTAAAGCCTATTCTTGTTATTCCAGTACCTACAAGACATTCTCACGTATTGATTATTTTTTGATTTCCACAGAATTAAGGTCCAAGATTCAAAACTGCTTTTATGATAACATCGTGATCTCTGATCATGCACCCTGTTGTCTAATATATGTAGATAAAAAATTGACAAAGGAATCAGGTAGATGGCAATTTCAGCATAAATGGCTTCAGGATGAGGAATTTGTCAAGTATATAGAAAAACAGATAGACGAGTTCTTTGACATCAATACTACACAAACATCAGCATGTGTAAAGTGGGAGGCTTTCAAAGCTTTTATTAGGGGACATATTATTAGTTATACAGGATCAAAATCTAAGAAGACTCGAGAGGAGAGAGCTAAATTGGAACATAAAATAAAAAGTCTTCAGGAAAAAGTGTATGCAGGAAGTGACCCAAGGTTGGAGAATGAATTACTGATTTTGAGAGCTGAATACGACAAAAAATCAGCGAATAGAGCTGCCTCGAGTCTTCTAAGATTGAAACAATCTTTTTATGAACAAGGTGAAAAATCAGGAAAATTATTAGCATGGCAGATTAAACAATTGGAAATTAAAACACCAATTACCAGTATTATAAGTAAAGGACAGGTAGTTATAGATCCTTTAGAAATTAATAGAGCCTTTAGAGATTACTATGAAAAATTATATGATACCAAAAATGAACCTGATTTAACAAAACTAAATGGGTTTTTGAACGAACTATCTATACCGTGTATTCCAAATGAAAATAGGGAGATATTGGAGTCTAAAATTAGTCAAGAAGAAGTTGGGCTAGCCATTGATAATATGAAATCAGGAAAAAGTGCAGGACCAGATGGTCTTCCAGTTGACCTTTATAAAAAATTTAAGAATAAATTAATAAAACCTTTTTTGGAAATGGTTTTAGAAGCATTTCAAAATAATAATTTACCATCATACATAAATAATGCCTTAATTATACTGCTGCCAAAACCAGGTAAGCCCTCTAATAAATGTGAAAATATGAGACCAATAAGCCTATTAAACGCCGACCTTAAGATAATCTGTAAAATTTTAGCAAGACGAATACAAGAAATTTTACCAAATATTATTAATCGAGATCAGAATGGCTTTATAAAGGGTAGACAAGGCTTCCATAATGTAAGAAGACTATTTAATATTATTTATTTTAATAAAGAAGCACCGGATACAGCTCTCCTATCATTGGACGCCGAAAAGGCCTTTGATAGAGTTGAATGGCCCTTTCTTTTTGAAGTCCTACAAAGGTTTGGACTTGGAAATAATTTCATAAAATGGGTTCAAATAATATACAATAATGCTACAGCAGAAATCCTAACAAATAACAATATTTCAAAACCAATAAAAATCAATAGAGGATGTCGACAAGGCTGTCCACTTTCACCTTTACTGTTTACTATGGCAATTGAACCTTTAGCGATAGCGATACGTTTACATTCACAAATATATGGAATTAAAGTTGGACCAACAGAACATAAAATCTCCCTGTACGCCGATGACATAATTTTGTTTATGTCGAATCTAAAAAAATCAATTCCAACCTTGTTGAATTTAATAAAGAATTTTGGGGAAATATCAGGATATAAAATAAATAAAACTAAATCTTCAATATTAATGCTAAATGAGACCCAGAGAAATTACCCAGCCCCTGAGGTAAATCAATTCAATGTTGTAAATCAGTTTAAATATTTAGGAATCCAAATTATGCCTAAGCTAGAATCAGTCGCCAGTGTCAACTATGAAGCCTTAATGTCAGATATCAATGAGTTAACTCAGAGATGGATGTCACTACCAATGTCGATGATCGGGAGAATCAATATACTTAAAAGTAATATTTTACCTAAAATACTTTATTTATTTCAATACATTCCCTTATCACCACCTTTAGATCTATTCTCAAGAATAAAAAAAAAGTTAGTGGAATTTATATGGAACAACAGGAGGGCTAGATTACGTTTGTCTTTATTATATTTACCATTTGATCGTGGAGGTCTGAAATGTCCAAATTTTATGTTGTATTATTGGTCGGCACAGCTGAGGTCTATGACATATTATTTTTCATCAAATGATCTCCCTCACTGGACTGAAATGGAATCATACAATTTACCTTTACCTCTTCCCATATTCATATACTCAGATTCGGCAAAAAAATTACAAAAACAAGTTAAAAATCCATTTGTAAAGCATATGATCAAAATATGGTGTGAAGCTAAAAACTATTTAAAAGAACCACAGTTATTGTCACAATTTAGTCCAATATGGGGTAATCAATATTTTAAACCAGGGAGAGCGGACGCTGTATTTAAAGTATGGAATTTAAAAGGGATACAAAAGATTCAGGATTTATATTTGCCATGTGCAGACAACATAATGTCTTTTGAAGAGCTGAGGATCAAATTTAATCTCAATAGAACACATTTTTTTAAATATCTTCAACTTAGAAACTTTATTCGATCAAATCAAAATAAAGCTCTCACTCGACCTATTTATTCATCCTTGGAAAAAATGATGATGAAAGATAGTAAAAGAAAGGGTATTATTTCAGAGTTTTATAACTCATTGACACTATCTTCAAGTGAAAATTCACTGAAAAGATTAAACTACTGGAAAGAAGATCTGCAAATTGAAATTTCAGAGGAACAATGGGAATTGGCTTGTACAGAAGCTCAAACCAAATCAATAAATGTACGCCTTAAATTGATACATTTCAAATGGCTAATGCGGATGTATGTTACACCGGAGGAGTTAAATAGATATAACAAAAATATACCAGATACATGCACAAAATGCATGGAAAGTAAAGGAACCCTATTTCATTGTTTATGGGAATGTAGATTAATAAGAATGTTTTGGGAAGAGGTGAGGGTAACAATTGAAAAAATAATCTCAAAACAAATCATATTGAATCCTAAACTGTTTTTGTTGGGTCTGTACCCAGAAAAGCATAATTTTAATAAAAGTGAAAGAACATTCATAGACCTCAGTTTGCTTAATGCCAAAAAATGTATTGCACTATTATGGAAAAAGACTCATAGACCAGATGTGACTCAGTGGTTAAGACAGATGTTAACAAATCTTCCATTAGAAAGAATAACATATATACTGAAATCAAAGGAAATTGTGTTTGAGAATATATGGAGACCTTTTATTGATTATGTAAAAAATTTAAACATAACTCTTGAAGAAGAAGGTGAATGATGTGTGTGGACCTTGTAAATTCCAAACTGGTGAACATAATATGTATACTTATGTATTGGATTGTCTAGACTAAACAGAGGAGCATTGTTGAAGACTTGATTTTGTTGGTGGTTGTTGGTGTTTTTAGTGCATTTTTTTTTTTTTTGTAGTACTTTAGTGTTAGTGTTTGATTGTTTGTATTATGTTTGTTAAAAAAAAAAAAAGGTTCAATAAAGATATTGTGGGAAAAAAAAAATCCTTCAATGTGATTTTCTTAATTTTTTTTTTCTCATTTTGTCTGTCATAGTTGAGGTATACCTATTGTGGGTGACCCCCCACAGCCTACAGACTAGCAGAGCGCACAGCTGGAGCAATTAGCAGAACAATGACTGATATCAATAGGCAGCCTCTCTTTTGTCTAGCTTCTTCCTGCCAGTAATCTGCTTTGATATGTGTGACTCAAATGCAGGTGTTCATGCTTCCTGTTCTGTGATGCTAGTGTGCCTTTCATGTATTGTCTGTAACTGGGTATATAAGCTGACTGAAATTCATGTTCATTCTCTCTCATCACCTGCTTGCTGACTAGAGGCACAGGGCTCGCTCCTGCGTGCGCTCACAGCGCAGGGGCGAGTTTCGCCGTGCCGCTCGGGGTCCCTTATTTCACCATCGCTACATTGGTGACCCTGAGAAAGCACACGCTTTGTGCAACGCAACCTTCTGATCTGGACATCTACACTGGTGACCCGACCAAGAAAAGAACACGCTGGCAGCCCCCGGCGGTGACCCTCCGACGACAAGCGAACGCAGCAGCCTGACACAAATGATCTGCCCTCTCTTCTGCTACAGGGAGACCTCGACGCAGAGCCACCACCAGGCGAACTCCCTCGGAGATCACCCACGACCGTGAAGGCTGCAGAAAGCGTCATGGTGCGACCCTCGCCTGAGATCGGGACATCCACGCTGGACCGGCCGAGGGACACAGAACGTCTTCTCCCTCTCACCGCTCCTCCTCCCTCTCACCGCTCCTACGCATCTACACGAGCCCGAGGAACAAAGATCGTCTCCTCCCTCTCACCGCTCCAACGCATCTGCACGAGCCCGAGGGACAAAGATCGTCCATTTCCTCTCACCGCTCCAACGCACCACAAGCGAACGACGCAACAGCTCTACAAGGATGACCATCGGCGCCGACGACGCTGATCTCCATCAAGCTCCCTGACCCTGACTCGCCTCTCAACAGCGGACCACCCACGCACCGAACCCCCGCGCGCACACCGGGGGGTTACGAGGACAGTGCACCACGCACAGGACATTAACGGCTCCACAGACCGCCATCGTCCTTCGCCGCTGCACACAGAACCTTCAGGGCCGCTCACACACCTGAAGCACGCACGCAGCTCGCTCACAGGATTTTCTAATGGTCTCAGCCACGGCGCACAAGGGAATTCAGCCGTCAGCTGTTCCCGAGGGCTTTAGGCTGCGCGCGCACCTAAAGTCAACACGCCAAGTCCCTCACTGCTGCAGCTCCTTTTTTCTTCATGGCCGCGAGAGGAGTCAGAGACTAATTTTTCTTCTTACAGCTGCTGTGGACCTCCGCACATTCAACGGGACAGCCCCTCAACATCGCGGATCCACAGGCAATTTTTGCGCGGCCCAGACAATTTCGCCGTCCCGGGCCGGCACTTGCTACCCCCACCCCCCTCCCTCCCCCTCCTCCGGCACAGACTTTCCCAGCAGCTCGCTCCGAAAGCCGGACGATCGAGGCCTCAGCCCCCTGCTGAGCCCTCTGGGGGGGGGAGTAGTGTGGGTGACCCCCCACAGCCTACAGACTAGCAGAGCGCACAGCTGGAGCAATTAGCGGAACAATGACTGATATCAATAGGCAGCCTCTCTTTTGTCTAGCTTCTTCCTGCCAGTAATCTGCTTTGAAATGTGTGACTCAAATGCAGGTGTTCATGCTTCCTGTTCTGTGATGCTAGTGTGCCTTTCATGTATTGTCTGTAACTGGGTATATAAGCTGACTGAAATTCATGTTCATTCTCTCTCTTACTGCTCATCTGACTAGACGCATTCACTGTCTGCTAGGAGAGCCTCCGGACTCGCTCTGGCGCGCATGCACGGCGCCGGGGTGAGTTCTGTGATGGCGGTATGATTAATAAACTCCCCCTTAAACTCTCAGTTCGCAGCCTTATTATTTCATGCTGCCACACCTATGATGAAAATTGGAGACCTCTCTCATCTTTTAAGTGGGAGAACTTGCACAATTGGTGGCTGACTAAATACTTTTTTCCCCCACTGTATGTTGCTCAAAACCTGTATGTACCGTTAAGCATTAAAGATGGGCAAGTTACCATGCCACGTGCACTAACACACCCCCATACCATCACAGATGCTGGCTTTTGAACTGAATGCTGATAACAATCTAGAATGGTCCTTTTCCTCTTTAGCCAGGTGGACACAATGTCCATGATTTCCAAAAACAATTTGAAATATGGACTCATCAGACCACAGCACCCTTTTCCACGTTGCGTCAGTCCATCTCAGATGAGCTTGGGCCCAGAGCAACTGGCAGCGTTTCTTGGTGTTATTGATATATGGCTTTCACTTTTCAGGGTAGAGTTTTAACTTGCACTTGTAGATGGAGCAACAAACTGTGTTAAGTGACAGTGGTTTTCTGAAAGGACAGCTCAAGTTGAGCGGTTTGGAGACAAAGTAAGAGAGGCAAGGCTGAGGAGGTTTGGACATGGGCAGAGGATGGATAGTGGACATACTGGACAATATATCGGATGTTAAAGATGGAGCTGCCAGGCAGGAGAAAAAGAGGAAGACCACAGAGAAGATTCATGGATGTAGTGAAGGGGGACATGGAGAAGGTTGGTGTTACAGAGGAAGATGGAAGAGATAGGGTGAGATGGAGGCAGATGATCCACTGTAGTGATCCCTAAAGGGAGCGAAAAGAAGAAGAATTTACCAAGTGTTCATGAACCCACATGGTAATATCCTTTTCAGAATGATGTTGGTTTTTAAAGCAGTGCTGCCTGAGTTATCGAAGATCATGGGCATTCATTGTTGGTTTTTGGCCTTGCCTCTTACACGCAGAAATTTCTCCAGATTCTCTGAATCTTTTGATGATATTATGGACTATAGATGATGAAATCCCTAAATTCTTTTCAACTGTACATTGAAAAACGTTGTCCTTAAACCTTTGGACTATTTGTGGACCCAGTTGCTGGCACAGCGGTGAACCTTGCCCTATCCTTGCTTGTGAACAACTCAGTCTTTCGGGTATGCTCCTTTTCTATCCAATCATGGTACTCACCTGTTCCCAATTAACCTGTTCACCTGTGGAATGTTCCAAAGAAGGTGTGTGTGATTTTTTTTTTTTTTTTAGCATTCCTCAACTTTCAGTCTTTTGCTGCCCCTGTCCCAGGTTTTTTGGAACATGCTGCAGGCATCAAATTCAAAATGAGTGAATATTTGCAACAAAATAATAAAGTTTATCAGTTTGAACATAAAATATCTCGTCTTTGAAGTGTATTCAGTTGAATATAGGCTGAAAAAGATTTTTAAATCCTTGTATTGTGTTTTACACAATATCCCAACTTCACCGGAATTGGGGTTGTACTTTTTGACCTTTTGCATAAGGAAGTGCTGTTTGCTATTATTTCTGGAAAGCTGATATTGGTATGGTATATTGCACAGAACAAGGTGGTTACTCATGCAGTTGTGTACCCCTCATAACAATTAAGACCTTAACAATCTGTATTAACTCTTTTCATAAGCAAGTTGAGTATTACAGCAGCTGAGAAATGTAGCCTACTTGTGGGCTCTCTTACTTCACTATGTTCCAAAGCTAGATACTTACTTTGGCTGTCTGCAGTTTGGTGCTGGACAGGCAAAGCTTTACCAATGGTAATAGTAACACTAGTGTACCAAGTTGGGCTGTCAGTCCAAGACAAACTGCTCAAAACAGTGAAACATTGTGCTATAATTGTCCATGAATGCCTTATATGAGTTCTCCATTTTAAACTGCAGTTTAATTATTATAAGTCCAAATACAGATGAGACCTGGGTGTAATATGAGTCAGCCACTCTTCCAACGATTCTGTAATTACAGCTTCATCAACCTCCAAAACCATCAAGCGAGCTATTTTAGATCACACGCCTTAGTTTCCTAGGAAAAGTACTGAAATGCAGTTAAATAGTTGTAGTTTAACTCAAAGAGAACAGCCTTGGGGCAATGACTTTTTTGTCATCCTTACTCCACATTATAGTGACATGTTTTTTCACTTTTGTCAATACAGTACTAAAGGAAAAATGGTGCCTGTTTTAAATCAACCACATTCCAGTGGTTCAGTGCAGTCGATGATCTAAAACTTGGAATGGTACCCCAGAATGCCACTTTGCTGGCCTTTGGTGGGTCACGATAAAACAAAAGTTTTGAGGCCACAAAAGGGTTTTATTACATTTTGATTAAATAAATACCAAGTACAAAGCTATAACTGTAAGTCCTCCAATGACAGACAGTAAAGTCCAATAAACTGGTTTAGAAACTCACCCTCTTCCTCCCTGACAGAGGAGCTGATGACGAAGCCTGAAGTTCGAGGTACACGCTTTCTCTTCCTGGTTGGTGGTTTTGCAGAGTCACCAATGTTGCAGAAGGCAGTCCAGAAGGCACTGGGAAGGACATGCCGGATCATCATACCACATGATGTCGGTCTGACCATACTGAAGGGGGCCGTGCTGTTTGGCCTGGATCCCACTGTGGTAAGTGATTAGTAGTTTGTGCTATAATAATGTTTAGACACATGATCTTACGACCTTTCTCTCATTCAGGTGAGGGTTCGCCGATGCCCATTAACCTACGGTGTGGGAGTCCTGAACCGGTTTGTAGAGGGGCGTCACCCTCGGGATAAACTCCTCATCAAGGAAGGACGAGAGTGGTGCACTGACATCCTCGATCGCTTCGTCTCCATTGACCAGTCTGTAGCTCTCGGCGAGGTTGTGAGACGGAGCTATACCCCCGCTCGCATTGGCCAACGGAAGATCATCATTAACATCTACTGCAGTGCGACAGACGACGTCATGTATATCTCCGACCCCGGTGTCAGGAAGTGTGGGACCATAACTTTAGACTTACCAGAACTGTCAACGCCACTGGGAGCAGTGGGAGGGGCAGGGGCAGGGGGAGCGGGTCTGGAGAGAAGGGAGATCAGAGCGACCATGCAGTTTGGAGACACAGAGATCAAAGTCACAGCAGTTGACGTCATGTCCAACCGATCAGTCCGGGCTTCCATAGACTTCCTGTCTAACTGAAGCACAACAGGAAGTGAGTGACAGACAAAAAAAACCCCAAAAAAACCCACAACTGATTCCAAGGATGACAGAAGTTAGAAAAAGCAGTACTTTGGGAGTGGGTGAGATTTTTCTCTTAGAGAAAACCCAGATGGGGTTTCACATTTCTTCAGTGGAGCAAAGAAATGGTTTGCAGTTCACAAACACATCCTTCTGAACCAATGTCAGCATTTCCTCAGCTGAAGGGGGAAAGTTCCCTCTCTGCACAAAGAATAAGGAAGGAATGAACGAGTTCACCTTGGCTTCAACGAAGAATTTGTCTGGTCACACCATATAATACTGTCACCAGAATTTCCATGCCCAGATAGCAGTCAGAGACACACCTGCGTGAACTCTAAAATCTGGTGCAAGTTGGAAACTGAGTCCAAATCTCTGCTGCAACAATCAAAACACAAACCTCCTCTGAACTTACCCTCATTAAGGATTCTTTTTAACTCATATAAAGACTTACTGTTACTTTAGACACACTCTACCTTACACAGCATGCTACCTAGAGTGAGACTCACTCATTCTTTGTTGAATAGGCATTTACCTCTTCATATAATCTGTAATACTTTTATGTAATTTCTGTGTTCCACACAGGGCTTGACATTAGCACGGGCCGCTAGCCAAATACCAGTGGAACCTGACATATGCTTGTAACTCAAGTCACTCTTACCCGCCACTTTTGAAGATGGGATGTTAAGTTTGGGAGTCATCTCAAAAGACAACCAAAGTTAACCAATGTCAATATGATACAAGTTAAATACTAATGGTTCAGTCCTGAGTGGCTAGTAACTTGGGAAAACACTGCTGGTTGGAGAGCACAGACATTAAAGCGTAGTGGCACTCCTGGTAGAAACACTGAAAAGACTACAGCTGGCACGTTTTATGACCCGAGTCCCAAATGCAGGTCACATGGTACTTTGTTAGCTGGTGGCTAAAGCTGTGCTCTATGATTGGCCATTTTAAAATGTCAGCTGTAGTCTTTTCAGTGCTTCTATCAGGAACATGCAATACATAGTACTGTTGCAGGTGATGCAGGCCTACTCAGGCTGGAAGTGTCAGTCACCTGGTCAAAGCCTGATGTACTAGCACTGTCATTATGGAAACTATTTCAAGGTGAAAATTTTAGTGTTGCTTCAATGTCAAGCCCTACATCCACGAGTAATCAGCTTTAATCTCGATTGTGAGGGAGTGTACCACCTAGTGGTTAAAAGACTAAACTACAAGCTGAAAAAGCACATTTTCAATGTTTAATCATAGAAATCCAAACTGTACCCTAACATCTGAATGTGGCATCTCTAGCAAAGTCTTAAAAAGTATGATTTCAAGATTTGTGTTTTAATGTGTGTATGTGAGGCTGAGCATTTTTGAATTACTTTTTTTTAAAATTTGTGCAGCTAGTTGTTACCCAGCCTGTAATAAAAATTATATGCAAGACTATGTGATTGTCTTTTTAATGGAAATTCAAATCCAGTCCACTTTTTTAGGATATACAGTAGTATGGAGTAATTTGGCCACCCCTTGACAAATAGCAAATTTTTTTTAAATTTTAATTACATATGTGCCCATTATTTTGAACATGCACAGTTGCTCATTTGTTCAATTTATGAAATCAAAAGGAACTGTGCATTAATGCTTTTTTTTTTTTTTGTTACTTATTTGTACCCGTAGGTAGATTTGGTTTGCAGTCTGGTGACAAGCCACCGGCTGCTGGTCGCTGCGTGCGCGAGCGCCCGAAACCTACATGTTTTTGGTATGCGGGAGGAAACCGGAGAAATCCCGGAGTAAACCTACGCAACACGGGGAGAACATGCAAACTCCACACAGCTCACTGTTGGTCGGGGGCTGGGATCGAACCCACGATCTCATGATCCCCGCGATCCCCCGGCCGAGGGTGAAACTGTGCTGCCACAGTGCTAAACTACTGTGCCACCGTGCAGCCGGCAATATTTTATATACTGTATATTTTCATATTTATATTTTATGCTTGCTGGCAATATTGTAATTTACCCCTTATTCCTACAGTGACTGTACATGCATGTTTTCAATTACAAAAATATGCTATTTATCAAGGAGTGGCCACTTTTGCATACTATTGTATCTTTGGCTTTCCTTTTTTCACCAATGACTGATCACTTTCAGAATAGGTAGTTCTGTCTCAGTGACTTTTGTGAAACAGCGTAGAAGTCTGACAGTCTATCGGCTCACCACAGATCCAGGTTGACTGCCAGGTAGATTGAAGAGCAAGCCCTCACCCATCCAATTCCACCCTTCTCTAAATATGGTCAAAATCTACATGTAGGATCAAGGACTCAAGAGGACGATCGCCCGTATGCTAAATTATTGGCTTCAAATTTGCACTACACAAACCGATGGGTAATATCACAATTGCTACATCTGTGCTTGTGCTGCAATTGGAAGTCAAAATTCAAAGTTCAAATGGTGTCACTTCCATACTGACCACATTCCGGAACCAGGCTGCAGAAAACCCAGACTCTCATTAGCTAATGTAAGCAACGCCAACTGAAAACAACAAATATTACATTTTACACCCCTGTTGAGGCACAGGGCATAGGTGCAGCCACCTTGGATTTTGATCTGAGTACCAATATGCAGTGACAACAAACAACAGTGTGACTTCAACTGTGAATTTATTGATAACAGTGGTCCAATAAATAGTTTCACAGTCTAACCAATGAATAGCTCAGAACTGCTCCGCATCAGTGCCTTGCGTCCCATGTTAGAGTCACCTGTCATTTAACACTAAACCAGATCAGACAGATGTTAACGTGCCCCTTCAGGACTCAGAGGAAAAAGGTGGGCTAACAGGGAGCCAGAGTGTGTTTCCAAACTAAGAGGAAGAATGCATGTATTTGTGTCTTAATACCAAAGTGTCAGTGGCAACAGGGAAAGATGCTTGACATGCTTTACAGACGTTAACGGGTCAAAGATTAAGGAAAGCAATAAACGAGCAAATTATTTCTTCTTTCCCAAATGACTGTTTCAACACTACAACTATCTGTAAGATGTCCGAATGTTTTATCAGGAATTCAAATTTAAAATGCACCTGATTCTGTTTTTGAAATGTAACATGGCTGCTACTGAAGACACAATCTTCTACCGACACTTGGATTTTAGAGCCAGTTTAAAATGGGCCTCTGTTCTGTCCTCTCAGTGAGCATGGGGCCTCCCACGACCTCTGCCCCTGCCAGCTCCACCCATAGGTCCATCCACGCTACTGCGGGGGTTCTTGATAGTCTCATCCACTGACAGGATGAGACAAGCTGCCTCTGATGCTGCCGTCAGGGCATTGATCCGCACTATTGATGGTTCCCAGACACATGCGGCAAAGTTGTCTGCGATATCCTCTTTGTTGATGTCCACGCCGCACCACATGCCACCCTGAGATGAAATTATAAAATACATTAGGCACAGCTCCAGGGGACTGAAAACTCTCCTGTATTTATCTCACATGCCATTATTGTCCAATCCAACTTTATTTCTAAAGCACTTTAAAAACAACTACAGCTGACAAAGTGCTGAACATCAGGAATAAATAAAATGTGAAAGATATGCAAGACATAAAAATAAATAAAAGACAACAAAATACAGCTAAAAAAGTATAAAATAAGACAGGTAAAAATGACAATCATATAATAAAAGCAATAAAACAAGTAAAATCAATGTATCATGCTGGGTTGAAGCCCAAGGAGTAAAAATGGAGTTTAAGATGAGTTTTAAAAATGGACATTATTGTACCTGTGCATGTTTGGCGCGCAGTTTGTTCAGGATGTTGGTGGCATCAAAGCCGGCGTTGTCACACAGCTGTCTGGGGATGACCTCCAGGGCTTTGGCATATGCTCCGATCAACAGCTGCTGTTTTCCAGGGATGGTCCTGGAGTAATCCCGCAGGTACTTGGACAGCTCCATCTCTATGGCTCCTCCACCTGCTACGATGGTGTCATTCTGGAAATGAAGAGATGCAGCCACTTTACTACAGACACCATGTACAGATGGACTGACAAAATAAATAATGATACTTTAAAAAACAAATGTCTGAAAAATTCATAAACTTTTGAAGGATTTTTAAAGAATTTATTTGCAAATTATGGTGGAAAATAAGTATTTGGTCAATAACAAAAGTTCATCTCAATACTTTGTTATATACCCTTTGTTGGCAATGACAGAGGTCAAACGTTTTCTGTAAGTCTTCACAAGGTTTTCACACACTGTTGCTGGTATTTTGGCCCATTCCTCCATGCAGATCTCCTCTAGAGCAGTGATGTTTTGGGGCTGTCGCTGGGCAACACGGACTTTCAACTCCTTCCAAAGATTTTCTATGGGGTTGAGATCTGGAGACTGGTTAGGCCACTCCAGGACCTTGAAATGCTTCTTACGAAGCCACTCCTTTGTTGCCCGGGCGGTGTGTTTGGGATCACTGTCATGCTGAAAGACCCAGCCACGTTTCATCTTCAATGCCCTTGCTAATGGAAGGAGGTTTTCACTCAAAATCTCACGATATATGGCCCCATTCATTCTTTCCTTTACACGGATCAGTTGTCCTGGTCCCTTTGCAGAAAAACAGCCCCAAAGCATGATGTTTCCACCCCCATGCTTCACAGTAGGTATGGTGTTCTTTGGATGCAACTCAGCATTCTTTCTCCTCCAAACACGACAAGTTGAGTTTTTACCAAAAAGTTCTATTTTCAGGGATGGCAACAGGAAATTCTGATTTCAGCTGAAATCTAATTTGGTCGATTGACTTACGGGGGGGCCGGGGGAGCGCAGCCCCCCTGAAGCTGGGAGGTTTTCAGTAAAACAGAAGTAATTTAGACTGAAAAAAATGATTAAAAAAATGAAATACTAGACTTAGATAAATCATTAAATTTAATGAAAAGTTAACTTACTTTTTCTTCAATGTTGTCTCACTGTCTTTAGTCCAACATATTTAACAGTTCTATTAGAGTTTTTTACACTATTTACACTGGTCACCAAGTCACTTCTAATGTGAAACTTTCTTCCTTTTGGCAGCAAGCTGTGTCAGTCTCTGAACTTTGAACTTCATCTCCTTTTCTGGTTTCTTCAGAAACTGTCCGAGTGTTTCTGTTACCTCATTGAACTTTGAGCCAATTTTCACCTTTACTGTCACTTCGCTCCCCGAAGCTCCTGGGTTTTTATGATTTTTAAGTACCAGAACTGTGCTTACATGACATAAAGCAAACAGCTGAATGCCACTTATTACTGTATAATATTGACTTATGTTCCAAGAAGATAGCATTCCTAAACTAGAAAAGCACTCAGAGCGCATCACTCCGCCAAGGCTCCTTCCGTTTGTCATGGATCAACTCCAAAATGTAATGGGTTTGTGTGTAGGCCTATAGCCACTTGTGGTGAAAATTGCATCAAAGTCTGTCCATCAGTTTTGGAGTATTACTGCTAACACACTGTGAGAAGATAAGCGCCTTGGCTGAGGTATGCATTCTCAGATCATCACCAAAATATAATGGGTTCCTCTCTAGCCCAAGAACCACCTCTGGTGAAAATTTTATCCAAATCCATCCAGTAGTTTTTGTGTAATCCTGCTGCACAAATACAAAAAAGCCCTTGGTGGAGGTATGCACTCTCAGATCATCACCAAAATCTAATCATCTGTTTCCCGTGCCATTGCACACCTTTCCTGAAAATTTCATGAAAATCCGTCCATCACTTTTCCTTACTAACAAACACAGACAGACAAACCAACGCCGATGAAAACATAACCTCCTTGACGGAGGTAAATATTCCAACAAGCATTATCCATCACATGCTTTAACACTTGATCAAATCAAAATCAGTTAATTTTATCTATTCCATAATAGAAATAAAATTCCAACATACCATTACTTTTTATAATTTCAGCATTCATTTCAGATCACCAGTTTCAATCTCCATTGAGTCTTGAGCAGCTCATTTTCCTCCCTTGCGCAGCCCAGCTCAAACAGCCTTGTACGCTGCACTCAAACGGAAACCGGCGGACAGAGTCGACTGGACTCCTGAACGGGAGCAGGCGTTCTGAGGTTAAAACAGCGCTCATTACCCACGTCTCGGACATGGGCATAGCGGCCGTCGTGAGCAATGCGTTGCCAGTTCTTGGCAGCCGCTCACCTTTTTTTTAAGCAGGTCTTTGCACGACAGTGAGCGTAAATACAGCGTGTTCGACAGAGAGTTAATGGCTCTCTACCTGGCATACGCCACTTCCGGTTCTGGCTGAAAGGGCACACTTTAAGTGCGTTCATGGACCACAAGCCGCTAACGTACTTAACGTACATATAATATAAAAATAAAGCGGAATTCGGTGAATTACTGGAAAAATCACATCCCTGAGAACAAGCCGAAATGAATTTTTGACAAAGCATACGAGCCATTTGATTGGTCCAATCGTTTGCAACTATCCAATCGCAGGGCTGTTTACAATACAGCAGTAGCTTGAGTACATCCGGGTTATCGCGAGACTTCGGGGAAGCGCCGAGCGCGTATGTTTTTTTCCCCCCAAACTTTATTGAGAACAAGGTAAAGGTACAAAATTATGACATAGATAATGATAAAATCGGCGGAAATCCGCGGATCGGCGGAAAATTGCCATCCCTGTATTTTGGTTTCATCTGACCATATGACATTCTCCCAATCCTCTTCTGGATCATCCAAATGCTCTCTAGCAAACTTCAGACGGGCCTGGACATGTACTGGCTTAAGCAGGGGGACACGTCTGGCACTGCGGGATTTGAGTCCCTGGCGGCGTCGTGGGTTACTGATGGTAGCCTTTGTTACTTTGGTCCCAGCTCTCTGCAGGTCATTCACTAGGCCCCCCCGTGTGGTTCTGGGATTTTTGCTCACCATTCTCGTGATCATTTTGACCCCACGGGGTGAGATCTTGCGTGGAGCCCCAGATCGAGCGGGATTATCAGTGGTCTTGTATGTCTTCCATTTTCGAATAATTGCTCCCACAGTTGATTTCTTCACACCAAGCTGCTTACCTATTGCAGATTCAGTCTTCCCAGCCTGGTGCAGGTCTACAATTTTGTTTCTGGTGCCCTTTGACAGCTCTTTGGTCTTGGCCATAGTGGAGTATGGAGTCTGACTGTTTGAGGTTGTGGACAGGTGTCTTTTATACTGATAACGAGTTCAAACAGGTGCCATTAATACAGGTAACGAGTGGAGGACAGAGGAGCCTCTTAAAGAAGAAGTTACAGGTCTGTGAGAGCCAGAAATCTTGCTTGTTTGTAGGTGACCAAATACTTATTTTCCACCATAATTTGCAAATAAATTCTTTAAAAATCAGACAATGTGATTTTCTGGATTTTTTTTCCTCATTTTGTCTCTCATAGTTGAGGTATACCTATGATGAAAATTGGAGACCTCTCTCATCTTTTAAGTGGGAGAACTTGCACAATTGGTGGCTGACTAAATACTTTTTTGCCCTACTGTAGGTCAGGGTCCCAAGCTGAACCTGTGTAGCAAGTTTGGTGACCCTAGCTTTTTTTGTTGTTGAGATATAGCTTAAATGGCATTTTGACCTTGACTTGTTGTATTCCTAAAGATAATCTTACCCATAGTCACAGTTCAGGATCTCGGGGTGAACCTGTGTACCAAATTTGGTGACCCTAGCTTTACTCTTTGTATAGTAATAGGGCATAGGGAATGTCAACCTTGACATGTGACCTTTTGCCCCAAAACTCCTGCAAAAATCACCCAATCAGTGCCAAACTGCAATAATTAGTGTATATATCAAACCCTGGTGCCTAACTTTTAAAACAATTGGAACAAAACTGTAGGAGGAGTTAATTTCACAAAAGTGGGACAGACGGACGGACAACCCCATGACATAATCCTCCTTTGATCTTTGCCCAAAGGATTTCCAACCCCTTTGGTCTTTGACCGGCGGGGGATTAAAAATAAACTTGTTTCTTTTAATATATTTGTTTTTCCTGTGATGTTTTCAGAGATCAGACTGTCCTTTGCAATTTACTGACTGATTCTTAAAAATGATAAAGTTTACTAGGTGTTATTTATACTAATGTCCATAGTACATATATTCCAATGATCTAAATTTTAATCAGTTACAGTTTAAGAGTGTAGTTTTAGAATGAAAATCTCAAACTTGCAGAAATACCTTGAAAAGGAGAACCCTGAATTTATTCAGGCCATAAGCTGCACATTGGTTTTGTATCATATCGGCTGATCAGTACATCACTATTTATAAAAGAAAATAGTGTTTCTTTCTACAGATACACTGTTTAAGAAAAAAACTGACTTACCTTGATGGCTCTGCGTACAATCATGATGGCGTCATGCAGCGACCGCTCCGTCTCCTCTGTGAACTGCTCTGCTCCGCCCCTCAGAATGATGGTGCATGTCTTTGCCTTCGGGCAGCCCTTAAAGAAGTTGTACCTACCCGAGGAAACAAATACGACGAATGTGTGATCATCTCACATGATCCTACTATTCAATAATGAATTAGAAAATAACCAGGTAGTGAGATGACTGACAACAGAGATGTCTATAGTATGATTATACAATAATAAAAAAAGAATGAAAATACTAACTAGTGATCATACGGTGGGGCAAAAAAATATTTAGTCAGCCACCAATTGTGCAAGTTCTCCCACTTAAAAAATGAGAGAGGTCTCCAATTTTCATCATAGGTATACCTCAACTATGAGAGACAAAATGAGAAAAAAAATCCAGAAAATCACATTGTCTGATTTTTAAGGAATTTATTTGCAAATTATGGTGGAAAATAAGTATTTGGTCACCTACAAGCAAGAAAGATTTCTGGCTCTCACAGACCTGTAACTTCTTCTTTAAGAGGCTCCTCTGTCCTCCACTCGTTACCTGTATTAATGGCACCTGTTTGAACTCGTTATCAGTATAAAAGACACCTGTCCACAACCTCGAACAGTCAGACTCCAAACTCCACTATGGCCAAGACCAAAGAGCTGTCAAAGGACACCAGAAACAAAATTGTAGACCTGCACCAGGCTGGGAAGACTGAATCTGCAATAGGTAAGCAGCTTGGTGTGAAGAAATCAACTGTGGGAGCAATTATTAGAAAATGGAAGACACACAAGACCACTGATAATCTCCCTCCATCTGGGGCTGGGTATATAACAAAGTATTGAGATGAACTTTTGTTATTGACCAAATACTTATTTTCCACCATAATTTGCAAATAAATTCTTTAAAAATCAGACAATGTGATTTTTCTGGATTTTTTTTCCTCATTTTGTCTCTCATAGTTGAGGTATACCTATGATGAAAATTGGAGACCTCTCTCATCTTTTAAGTGGGAGAACTTGCACAATTGGTGGCTGACTAAATACTTTCTTGCCCCACTGTATACTGTAAATGCAATTCATTATTATTATTATTATTATTAACAGACAGAGAAATGACAGCAAGAACAATATGACTACATAATATGACTACATAATAATAATAATACTGTCATAATTGTATTGACCATACATTGGGCTGGGCAATTCCACCTTAAATAAACATCATTGTTTAGTCAATCTTTCAGGTCGGTTTTCTGTTTGTTTGTTTTTTCTCCTCTCTTCTCCATTACAGTTTACTGACAAGGGTCATAATTTTTACACAACATTACACAATAGTGTGGTATCATACCATTTCTTTGCAGTTATCAACTATAAATTCACATAGTATCCATATTATCTACCGCAACAAATTTGCACTGCTGCTACTTTTCCACCGGCCCTGTGTCTCTGAGATGAGCGCGATCGGGATCATGCCGGGCAGAATACATTATTTCAGGGACATGTTGCTGCATTTAAACACGGTTGATGCAGCGTCTGTGATTGAGTCTAAGCCGCAACTGCCGGACTTTATTTTGAGAGACGTTCATGGACACAGCAGTGAAAAGAGAGACGGGAGAAGGAAGCGCGGAAAGCGTGGAGGCATGAAATTACGCCTGAGAAGACGTCAGTTTGGTAACATTCCTCTTCCTTCTATGATTTTTGGGAACGTACAATCTCTGAGGAACAAGGTGGATGAAATTCAAGGGAATGTACGCTACCAGAAGGACTTTAAGAACTGCTGTGTCATGGCTTATACCGAGTCTTGGCTTACTGCGCATGACCGGGACGCGGACCTGTGGATTGATGGCTTTGGAGCCCCACTCCGCTCTGATTGGCAGGAAGAGGTTACGGGAAAACGTCAGGGAGGCGGCGTATGTTTACATATTAATAAGCAGTACTGCACATCTGTCACGGTCAGAGAGCGCATCTGTACACCCGATGTGGAGCTTCTGTCTGTGTCACTACGCCCCTTTTATTTGCCTCGCGAGTTCCCCCAACTTTTTATCACAACTGTGTACATCCACCCGAGGGCAGACGCTGACTCCGCCTCCAGCACCATCTTTGATGTGGTGCAGCGGCTGCAGTCAATTTCTCCAGAGGCGCCAAACTTTATTCTTGGGGATTTTAACCATGTTTCTTTAAAGAAGACACTTAAAAACTTTTATCAGTATGTCTCCTGCCCAACCAGGCGAAAAAAGACATTGGACCTGTGCTATGGATCCATTGAGAGGGCCTATAAATCACTCCCCCTTCCTCCTTTAGGATCCTCAGATCACAACTGTGTACATTTGCTGCCCACATATAAAACTGCTCTCAGAAGAGGCAAGGTGGAGACCAGAGACATTGATGTGTGGACAGAAGATTCAGTGCACAGCCTCCAGGAATGCTTTGACTGTACAGACTGGGAGATGTTCACACTGTCCTGCGGGGATGATTTGGACTCTTTGGTGGACGTCACATGCTCATACATGGCTTTCTGTAAAAATACGATCGTTCCATGTAAACGTGTCAAAATATATCCCAACAACAAGCCATGGGTTACAAAGTCAGTTAAATCCTGCTTACAGAGGAAAGCACTTGCCTTTAAACAGGGGTCTGTTTCTGAGCTACAGGTTGCCACAAAAGAGCTGAAGGCCGAAATTTTAAGAGCAAAACAGAATTATAAATCAGAATTGGAAAGCAAGATGGCAACAAAGAAACTTGGTTCAGCCTGGGCCAGTATGAAAACTATTGCAGGCCTTCAGAGCACAGAACGTAGTAATCGTGTGTTTTTAGATGGTTTTAATTCAGATACAGAGCTGGCTAATGCTCTTAATTGTTTTTATGGTTGTTTTGACTCCTTTGATTTTAGCACTGAAACCCAAGATTTGAAACAGAAACTCAAAGACAATCAGCACTTTAATATTGAGGTGCAGGATATTAAAGGGGAGTTCTGCGCTGTAAAAGTGAACAAAAGTCGGGGCCCTGATAATATATGTGGGCGCTTGGTAAAGTCCTGTGCACATGAACTGAGTCCTACATTTGATTACATTTTCAATAAGTCCTTACAGACACAACATGTGCCTAAGATCTGGAAAGAAGCCGTGGTTGTTCCCGTTCCAAAATCCAGCTGTCCTAAAACGGTAAACGACTTTAGACCAGTTGCTTTGACTTCAATTTTAATGAAAATTTTTGAAAAACTGGTCAGATGTGAGGTCCTAAAGCAGACTGAGCATGCATTGGATCCTCTGCAGTTTCCCTATAGGCCTCACAGAGGAGTGAAGGACGCCACTGTTACTCTGTTTAACATGCTTTTTAAACATCTGGAATTTAATGGGACACACGCCAGGCTTTTATTTGTGCACTTTTCCTCCGCCTTTAATACAATCCAACCTCATATTTTAGTTGAAAGGCTCCTGCAACAATTTTTTTCCCACAATATTTTTTATTGAACCTTTTTTTTTTACAAACATAACACAAACAAACAAACACTAACACTAAAGTAATTAAAAAAAATGTACTAAAAACACCAACAACCACTAACAAAGACAGGTCTTCAACAATGCTCCTCTGTTTAGTCTAGGCAATCCATTACATAAGTATACATATTATACATTCACCAGTTTGGAATTTACAAGGTCCACACACATCATTCACCTTCTGCTTCAAATGTTATGTTTAAATTCTTTACATAATCAATGAAAGGTCTCCATATATTCTCAAACACAATTTCCTTTGATTTCAGTATGTATGTTATTCTTTCTAGTGGAAGGTTTGTTAACATCTGTCTTAACCACTGAGTCACATCTGGACTATGAGTCTTTTTCCACAATAGTGCAATACATTTTTTGGCGTTAAGCAAGCTGAGGTCTATGAATGCTCTTTCACTTTTATTAAAGTTATGCTTTTCTGGATGCAGACCCAACAAAAACAATTTAGGATTCAATATGATTTGTTTTGAAATTATTTTTTCAATTGTTACCCTCACCTCTTCCCAAAACATTCTAATTTTTCTACACTCCCATAAACAATGAAATAAGGTTCCTTTACTTTCCATACATTTTGTGCACATATCTGGTATGTTTTTGTTATATCTATTTATCTCCACCGGTGTAACATACTCCTGCAACAATTTGATTTGAGCAGTAATCTGGTGGGTTGGATTCTGGATATCTTAACCAACAGGACGCATAGAGTAAGGGTCAATGGTACATTGTCTGACCTAAAGTGCTCTTCTACTGGCTCTCCTCAGGGGTGTGTGTTGTCACCACTACTCTTAATCCTGTACACAAACATGTGTCGGAGCAGACATGACAACAGACACATTCTAAAGTATGCTGATGATTCAGTTATTGTCAGTCTCCTCCAGGATGGTGAGAGTGGCCACGGCCCAGTAGTTGATGATTTTGTTCACTGGTGTGAGGATTCCTACCTGCAGCTGAATATGACAAAAACTAAAGACATGATTATTGACTTTAGGAGGAAAACTCCCAGGCACAAAGTCACCGTACTAAAAGGCCAGACCACCGAATGTGTACAATCCTACAAATATCTTGGGACGATTATTGATAGTAATTTAAACTTTGAAGAGAACTGTGAAAGGGTGTGCAAAAAGGGTCAGCAACATTTGCATTGCTTGAGAAAACTTGCACGCTTCCAAATTGACCGAACCATAATGACAATGTTTTATCAGGCTTTTATTGAATGTTTTATCCTTTTCTTTAGTGTCATGGTTTGGTCAGATAAAACTGAAACAGAGGAAATCCTTGGATCAGGTAGTTAGATGGTCCAGTCGTTTGCTTGGTGAGACACAACTGAGCCTGACATCCCTGTACACCAGACAAGTACAGAGGATGGCTACCTCCATTTTAAATGATGACTCCCACCCTTTGCACTGCAACTTTCAGCTTCTTCCCTCAAGACGGAGGTATGCTGTCCCAAAAAGTAAAACCCAGCACTACAAAAACAGCTTAGTTCCTGCTGCTGTCCAAGAGTTGAACAAGTTGTAACAATATATTGCACATAATTTAGGTACCTATTTATTAAGTCCATTTTATATTTACTTATTTTTGTAGGATGTTATTTGGGTTCTAAATATTTTATTGGGTTTTAGACCTTTGAGTTTTTAACCTCTTTGACTAGTTAACTTTTTAATATGACCCTTCTCTCTTACCTCTGGGTTTTCTCTCATCTCTTTGTCTTTATACCCTGATTGATTGAGCCTTGAGCCTTGAGTATTTTTTATCATGTTTATAGTCAGCTTCATGTGTGCCTGTGTTTGTGTCTATGTTGAATGTAATTGTGGCTTGTAAATATGGATGTCACCAGACTGCAAAACAAATCTACCTACGGGTACAAATAAAGGAACCTGAACCTGGTATCATACCATTTCTTTGCAGTTATCAACTACAAATTCACATAGTATCCATATTATCTTCCGCAACACACTTGTAAGACATATGACCATGACAAAGGCACAAGCGCTCTCCTGGCACGCCGACAGATGCGGACATGTTCCTCCAAGTGTTTGCCTTCAAATTTTGATCCCGATATCCTTTTAGTGTCAGAACGAAGAGTAGCGGGTTGTTTGATGCAGCAAAGTTCAGCCCCTCTCAACTGGTTGAAAACCCCCTAGTAATGTTATTTTACTTTTGTTTGTTTATTTTTTGTAGTAATTTATTTTTATTTCAATTTATGTTGCATTTTTGCCTTTATGTCACCTGTCTCTTTTTGCTGTCTGGTATTCTGTATGTATTCAATTGCTCAACTTTGCCATTTCTGTGCTGTATATTGTTACTGTTACGAAAATTTAAAAAAAAAAAAAAAAAAGTTCAGCCTCTCCACCGTCCGTCACCTGCCGTTGTCGTCTTCCTGTATTGACGTCCTACGTCCCACCCTTCCTTAATTCTGATTGGCCGCTTAGAAAGGTCTGACATTGACAAGCGCAGCTGTACAGCAGTCTGACAAAGTGAACTTTTTTCAGCCCTGAGCACTGCGACAAAAAGCGGCCACCGCGCAAACCGTTTCAGCACCAAGGGCACTCAGCGCTGTGAAGGCGGGACTACATCTATCTATAAATGCAAACAATCTGTGTGTGTGTGTCTGACTGTTGTATCTCTTGAACTGTTCGTCAGACTGGCCTGAGATTTTACACATGCTTTGCTAAGCTTACGAAGGTGTGCAGCCCAGAGTTTGGAGTTGCTCAGTCAAAATATGCAATTTTTATCAATAAAAGCTGAGCCACCGCTCTGTCACTGCTCTGTCTCTTCATGCGCTTCAGTGTGTGCGGGGTGTCGGATTGACTCCGTGCTGATTGGATAATACGCGGCATCACGGCCATACTGATTAGATAATACACGGCATCATACGCAGCATCATGACCAGTCACCACAGCACTTCGCAAACAAAAAACGGAAGTGAAAAGCGACAAATTTGACAAGAAAGAGAGAATAGTGAAGATGTAATGCTTAATAAATCATACTGTAATGCTGCCGTGATTGTATACGTCTAAAGGATAGTTCGGGGAATGCTAGCGGGGACCCAGGGTCTGTCTTCTCCAACACTGGGGCGGAACGCATCCTTCGCATTAAAGCAAGCCCAGCCCACCCGGTTGGTGGTAGACGGGAGTCCCTTTGCAGGACCACTACTCGCCGTTGCCGATGGCGCTCCTCTCGGTGTGCTCACATGGCTATCTAAAAATTAAATTAATAATAATACCACCATGATCATATCATATGTGGCCACATGCACAATTTGACTAAACGATGACCGTCACCAAACTGGACGCAAAAATGCTCAAATAACAAAATAAATAATTTTTATTTAAATATTTACAGAAAACTGGACAACACTGATGCAACAATTGCAGCCAAATGGGTCATTCTGCTGTGTATAATAAGGTTGGGTGTTTTGTACTTATAATATTGCTAAAATACGAAAGGATGCACTAGAAGGGGTCTCAAATATTTGTAAATGTGTCCTGTTATAGTACTGCATGAGTTCATTGACAACAGACTACAATACTACACATATACACTAAAACAATTATGACTGAACAACTCCCATTCCCCAAAGTGCAAGATACAACACCTATGAATATAAGTCATAAAAGATCAGACAAAAAAGATAAACAAGGGTTTCGAAACAGTTACTAATATTGGATGTCCCATTCATTTTCAGTAATTCTGTAACTAATATTCACACAATCAAATAAATCTCAGTGCCGTTCAGTCCCTTTTATATTTGTCAAAGTCTAACATGTGATTGTCTACATATAGGCTACACCTCTTTGTATTCCACTTTCAAACATAGCCTACATTTGGGTCTGTAAAGCCTAATTGGGATACCTGTTTTCAGACAAGAATACTTGCGTTCTATGGGCATGCACTAGTAGAGAATGAAAAGAAAATAGTCACCCACAGCAGGAAAAATGAGTTTAGTGGACACGCCCCCTAATACTTTTTCTGCAGTGTTTGGCTTCTGGTTTGCCGAGGCGCGCGGCTATATCCTCGGCAACCAGTTACGTGCATTACGTCCACTCAGTTACGTGCATGGCACATGGCCACGCACGTAACTGAGTGGACACGTCTTAAAGTGGCAGTACATGAAAAGAGCCAGATTAACATATAAAATAATGTTCAAAAAATTGCTGCATCCACATCGTGAACCGAATCCCCACCAAAATCTAATCATCTGTTCCCTGTGTCATGACACACCTTTCCCGAAAATTTCATCAACATCTGTTCATAACTTTTTGAGTTATGCTGCTAACAGGCAACATTACCTCCGTCCTCCCTTGGAGGTAATAAGCTTATTTCTTACTTCTTCAATTGGGTTTATTGTTTTTGAAGAATAACCTTAAAATATCTTGTTTTGAAATTCTGTTTTTTTATCATTATGTTGCAGTTTGATTAATTAAAGTAGTCCGTGTCAGCAAAACAAAGCCATCATGCACTTTAAATAATGAAATGTTTATATATAGCACACTCCTACTACAGTTTATTTTTTAATGTATATTTCTTTTTCTTCCTGACAATAAAGACAGGACAGATGAAAATAAAAAGAACTGATGCCGGCTATTGGCCCAAAATTTCATTTGTACAATATGCAGCCGTTATATCAGACCTTATATTAACTCTTTAACTTGCCGGCTGTCATAAAACATGTGCGTCACCTGCTGCCTATGTCGCGCCTGTCACGTGATGTCCCCCACAAGCACAGAAAACACAGTTGTAACAAGCATTTCACATCACAAGGTGTCAGACACGAATAACTTGCTGCTCTTTACTGGAGGACTTCACACAAACGAGCTGCCTCAAAACATCATTTCTGGAAACGCGACGAAGAGAATGTAAACAAAGGGTCCATCGCAGCATATATTTCTACACGGAGGAAGAGTTTGCTCCACATTTTGCCAACTATGATTCTATAAAGAGATTATTTAGCTTCTGAAGGGAAATATTTACATTTTGTGACAGCAGAAGATGGTCCGGAGCATGTACACTTTCGTCTGCCATCGACGCAGCTGCATGTGATGACAGAGAACAACAGCGCCGGTTCAGCAGCGTAATGTAACCGAAATTGAGGTGGAATAATTCATAAGATAAATGTGAGAGTTTCTGGATGTGGGAGAGAAAGCAAAAATGACTGGCAGAAGACGAAATATGGGCCGTGGATGATGAAAATGGACGAATGAAGACACAACGAGCAGTAGGTCTGACCAGTTTTTATCGATTTGTGTACA
Organism: Pholidichthys leucotaenia; assembly: GCA_020510985.1. Lineage (NCBI taxonomy): Eukaryota > Metazoa > Chordata > Actinopteri > Cichliformes > Pholidichthyidae > Pholidichthys > Pholidichthys leucotaenia. The sequence goes on along the minus strand of CM035836.1, from coordinate 201,863,266 downwards.
TTCTACTGATTTTCTGGTTCATATACTTTGAAGACAAAAAAAAAAACGGTGACAAAAAACAAAACCATCCTTTGTGTAAATATGTCCAAAGTCCACTTTTGACCAAAAGTTACGTAATTCGATACGGCTGCTGTTGCATTATGCAAATTAGATGCATAAATTTACTCCCATCTCAAACTTTGGATCATATTCTACATCTTTCTAATTGACAGTAAGCCAATACCTCTTACCACATTCAAGTTAGAGCCTTTGGAATTTGTCATATCTAAACTGAATATTTTCTTGAAAAAAGTCTTGACCGCCAGAGGGAGGTGAGCTGACAGGAGCACTGCTGTGCCATAGGCGGGTGGGGGGGGGGGGGGGGGTTTACAATGAAATCTAAATGGAAATCTCGAACAATCTAACACTTTGCATGTATTAGTGGAACACTCCTACATCTGTGTTGGAGTAGGACTTTTCTGTCAATGGGTCACTTCATATAAAATTGTCTCTTACCTCTCTCCTCCAACCTGGACCTCCTCAAAGAGTTCACACTGTCCCAGGACGCTGTCTGTCAGAGCACCCACAGATGTCTGAATGGAGCCTCCACAAGCCTGTTAGTCACAATACACAGTCAAGTAATATGGTTTCAAGCTTTAAACATCAGCATCTCCGAAGTCTGATGTTGTTACACCCAAGCCAAATCCAACAGGCTAAACAAAAATTTTTACCACCTGCACTCCATGGACTATATGTAACCATAGCTCTACCTGACAAACCAAAAACTCATTTTCTTAATCTTAAAATACATGTGAAGGGGATAGATTAAAGATGGGGTGTATTCAGTGTGTTTCTGTATGCCTCACCATCATGGTCCTCTTCAGGTCCTCCTCCTGCACCCTGCCAGCACAGAACAGGTCTCTGTCAGCAAAGTACTGCGTGGCCACATCACCGATGGGCAGCTTGGACAAAACCACCTTGGCTCCGGACTGATAGATCTTCTCCAGTTTGTCATATAAGATGTCCCACTCTGCGTCTACGATGGCCTGGTAGTCCTGAAGGAGAGGGTAAAAGAAAAAAGCTAGAGGTCCAAGAAAAGGAAAATTGACAAATTTGGAGAGAAACTGAGTTTGGTGCAGCCCTGCCATACCTCCACAGACTTGACGCGGACCTCGGCGTTGTCCTTCTCAGCCTTCAGCTCCAACTCCACATTGAGCAAAGCAATCTTTGGGTTTTCATAGCGTTTGGGCTGCATCTCAAAGCCGGCATAAGAGAAGGTTTTCTTGAATGCAACGCCAGAGATCAGCTGGGAGTCCTGGCAATATTTTAAAAGGATGGAATTATAATCAAACCACTTCTTTTAAAAATGATATCAGAGTGGAAACATCTGCACACAAACCTCGAGGGCTCCACCCTGGACCTTCTTGATGCCAATCATCTTCAGAGACATCAGCTCGTCCAAAGATATGACGGCATCCACCACCATTTTGGAGAAGAAGTCCTTCTGACCAGCAATCAGTTTGGAGTTTAATGCTGTAGCGGCACACTTCTCCAGCAGCTGTCGCTGCTCTCTGAAACGGAAATCAGCATTAACACATTAGCCTTATTACTATGTTACGGATGGGAAACACCAGAAGTCACTGATCAGTCAAAGTAAGCACTCACTGTTTGTCATCTTTTTTCACAGAGACGGCAATCTCTTTGATCTTATTAACAGCGAGGTTGGTGGCAGTGCGGAACGCTCTGATGATGGTTTGAGGGTGGAGACCCTCCTCCACATATGGCTTCAGCTGCTTCAGGAACTCAGCAGCCAGCAGGGTGACAGAGGTGGTGCCGTCCCCAACCTGGAGAGTCATTGAAAAGATATTGGGTCAGTTAGAAATTCAAAGAACACGTTAAATGTTTGCACTCACACAGAGAAAAAAAATTCAAACACACACCTCAGCATCCTGGGAGCGAGCAATGTCCACCAACGTCTTGGCTGCAGGGTGAACCACGTCAAGCAGTTTCAGGATGGTGGCTCCATCGTTAGAGATTGTAGCCTTACCTTTAAAAAAAAAAAAAAATCATACAGTTGAACAAATGAACTGCAGACTAAATTGTGATCTCTTGCTCTTTTTCTGTCTGTGCCTTCTCACCTCTATTGTCCACCATCAGTTTGTCCATCCCCCTCGGACCCAGAGTGGTCCGGACAGCCTCTGCTATTACCTACGGGAAGAAAGAAAAAAAATAAAAATAAAACAGATGGCAAGGAGTGCTACTAATGTAAATGTTGCACAGAGAAAAGAAACATCCCAAAACAGTGGGGCTGTTGCTCTGACCTGGCAGGCATTGATGTTACTGATGAGCTGAGGGATGCCCTGAGACGTGTCTGTCCCCTCCTTCAGCAGGATAACCGGTGCAGGCTTAAAACAGAGTGGAGGAGAACAAAGATACAGGAAGGAGAAAAAGAAAATTAATAAGCACTCCTCTGCACATCTAAACATATAACCTGGCATCAATACACACTTTGATCCGAGTGCTTTTTTCCCACATCAAGACGCCTACAGCCTTAAATGTTTCTTTAAAACGCTGTCATGATTAAAGCAGTTGGTTTATTCCTTTTATTTATATGTTTGGAGAAAATACGCATCTTCTCATAGAACATGTTTTATAAGAGAAACTCAAAAGCAGTTTAATGACAAGTGAAAGGATTTACTCTCTTCTAAACTCTTTTCCCACTCTGGAACCTCAATTTTAATAAATGAAATAAATGAGATGAATACAAAACTATATGCAAATGTTAACAAATGTGCACTTCTGAGTGTCTGCATACATTTTGTTGTTTTTGTCGCTTAAATATAATACCAAAAATCGGTCTACAGCATGTTAACATACATGCTTGTCAATGTCAATATCATGTGCAAGTCCTTTCATTGGGAAGTACAGTGTGTGTGGCTGATGGGCCCAAAATTACAGTAATTTCGTAAAGTACGAGGGGAATAAATATTTACGCAAAATCGTCCGGAACTGGAAAGTGCTTCTGTAATTTACACACTGGACAAGTGTATAAAGCTATAACAGGTTTGTCCCATTTTGCACATGATGCTGTATGATGGTCAGTGAGCCATCAGACATCAATCAATCAATCAAAAACTTTATTCCAGACTCATGGTCCATCAAAAATAAAATAAACAAGACAGTTGAAACAGTTAATATGAAAAACAATCAAAAAGTTACAAAACAATAAGAAACAACTACTAAAAGAAGTACAAAAACAGTACAGACTTTAAAAAGACTTAAAAAGACTACTGTACCAGTGCCTTCTAAACTGTGACTGACAGCGAATAGAACTGAGCTTAATGCTAGACATGACTTGAATGATTTCATTTCTAGATACATCAAGCCGACATCGAGCTGCCACTGTCAAAAACCGGATGCCTGCTAACAATTCACACATTTGTTACACTAACATTAACGCCACTCACAGTAAATTCATATCAGTCTTGTACATTTTATCATTACGCTTCAAACTAGCTTATCTTCATGCCTCCGTTAGCGTTCATTCATACAAAGAGGCTAAACACAGCACAACAGTCACACCCCAAACCAATGCTAAACGATAACTGCCGAAAGACAAAATGATTCTTCAACGCAATCGATATAACCACACGAACCCCGAGATATCCTTGTTTATTTAGTTTATATTTTACACAGTTTAATACAGACTAGCATCTTCGTTAGCTAGGCAGTGTAAAGGGCCACTGATCCCGGGATCGATGCTAACACAGTTTTGCAAACAAAAAAATGTTTTAAAAAATATTATCTTCAGAAATAACTGATTTATAAGACAGCCGACTGGCGATGGTTCAAGTTTAGATCAATATTAACACTGATGTTTACTAATAAACTGGAGGATGAGAATGGATTTTGCATCACAGTAGAGGAACATAATGCTAACTCACTCACCATCATCTTTACGGGTCCTTCGAGAAGGTTTCGCCCGGCAACATTTCCCACAATGCATTTCGACAGCGAGCTTTCCGAGACAGGTACGGAAGCCAGTTGGAGACTAAATTAAAATGAAAATGTAAACTCGAAATATCATTTCTCAGTAGTATTTCAATTTACCACATTTGCATGTTTTATGATATATGATAACTGACTTAGATTGCATTGAGCCAATTTAAATTTATATCACATTCTCATTTTGTTCAAGTAACAGCAAAACAATAAGCAGATGTGTCCTATTTGATTTTCAGTCATATCCTACACTTCAAAGGCCTGAAAAAGAATTTCATTAGAAATGTATAGTATACAGACAAACAAGACACTTAACCACTTTATTATTGTAAATGCATTGTTTAAAATGTACCAAGCTAAAACTAATAAATAAATAAATAAATAAATAAAGTTTAAAAAAATGAACATACATATAATAACAGAAAGAAGAGATAATTGAAAAAAATAATTGAAACAAATTAAGGGCTTCCTTGTCTTTCAGATGTTTCAGTTAATTACTTAAAAGATGTATTTAATTCTTCGGATGATTTAGGTTTAATATTAAAGTGTGTGAATTTATGCATAGACTTTTATTACTTTCATATAAAATGTTAATAATATTTTAAAGAGCTTTATTGAAATGGAAAACCTACAAAAGATAATAGATAAAAAGGCATGACAGAATATTTTCCATAAAAAACAGAACAAATGAAAAATAAATAAAGAACAATACAATTTAAAGAGTATAAACAGACATACAATGGTGTGAAAAAGTGTTTGCCCCCTTCCTGAGTTCTCATTTTTTTGTATATTTGTTTGTATTTCGTTTATTTGTGTTATCTTTGTCTAATATTTAAATTTGTTTGAAGATCTGAAACATTTAAGTGCAACAAACATACAAAAAAAAAAGAAATCAGGAAGGGGGCAAACACTTTTTCACACCAATGTCACACTTAAATGTTTCAGATCATCAAACAAATTTAAATATTAGACAAAGATAACACAAGCAAACACAAAATGCAGTTTTTAAATGAAGATGTTTATTATTAAGGGAAAAAAATCCAAACCTACATGGCCCTGTGTGACAAAGTCATTGCTCCCTAAACCTAATAACTGGTTGGGCCACCCTTAGCAGCAACAACTGCAATCAAGTGTTTGTGATAACTGACAGTGAATCTTTTACAGCACTGTGGAGGAATTTTGGCCCGCTCATCTTTGCAGAATTGTTGTAATTCAGCCACATTTGAGGTATTTCAAGCATGAACCGCCTTTATAAGGTCATGCCACAGCATCTCAGTGGGATTCTGGTCAGGACTTTGACTAGGCCACTTCAAAGTCTTCATTTTGTTTTTCTAAAGCCATTCAGAGGTAGACTTGCTGATGTGTTTTGGATCCTTGTCCTGCTGCAGAACCCAAGTGCGCTTCAGCTTGAGATCATGAACAGATGGCCAGATATTCTCATTCAAGATTTTTGGGTAGACAGCAGAATTCATGGTTCCATTTACCACAGCAAGTCTTCCAGGTCCTGAAGCAGCAAATCAGCCCCAGACCATCACACTACCACCACCATATTTTACTGTTTTCATCTTGGAACTCTGCCATGCAGGCCATTTTTGCCCAGTCTCTTTCTTATGGTGGAGTCATGAACACTGACCTTAACTGAGGCAAGTGAGGCCTGCAGTTCTTTGAATGCTGTTGTGGGATCTTTTGTGACCTCTTCAATGAGTCGTCACTGCACTCTTGGGGTAATTTTGGTCGGCTGGCCACTCCTGAGAAGGTTCACCACTGTTCCATGTTTTCATCATTTGTGAATAATGGCTTTCACTGTGGTTCGCTGGAGTCCCAAAGCTTTACAAATGGCTTTATAACCTTTTCCAAACTGATAGATCTCAATTACTTTGTTTCTCATTTGTTCCTGAGTTTCTTTGAATTGCAGCATGATGTCTAGCTTTTGAAAATTTTTTTGGTCTACTTCACTTTGCCAGGCAGGTCCTATTTAAGTGATTTCTTGATTGAGAACAGGTGTAGCAGTAATCAGGCCTGGGTGTGGCTAGAGAAATTGAACTCAGCTTTCCAAAGATGTGATAAACCACAGTTAATTTATGTTTTAACGGGGGGGGGGGACACTTTTTCACACAGGGCCATGTAGGTTCGGATTTTTTTCCCCTTAATAATAAACACCTTCTTTTAAAAACTGCATTTTGTGTTTACTTGTGTTCCATCCATCCATCTTCTACCATTTTTCCAGAGGTCCGGGTCATGGAGCAGCAGTTCAAGCAGAGAAGCCCAGACATCCCTCTCCCCAGCCACCTGCTCCAGCTCTTCAGAGAGGATACCAAGGCATTCCCAGACCAGCTGGGAGACATAGTCTCTCCAGCGAGTCCTGGGTCTGCCCCGGGGTCTCCTCCCAGTGGGACGTGCCTGAAACACTTCAAGTAGGAGGCATCCTGATCAGATGCCCATACCACCTCAACTGGCTCCTTTCAATGTGGAGGAGCAGCGGTTCTACTCTGAGCCTCTCCTGGATAACTGAGCTCCTCACCCTATCTCTGAGGGTGAGTCCATTAATCCTACGGAGAAAGCTCATTTCAGCCGCTTGTATTCGCAGTCTCGTTCTTTCAGTCATTACCCAAAGCTTGTGACCATAGGTGAGAGTAGGAACGTAGACTGACTGGTAAACTGACAGCTTTGCCTTAGAACCCAGCTCCCTCTTCACCACAACAGACCGGTACAACGTCTGCATCACTGCAGATGCTGCTCCAATCTGTCTGTCAATCTCTCGTTTATTTGTGTTATCTTTGTCTAATATTTAAATTTGTTTGAAGATCTGAAACATTTAAGTGCAACAAACATACAAAAAAAAAAAGAAATCAGGAAGGGGGCAAACACTTTTTCACACCACTGTATATAAAGCAGTCATTCCCAAACTTCAAAATGCTGAGATCATCCAGGGCCCATAGCCATCTTCTGAGGGTCACCATAAATCTTGTTGCAAGTAATTCTTTATAAATAAATAAAACCATGCCAGTGATAAAACAAGATAAAACAAGAATTAAAGAATATAGAACAAAAAGAAGTTTTAAAAGCAATCTGAAATGAAACTTATTATTCAGAGCTTTAGTTTTGTGATCCATATACCTCATTATTAAGGTTTTCATGATTATTCTGACATTTTAAATTATGAAAAAAGAAAAATCGTTTATGTATTTTTATAAGTGATTTTTTGAGACCTATCTGTATTCCTTTCTGAGACACTCCAGTGGGCCGAGGCCCACAGTTTGGAAACCGCTATGTTTATTGCGTCACACAACGCCACGGCAACTGATTGGCCTGAGCCTTCCAGGCGTTGCAGCTGGGTGTGTGCTTCATGTATTCATCAGGATGACCAACACGGGCGGAGCTCTCGTTATTTGTGCTTTCAAAATGCGTGAAGCAAAATGGAGATATCCCCGAAAACAAATCAAGCCAACATTGTTTTCTCCCAGAAAGTCGCGCGGAGTTGAAACAGTACAAAAGACGGTGGCGGGAGATTTTTTTTTCTTACCGAGGTGGACACAAACGCAAATTTTAACTGTGTTTCCACACAGGAGAGTATTATACTCTTTTAGGGTGTTGGATATATTTTCATAAGAAAACCGGGAGCATGGATGAATTCGGAGTTTATGCTGTTTTTGGAGTCAGCGGTCCGCCTCAACGGTTGCTGAGGTAGGCTGTGTTGAACTGCGGACTGCACCGTTTGTTTGCAGCACTTCTTTTGGAGCAAGGACTTATTACATGATTATTAAAAAAACCGGTAGTTAAATACTCATCGTTGCTTGTTACTTGTTTCTGGACTCTAATGTCCCCTTTTTTGTTTGAATTTTATCCAGTGCCGATGGATCGAGCAGAGTTTGTGTTGTAGTTCCTGCAACTGTTGGTCAGGTGGTGCTGTTTAGCAGCGGTCGGTGGGGGGAGAGGACCAGCGTCAACGCGGAGCTCTATGATCCTGATCGGATTCCCATCGCTATTGGCAAACTGACCCCTTATAACAGGTAGGTAAAAAAAAAAGAGTTTCTGCACTACATCCGGAAAACAGTGTAACAGTAACAGGTGCTACTCTAGTGCTAAGTTGCCAAGAAATAACAGTAGTGTCGAAACATCAGTCACTGCCCCATTAAAAGCTTTGAATCTGACAGTGTGCTCCAGTTTCTCTTGTCCTTTTTTATTTCTAAAATAAGTTGATTTGGTTCTGGGTGATGGGTTGTGTGATGTAGTTATTTGTTGTTCCTATATTGTACTGAGCTCTAAAAGCACGGGGTGGTGGCTCCACCTTCCGGTTCCGCCAACCCCATGTTTATGAGGGGCTGCAGGTAGAGGACCATGCCGCTACAAGGAAAGTTTGTGTTCACAAATGCAAAATGGATGATGACACATTGATAGTTAAGAGGACAAACGTTATAGCTTTTATCTGCCACACCATGAATGTTGCTGCACAGCTAAAGAAGAAAAGTGAAAGAATCAAAACCATTGTGGAAGCAGCAGGAAGCTTCCTAGATGTGAAGGATATCACAGCTGACCAGCTTCATGCTTTATTGAAAGCTGAAACTGGGGAGACTGCACATGCTGAAACAAGACCTTAATTATGGTACTACACATACTACAGTGGAATGCGAGGAGTCTTATAGCAAACGGACAAGAACTCAAGAAGTATCTTTACGAACTAGAAGTTGTTCCACAGGTAGTGTGTGTACAGGAGACATGGCTTCAACCTCACTTAGATTTTGTTATTCCAGGATGCAGTTCAGACAGGATAGAATTAACACTGTAAATGGAGGAGGATGTGCCACTTTCATTAAAGATGGCCTGGCATATAGGGTGATTCCCCCCCTCAGGATATAGAGTGTAATATTATTGAAATATGTAGGCCAAATGGAGAAGGAAATATTAAGCTGATTAATTATTACAGTCCATGTAGGAAGTTAACAGCAGATATTTTCAGTGTTATGGCAGGGGAAGGGCATATGAAAGAGGTATGGTGTGGAGACTTTAATGCCCATAATAGCTTGTGGGGAAGCACACATACAGATAACAGTGGAAATGTTGTGGAAGAGATGTTAGATGAAAGATCGTTAATTTGTCTAAACGGTGGTGAAGGTACCAGGGTGGATGTGCATAGGGGCACATTATCATGTATTGACTTGACTCTGGTATCTGATTCTTTAGTGAGCACCTGTAAATGGACGGTTATGAACAGGACACCTATGGGAAGTGATCACTTTCCGATACTTACAGTCATTAAAACTGAAGTATGTATACAAGAGGGAAGATGTTTCACAAGATGGTGTTTTGACAAGGCAGATTGGGGAAAATTTAGGCAATACTGTGTTCAGTCGTGTCATTTGGTAACATCAGAAGGTGGCATAGAAGTGTTCAAGTCAGGTAACCAATCATATTCTGAATGCTGCAATAGCAAGTATACCTAAGAAAACAACACATGGTAGGAAGAACGTTGTACCCTGGTGGAATGACAGATGTAGTATTGCAATAAAAGAGCGAAACAAGGCATTCAGAGAGCTGAGGAAGAATATGACTAGTGAAAACTTAATAGAGTATAAAAAGAAAAGGGCAGTAGCTCGAAGGATTATTAAAAACAGAAAAGGTCAGCATGGAGAGAATTTTGTTCCACCTTGGTAGGAAAACGGAACTAGATGATGTCTGGGGTATGTTTAAAAAATTGAGTGGGAAAAGGGTATCAGTTAAAATTCCAGCTTTAGTGGATGGGGACAAGATGTATCAGACAAAGAAAAGGCAGAAGTCCTAGGTAGAGCATTTGCAGCAGTGCATAGAGGAGACCATCTTGGTGAGAGTCATAGACAGCAAAGGCAGCATAAACTCAGAGAAAATGCAAACTTAAAAATTGAAATGAAAGAAGATATGACTGTGTTAGACCTCGAGCTCACAATGTCAGAGCTTAAGAGAGCTTTGCAAGATAGTGGATACACAACTCCAGGATATGATCAGTTAAGCTATGCTATGTTCCGGCAGTTGCCTATGCAATCAATGCAACTGGTGCTGAAATTGTTTAACAGGATATGGAAGGAGGGGGTTATCCCAAGTGGGTAGAAAAAGGCTGTAATTTTACAATTTAATAAGCCAGGGAAAGATCCAGCTCATCCAGGCAACTACAGGCCAATAGCATTAACGCCACATTTAGGGAAATGGATGGAGAAGGTGTTAGTTTACAGACTCTCATATGTATTAGAGCAAAAACGATTAATAAACAACTATCAGAATGGTTTTAGAAGAGGAAGATCCACAGTGGATACTCTAGTTAGTGGGTGGAGGAGGTCAGACCGGACCGGGTGGTGGTGTGCATGGACTCACTTGCAGCGTTAAAAACCATACAGACACTAAAATCTACAAGGGAAGACTTGGTGATTGAGCTATATCAGTTTATTTAGGGTACACAGGGGTGGTGGTGGAAGTTCAGTTTTGTTGGGTTCCTGCACATGAAGGGTTGAAAGGAAATGACTGTGCAGACAAATTAGCAAAAAGCGCTCTTGGAAAAGAGATAACTATAACATTGTCTCTTGGAAAAGGTGAAGGGAAAGCAGTAATCAAGAAAAAAGGAACTGAGCTATGGCAAAAAAGATGGGATGAACATCATAAAGGCAGATCGTATTACAAAATATAAAAATCTATTGCAATAAAGAATTTCATAACAACCAAAAGGAGGGACTACATCATTATGGCAAGACTCATGGATCACACAGGTTTAAACGGCACCATGGGGAAAAGCAAAAGTGACAAATGTAGAGAATGTGGAGTAAAAGAAAATGTCGAGCACATCTTATTACACTGTCACAAATACGGAAATGAAAGACAGATAATGGAAAATGAAGTTTGAGAGGCCGGTGGGGAATAGGATTTAACTGGGATTCTGGGAACAGATGGAGATGGAGAGGCAATAAGAGTCACGAGAAGGGCTCTTTTCTCTTTTTTTAAATAACACAGGATTAAGTCATAGAATTTAGGGGTTGGGCTCAGATGACATAATGTTACACACTTAGGTAGCGGTATGCACCTTTCAGTTGTTTGCTATCTGCCAGTAACTGAGAGAAGAAGAAGGGGCAGTCTCTTCCGCCTTACGTCCGGCAGCAGCTGCGTGCACGGTCAGGTGCACAGAGTCCTGTATTATAATAATCCAGTGTTCAGCTGCACTCCTGGCATTCTCCTTGTCTTCAAGTTCAGACATAGCATTTGGTGACGAGAAGAAAACTCATGGAGGCGTGTGGGACACCATTTCGGCCGTTCCTGGAGCTCCCGGGGGAGCCGCCTGTACCGTGACCTCAGTGGTGCGAAGCCTTTCAGACCTATATCGTGGCGTTGGACCTGGGAAGAATGGAGAAGCTGGGGGCTCGTGTGTTGCTTGTGCACAACCTGGGAATGGAGTGACAGGATTTTGAGCATGCTTGGTGACGCGGACAATTATGAAGAAGTGGTCGAGTTAATGGCCCGCCATTTCAGGGTGCTGGACAATGTCATCATCTGAACAATTAAGTTCAGACAGCGCCGCCAATAGGTAGGCAAACCCATCCAGCGGTTCATGTCGGACTTGAGGCAGTTGGCCGCTGAGTGTCAGTTCAGGCCGTTGGAGGAAGAAGTGGGTTGCGACCAGTTGATGGAACACATCAACTGTGCTGCGGTCTGCTCCAAGCTGCTCACATTCCCGGGTGAGTTGACGCTGACTAGGGCTGTCGAGTTAGCGCTACAGCTGGAAGCAGCAGACAAGCTAACTCGGGAGCTAAGCGAGTGCCTATCATCGGGAAATTCAAGATCCCCCATGGCCGCGTAGGTAGTGGACCCGGACAGCTATGGGAGCGTCGAGGATGACGTGGAGGAGGCCAACACTGTACAGATGAGGTCTGCTCCGGGGAAGCCCAGGTGTATGGGCTGTGGGTCCACGAAGCACCACTATAAGGCCAGAGAGTGTGTGGCAAGAGGGAAGCACTGCGGCAGATGTGGCCATCTACACCACTTTGCGAGAGTATACCAGTCAGCAGAACAGGAGAGCCCGTGTAGGAATTCAACCCCTCCTGGTGCGAGAGTAGTACACACTGTGTCCCCCGAGTACCAGTGGGTGCACACGCTACATGGTAGTTTTGGATGGAGTTCCGGTACTGATGCTGAATGACACGGGAGCGGAGAGTTCTCTGCTGAATTGGGCTACGGCCAGACAGTGTTTTCCCCACTAAAGGATTGGAGGTGACTCAGTGCCCCTTTATGGCTATGGAGGAGGACGGTTGGCCACGGTGGGTATCGTCACACTGATGGCTCGGTACAAGTCGGTGGAGATGGCCTATGTGGAGTTCGTCGTGATGGCCTGCAGCTCTAACATCATGAGCTGCAACTTGTTCTATGGCCTTGGATTTTCCATCAGGAGTGGTACTGGGGAGGAGTGGTTGGGCTGCAGACTGTGGGACCGACCGGTTCTGAGAGTTCGGGACGATGCTGTGTAGGATGAACAGTTGCTGGGCACTCCAGAAAGTGGACAGGGCTTGTCGCGCTCAGGGTCGCCGCAGGAGGGCACCGGTGCCAGTGTCCAAGCCACCCTGGATGAGGGCGTCAGGCAGCATGGGGGAGGATCTGTGGCGGCGAGCGATGCCCAAACAATGGTCTCAGGCGTTCTCGGATCACGGCCGTGGAGGGCTGGTGAACATGGGACCACATTGGCAGGGTCAGCAGCGGATCTATAAGCGGTCGGGGCAGGACCAAGCAGCACTGGGAGAGCGAGTGCTAGGCGGAGACACTGCAGGGAGTGCAGGACCCCGCTTGGAGTTGCGGACTGGGTTTGGGCTTGGGCTGAGGTGAGGTCCAGGTGGGTGAGAACCAAGCGGCAGATGGAGTGGTACCAGGGCTGGCTGCGGGTGATGGGCGAGTGGCAAGATGGATACCTTCTGCTGTCGGATGGCTCGTGGTGCCTCCTAATGTGTTACGGCGTGCCCCGAAGAAGGCAGTTGAGCACAGCCCCAGACGGTTGGAGCGCTCAGAGGTATGGAGGAGAAGACGCATCGGGACTTAAGTGACCAGCTGTGGCCCGGGAAGCGAACTACCTCCAGGGGCGGACTGAGTGAAGGGTCTGGGGGGGCCACGGGTCATCCTCACCGAGCCATGGATGTGTTCTTGTTGTTAATTTTTATTCTGTATTTATAGTTTTGGGATTGTTTTCGTGTTCTATTTTACGTCGGAGACAAGGCAGTAGTTTTTTGTTTTTGTTTTTGTTTTTCCACAGGACTTTTCTATAGCATAGGCAGCAGAATAACCCGCCTCGCTGTGTGGGGGGTAGGACAGCAGTCTACCCGTCCCCCCCTAATTTTAGTTATTTTGTGTGAATGCCATATTCCCCTTTTGTGTTCTTAGTTTAATTATGCTTAGTGGATGATTCGGGTTCCAAATTGGGGTGGGCAGATTGTATGTGTGTTTTGGATTTTTCTATGGGGGGGTGATGTATTTATTTATTGTTCATATATTGTTCTGTTATTGGAGCGCTTATTTGTGTAGCACGGGGTGGTGGCTCCACCTTCCGGTTCCGCCAACCCCATGTGTATAAGAGGGGCTGCAAGTAGAGGGGCGGTCTCTTCCGCCTTACCTCTGACAGCGGCTGCATGCATAGTCAGGTGCACAGAGTCCTGTATTATAATAAACTAATGTTCAGCTCCACTTCTGCCGTTCTCCTTGTCTTCAAGTTCAGACGTAACAGGGTGCACACAAAGAAAATTTCTGGTGATACCCCTTGATTGGTTTGTATCCCCACATTCGATTGATATTTTTAATTTCTATTTTGGTCAAAAAATTGGAACAATAACAACTTTCATTATGAATGAACTGGTAAACAGTGTGGCAAAAAAGCAAAGGACAAAGCTCTTACTTGTAATGCTTAAACTTTTGTATAACGCTTCACATCACATTAACTCATTTATTGTATGTGTCTGCAACATCCACAATCCAAATAAAATATCAGTCCAATTTTGTTTTCATTAAGAACACTAGAAAAGCACTCACTCCACCAAGGCTCCTTCCCTCCCTCCCTTTGTCCATCCATCTGTCCATATCTCCCTGGATCCATCCTTCTGTACATTGCAAGATAGGGCTTTGGTGGAGGTTTGCACTCATGGATCACCTCCAAAATCTAATGGGTTCATCTGTAGCCCAAGGACCACCTCTGGTGAAAATTTCATCAAAATCCACCCAGTACTTTTTGCGTAATCCTGCTAAACCATTGCTAGAAGATTGATCCTTGGTGGAGGTATACACTCAAGGATCATCACCAAAAGCTAATGGGTTCCTCTGTAGCCTAAGGACCATCGCTGGTGAAAATTTCATCAAAATCCATCCAATAGTTTTTGTGTAATTCTGCTGTGGTGGCTTTGTGTGAATGAACGGAACCAATCAATGAGACATATGAACATGTCCATTATTTTCTCAAAAGGTCTTTGTTTTGATAGCCAGCACGAATGCCGCAGGACCCTCATACAGCTGATCTATGCAGAGAGAACATGTCACACACGGAAATTCTGCCTTTTTATAAACTCTGATATTCGCCCTCCCCTTCGTGAGGCCCATGACTCTGGTGTGCTAAGTTTCATCATATAACTTGAGCAGACTGAACATCTGGACACAATTATTCCATGTTATTGAACAGGCACTGATCTCAGCCAGTCTAACTAAACACATGACACAAGAGCGTTTGAGGTCAACAGTATTGCATTGTCAGACTATTCATGATATACGAGGAGGGGCTGAAAACTTCATAGGCTGACCATGATGCAGTGGTCAAATTTGACCAAATGTGGTTTATTTTTCAACATAGTCCCCAATGTCGGTGTATCTGAAAAGAAACAATGCAGTTCATATCAAAAAAGGTTGAATTTCATGTATGACTAGTTTTGTTGCTGTAGCATAACTCCTTCTTAGCCAGCCTATGAACTTTTCAGCCCCCCTCCTATAATGTATAACATTAAATAAATACCACTATACTGCTGCACAAATACAGACAAGGGCCTTTAGTGGAAGTCTACACTGTCAGATCATGACTCAAATTTTTTTTCCACAATATCTTTATTGAACCTTTTTTTTTTTTAAACAAACATGATACAAACAATCAAACACTAACACTAAAGTACTACAAAAAAAAAATGCACTAAAAAACACCAACAACCACCAACAAAATCAAATCTTCAACAATGCTCCTCTGTTTAGTCTAGACAATCCAACACATAAGTATACATATTATGTTCACCAGTTTGGAATTTACAAGGTCCGCACATATCATTCACCTTCTTCTTCAAGAGTTATGTTTAAATTTTTTACATAATCAATAAAAGGTCTCCATATATTCTCAAACGCAATTTCCTTTGATTTCAGTATATATGTTATTCTTTCTAATGGAAGGTTTGTTAACATGTGTCTTAACCACTGAGTCACATCTGGTCTATAAGTCTTTTTCCATAATAGTGCAATACATTTTTTGGCATTAAGCAAACTGAGGTCTATGAATGTTCTTTCACTTTTATTAAAATTATGCTTTTCTGGGTACAGACCCAACAAAAACAGTTTAGGATTCAATATGATTTGTTTTGAGATTATTTTTTCAATTGTTACCCTCACCTCTTCCCAAAACATTCTTATTAATCTACATTCCCATAAACAATGAAATAGAGTTCCTTTACTTTCCATACATTTTGTGCACGTATCTGGTATATTTTTGTTATATCTATTTAACTCCTCCGGTGTAACATACATCCGCATTAACCATTTGAAATGTATCAATTTAAGGCGTACATTTATTGATTTGGTTTGAGCTTCTGTACAAGCCAATTCCCATTGTTCCTCTGGAATTTCAGTTTGCAGATCTTCTTTCCAGTAGTTTAATCTTTTCAGTGAATTTTCACTTGAAAATAGTGTCAATGAGTTATAAAACTCTGAAATAATACCCTTTCTTTTACTATCTTTCATCAACATTTTTTCCAAGGATGAATAGATAGGTCGAGTGAGAGCTTTATTTTGATTTGATCGAATAAAGTTTCTAAGTTGAAGATATTTAAAAAAATGTGTTCTATTGAGATTAAACTTGATCCTCAACTCTTCAAAAGACATTATGTTTTCTGCACATGGCAAATATAAATCCTGAATCTTTTGTATCCCTTTTAAATTCCATACTTTAAATACAGCGTCCGCTCTCCCTGGTTTAAAATATTGATTACCCCATATTGGACTAAATTGTGACAATAACTGTGGTTCTTTTAAATAGTTTTTAGCTTCACACCATATTTTGATCATATGCTTTACAAATGGATTTTTAACTTGTTTTTGTAATTTTTTTGCCGAATCTGAGTATATGAATATGGGAAGAGGTAAAGGTAAATTGTATGATTCCATTTCAGTCCAGTGAGGGAGATCATTTGATGAAAAATAATATGTCATAGACCTCAGTTGTGCCGACCAATAATACAACATAAAATTTGGACATTTCAGACCTCCACGATCAAATGGTAAATATAATAAAGACAGACGTAATCTAGCCCTCCTGTTGTTCCATATAAATTCCACTAACTTTTTTTTAATTCTTGAGAATAAATCTAAAGGTGGTGGTAAGGGAATGTATTGAAATAAATAAAGTATTTTAGGTAAGATATTACTTTTAAGTATATTGATTCTCCCGATCATCGACATTGGTAGTGACATCCATCTCTGAAGTAACTCATCAATATCTGTCATTAAGGCTTCATAATTGACACTGGCGACTGATTCTAGCTTAGGCACAATTTGGATTCCTAAATATTTGAACTGATTTACAACATTGAATTGATTTACCTCAGGGGCTGGGTAATTTCTCTGGGTCTCATTTAGCATTAATATCGAAGATTTAGTTTTATTTATTTTATATCCTGATATTTCCCCGAAATTCTTTATTTAATTCAACAAGGTCGGAATTGATTTTTTAAGATTCGACATAAACAAAATTATGTCATCGGCATACAGGGAGATTTTATGTTCTGTTGGTCCAACTTTAATTCCATATATTTGTGACTGTAGACGTATCGCCATCGCTAAAGGTTCAATTGCCATAGTAAACAGTAAAGGTGAAAGTGGACAGCCTTGTCGACATCCTCTATTGATTTTTATTGATTTTGAAATATTGTTATTTGTTAGAATTTCTGCAGTAGCATTATTATATATTATCTGAACCCATTTTATAAAATTATTTCCAAGTCCAAACCTTTGTAAGACTTCAAAAAGAAAGGGCCATTCAACTCTATCAAAGGCTTTTTCGGCATCCAGTGATAAGAGAGCTGTATCCGGTGCTTCTTTATTAGAATAAATAATATTAAATAGTCTTCTTACATTATGGAAGCCTTGTCTTCCCTTTATAAAGCCATTCTGATCTCGATTAATAATATTTGGTAAAATTTCTTGTATTCGTCTTGCTAAAATTTTACAAATTATCTTAAGGTCGGCGTTTAATAGGCTTATTGGTCTCATATTTTCACATTTATTAGAGGGCTTACCTGGTTTTGGCAACAGTATAATTAAGGCATTATTCATATATGATGGTAAATTACTATTTTGAAATGCTTCTAAAACCATTTCCAAAAAAGGTTTTGTTAATTTATTCTTAAATTTTTTATAAAGGTCAACTGGAAGACCATCTGGTCCTGCACTTTTTCCTGATTTCATATTATCAATGGCTAGTCCAACTTCTTCTTGACTAATTTTAGACTCCAGTATCTCCCTATTTTCATTTGGAATACACGGTATAAATAGTTCATTCAAAAACCCATGTAGTTTTGTTAAGTCAGATTCATTTTTGGTATCATATAATTTTTCATAGTAATCTCTAAAGGCTCTATTAATTTCTGAAGGATCTATAACTACCTGTCCCTTACTTATAATACTGGTAATTGGTGTTTTAGATTCTAATTGTTTAATCTGCCATGCCAATAACTTTCCTGATTTTTCACCTTGTTCATAAAAAGATTGTTTCAATCTTAGAAGACTCGAGGCAGCTCTATTCGCTGATTTTTTGTCATATTCAGCTCTCAAAATCAGTAATTCGTTCTCCAACCTTGGATCTCTTCCTGCATATACTCTTTCTTGAAGAATTTTTATTTTATGTTCCAATTGGACTCTCTCCTCTCGAGTCTTCTTAGATTTTGAACCTGTATAACTAATATGTCCCCTAATAAAAGCTTTGAAAGCCTCCCACTTTACACATGCTGATGTTTGTGTAGTATTGATATCAAAGAACTCATCTATCTGTTTTTCTATATACTTAACAAATTCCTCATCCTGAAGCCATTTATGCTGAAATTGCCATCTACCTGGTTCCTTTGTCAATTTCTTATCTACATACATTAGACAGCAGGGTGCATGATCAGAGATCACGATGTTATCATAAAAACAGTTTTGAATCTTGGACCTTAATTCTGTGGAGATCAAAAAATAATCTATACGTGAGAATGTCTTGTAGGTATTGGAATAACAAGAGTATGCTTTAACTTGTGGTTTCATTTCTCTCCATATATCTATCAATTTCAATTCTTTCATAAAATGATTAATGGTCATCCTACATCCATTGTGCGTACAGTCCAGTCCTGTTGATCTATCTATACTGGGATTCAATGTACAATTAAAATCCCCTGCTATTATATGTTGCCCTGTAAGTGATGATAAGATAAGAAATAAATTGGCAAAGAACTTTTGATCATCTATATTGGGACCATATAAGTTCACCAAATTTATGTTTTCTAATAGCAAAGATCCTTGAATGATTACATATCTTCCAAATTTGTCTCCAATTACATTTTTCACTTGAAATGGGACTGATTTATGTATGAGAGTCATAACTCCCCTGGCTCGGGATGAAAATGATGAGGTGAAAACATTTCCTTGCCATCTACTCCTAATTCTTTTTACATCTTGCTCTATTAGATGAGTTTCTTGTAAAAACACAATTTTTGAACCCATGTCTTTTTTTTTTCCACAATATCTTTATTGAACCTTTTTTTTTTTTTTTTTAACAAACATGATACAAACAATCAAACACTAACACTAAAGTACTACAAAAAAAAAAAAAAATGCACTAAAAACACCAACAACCACCAACAAAATCAAGTCTTCAACAATGCTCCTCTGTTTAGTCTAGACAATCCAATACATAAGTATACATATTATGTTCACCAGTTTGGAATTTACAAGGTCCACACACATCATTCACCTTCTTCTTCAAGAGTTATGTTTAAATTTTTTACATAATCAATAAAAGGTCTCCATATATTCTCAAACACAATTTCCTTTGATTTCAGTATATATGTTATTCTTTCTAATGGAAGGTTTGTTAACATCTGTCTTAACCACTGAGTCACATCTGGTCTATGAGTCTTTTTCCATAATAGTGCAATACATTTTTTGGCATTAAGCAAACTGAGGTCTATGAATGTTCTTTCACTTTTATTGAAATTATGCTTTTCTGGGTACAGACCCAACAAAACCAGTTTAGGATTCAATATGATTTGTTTTGAGATTATTTTTTCAATTGTTACCCTCACCTCTTCCCAAAACATTCTTATTAATCTACATTCCCATAAACAATGAAATAGGGTTCCTTTACTTTCCATGCATTTTGTGCATGTATCTGGTATATTTTTGTTATATCTATTTAACTCCTCCGGTGTAACATACATCCGCATTAACCATTTGAAATGTATCAATTTAAGGCGTGCATTTATTGATTTGGTTTGAGCTTCTGTACAAGCCAATTCCCATTGTTCCTCTGAAATTTCAATTTGCAGATCTTCTTTCCAGTAGTTTAATCTTTTCAGTGAATTTTCACTTGAAGATAGTGTCAATGAGTTATAAAACTCTGAAATAATACCCTTTCTTTTACTATCTTTCATCATCATTTTTTCCAAGGATGAATAAATAGGTCGAGTGAGAGCTTTATTTTGATTTGATCGAATAAAGTTTCTAAGTTGAAGATATTTAAAAAAATGTGTTCTATTGAGATTAAATTTGATCCTCAGCTCTTCAAAAGACATTATGTTGTCTGCACATGGCAAATATAAATCCTGAATCTTTTGTATCCCTTTTAAATTCCATACTTTAAATACAGCGTCCGCTCTCCCTGGTTTAAAATATTGATTACCCCATATTGGACTAAATTGTGACAATAACTGTGGTTCTTTTAAATAGTTTTTAGCTTCACACCATATTTTGATCATATGCTTTACAAATGGATTTTTAACTTGTTTTTGTAATTTTTTTGCCGAATCTGAGTATATGAATATGGGAAGAGGTAAAGGTAAATTGTATGATTCCATTTCAGTCCAGTGAGGGAGATCATTTGATGAAAAATAATATGTCATAGACCTCAGTTGTGCCGACCAATAATACAACATAAAATTTGGACATTTCAGACCTCCACGATCAAATGGTAAATATAATAAAGACAGACGTAATCTAGCCCTCCTGTTGTTCCATATAAATTCCACTAACTTTTTTTTTATTCTTGAGAATAGATCTAAAGGTGGTGATAAGGGAATGTATTGAAATAAATAAAGTATTTTAGGTAAAATATTACTTTTAAGTATATTGATTCTCCCGATCATCGACATTGGTAGTGACATCCATCTCTGAGTTAACTCACTGATATCTGACATTAAGGCTTCATAGTTGACACTGGCGACTGATTCTAGCTTAGGCATAATTTGGATTCCTAAATATTTAAACTGATTTACAACATTGAATTGATTTACCTCAGGGGCTGGGTAATTTCTCTGGGTCTCATTTAGCATTAATATTGAAGATTTAGTTTTATTTATTTTATATCCTGATATTTCCCCAAAATTCTTTATTAAATTCAACAAGGTTGGAATTGATTTTTTTAGATTCGACATAAACAAAATTATATCATCGGCGTACAGGGAGATTTTATGTTCTGTTGGTCCAACTTTAATTCCATATATTTGTGAATGTAAACGTATCGCTATCGCTAAAGGTTCAATTGCCATAGTAAACAGTAAAGGTGAGAGTGGACAGCCTTGTCGACATCCTCTATTGATTTTTATTGGTTTTGAAATATTGTTATTTGTTAGGATTTCTGCTGTAGCATTATTGTATATTATTTGAACCCATTTTATGAAATTATTTCCAAGTCCAAACCTTTGTAGGACTTCAAAAAGAAAGGGCCATTCAACTCTATCAAAGGCCTTTTCGGCGTCCAATGATAGGAGAGCTGTATCCGGTGCTTCTTTATTAAAATAGATAATATTAAATAGTCTTCTTACATTATGGAAGCCTTGTCTACCCTTTATAAAGCCATTCTGATCTCGATTAATAATATTTGGTAAAATTTCTTGTATTCGTCTTGCTAAAATTTTACAGATTATCTTAAGGTCGGCGTTTAATAGGCTTATTGGTCTCATATTTTCACATTTATTAGAGGGCTTACCTGGTTTTGGCAGCAGTATAATTAAGGCATTATTTATGTATGATGGTAAATTATTATTTTGAAATGCTTCTAAAACCATTTCCAAAAAAGGTTTTATTAATTTATTCTTAAATTTTTTATAAAGGTCAACTGGAAGACCATCTGGTCCTGCACTTTTTCCTGATTTCATATTATCAATGGCTAGCCCAACTTCTTCTTGACTAATTTTAGACTCCAATATCTCCCTGTTTTCATTTGGAATACACGGTATAGATAGTTCGTTCAAAAACCCATTTAGTTTTGTTAAATCAGGTTCATTTTTGGTATCATATAATTTTTCATAGTAATCTCTAAAGGCTCTATTAATTTCTAAAGGATCTATAACTACCTGTCCATTACTTATAATACTGGTAATTGGTGTTTTAATTTCCAATTGTTTAATCTGCCATGCTAATAATTTTCCTGATTTTTCACCTTGTTCATAAAAAGATTGTTTCAATCTTAGAAGACTCGAGGCAGCTCTATTCGCTGATTTTTTGTCGTATTCAGCTCTCAAAATCAGTAATTCATTCTCCAACCTTGGGTCACTTCCTGCATACACTTTTTCCTGAAGATTTTTTATTTTATGTTCCAATTTAGCTCTCTCCTCTCGAGTCTTCTTAGATTTTGATCCTGTATAACTAATAATATGCCCCCTAATAAAAGCTTTGAAAGCCTCCCACTTTACACATGCTGATGTTTGTGTAGTATTGATGTCAAAGAACTCGTCTATCTGTTTTTCTATATACTTGACAAATTCCTCATCCTGAAGCCATTTATGCTGAAATTGCCATCTACCTGATTCCTTTGTCAATTTTTTATCTACATATATTAGACAACAGGGTGCATGATCAGAGATCACGATGTTATCATAAAAGCAGTTTTGAATCTTGGACCTTAATTCTGTGGAAATCAAAAAATAATCAATACGTGAGAATGTCTTGTAGGTACTGGAATAACAAGAATAGGCTTTAACTTGTGGTTTCATTTCTCTCCATATATCTAACAATCTCAATTCTTTCATAAAATGATTAATAGTCATCCTACATCCAATGTGCGTACAATCCAGTCCTGTTGATCTATCCACACCTGGATTCAATGTACAATTAAAATCCCCTGCTATTATATGTTGCCCTGTAAGTGATGATAAGATGAGAAATAAATTAGCAAAGAACTTCTGATCATCTATATTGGGACCATATAAGTTCACAAGATTTATATTTTCTAATAGCAAAGAACCTTGAATGATTACATATCTTCCAAATTTGTCTCCAATTACATTTTTCACTTGAAAAGGAACTGATTTATGTATGAGAGTCATAACTCCCCTGGCTCGGGATGAAAATGAAGAGGTGAATACACTTCCCTGCCATCTACTCCTAATTCTTTTAACATCCTCCTCTATCAGATGAGTTTCTTGTAAAAACACAATTCTTGAACCCATGTCCTTTATTTTATTCATAACTTGTTTAAGTTTTTTTAAATTTTGTAGACCTCTGCAATTCCATGAAGTTAAATTAAGATTAACACTTTGGTCCATGATCAATAGAGAGTTTGGGATTACCTTGCAGTGTAAACATGCTCATACAGAGAAGCAAAAACATGAGTGGTTGAACATTCATCCTACAAACTACACACAAACAAATTTCCCCTTCCCACACTTGTGGCAAACCCCCCAAAATCAAAAGAAAAATTCTGTCTCCCGATATAGCCATCGACCGTTCCACACCCACGGGGAACAGCCTAAGCCACTCCTTCTTCATCCTCCCAATCACCCTAACTCTACTGCTTTTAATGACGTAACATTAACTCTCCTCTGTAGTTTTCCAACTTAACTCCAAAATTTTTAACAACTTTGTACATCATAGTTTTTTTTTTGTTTGTTTTGTTTTTGTTTTGTTTTTTTTTAAATATATAATACAATCTATATTTTGTAAACTTACTATTTACTTCAAGTCAGTCAGATGCCTGTGCAAATGCTTAATTATTCTACCTTATATTTTGTTCATGCTTAGCTCCCACCAGTCTCTTCTTCTTCTTTGATCTTCTTGATGAACTCCTGCGCCTCCTCTGGGGTCTTGAAGATGTGGGTTCTGCCCTCATACGTGGTCAACAGTCTCGCAGGATAGATTACACCATGACGAATCCCAAGGTTGCGCAGCTCCTTACGTATGGGGTCAAACTGCTTCCTCAATTGCTGGATTCCTGTGGCCAAATCTGGGTAGAACCGCACCTGCTGGTCCTGGTGTTTAATCTCTCCTTTTTTAGCTCGTGCAGCGTTGAAGATCTTCATCCTGTCTCTGTTGTTAAGAAACTTCATAATTAAGGTCCTCGGCGGTCCCTTATCTCTCCGTGGGCCAATGCGATGTGCTTTTTCCAGAACCACTGCTGATTGCAACTCCTCGCTGCCCAGCACCTCCGGAATCCACTTTTCCAGAAAGGAACATACGTCCCGACCTTCTGATTCCTCTGGAAGACCCACCAGCCTCAAATTATTCTGTCTCGACCGAGATTCCAAATCCAAAATATTATCTTCCAGAGATTTATTTTTTTTTTCCAAAGTGCGCACCTTTAATTGAAGACGGGTGACGTCATCTTCAGCACTAGCGAGACGGAGCTCCATCTGCGCCGTTCGTTCTACACAGTCACCCAATTCCTTTCTTATTCCTTCCAACGCTGTCATAATCCCATCAAATCTAGAGGAAAAGTCCGCTCTCATTGAACTCATGGCAGCCATCAGCGCATCTGCGCCATTCCCCGCAGAAATCGCAGCGTTGCCAGCCTCCTCCGCCATATATGGAGCCCTGTTTGCTGCGTCACAGACCTGAAAGTCCGTTAATTTGGACTGTTTCGGCGGCTCGCTTTTTCCTTTTCCTGGTTTTCCAGCCTTAGGCTTCGCCGACATATCCTCGCCCAAACGCTGGGATACGTTCTGTCCCAAATGAGAGAGTTATTTGCCGATTTTTTTTCTCCAGGAGCAGAGCAGAGCGAGACACGTCCGTCCTACGTGGCAGCCATAACCGGAAGTCGAACCCATGTCTTTTATTTTATTCATAACTTGTTTAAGTTTTTTTAAATTTTGTAGACCTCTGCAATTCCATGAAGTTAAATTAAGATTAACGCTTTGATTTATAATCAATAGGGAGTTTGGGATTACCTTGCAGTGTAAACATGCTCAAACAGAAAAGCAAAAAAAATGAGTGGTTGAACATTCACCCTACAAACTACACACAAACAAATTCCCCCTTCCCACATTTGTGGCAATCCCCCCAAAAGCAAAAGAAAAATTCCGTCTCCCGATATAGCCATCGACCGTTCCACACCCACGAGGAACAGCCAAAGCCACTCCTTCTTCATCCTCCCAATCACCCTAACTCTACTGCTTTTAATAACGTAACATTAACTCTCTTCTGTAATTTTCCAATTTAACTCCAATTTTTTTTTTAGCAATTTTGTACTTTTTTTTTTTTTTTTTTTTTTTAATATGTAATACATTCTATATTTTGTAATCTTGTTATATGCTTCTAATCAGTTAAATGCTCAAATATTCTACCCTATATTCTGTTCATGCTTAGCTCCCACCAGTCTCTTCCTGGATCTTCTTGATGAGCTCCTGCGCCTCCTCGGGGGTCTTGAAGATGCGTGTTCTGCCCTCATATGTGACCAGAAGTCTTGCAGGGTGAATCACTCCATGACGAATCTCAAGGTTGCGCAGTTCTTTGCGGATGGGGTCAAACTGCTTCCTTAATTGTTGGATTCCTGAGGCCAGATCTGGGTAGAACCGCACCTGCTGATCTTGGTATTTAATTTCTCCTTTGGCCCGCACCGCGTTGGAGATTGTCATCCTGTCTCTGTAGCTGAGAAACTTCATAATTAGCGTCCTCGGTGCTGCCTTGTTACCTCTCGGTGGGCCAATTCGGTGGGAGCTTTCCAAGACGACTGATGATTTTAGCTCCGCGTTGTTCAGTGCCTCCGGGATCCACCCCTCCAAAAAGGAGCATGAATCACGACCTTCGGCTCCCTCCGGTAGACCCACCAGCCTCAGGTTGTTCCTTCTGGACCGAGATTCCAAGTCCAGAACGCTATTTTCCAGATCTTTATTTTTTTTTTCCAAAGTGCGCACCTTTATTTGAAGTCCGCTAATTTCATCCTCCGCACTTGAAACACGAAGCTCCGCCTGCGTCACTCGCTCCACGCAGTCACCCAACTCCTTTCTCATTGCATCCAACGCTGCCATAATCCCATCAAGTTTAGCGGAAAAGTCTGCTCTCATTGAGCTAATGGCAGCCAGCACTGCACCTGTGCCGCCATCGTCAGCAGCAGCAGTTACCGCACCACCGCTAGTTTCATCCGCCATATCCGCAGCTTTTTCTACTGCGCCACAAACTTTAAAGTCCATTAATTTGGACTGCTTCGGTGATTCAATTTTTCCCCCTCCTGATTTCCCAGCCTTAGTCTTCACCGGCATATCCTCACCCAAACGCTGGGAAAAGTTCTGTTCCAAATGAGAGAGTTATTTGCCGAATTTTTATTTCCAAGGGTAGAGCAGAGTGATACGTGTCCTTCTAGGTGGCCGCCATAACCGGAAGTCTCCTCATGACTCAAATTTAATGGGTTCAGCCTTAGGCAAAGGGCCACCTTTGGTGAAAATGTCATTCAAATCCATCCAGTAGTTTTTGCACAATCTTGCTAACAGACAGACACATGCCGGCAAAAACATTACCTCCTTGGCAAAGGTAATAATAATAAAACTGAGTAAAGAAAAGATACAAAAGGTAACATATCTAAATCTGCTTGTATAAAAATAGCACAGTATCGTGGCTTACTGTACTCTTAAAATATGCTTAATAGAGGTGGATGGAGGTGATTTTAGACAAGTGGCAGCAGTAATTACAATATTACTGTCTTTTCTTCACCTGAAGATGTCTCACATTTTCCTGAAGTGTCCCAAAATTCTAGCAGATTCCCAAAAATTGGAAACGTACTTTTGTGCTACAGTTTATCATACTTTAATGCTATTCCTTGTCAAATTTGATCCAGGTCTATTTGAATACTGTAGGTATTACATCCATCTGCCTGTGTTAAATCAAGCAAAACAGTGGTTCTGGGAAATGCTAAAAATGCGAAACTCATATTTCTACTATATTTGTCCATATTCTACAGTGGGGAGTTCAAAAGGGACCTTGACACAATCACACGCAGTTTTCCCACCACTGTGTATAAACACTACAATGTAGCCTGCAAACACTGTTTTTGCTGAAATGGGAGTTCATAATGAATTGTTAGATTATATTACAATTTACTGTATGATTATTTTTTTTTAATCATGTCACTGTGAGAGCAGGGTTTGTTGGTAATAGCAAAAATGGTTACATTATTATTCATTCTAAATAGGTCTGTGATTCACAATATAATATTTGATATAATAGATGTGATGGATCAAGCTACTGATTGAAATCATAGATTGAAAAAGAAATATTAATGTTAAGTAAGAGTTAATAAACTACATATCTATATTTATATATACGTATGTGCATAGCAAAGTGGAAGAAGGAAAATTAAAGTACACTAGACAACTCTGACCTAATCTGTCTACTAACTACAACTCAGCATGAACACAAGTCAGCTGCCTTATACTATACACGGAGTACGTACATTTAATTTCTCGTAACTATAATACACCTTTGTTTTAAAGGAATGTGACAAAAAAAAAATCACCCTTAAATGAAGTTTTCTGCTGTACTGGTGTTGACAAATGGGCTGTACAGATTAAGTGTTAAAGATCCCCATTCTGCTGTGACCTTATTAATTACATTTTTCAAATCAACCAGGTAATGAGATAAACTATAACTGACTGTTGTTAACATGAAGATTTCCAGTCACCAATTACTGTGTATTTCTCCTCCAGGTGTCTGTCATGGGAGCAGTGGGACGAGGAGACCTGGGTAGACAGTGTCACACTGAATGTCTCTCTGGAGGGAGACCTGGTAAATAACGACTTAGTGCGAAGTAGTTTTCTTTTAGATGACATTTTTTGCATTATTTGATTGTCTCTACTGAAGAACCACAACCTGTTAATCCTAAATGTTTAGGCAGCAGGTCTTGGGATTCTGACGTCATCCACATTCTATTGTGAACGCGTGAACATGAGCCCCCATTTTGGGAACTACTGCAATTGTAAACAGACACTGGACTATTGAGATGAGTGGACTGTAACAGCACAGATTTAGTGTATACATCATAATGTATATAACAATAATAATTCTAGAATCACATGTAATCTTGCAACTTTTCATTTGTCCTGATCAAGGCTCCTCAGTACCTAAGACCAGCTTTTATATTAGGATGTGTTGTGTGCAGGAGGAGGAGACGATGGACATGTGGAGTGATCACGGGAGTGTCTGAGCCCAAGAAATAGTAAAGCTATTTTTTTATTATTATCATTATTTTAGTAATTCTTATATAAATTTACTGCAGCACCTATGGACGGCATGCCTGACTTAATCAATTTCGTTCTGTTTCCCCATGGCAGAAAACAGACATGAAGGATTTTACAGTGAAGTGCATCTTACCTAGTTGTTGTCTGAGGAAATTTCAGTGTGATCGCCATTTCCTCCATAGGGCAATATATGCAAATGCTATGTGCCCCCAGCTGATGAGGATGCCCAAACCACATGATGAAATGCATAGCGCAAAATATACTGGCTGCCAGTGAAAATGCAACGCTCTAGAAAAGTTTGATATTTTTACTAATTTTTATGGAAATGGTCAACTAAAATATGCAAATTATTTTTAGACATCTTCAAAGTAATAACAGGAACCAACAAAAGAAAACCTGTGTGTCAACAGTTTTCAAAATTGACCAAAACAGAAGCACCCTGACTTTCCAAAATCACAGCAAAACTTATGTCTTAAAAACAAAGTTCAATATGGAATGTGGGACTTCCGGTTATGGCTGCCGCGTAGGACGGACGTGTCTCGCTCTGCTCTGCTCCTGAAAAAAAAAATCGGCAAATAACTCTCTCATTTGGGACAGAACGTATCCCAGCATTTGGGCGAGGATATGTCGGCGAAGCCTAAGGCTGGAAAACCAGGAAAAGGAAAAAGCGAGCCGCCGAAACAGTCCAAATTAACGGACTTTCAGGTCTGTGACGCAGCAAACAAAACTCCATATATGGCGGAGGAGGCTGGCAACGCTGCGATTTCTGCGGGGAATGGCGCAGATGCGCTGATGGCAGCCATGAGTTCAATGAGAGCGGACTTTTCCTCTAGATTTGATGGGATTATGACAGCATTGGAAGGAATAAGAAAGGAATTGGGTGACTGTGTAGAACGAACGGCGCAGATGGAGCTCCGTCTCGCTAGTGCTGAAGATGACGTCACCCGTCTTCAATTAAAGGTGCGCACTTTGGAAAAAAAAAAATAAATCTCTGGAAGATAATATTTTGGATTTGGAATCTCGGTCGAGACAGAATAATTTGAGGCTGGTGGGTCTTCCAGAGGAATCAGAAGGTCGGGACGTATGTTCCTTTCTGGAAAAGTGGATTCCGGAGGTGCTGGGCAGCGAGGAGTTGCAATCAGCAGTGGTTCTGGAAAAAGCACATCGTATTGGCCCACGGAGAGATAAGGGACCGCCGAGGACCTTAATTATGAAGTTTCTTAGCAACAGAGACAGGATGAAGATCTTCAACGCTGCACGTGCTAAAGGAGAGATTAAACACCAGGACCAGCAGGTGCGGTTCTACCCAGATTTGGCCACAGGAATCCAGCAATTGAGGAAGCAGTTTGATCCCGTACGTAAGGAGCTGCGCAACCTTGGGATTCGTCATGGTATAATCTATCCTGCGAGACTGCTGACCACGTATGAGGGCAGAACCCACATCTTCAAGACCCCAGAGGAGGCGCAGGAGTTCATCAAGAAGATCAAAGAAGAAGAAGAGACTGGTGGGAGCTAAGCATGAACAAAATATAAGGTAGAATAATTAAGCATTTGCACAGGCATCTGACTGACTTGAAGTAAATAGTAAGTTTACAAAATATAGATTGTATTATATATTAAAAAACAAAACAAAAACAAAACAAACAAACAAACAAAAAACTATGATGTACAAAGTTGTTAAAAATTTTGGAGTTAAGTTGGAAAACTACAGAGGAGAGTTAATGTTACGTCATTAAAAGCAGTAGAGTTAGGGTGATTGGGAGGATGAAGAAGGAGTGGCTTAGGCTGTTCCCCGTGGGTGTGGAACGGTCGATGGCTATATCGGGAGACAGAATTTTTCTTTTGATTTTGGGGGGTTTGCCACAAGTGTGGGAAGGGGAAATTTGTTTGTGTGTAGTTTGTAGGATGAATGTTCAACCACTCATGTTTTTGCTTCTCTGTATGAGCATGTTTACATTGCAAGGTAATCCCAAACTCTCTATTGATCATGGACCAAAGTGTTGATCTTAATTTAACTTCATGGAATTGCAGAGGTCTACAAAATTTAAAAAAACTTAAACAAGTTATGAATAAAATAAAGGACATGGGTTCAAAAATTGTGTTTTTACAAGAAACTCATCTGATAGAGGAGGATGTTAAAAGAATTAGGAGTAGATGGCAGGGAAGTGTATTCACCTCTTCATTTTCATCCCGAGCCAGGGGAGTTATGACTCTCATACATAAATCAGTTCCTTTTCAAGTGAAAAATGTAATTGGAGACAAATTTGGAAGATATGTAATCATTCAAGGTTCTTTGCTATTAGAAAATATAAATCTTGTGAACTTATATGGTCCCAATATAGATGATCAGAAGTTCTTTGCTAATTTATTTCTCATCTTATCATCACTTACAGGGCAACATATAATAGCAGGGGATTTTAATTGTACATTGAATCCAGGTGTGGATAGATCAACAGGACTGGATTGTACGCACATTGGATGTAGGATGACTATTAATCATTTTATGAAAGAATTGAGATTGTTAGATATATGGAGAGAAATGAAACCACAAGTTAAAGCCTATTCTTGTTATTCCAGTACCTACAAGACATTCTCACGTATTGATTATTTTTTGATTTCCACAGAATTAAGGTCCAAGATTCAAAACTGCTTTTATGATAACATCGTGATCTCTGATCATGCACCCTGTTGTCTAATATATGTAGATAAAAAATTGACAAAGGAATCAGGTAGATGGCAATTTCAGCATAAATGGCTTCAGGATGAGGAATTTGTCAAGTATATAGAAAAACAGATAGACGAGTTCTTTGACATCAATACTACACAAACATCAGCATGTGTAAAGTGGGAGGCTTTCAAAGCTTTTATTAGGGGACATATTATTAGTTATACAGGATCAAAATCTAAGAAGACTCGAGAGGAGAGAGCTAAATTGGAACATAAAATAAAAAATCTTCAGGAAAAAGTGTATGCAGGAAGTGACCCAAGGTTGGAGAATGAATTACTGATTTTGAGAGCTGAATACGACAAAAAATCAGCGAATAGAGCTGCCTCGAGTCTTCTAAGATTGAAACAATCTTTTTATGAACAAGGTGAAAAATCAGGAAAATTATTAGCATGGCAGATTAAACAATTGGAAATTAAAACACCAATTACCAGTATTATAAGTAATGGACAGGTAGTTATAGATCCTTTAGAAATTAATAGAGCCTTTAGAGATTACTATGAAAAATTATATGATACCAAAAATGAACCTGATTTAACAAAACTAAATGGGTTTTTGAACGAACTATCTATACCGTGTATTCCAAATGAAAACAGGGAGATATTGGAGTCTAAAATTAGTCAAGAAGAAGTTGGGCTAGCCATTGATAATATGAAATCAGGAAAAAGTGCAGGACAAGATGGTCTTCCAGTTGACCTTTATAAAAAATTTAAGAATAAATTAATAAAACCTTTTTTGGAAATGGTTTTAGAAGCATTTCAAAATAGTAATTTACCATCATACATAAATAATGCCTTAATTATACTGCTGCCAAAACCAGGTAAGCCCTCTAATAAATGTGAAAATATGAGACCAATAAGCCTATTAAACGCCGACCTTAAGATAATCTGTAAAATTTTAGCAAGACGAATACAAGAAATTTTACCAAATATTATTAATCGAGATCAGAATGGCTTTATAAAGGGTAGAGAAGGCTTCCATAATGTAAGAAGACTATTTAATATTATTTATTTTAATAAAGAAGCACCGGATACAGCTCTCCTATCACTGGACGCCGAAAAGGCCTTTGATAGAGTTGAATGGCCCTTTCTTTTTGAAGTCCTACAAAGGTTTGGACTTGGAAATAATTTCATAAAATGGGTTCAAATAATATACAATAATGCTACAGCAGAAATCCTAACAAATAACAATATTTCAAAACCAATAAAAATCAATAGAGGATGTCGACAAGGCTGTCCACTTTCACCTTTACTGTTTACTATGGCAATTGAACCTTTAGCGATAGCGATACGTTTACATTCACAAATATATGGAATTAAAGTTGGACCAACAGAACATAAAATCTCCCTGTACGCCGATGATATAATTTTGTTTATGTCGAATCTAAAAAAATCAATTCCAACCTTGTTGAATTTAATAAAGAACTTTGGGGAAATATCAGGATATAAAATAAATAAAACTAAATCTTCAATATTAATGCTAAATGAGACCCAGAGAAATTACCCAGCCCCTGAGGTAAATCAATTCAATGTTGTAAATCAGTTTAAATATTTAGGAATCCAAATTATGCCTAAGCTAGAATCAGTCGCCAGTGTCAACTATGAAGCCTTAATGTCAGATATCAGTGAGTTAACTCAGAGATGGATGTCACTACCAATGTCGATGATCGGGAGAATCAATATACTTAAAAGTAATATTTTACCTAAAATACTTTATTTATTTCAATACATTCCCTTATCACCACCTTTAGATCTATTCTCAAGAATAAAAAAAAAAGTTAGTGGAATTTATATGGAACAACAGGAGGGCTAGATTACGTCTGTCTTTATTATATTTACCATTTGATCGTGGAGGTCTGAAATGTCCAAATTTTATGTTGTATTATTGGTCGGCACAACTGAGGTCTATGACATATTATTTTTCATCAAATGATCTCCCTCACTGGACTGAAATGGAATCATACAATTTACCTTTACCTCTTCCCATATTCATATACTCAGATTCGGCAAAAAAATTACAAAAACAAGTTAAAAATCCATTTGTAAAGCATATGATCAAAATATGGTGTGAAGCTAAAAACTATTTAAAAGAACCACAGTTATTGTCACAATTTAGTCCAATATGGGGTAATCAATATTTTAAACCAGGGAGAGCGGACGCTGTATTTAAAGTATGGAATTTAAAAGGGATACAAAAGATTCAGGATTTATATTTGCCATGTGCAGACAACATAATGTCTTTTGAAGAGCTGAGGATCAAATTTAATCTCAATAGAACACATTTTTTTAAATATCTTCAACTTAGAAACTTTATTCGATCAAATCAAAATAAAGCTCTCACTCGACCTATTTATTCATCCTTGGAAAAAATGATGATGAAAGATAGTAAAAGAAAGGGTATTATTTCAGAGTTTTATAACTCATTGACACTATCTTCAAGTGAAAATTCACTGAAAAGATTAAACTACTGGAAAGAAGATCTGCAAATTGAAATTTCAGAGGAACAATGGGAATTGGCTTGTACAGAAGCTCAAACCAAATCAATAAATGCACGCCTTAAATTGATACATTTCAAATGGTTAATGCGGATGTATGTTACACCGGAGGAGTTAAATAGATATAACAAAAATATACCAGATACATGCACAAAATGCATGGAAAGTAAAGGAACCCTATTTCATTGTTTATGGGAATGTAGATTAATAAGAATGTTTTGGGAAGAGGTGAGGGTAACAATTGAAAAAATAATCTCAAAACAAATCATATTGAATCCTAAACTGTTTTTGTTGGGTCTGTACCCAGAAAAGCATAATTTTAATAAAAGTGAAAGAACATTCATAGACCTCAGTTTGCTTAATGCCAAAAAATGTATTGCACTATTATGGAAAAAGACTCATAGACCAGATGTGACTCAGTGGTTAAGACAGATGTTAACAAACCTTCCATTAGAAAGAATAACATATATACTAAAATCAAAGGAAATTGTGTTTGAGAATATATGGAGACCTTTTATTGATTATGTAAAAAATTTAAACATAACTCTTGAAGAAGAAGGTGAATGATGTGTGTGGACCTTGTAAATTCCAAACTGGTGAACATAATATGTATACTTATGTATTGGATTGTCTAGACTAAACAGAGGAGCATTGTTGAAGATTTGATTTTGTTGGTGGTTGTTGGTGTTTTTAGTGCATTTTTTTTTTTTTGTAGTACTTTAGTGTTAGTGTTTGATTGTTTGTATCATGTTTGTTAAAAAAAAAAAAAGGTTCAATAAAGATATTGTGGAAAAAAAAAATATGGAATGTGGCCCCCATTTGCGTTAATGCAGGCAGTAATACACCTCCACATGGACCTCATGAGCCATCTAATGTTGTCTTCGGGGATGTTTAGCCACTCCTTCTGCAATGCCATGACCAGTTCCTGTCTGTTCTGTGGCACCGGTACTCTGGCTAAAACATGTCGCCCAAATTGATCCCACAAGTGTTCAATGGGGTATAAATCTGGAGCATAAGAAGGCCAAGGAAGGACATCAAAATTCTGTTGCTGCAGGTATTCCCTGGTGACTTGGGCAGCTTGTGTTCCAGCATTGTCCTGCTGAAACACAACCACATTGTGGAGATTTCACAACATAGTGCTATGTATTTTTGTTCATCTTCATATAGGGAAGATGACCACTCCTTAAAGTCACCCATTTTTGACTTTTGAGTACCCAAAACAAACAGCAAGCTCAAAAAGACTATGGAGCCAGAGCTCAAAGGCATTGAGTTGTGATAGTGAGTACAACCATTGAAAATGAGTTCTAGATGTATTTTGAGTCATGTACAGTGGAGAAAATAAGTGTTGAACACATCAACATTTTTCTCATTAAATAGATTTCTGAAGGAGCCATTGACCTGAGATTTTCACCAGATATCAGTAACAACCCAAGTAATCCATACATACAAAGAAACCAAGGCAACTGTGTTCAAAAAACAAGTTATATTTAATAAAGTGGAATGACACAGGGAATAAGTATTGAACAGATGAAGAAAAAGAGGTGCAAAAAGGCATAGAAAGCCAAGAAACCAGCTGAAATCCATCAGAATTTAGGAAGCCATCCCATCCCCCATCAGTGCAAATTAATTTCAGCAGGGTGTACCCTGCCTCTCGTCCAAAGATGCTGGGATAGGCTCCAGGCGACCCTATAAAGGATTAAGCGGAACAAGATGGATGGATGGATGGTTAAGTCCTGACTGATAGCCTTTGAAAAGGTCTGTGAATATCAGATTGTTACACCACAAAGAACTCATGATGGGTGGAAGCAAAGAACTCTTTCTAGACCTTTGCAACCTTATTGTTGCAAAACATAATGATGGTATTGGTTACAGGTACTTTTCTAAACTGCTGAATGTTCCAGTGAGCACTGTTGGAGCCATCATTTGGCAGTGGAAAGAACATCATTTTACCATAAACCGGCCATGACCAGGAGCTCCTCACAAGATTTCTGACAGAAGAGTCAAAGAATTATCAGAAGAGTTATCCACCAGCCAAAGCCCACTCGTGGAGAGCTCCAGAAAGACCTGGAGTTAGCAGGTACTGCTGTTTCAAAGAAAACAGTAAGTAATGCACTCAACCAACATGGGCTCTATGCCCGTTCACCTTGCAAGACTCCATTGCTGAAAAAAACCCCAAACATGTTGATGCTTGTTTAAAGTTTGCTGCGCAAGATTTAGGCAAGCCAGTAAAATACTGGGAGAATATAGTCTGGTCAGATGAGACCAAAATTGAACTTTTTGGATGCCACAACACACAGCATGTTTGGAGGAGCAATGGTACTGCACATCCCATCATGGTGTGGACATCCTTGAAAAAACCTGTTGGCATCTGCCAAGATGCTGAAGATGAAACGAAGGTGGACATTTCAGCAAGACAATGAGCCCAAACACACAGCCAAGGAAACTCTCAACAGGCTCCAGAGAAGGAGCATAAAGCTGCTAGAACGGTTGAGTCAGTCACCTGACCTGAATCCAATTGAAAATCTATGGAATGAACTGAAGATCAGAGTTCATAGAAGACACCCACAGAACCTTCAAGATTTGACAGTTTGTGTGGAAGAATGGGCTAAAATCACTCCTGAGCAATGTCTGCACCTAGTTTCTCCATCAGAAGGTATCTTGAAGCTGTCGGGGATGAGAATCCTCCGCGGATCCGCGGAATTCCTCGGATTTGATCATGTCTAGGGTCATTCTCGTGAATCATCTAAATTCGAGGAGAAAATTTTAGGGGGGGGTGTGAGGTCTGTTATGAGCGGCGAGTCGTATTTTCGATCGGCTGCTAAAATCCACCACGCAGAACGCGCTACCCAGCGAGATCAGTAATGTAATGTAACAAGGCCACTGATTGGCTGATACTTATTGAAGCAACCAGTCGGCGATTTTGTTATTCCTGTCATATTCAACACGCGGAGCGAAATGCAAATGGCGGACAGTTCAATCAACGGAGTTTTCCCGATTTCGTGAAAATGTTGAACCTAAAACTCACGAAAGACAACAAAGCAAGAATTTTAGAAATCGACAAAGGGATAAGGAACAAGTTTCGTTGGGAATGGCTCGAAAAAACTGTGTCAATGACTGTAAAGATCGGTAAAAATACCGAAGTTGTGGTTGAAAAAATGGCCGACTTCATAGCGAAATGCGAAGTACCAGGGAAAGCCCAGTGTGTTTATTGCAACGATTTCTTGGGTTATGGATCTCGTGGTTGTGTTGCCTTAGTTGAACACTGTTCAAAACAGAAACATCTCAAAATTGTGGCTACAAGGAGATCGAACGACTCGCTCGTGCTGTGTTCAAAACGATCGATGGACACTGTCAAATTCAGATGCCAGTCAATCAAAGGTCATCACAATCGGCCCCGATTACAGCAATTAGTGATCCGAAGACACATTCCGAGGTAAGATTTTTTTCTTGTTATAAGTAATGTACTTGAATTTTCGCGTAATGAATTTGTTATGAAATAGCATGTGTAAGTTGTGACGTCATGCCTGTTTTGAAACACTAATTGCATTTGAATGCTGATTATCGATTGTTAATAGATAAATGTTATTACATATTTTCTGACAATTTGAAATGCAATCTAAGAATTTTGAATATAATTTATCATTTTTTGTTTCACTAGGAGGAGTTACATAATGCATGTGTAAGTTTTTTTTGTCATGTGGTGATGGGTTGCCTTACCTAAGATATCTTTGCTTTTATTAGTAAACATAATTTCTTTACGGTCATTGCATAAAAATATTAAACATCTTTTAGGTTTTACTTACTTAGATTATCTTTCAAATATTAAAATATACTAATATGCAACTTTTTTTATATTCCTAGTAACACTAACAAATGCACAGATTAATAAATCAAAATGTTTGCAGAATGTCAGTATATTTTAATAAATGGATGATGGACTTGGTGATGGAATTTTGTTAATATTTATAATTTATTTTACTTGGTTAATTAAATTATTTTGTCTGTTCTAGAACTATGTAAATGTAATTCTGTGTCAGTTCTAAACATATTAAATGGTAGTTAAATATAATTTAGTATTATTACAGCAACATACCATTCAGATATCATAAATTTACACATGTGATGCAGCAGCAGATTAAAAAGGTAAACTATAAATGCATTTGTACTTACTTCTAACTTTAAATATAAGACCACATATGAGCATTCTAAAACACCAGATTTTGTTAGCTTCTGGGGGGGCGTTGCCCCCCAGACCCCCCACCAACGCTCCGCCTTGGATCCGGCTTGGGGGCCTGCGTCCCCCAACACCCCCGGCTTAGTTTCCTCTTTTTTTTTTTTTTCCCAAACCCCATTCTCATCCCTGAGCTGTTATTACCAACAAAGGCTTTTCTACTAAATATTAAATGAATTTTACCAAGTTTGTTCCATACTTATTCCCTGTGTGATTCCACTTTATTAAATATAACTTGTCTTGTGAACACAGTTGCCTTGATTTCTTTGTATGTATGGATTACTTGAGTTGTTACTTATATCTTGTGAAAATCTTAGGTCAATGGCTCCATCAGAAATATGTTTAATGAGAAAAATGTCGACATGTTCAGCACTTATTTTCCCCACTGTAAACACTATTACTCAAGCTCAGATAGGATGGACCCAAAAATATTTATTCAAAAATTGTGTTGTGTTTTCATTGGCAGTGAGTATATCTGCTGTTTAATAATCCATTTCATTAACAAACTAATCTTCTACACTACGTCTGTTTTTATGAGGTACCACTGGGCACACATCCACCAGGAGGCTGCATGTATTTTTCATAACACAATGAAGGAGGGTATATCTCCAACATCCCATTCTCACTAATGGTGGTAACAGAGATAAAAGTTATAAATATCCCAACAGAAACAGCTTTGACATATGCACAGCACTAATACACATTAAACTGACGGTCTAAGGAAAACATGTTTATTTTCTGATATTTATCGTTTCCCATCAGCTCTTGCAGCTACATTCACACAGAGTAACAATATTTTTGAGAGTCAAGTCAATTCACCTTTATTTATATAGCACATTTATAAACAACCATGGTTGACCAAAGTGCTTCACAAACAAGATTTTAAAAAATAAAATGATGATAAATAATGCAGCAGCAAGTTAAAATAAAACACCTAAAAATAAAAAAGCTAAAATGAGAAACACAGGTATATAAATAAAACTAGGGCTGGGGGTTGTACTGAATATATTTGTTGTATCGGTTCATTTGGCCACCCGTGATACATAAAATGCTAGATTGCACATATGTGAGTATTTGTCATGTTAATATGAAGTGCTGCTGCTGAAGTCTGAAAGCGGAAGGTCAGACTTCACTGTCTCTTTCTTCCACATACAATGCATCTCAATATAAAAGTTGACATTACATGCGAATCATTTTGGTTACAGTACATACTTTATGATGTATATGCTAGATTTGGGATGTTATTGTCCGCTTGACTTAACAGTGTTGATTTAAAGCTATGGTAGCACCCATGAAGGCAGACATGATGGACGAGTGATGTAGGTTCCCAAGCCCCGCTCAGAGCTGTTTTTTCCTTCACAAATTTCATATGAATCTCTCTTGCATTTAATTATCATTGTATGTAGAGAACTCATTAGAATCAGAATCAGAATCCGGTTTATTGCCATTGTTCATGTAATACACAAACTAGGAATTTGTCTTGGTGCAATGCTGCAACATTAAACATGATAAAATAAAAGAAACACATCTTCAAAAGGATTTTTAATTGGGCTTTATTATGCTTTTTAATTGTTGATTACATGCTCTGTTTTAACTGATTTGTTCCCCTCCTCTGGATCTGATACCTCCAACTGTTTTATTGTTCAGTATTACTGTTTCTGCAGTTTTTAAAAAATATTTTTTTAATCCTGTAAGAGTATTCAATATCTTTTTGAAATGAGAGTCTATCCTTAGTTATGTCTTTAGTTCATATAAATAAAGTTGTTCTTAGCTGAAGGCTTTAGTCATGGACATTGACACAAGTTATTGTATTGATTTTATGATGACAAAACAATTTTTTTTTTTTTTTTCAGTCGGCAGAGTTGGAGGTCATCATGGCTGTGAAGGAATACACACCAAAGGTAATATGACAAGTACACATGAGGTGCATTCCCAAATATGTTTGCAGTCACTTTAAATAATGGATTTTGAATCTCAGTGTACAAAGAAACAATCTTAGTTGGTCAAGCCTGCTCATTCTTTTCAAACAGGTCATCTACTTAATTTTTTTTTGTGTGTATATAAGTAATAATCACAAAGAATTTTTTGTATCTGTGAATGCTGATGTTCAGAGTTTTTCCACAGTATGCTGTATATAATACATCACCAAAAAGATTTGACTAGATTCAGTGGAATATCAGGAAAATGCACTTCTTTCATAGACTTTAGTGTATCGTGACAGCTCATGCTTATCCACCAAAAGGCCAGTTCTCAAGACTAAAAAAGACTAATTTAGAAAGACCAACATTTTCCATTGTTCTCATTTGTACCAGTTTTTTTTGTGATAGTATTGCAAACACTCATTTCCTCTTTGCTTTTTATTACGTCCTTCAACTCAGGGCACTTCTGCTCCCCTCACAGTCCAAGAGTGCCAAAGGAAGAGGAAGAGAAATCAGGTGTCAGGAGAAGATCGTCAGAAGAGTGTCAGTCGGGTGACAAAAGTGTCAGATGAAGAAAACGTGTGTCCAAATAGTACTACTGAAAAGACAACACCGGTGCGAAACGTCAGAAGTCATGGCAAAGTGGGACAGAAGCTGTTCAGTAACAGATCAGAGTTCACTAAACTGAAGGAAGCAGGTGAGAGAGAGAGGCTTCAGTGATTGGTTGTGGAGGTGTAAAGTGTTTTTTAGTTGTATTATTTCTGCTGTTAAACTTTTTCTCTCCTTCCTCTTGGAAGCTGATGGAGGTGAGACTCCGGGCATTGTGGGAAAGACGCCATCTCAGAGTGCAACAAAGGCGAAGAGTAGGCAAGCCAAGATGCCCACACAATCCGGTATGTTACAGTATATACAGTACATACTACCTTTATATGCAGGCTCATTTGTTAGTCATTTAGCTGTTGGCATTGTGTTTATAATGTTCAGTACCTATCACACACCGGAATTCAGATAGTTTCTGTCTTTCCTTGATAGTAAAATCTGTTCAGTGCATCAGTGTAGTATAATACCTGTCTAGCCAGGTGTTTATATGTTTTAGCCACTGAGATAGTAGCATTATTGCCCCACAATGTGTTGTATCTGAAGAATGGGTGGACGGCGACCATGGACTTTTTTGCAAATGCCGCCATCTTTGACACACGCAAAGCAGTGTGGGATTGTTTGGGAGCATCGGAAGTTGGCTTGTGCTTGCTTATAGTGGATATTTCATTTTTAGATATTATTTGTGAATATTTAGGCATTTCCAGCAGACAAGAAGACTGATTGTTGCAGAAGAAATAAGAGGAAAAAAAAAATGTGTGGCAGCCTCAAAAGTCGCATTTAATGCTAAAGAACCATGTTTTGGAGGAGACAGGTGTTGCACAACACTGTTGGTTTGACCAGCTGATCACCATCTGAGGATTAATAAAAATAATAAATTAGTGTGTGCTGCATTAAAACTGTCATTAAAGGCAGAAGACAGACTGTGGGAATAAAATCCATGCTGTGCAGCACTGGGTTGAACTCTGGCCAGTGGAAATAATTTAAATTTGTACAGCCATGATATACAATGTACAGTGTATCCAGAAACTATTCACAGCACTAAACTTTTTCCACATTTTGTTATGTTACAGCCTTATTCCAAAAGGGATTAAACTCTCATTTTTTTCCCTCAAAATTCTACACACAATACCCCACAATGGCAACATAAAAAAAGTTATTTTTTTGTTGAGATTTTTGCAAGTTTATTAAAAATAAAAAAACTAAGAAATCACATTTACAAAAGTATTCTCAGCATTTGCTCAATACTTTGATGTACCTTTGGTAGCAATTACAGCCTCAAGTCTTTTTAAATATGATGCCACAAGCTTGGCACACCTATCTTTGGGCAGTTTGGCCCATTCCTCTTTGCAGCATCTCTCAAGCTCCATCAGGTTGGATGGGAAATGTTGGCGCACAGCCATTTTCAGATCTCTTCAGAGATGTTCAATTGGATTCAAGTCTGGGCTCTGGCTGGGCCACTCAAGGACATTCACAGAGTTGTCCTGAAGCCACTCCTTTGCTATCTTGGCTGTGTGCTTAGGGTCATTGTCCTGCTGAAAGATGAACCATCACCCCAATCTGAGGTCAAGACCACTCTGGAGCAGGTTTTCATCGAGGATGTCTCTGTACATTGCTGCATTCATCTTTTCCTCTATCCTGACTAGTCTCCCAGTTCCTGCCGCTGAAAAACGTCTCCACAGCATGATGCTGCCACCACCATGCTTCACTGTAGGTATGGTATTGGCCTGGTGATGAGCGGTGCCTGGTTTCCTCCAAACATGATGCCTGGCATCTGTTAGGTTGAAAAAATTGTTAGGATGAAAAACCTTAGTAGAAAAAAACATCTAAGTCTACTCTTTAAAAGCTTATCTATGTGTGTAGATGGTTTACCCAGATTCGTTTTTCAAGGAAGAGATTGAGTTTACTTGGAACATGTATTTATTAAGTAAGCAAGTTGAATATAGTAGGTTACAGCGCCGGGTCAAACATTCTCTCCCTGACAGCAACAGATCGTGTCAGTTCATGAAGTCTGACTGGCTATGCTAGCCCTGACCCTGAATATTTGTACACACATGAAGAACAAAGCATGCATTTAATGAGTGGACAGTCCAGGTGTCTTGTCCAGGGAGGATCCGTTCCTGGCGCCGAATGTATCCACATGAAGGTCACTTTCACCTCCCAGGTCAGCGTAGGCCGAGCTCAGCCATTCCTTATCGCAACTGTGCCTCCTTCCCATAAATCCCAGGCGTTTGTTTTCCTCTCTCATGAGACAAAGGTCCACTATTTTGCAGAGAGTGAAGCACACACTTGGCAATATACTGTATATTCCATTATGGTATATTGGTCATTTTTTTTTTTTTTGTTACTTATTTGTACCCGTAGGTAGACTTGGTTTGCAGTCTGGTGACAAGCCACCGGCTGCTGGTCGCTGCGTGCGCGAGCGCCCTAAACCTACATGTTTTTGGTATGCGGGAGGAAACCGGAGAAATCCCGGAGTAAACCCGTGCAACACGGGGAGAACATGCAAACTCCACACAGCTCCATGTTGGTCGGGGGCTGGGATCGAACCCACGATCTCATGATCCCCGCGATCCCCCGGCCGAGGGTAAAACTGTGCTGCCACAGTGCTAAACTACTGCACCACCGTGCAGTGGTTATATCTTTTACCTAGATATAAGCAGATTACAAACATTTTGAGTCACACAAATAACTGTTATATGATTATATTGAACACACACATATATTTTGAAGCACACAACTAACTACTATGTGGTTATATTGATCACACACATATTTTAAATCACACAGATTACTGTTATATGGTTATATTGATCACTTTTATCTCATCACATCCATGCCAGAGAGTTCAATCTTTTTGTTTCTCATGGACTGAGAATCCTTCAGGTGCCTTTTGGTAAACTCCAGGTGGGCTGCCATGTGCCTTTTACTAAGGAGTGACTTCCATCTGGCCACTCTACCATACAGGCCTGATTGGTGGATTGCTGCAGAGATGGTTGTCCTTCTGGAAGGTTCCCCTCTCTCCACAGAGGAATGCTGGAGCTCTGACAGAGTGACCATTAGGTTCTTGGTCACCTCCCTGACTAAGGTCCTTCTCCCCCAATTGCTCAGTTTAGATGGCCGGCCAGCTTTTGGAAGAGTCCTGGTGGTTGCAAACTTCTTCCATTTATGGATGATGGCGGTCACTGTACTCATTAGGACCTTCAAAGCAGCAGAAATTTTTCTGTACCCTTCCCCAGATTTGTGCCTTGAGACAATCCTGTCTCAGAGGTCTACAGACAATTCTTTTGACTTCCTGCTTGATTTGTGCTCTAACATGCACTGTCAACTGTGGGACCTTATATAGACAGGTGTGTGCCTTTTCAAATCATGTCCAACCAACTGAATTTACCACAGGTGGACTCAAATTAAGCTGTAGAAACATCTCAAGGATGATCAGTGGAAACAGGAGGAACCTGAGCTCAATTCTGAGCTTCATGATGAAGGCTGTGAATACTTATGTACATGCGATTTCTTAGTTTTTTAGTTTTAATAATTTGCAAAAATCTCAAAAAATCTTTTTTTTTTCCCACATAGTCATTATGTAGTATTGTGTGTAGAATTTTGAGGGGAAAATGAATTTAATCTATTTTGGAATAAGGCTGCAACATAAAATGTGGAAAGTGAAGCGCTGTGAATACTTTCTGGATGCACTGTAAATGAGCTCATCAGTTCAGTTACAGGCATTGGTGAAATAAGTGAATGAAGTGTTTTAAGTGTTAGTTGCCTGGTCATTTTAAAAGTATACATGTCAAACAAGAATTTATGCTTACATTTTAGAAGAGAGGAAATAATATCCCCCCCCTCCTCCCCTTCCCTCAGCTGTATCCACAGCTGTTCAGCACAGTTCTTCTGTGTGATATTATTCAGAGCGGGAGTGAAAATACTTTCATGATTTGCTCTGTCATACAGCATTCATACAAGTAAAGTTATTTATTTATTCAACCTGATATGGTGAGTGTATACAGTCACTGCAGCTGTGCTGTGAGCGCTGTGCCGCTGAGCCTGATGCTTTAGTTTACCAGTGGAGTGAACCAGAAAATCCATGATGGATACCGGTTACTAATTAGTAACACCAGACTTAGCCAAAGAAATATCCTCTTAGAATAGGCATCTTTGTAGAATTAATTTACCACAGTACTGACAATGGATATGGTGACTCTGCACTCCGGCGCACCAAAAAAAAAAGATGAAAACGACATTCTTTAAAAAGCTCTGAACCCAATCACAACTGTATGGGGGAAAAAAATATTTAAAATTTCAAAAGCTAAAAGGGTGTTGTAGTAATTTTTTTTTCCAATGCTGTCAAAAAACAAAAAAAAGGGGGAATATGTGATGAAAATGTAAACAATGCAATGCTGCAATGACATGTATACCCTTTACAAAAACTTAAAAAAAAAAAAAAAAAATTCAAAAGCTAAAAGTGTAATTCAAGTT
This sequence comes from Pholidichthys leucotaenia, assembly GCA_020510985.1. Taxonomy (NCBI): domain Eukaryota; kingdom Metazoa; phylum Chordata; class Actinopteri; order Cichliformes; family Pholidichthyidae; genus Pholidichthys; species Pholidichthys leucotaenia. The sequence continues at coordinate 201,818,919 of CM035836.1, read as the reverse complement.
TCCGCATCTGATCAATTAGATTTTAGATTTTCTGCTTAAATCCACTGTTTTGCTGCAGTGATATAAATGCATATTGAGGATTTATAACTACTAAAAGCTGCCTCTTTAATCTTTAGAGTAAATTGTTAAAACACTCATCTAAAGCTAACACAAGGCAAACTGATGACTGCTCAATATAACCTGAGGATATACTGCTCAATATAAGGATGTACTGCTCCATATAACCTGATATGATCTACTTTCTGGTGTCATCCAGTACCTTGCGTTGGGTTGGAATCACTTTTGGAGTCAGCCCAAGTGTGGCAGCAGCAGAACACATCCTGACTAATTCATTCTTGCCTTGGTTAGACAAAGGAATATCTCGATCTGAGAGAGATTTCTTCAATTCTGGCACTTTTTCCCTCTCAAAACCCATGATTGTAGCTGATGCTAACAAAGAACGTCAAACCAACATCCACCTTGTTTGCCCCCAAACGATCCCAGAATGCTTTGTGGCACGAGTGGCCGCCATCATGCATTTGTGAAAAGGTCCTTGTGCTGAGGTTGGCTTTATTGGGCTTAACAACAATATAGTACAGAGCAGCGTGTAGATTGGATCGCAGGAAGAGGCAAGAGACCTCGTGTAGCAGCGCTGCCAGCTAAATACCCCTGCTGTACTGACGTTACCTGTGCATGTCTGCAGTGTGGCACGCCATACCATATTACATACACTGACTACACAATGCTTGGTGGGTGTGTGTTTTTTTTTTTTTTTTTTTTTTTTTAAATGACTTTCTGTCTTGCCCATAATAACATAAAGTGTTCTGACTGTGGTGATCACTTGGCCAGAAGGGGCAAAAATCTTCTCTTCTCTTCTCTCTTCATTTGAAAGCCCTTTATATTTTTTTTTAGACATTGTCAGAAACTGTTGGCTGTCTGTTGCTGTTTTCAGACAGATATATCCAGTTGATTGTGTTTCATAGTAAAAGCACCGAACAGAAACACCCATTCTAATTGAATCGCTATAGTTGGCTTTTATTTTGAAATAATTCAAGAAGTGTTGAGTTGTGTATAGTTTATGGGGGAAAAAACTCTACACTACTTAAGATTTCAGTTGGATCGAGTCTGGTGTACCCAGCTTTTATGGTTTACTAGTTTTCATGTTATTGAGCAGGAATTCAAGGATTGCTTCCTATTTTTAAGGATAATTAAAACACTGATTTTGGATCATTTTTATGGACCTGCAAACACAAATGGGGCAGCTGTTTTTCTCATTGTGTGTGGGCTTGCAGAGAAATATTTATATTCATGCCTTCATTCTTAGCATAGTGGCTCAGTTTTTAGCGTGGCGGCCTGCTGCATGGAAGTTTTGCCAGCATAAACCCTGCCGAGTGTTTAAATCTAATGAAAACTTGTGTTATTAATATAGTGTGTAGACTATTAAACTTTTCTAACTAAAAAAACAACATTCTATTTAATCCAACATGCAAATCAGTTTTCAGTGTCAGTATCACATCTTGAATGTTTTATGATCAGTACAAGAACACATTGCATGTACAATCACACTATAAATTTAGCTAAATCTTCTCATTTTGTCACATCTTTTACATCTGCTATGCATGATATGTACTGATCTGTACACAAAAGTGTAATCTTCTCTAGGTTATTGCCCCATCCATTCAGGGTAAAAACAGTCTTCATGTTGTTGAGAAGCACAAAGATACTCATTGATTAAAAAAAATCAATAACTTACCTCAAATGCATTAAAACTAAAGCAGTGAGGCTTCTATGAAATTGTCATCAAACTTCAGAGAGTGTGGCATTCGACAGCTTCAGGTGACAGACTGGGAAAATCCAACCAAGGACAATCTCTGCAACAAACGCCAAACACATCTGGTCTCTCCAGTTTTGTCCTCCATTGACACTTTGATATAACACCATTAGCAGCTGGTCCATTAGTTCATCTGTTCAGCTATTTTTAAAGCAAGAAAATTATATATGCTTGATATACATATCAAGTATCTGAACAGGGAAGAAAAGCTATTTTGTTATTTTAGAACTGTCTGCGTATTTCAGTAACAATTCTTCAATCTCTTTAGTAACAGCCACCCTCTGATGCCCGTTTTCAGCATATAAAAGTGTGTAGTGGTAATAAGAACTCATCAAGACTCAAACATTATCACTCTGCATATTATCAACCATATACAAAGAAATAACACTGCAGCAATGGTAATTAGTATTGATGCAGAAAAGGCCTTTTCATTTTGTGGACAGGTGCTTTCTTAATCAAGTTTTGCACAGATTTGGCCTACATGAAAAAATGATCAGAACTATACAGGCACTATATAATAAACCCACTGCAAGAATTAAAGTTAATGGCTGTTTGTCAAACAGTTTTAACCTGGAAAGAGGCTCTAGACAGGGCTCACCACTTTTATTTGCACTATATTTGGAACCATTTACCTAGTATATCAGACAAAACAAAGAAATACAAGGCATCAATGTAAATGGGAAGGAGCACAAATTGGCCTGCTACGCAGACAATATTTTGATCTACCTGGGGAAACCAACAGATTCCCTACCTACACTTATGGAATCATTCAAATATTTTGGTCAGTTATCAGGATACAAAATTAACATACTGCAAGTAAAACACAGTTGCTTAAATACAATTACAGCCCACCAGAAGAAATCAAAAATAATTATCAGCTAGCTTGGCAAATGTACGAAAACGTAAGTCCTTACCTCTCTGAATTACTAGAACGCAGTTATTCACCAATACAAAGAAAAATCAAAGAGGACATCGCAGGATGGAACCTAATTCCATACCTAAACTTGAACTCAAGAATTGACTCAATTAAAATGAATATACTCCCTAAATTATTATACTTATTTCAAACTTTGCCAATAGAGATAAGTGGAAAACAATTTAATGAATGGGACAAAATGCTATCCAGATACATACGGTGGGGCAAAGAAGTATTTAGTCAGCCACCAATTGTGCAAGTTCTCCCACTTAAAAGATGAGAGAGGTCTCCAATTTTCATCATAGGTATACCTCAACTATGAGAGACAAAATGAGAAAAAAAAAAATCCAGAAAATCACATTGTCTGATTTTTAAAGAATTTATTTGCAAATTATGGTGGAAAATAAGTATTTGGTCACCTACAAACAAGCAAGATTTCTGGCTCTCACAGACCTGTAACTTCTTCTTTAAGAGGCTCCTCTGTCCTCCACTCGTTACCTGTATTAATGGCACCTGTTTGAACTCGTTATTCAATTCAACTTTATTTATATAGCGCCATTTCACAACAACAGTCATCTCATAGCACTATCAACTGTAGGGTGGACCCCCACAGTTGCAGAAAGACCCCAGCAATCAGGCGATCCCCTGTGAGCAAGCACTTGGCGACGGTGGAGAGGAAAAACTCCCTTTTAACAGGAAGAAACCTCCAGCAGAACCAGGCTCAGGGAGGGGCAGTCATCTGCTGCGACTGGCTGGGGGGTGAGGGGATAGAGAAGAAGAAAAGAACAGACATGTAGAGAGCAAACAGCACGATGGGGACTCAATCTATGGGAGAGAACAAACAAATGTTAATGACCAGCAAAAAAAAAAAAAAAATTCATAGAGAGTGAGGAAAGGAGTGAGGCCCAGTGCATTACTGGAGGTCCCCCGGCTGACTAAACCTATTAGCAGCATAACTAAGGGAGGGTTCAGAAACACATGATCCCTCCCTAATTGTAGGCTATATCAAAAAGGTAGGTTTTAGCCCTATTCTTAAAAACAGAGATCGAGTCTGACTCCCGAATCCAGATTGGCAGCTGATTCCACAGGAGAGGAGCTTGATAACTGAAGGCTCTGCCTCCCATTGTACTTTTGGAGATTCTAGGTATTACAAGTAATCCTGCATTTTGGGAACGTAGTGCTCTGTTAGGATGATACGGTAGTATCAGATCTTTTAAATAAAAAGGAGCCTGATTGTTTAGAGCTTTGTAAGTAAGAAGAAGGATTTTAAACTTAATTCTAAACTCTATGGGAAGCCAATGAAGGGAGGCCAGAACCGGAGAGATATGATCTCTCTTTCTAGTACCTGTTAAAACTCTTGCTGCAGCATTTTGGATCAGCTGAAGACTTTTTAAAGATGTTTTAGGACAGCCTGATAATAAAGAATTACAACAATCTAATCTCGAGCTAACAAAAGCGTGGATCAGCTTCTCAGCATCACTCTGAGACAAGATGCTCCTAATCTTGGCAATATTACGCAAATGATAGAAGGCAGTCTTAGAAACAAATTTAATATGTGAATTGAAGGACAAATCCTGATCAAAAATAACTCCAAGGTTCCTCACAGAGCTATTAAGAGAAAGAGTAACTGCATCCAAACTGAAAGTTTGATTTGGAAAGGAATTTCTAAGGTTTTTTGGACCAACAAGAATGACTTCAGTCTTATCTGAATTTAATAGCAGGAAATTACAAGTCATCCAAGCTTTGATTTCCTTAAGACAGGCTTCTAACTTGGCTAATTGATTAGTATCATCTGGCTTCATTGACAGGTATAATTGTGTGTCATCTGCATAACAATGAAAATGTATACAGTGCTTTCTAATAATGTTGCCTAACGGAAGCATATATAAACTAAAAAGAGTAGGGCCTAGCACAGATCCCTGTGGAACTCCATGACTAAGCTTTGAGCTGCAAGAAAACTCATCATTTACATGAACAAACTGGAACCTATCAGATAAATAAGATCTAAACCACTGCAACGAAGTTCCATTAAGTCCAACATAGTGTTCTAATCTATCAAGAAGAATATTATGATCAATAGTATCAAAAGCTGCACTAAGATCTAAAAGGACAAGTACAGAAACTAGTCCATTATCAGACGCAATGAGGAGGTCGTTGGTGACCTTCGCTAACGCTGTTTCAGTACTATGATGGATTCTAAACCCAGATTGAAACTCTTCAAGTAAACCATTTCCCTGCAGGTGGTCAAATAATTGCGTAGCAACAACTCTTTCTAAGATTTTTGAAATGAAAGGGAGATTAGAGATTGGTCTATAGTTAGCTAAAGCTCCTGGATCTAGCGTTGGCTTTTTGGTAGGTGTCTTTTATCAGTATAAAAGACACCTGTCCACAACCTCAAACAGTCAGACTCCAAACTCCACTATGGCCAAGACCAAAGAGCTGTCAAAAGACACCAGAAACAAAATTGTAGACCTGCACCAGGCTGGGAAGACTGAATCTGCAATAGGTAGGCAGCTTGGTGTGAAGAAATCAACTGTGGGAGCAATTATTAGAAAATGGAAGACATACAAGACCACTGATAATTTCCCTCGATCTGGGGCTCCACGCAAGATCTCACCCTGTGGGGTCAAAATGATCACGAGAACGGTGAGCAAAAATCCCAGAATCACACGGCGGGACCTAGTGAATGAACTGCAGAGAGCTGGGACAAAGTAACAAAGGCTACCATCAGTAACACACTACGCCGCCAGGGACTCAAATCCTGCAGTGCCAGATGTGTCCCCCTGCTTAAGCCAGTACATGTCCAGGCCTGTCTGAAGTTTGCTAGAGAGCATTTGGATGATCCAGAAGAGGATTGGGAGAATGTCATATAGTCAGATGAAACCAAAATAGAACTTTTTGGTAAAAATACAACTTGTCGTGTTTGGAGAAGAAAGAATGCTGAGTTGCATCCAAAGAACACCATACCTACTGTGAAGCATGGGGGTGGAAACATCATGCTTTGGGGCTGTTTTTCTGCAAAGGGACCAGGACGACTGATCCCTGTAAAGGAAAGAATGAATGGGGCCATGTATCGTGAGATTTTGAGTGAAAACCACCTTCCATCAGCAAGGACATTGAAGATGAAACATGGCTGGGTCTTTCAGCATGACAATGATCCCAAACACACCGCCCGGGCAACGAAGGAGTGGCTTCGTAAGAAGCATTTCAAGGTCCTGGAGTGGCCTAACCAGTCTCCAGATCTCAACCCCTTAGAAAATCTTTGGAGGGAGTTGAAAGTCCGTGTTGCCCAGCGACAGCCCCAAAACATCACTGCTCTAGAGGAGATCTGCATGGAGGAATGGGCCAAAATACCAGCAACAGTGTATGAAAACCTTGTGAAGACTTACAGAAAACGTTTGACCTCTGTCATTGTCAACAAAGGGTATATAACAAAGTATTGAGATGAACTTTTGTTATTGACCAGATACTTATGTTCCACCATAATTTGCAAATAAATTCTTTAAAAATCAGACAATGTGATTTTCTGGATTTTTTTCCCCCTCATTTTGTCTCTCATAGTTGAGGTATACCTATGATGAAAATTGGAGACCTCTCATCTTTTAAGTGGGAGAACTTGCACAATTGGTGGCTGACTAAGTACTTTTATACCCCACTGTATGGCAAGGTAAGAAACCTGGAATCTGATTTAAAACCCTACAATTGTCAAAACAAAATGGGGGGTGGGGCCTTCCTTCCCTGAGAGACTACTATTGGGCAGCACAATTAAAGTCCTCGGACGGTGAAATTTTTTATTGAACCAATAAACTGATTGTATGAAAATATTCCATTCTGGCCATTCCCGTGATTTAATATGTGTCACCAGCCTCCATAAATGACTTTATTTGGTAATAGCCCATCTTTCACTTAGTGATGCTGCAGTACCGCCATCTGTCGATAGGGGCGGGCAGCAGTGACGTCAGCACAGGAAGAAGTGAGGGTGATATTGCCTGCCTGTGCTGTGAGCCTCATCAGAGAAACATTCCCATCGGATCACTACAAGGGATTTTGCCTACCAAGATTAGATTTGTGAAAAATGATATTTAAATAAAGTTTTGTAAAATCATATATTGAGTTTATTAATGTTCATGTCAATTTTATAATTCTAATATTTCAGCATTCATCAAAGTCGCATCTCATATACATTTGAATAATTTTTCTACCATTTTATGGTATAAAATTCGGGTTCCATTTTTAAAAGCACATTTCTCTTAAAATCTTAGGCTTATATTTGTTTGTCTTAGCAAAATATGTTGCTTCCCTAACAATTGAAAGCTGAACTTTCATTGCTAATTGAAAATTTCTTCTACTTTTACATGTTTGATTTTGAAAATCTAGATGCATGTTGCTCAACAGCATCAGCTTTGATGGGACGCTGAAATTTGGCACTCAATGTGGCGGGAACTCTGGCTTGTACAGAGTACCACTGCTCCCATAAGTGGGTTGGATCAACCAAGGTTTTGTTGAACAGAGTATTCATCAGATTATCCACATATTCTGAAAAAAAAATATATTCAATAAAAATTAGACATCCATTTGACTACAGTATGAAATACAAATTTGACCCAAATTAACATAATTTGATAAAAGCTATGAAATGTGAAAGTTGAATGAAGACCAACCCTCCACCCACTGTAAATATCATATACAAGCCTAGAAAATGATACTAATATTTCTTATACTCACCGAAAGTTGGATTAACTTTCTTTGCTTGCAGTTAATATCCGCCTTTTTTGAATTTTGGGTACCTGATGATGAAGACCGGCTCACCATCACGATTCTGTGCCTGCTTGCGGCCTGCATTTTCATTAAAGTGCATTGCAGCTAAACAAAGTCTGTAATTAGAATATTATCACAATGATTTATTTTTGGACATATAAGTGATCTATCAGCAGAAACTCTATGTAATTGGCACTGTTATTATAATTGCATTTCATATTTTTGGTCACATATTGCATCTCCTCACCTTGTCAACATTCCAAGGAATGAGAAGTGTACATTCTTTGGTGCAAAATGAATAATCAGACTGTGGAAAGCCTCCACATTTGAAGTTTGCTGCCCTGGACTCAGCTTTCGCACATCCCTGAGGACCCGTGTTTTGTTGATCATAACAACTTTTTCACAGCCCTTTGTGCCTGAAATAAATAAATTGTAGGTGTGAGATATGTCACCAAAAATGATGAAAATCAATGGGATAATAATTTTTATATATATATATATAATACATGCACTGTTGTTTCATTGTGTGAAACTGTTTTTTGTGTTAGGTTGCAGTCTCTCAGGAGCTGGGGGATCGTATGTAGTGCTCGCATCTTTGTATTTGGGTTGATGCGCAGGCAGCAGAGCAGCGCGCCGTTCAGCCAGAAAAAAGCAGAGGACAAGGGTAACGGGCACCACACCGAGACAGGGATAATCAGTGATAATGTTGCTTACTTGCAGGGACAGGTGGCTGGCGTTGGCAGGTGATGAGCCTGGGAGACAGCGTCCTGCAGGTGGGCTAAATAGCCCGCTGCTGATGAGGCGCAGGTGTGCGCGCAGCTGAAGCCGCTGATGAGCGGCGAGTTGTGACACAAATTGCATCTTATTCTCGAAATCGCTGTCAACGAAATGTCTACTGCACATGTTGGGTGATTTACCGACATCATTCCAATTTTTTCGCGTTTTCTGAACGAATTTCACCCATGCCGTTCTGATTTTCCCAGGGACGGGAAATTCAAAAACACTCACCGCATGCTCCTCTGGTATACTGTCGCACCCATAGACAACACAACGCCAAACCATAATTAATTCGATTCCTGAAATCCTAATCTTAATAAATCTATTTGTAATCCACAAGTACTCTGAGAAATATCCGTAATCGCCAACTTTAAAACGTAAACAACAAGCAATGTCTGCCGAGCGTGTGCGTGTCTCTTCCTGTGATGACGTCACACAGTCAGTGGCCATCTTAGCCGCTGATCGCTTGGCTGAGTCAGACAGCTCTCAAGGACAGCGTACTTCAAGAGCGCATTGTCACCTTATGTGACATTTGTGGACACCAAAACATGTGCGGTTCAAATTAGCTCGTCTCACACAAAAATTTAAGATATGATTTAGCGATATTGAATTTTCATCTGGCCGACGCCTATAAGACCCATAATTTGCTGGTGTAATCCATCATAATGCCCAGTGGAAGACTACTGAAGAGGGAATGACCCCCACTCCTATACAAGCGACTATAGCTGATAGTAACCTACAGGACATTATTAACACAAAAAGTCCATGGATCAAGTGGACTCTTAAAATTTGGAAAAGAGCAGTACCAAAATATAATCTAGAAGAGAACATAGTAATTTTAAAGTGGTACGCATATGATTCACATGTGCATCACATGTGCACCTCCAAATAAATCGGACACACGATTTAAAGTCTGGACAAATAAAGGAATAACAAACAGCCTTATGTGAGATAATGAAAGATGACACACTACTTAGCTTCAAAACACTTAAAGATAAGTATTTATTAGAATCACAAGACTTTTATCGCTACTTGCAGATGAGACATTTTGTCAATAACAAGTTAAAATGTATAGCAGAATCATGTACCGTATTTTTGGGACTATAAGGCGCACCGGATTATAAGGCGCACTATCAATGAACGGTCTATTTGATGGTCTAATTTCATACATAAGGCGCATTAAAACGAGGTAGTCGGAGCCGGGGAAAAAAAAAAATTTGCGTGCATGGAAAGAAAATCCTCTCTATAGTCATTATAGACACATATAGCGCGATTGTCTGCGAGTGTTGAATGACCTGCTCCATGAGCAGGCGGAACGTTTTTAGTCCGTGGCTGTTTACATCGCCATATTGGCCAGAATATCGCTCGGCACTCGATACCGAGTACGATACCGATACAGCTCGCTTTCTGCCGGAGAGCGAGCCGTATTTACAGCCGTAAATACGTATTTACAGCCGTATTTACTGCTCCCGTTTACAGCTAAACGGGACCATGAGCAGGCGGAACGTTTTTAGTCCGTGGCTGTTTACATCGCCATATTGGCCAGAATATCGCTCGGCACTCGATACCGAGTACGATACCGATACGGCTCGCTCTCTGCTGGAGAGCGAGCCGTATTTACAGCCGTAAATACGTATTTACAGCCGTAAATACGTATTTACAGCCGTATTTACTGCTCCCGTTTACAGCTAAACGGGAGCAGTTTCGATGCCGAAATTTCACATACAAATCCTAATATACGTGTTCTATACACCATCGGCTTCTGGGTATCGACTACCTCGCGAGGTAGTCGGATCTGGGAATTTTATTTTATTTATTTTTTTTGCGTGCATGGAAAGAAAATCCTATCTATAGTCATTATAGACACATATAGCACGATTGTCTGCCAGTGTGAATGACCTGCTCCATGAGCAAATGTACGTTTTTGGTCCGTGGCTGTTTACATCGCCAGGATACTCGCTCAGTAATCGATACGGCTCGCTCTCCGGCGGTAGCCCCGAGAAGTAAACAATGCAAACAAATGCCGGGACGCTTGAATTCTTTCGTCCCGAAATTATCATTTTTGAATATTAATTACAGCTAAACAGGAGCAGTTTCGATCCACGATCCATTGGCAGATAGTGGCGTAACTCGCTAGCAGTTTAACTTTGAACGACCTGTTGACACCAATATAGCGGTTGGAGTTCTTTGGTTAATCCACCCGGAATGATGGCAAGCTCCGAATTAGTTTGCTTCACTTGGGTTTTGACAGTATCGGTGAGATGGGCGCGCATGGAGTGGCAGATCAATAGGGATGGAGATTTGTGGAAAAAGCCATCCAGCCATTATGTTGAAGCACATATTACTCCGCGAGGCTCCTGACTACCGTAATGCTCCGAAAATCCCTCAAGCGGTTCGGCTTCGTAACTTACCAAAGTCGTACTAAAACATTTTTGACAGATTTTTGAGCGCCGTGTACCACATAAAATCGGTTCGAGGTCAGTAAGCACAACCAGAATTAATACATAAGGCGCACCGGATTATAATGCGCACTGTCGATTTTTGAGAAAATTAAAGGATTTTAAGTGCGCCTTATAGTCCAAAAAATACAGTAAACCATTGTTAAACTTGTTTAAAAGGGCATAACTCAAATAAAGACAAAGGCTTAATCTCAGGCCTATATAAAGGTCTCATAAACTTTAAAAGACGCTCAACCCTGTATATTAAAACAAAATGGGAAACAGAAGGAGGAATAGAAATATCGGAGGAGGAATGGTCATATCAATGAAAATGCAGCAGTTCACAGAGTTGGAGGGAGTTTGGCTGGAAAAGCCAAATTAGATATTTCATCTCAGTACAAGGGGAACTCCCCAACTTGTTGGGAGAAAATGTGGAAGTACGAATGCAAATCATTATCATATATTTTGGCTCTGCCATGTTATTCAAAATTATTGGAAGGGAATACGTAAAGCTATACAAGATATTTTTGGATGTCATCTACCTCTGGAAAGCAAAACTCTATTCTTTGGACTTACAGTATGCCCACAGAGTGGTCAGAGAGGGACAAATATTTACTAAGTATTCTACTGATTGCAAGCAGAAAGGCAATTACCAAAAAATGGCTTTCACAGGAGAGCCCATCCCCCGATATGTGGATGGACATTACAATGGACATTGATAAGATGGAGGAAATAACTGCATGTGTCAACTACAAAAAAGATTTGTTTATAACACGGTGGGAAAAATGGACTAAATATGTAACACCACTCAGGTCGGACTTTCATTTTGCAGAACTGGTATAGCAGGCTCTTTGTCAGTATATGTACAAGTGTGCATACACTAACAATCACTCCCTATATGCAGATGTTCACGTTGACTTTTCTTCCCCTCCCATTTTTTTCTTCTTTCTGCCTCTAACATAACAAAAGGGCATTCAGGTGTAATTACTAAATGAAACGAATTTTTAAGTCTGTCTATCAATGAATGTCAATAGAGAGAAAATTAAAAAAAAAAAAGACTCAAACATTTTCTACAGCATCACTGGTCAGCCCATCAGGTCGCTGGGGTCAGACTTTATGTCCCATCGACACCCAGACAGCAATTGCAATTGGTGGACAGGGAGCCAGGATGCAGTTCTGCAAAGATCCCATGTGGAAGCTGTGCATGGGTAAGTCAATTGTAAAGCAATAGTTATTTGACATCAGGGCTCCTGTAAGAGTCGTGTTTGTTGGGATGTTGTCTGTGTGACAGAGGACATGTCGTGGGTGGCTGCGGAGACCTTAGCTGAGGGCCCGACCCCCGAGGCCAGGATCGGCCACACGGCAGTCTACGACTCCGACTCCAGACGGATCTTTGTCTTTGGAGGCGCTAAGAATAAAAAATGGTTCAACGATGTTCACATCCTGGATACTCAGAGCTGGAAGTGGACCATGGTGGAGGTGTGTTTATGACATTGTAATTTTTTTTTTTTTTTTTTTTTTGATCGGGCCATTTCACAGCAGCTATTTTTGACATCACAATAATGCAGCTGCTGAACTTTCAAAGGTGCCAATAACTGCAAAATGGTATTTTCTTTAGTTTTAACATTCTAAAAAGGTGTCACGTTTACCATTAAAATATTAGAACGCCCATTTCACTTAGAAATACAGTCTTTGACAGCTTTTCCACATTTATTTGTGACATCACTAAACAAAAGCCCTGCCTTCAGTTACCCTCCCATCACAGTACTACTGGCTATGATCTCAATCCAGTCCACGATCCTGCAGCTCCCCCTTCTCAGTCTTAAACTCATCTCTTTGCTTCTTCAGGCTCAGGGTCAGGTCCCCCCCCTGGCCTACCACAGCTGCAGTATGTTCCAGGGTGAACTGTTCGTACTGGGAGGAGTGTTTCCTCGCCCTAACCCAGAGCCCGATGGCTGCAGTGACTCCCTGTACATATTTGATCCCCACCTCTCCATCTGGTACCAGCCTTTTGTCACCGGAGACAAACCATCCCCACGATCAGGGTAACACAGCGCAGACAAGTATAAACACACACACACAAACTCTTCAGTGTTTTTGTCCACCTCCTCATCTCTATCTCCTTCTCCCAGTCACTCTGCATGTGTGATGCAGGAGAGGAAGATCTACATATTTGGTGGGTGGGACACTCCTGTCTGCTTCAGTGACATGTATATGCTGGACCTCGGTAAGCTCACACATCTGTAGACTGGAATCTGGAATAAATTTTTAGAGGAAGTCGCACATACTGATCAGTGCATGTTTAATTACAGGCTTATGTGTGTTTTCTAGGTCTGATGGAGTTTTCTGCTGTTAAGACAACTGGTAAAGCCCCATCCCCTCGAAGGTCTGCAGCTAAACACTTTTTAGTTTTGACTTTAGCAGAGTTATTGTGAATTCATAGTAAAAGTAACAAAATTTGCACCAAAGATGATGATATCAAAATAAATGATTATAATGTAATATGTAATTTTGATTATCTGCTGTTTTCAACGAAACTTGACACATTATAAAATAATGTGTGCTCTTGTGCACTGTATGTGTTCCAGCTGGCATGGCAGTGCTGTGCTCTCAGACACAAAGTTTCTCATCCATGGAGGTTACAACGGAAACAATGCCCTGAGTGACACTTTCATCTTTGATACAGGTAAGTCCCAGACCACAAAGCTCCTTGTCATCGGACATTTTACATGAATGTTTCTTAGCATTTAGATTAACACAAGTTATTGTTGCCTTGTTTTTATTTAATACAGTAACTGTTTGATCATCTGTTTTTCATTTAAGAACCCAAGGTCATTGTTCTCATACATATACTACAAAGTTGTTTGAATATTATCTTCTTCCTCTTTCGGCTGCTCCCTTTAGGGGTCGCCACAGTGGATCGTCTGTCTCCATCTCACCCTATCCCTTGCATCTTCCTCTGTAACACCAACCCTCTCCATGTAAGCAGATCATATTGATACATATATTATCTCTTAGAGGGATTTTAGTACACCTTTTCACTGAATGAATGATCTGATAGGGATTTTTAAAAATCCTGAAATCGCTTTTTAAATAATGCCTTTTCACGTGTATGAAACTTGGAAGAGGTTTTGCAAGAGATCTCTGACATGGTTGAACTCTTGCATGAATCCACATTCATATACAGTATTTATATTCACTAAGTTAGAGGATTCCTGGTACAGTTGATAGCCTTAGTTATCTGAGAAGTTCTCTTTCATAGCATTCGTTCTCATGTCTCACTATGGGAACACTTTGGGTGGGAGCTCAATAGAAGCTCCTATTATACTCTGCCAGACAGGATTGACTGGAAATAGGGCACCATAGTCATGAGTGCAGTGTAAATACAACTGGTGTGCTACACACAAGTTATTCAAAAAGGCTCACCTCTTCCTTGCTTTGAATGAGCAAGGAGGGTGGCTTGGTGAGACACTTCACTCATGCTACTCAGAGAACCAGGGTTATATGAATATCCTCAAAGTTCTCTTTCATAGCATTTGCCTTGTATCTCACTGTGGGACATACTGACTCCTGGCTTGCCATACAGAAGAACAGAACCAACTGTCCAGCAGGACACTTAAGCCCCTTTTCCACTAGTACTCACTCAGCCCTACTCTACTCTACTTGACTTGCTTTGTAGCCTTTTCCATTAGTACCTGGTGCCAGATACTTCTTTAGTACCGACTTGAGGCCAGGGTACAGCCGCACTAAGTCGGGCCGAGAATGTGACGTCAACAGACTGCAGGCCACTGGTTGGTCAGGGCGTAACATCATGAAAGCATCCTCTTCTGCAGAATCTCCAAATCGCCATTTGCAAAAGTTCACGGAGTAAACACGGTCACCGAGTAAACACGATATTAATAGAGATGACGTTGCAGGTTTTGCGGAAATCAACACCGTGGTCCGACGAAGAGGTGCAGAGTTTTCTGCGCTTGGTGGCAGATAGTATCCAGAGCAACATAGTGACCCACACCAAAACAGATGGCAGCCCAGCATAGAACCGGACTACGGACAAGCTGAAGATGAAAGTGAGAGAACCATCGATGGTGAGTAATTTGTGATATTGTGCATCTTTTCGCTTATTTATCCTGTTGAGATTGGTGGTAAGCCCACTTTTTTTAAGCAATACAAAGCCGTCCTGTGCTGGCTAACAAGTGTTAGCTAGTAGCTAGCTAGCTAGTAGCCAACTCTGCTGATTTGCATTTGCTTTGTCCGAAGTATTCACTTGTGAGAGCAAAACGATGAAATATGTTAATCCTGGTTAAAGTCCTGGTTTGTGTATGTGTTGCACTTTGGTGCTGTGCATTAAGTTGTGCGTAATTTCTTTCTAGAATCTGTTTCCACATGCCAGGGGTCCGCCTCCCTCAGCATGTTGTGTTTATATTGTGGATACAGGTCAAGAGGAGCCCAGGCTCCAAAATCTCAACATATTGAAGTGCATTTTCAAACCAGTGATTTAGAATCAGAATCAGAAAAAGCTTTATTGCCAAGCATGTTAGAAACACAAGAGGAATTTGACTTGACATTGGCGCGCGTGTAAGCGCATCACAACGACACGGCAGCCATAACAAGGCGCCTCATCAAAACAGTTGGGGATAAGGGGGGGGGGGTAAGAGGGAAGGGAAGGAATGACACAATGGGCGGAGAGAAAAAAACTTTATCAAAATACAGCTTATAATTGTGTAAGCAGAATTATGATTACAATGCAAAAAACCTCTCTATGGCACAGAGCAGACAATCGACCTCACAAAAACAAAGACAGCAGAGAGAGACAGTGAGTATGTGTACATCAGTGTAAATGAATCAGTCGTGTATGTTGAATGCAGAGTGAGTGTCAGTTATCAGTTACTGATGGACAGCAAAAATCCTCTCTCAGCAGATGTTATGTCTTAGTGTCTGAAACTTAGAAAAGCATGTCCTTGTGAGATCAACTCTCAGTGCATGGCAGATGGAAATTTCTGAGCCAGTCACAAGGCGCTGTCCTTGAGAGTTCAGATTACTGTACGCCAGATTGTTTATGAAGGAGAGAAATCAGCCAAAACATTTCTACTGCTTATCCACATCCAGGAGGAGTGAGAGCTGAGGGGCGCCGAAAACAAGGTCGAATAAGCACAGTCACTCAGAGAAAGAATTTTCATCTCTTATGCGTTCAGTGCATCATAATTTCCAACATTGCCAGGCTTTAAAATCATTTCCTGGAGAGCTCCCAGCGACATCGAGATGTTGCCAATCTTCCTATTCAGTTCGCCATTAGCCGCTATCAGAGTCCTCCCCAGCTGGTCAAATTGATGAAAGAGCTTCGTTGGGTCAGCATTTTGATAAGCTCTGTCCATCTTCTTCAGTTTTCAATACACCAGGACTATCCCAAAGCCGATCAGTAGAAGTCCTGAGATCGTGAAGCCGAATAGGTAGATGTCTTCCGCATCTTCAATCGAAAGGTCGCACAGACACATAAGTTTCCAATTGTATGTGTCTCTCACATAACCTGCAGCAGCAGTACCTGCAGGACAGATGGGCTCCCCCGGGCCCGATTTCCTAGTTGAAAAGACAGTGTCAATTGTGTTCAAGGCCCAGCTTACCAAATCCATAATTTTCCGTTTGGATCAAGAATCAGCCAGTAGAAGAGCGACGCAGACACAGACAGTAGCAAGCTGGGATTCAGTCAGTTAGGGAGGGAGAAGGAGGAGAGGAGAGAAAAAGCGTCTGCTCTCTCTGAAAGCCGGAAGTGAAAAGCGATTTCTAAAGCCTCATAATAGACCCACACACCTATTCTGTGGCTTTTCCAAAAACAGTTTTGGAACAGTGTTTTCGTGCTGTTTCTGTTCCACCATAAATCCCTGGATTGAAAATGTACTTGTACATGTACAGAGTGGATCCTGGGGCGCTCACTGGTCAGGGAAATGAAGCATTTTTATCACATCCCACCACTGACAAGTGTATTTCCCTAATACAGGTACATCTCAAAAAATTAGAATATCATGAAAAAGTTCAATATTTTTTGTCACTCATTTCAGAAAGTGAAACCCCTATATTATATAGATTCATTACACAGAGTGTGATATATTTCAAGTGTTTATTTATTTTAATTTTGATGATTATGGCTTACAGCCCCTGAAAACCCCAAATTCCATCCATCCATCCATCCATCCATCCATCTTCTTCCGCTTAATTCTTTTCGGGTCGCGGGGGGGGGGGGGGGCTGGAGCCTATCCCAGCATCTTTGGGCGAGAGGCAGGGTACACCCTGGACAGATCGCCAGTCCATCGCAGGGCCAACACAGAGAGACAGACAACCATTCACTCTCACAGTCATACCTAAGGACAATTTGGAATCCCCAGTTTTTGATGCCAATTGACCTAACTTGCATGTTTTTTGGCATGTGGGAGGAAACCGGAGAAATCCCGGAGTAAACCCACGCAGACACGGGGAGAACATGCAAACTCCACACAGATCACTGTTGGTCGGGGGCTGGGATCGAACCCAGGATCCCCCGGCTAAGGGTGAGTTGCTGTGCTGCCGCAGTGCTAACCACTCCGCCACCGCGCTGCCCAACCCCAAATTCATTTTCTCAAAAAATTAGAATATTACATAAAATTCATTTTAAAAAATAGTTTTTAAATAGAAATGTTGGCCGTTGAAATGTTGGTTATCATGGGCTGTAGCCACAATCTTCAAAATTAAAATAAATAAACACTTACAATATATCACTGTCCATGTAATGAGTCTATATATGGGTTTCACTTTATGAAATGAGTGACAAAAAAAAAAAATATTGAACTTTTTCATGATATTTTAATTTTTTGAGATGTACCTGTATATGTTTTGAACTTGCTTGAACTAACCACCATCCATTTCTGTCTTTGGTCTAGGCAAGAGGAAAGGAAAAAGAGGCACGACACAATGGACCTCACCACTGTGGAAAGTACTGAAATCCTTTGTTTTTATAGATAAAGTGCCAAAACTAAAGTAGCACAATTTCCACTTAATATAAAAGGGACTGAACTGAGATTTATTTGATTGTGTGAATATTAATTACAGAATAATTGTAAATGAATGGCACATCAACTGAACTGTACTGTATTCCATTCAAGTGAATGTATTAATTCATTCTGATTGCTGAGGCCACAGTAAAAACAAATGATTTTAAACATAACCCAGCCCTTGTAAAATCTACTTTACTGGAGCGCAGCTACATGAAAATTGTGGTTAAATACAACAATGAAACACTTGTTTGTCACATTCCGCCACTGGCTTTTAGCAACAAGTGTATTTTCCCAAATATGTTTTAAACTTGCTTTAATTAACCACCACCCATTTCTGTCTTTCGTCTAGGCAAGAGGAAAATGATCCACCCCAAACTGGACCTTGCGTCACTATTTACAGAGATGCAAGCTGAAGATCTGCTGAACTGGGACCAATGTGAGCGACGCATCCCAGCTGCTTCTCAGTGAGGCAGCGTGGCCGGCGTATGTGACCCATTCTAAGTTTTTTTTTTTTTTTTTTTTTTTTTTTTTTTTACAGTTTGAATTTTGCACATTCTGAATAATCTGGAATTTGCTGCAGATTGTAATAAACAATTTAGTGACATGTGTTTGCATCTTGATTTTCTATTTTGTCTGTTAACCACTTGCACTCCGTTGTTCTGCGGGCGGGCAAGTCTCTGCGTCCTAAGGCGCACGAGGGCGCACGAGAGTGCGCTCGTGCGCCCTCGTGCGCATGACGCATGATAAGGATATTGATGGTGGTGGTGTAGGTGGTGTGGCCTCCAAGCGCCACTGAAAAAAAAATCTGCAAACACAGCCGCGAACAGATTAGTTAATCTGATTGACCTCTCATTCGACTAATAAGAGCCTTGAATTGGGTTTCTGAAACCTTGACGAACCAATGAATGAAAACCTAGGAAGGAGGACCCGCCTCCCAACGCTTTGAATGCAGTGAGCCAATTGAAGCAGAGAAGTTCGTGAGCTGTTTTTTTTTTAAGGCTGGGTGAAGACTGACTGCTGGAGCGGATCAAAAAAGGACACAGGAAGAGCTCCACAGACCCAGCAGCATGGAGACCATCCACAAATGCAACCTGTGTGACAGGGAGTGCCATTCGTGGATCGGCATGTTCGGCCCCAGGCGGTGCTTATTTTGTATTGGTTCCAGCAGAGTAGACGTTATGATTTCTTCCATGGTCATCATAGACAGACGGAGGCTGACGACGAAGGCTGAGTGACACACACGCCTTCGCCAGTCTTTTTTTAATTACTACTGTTATTTGTTTTGAAAAATCGTTCGCCAAAAACCGCAATCATGGAAGCACAAAACCGCAATAATGGAATTATGTTTTGATCGAGTCGCGAGACCAGAACCAGCGCGGACCAGCATCGCGTTCGTCTGACAATGAGGAGACAAGTTCGCCCAGACTCCGCTGTGAAGAGGTAAGGTGTTATAAGCTAAAGTATTCTCTATCCCTGAAAATTGTAATCCAAAATGACTTTTGACCGATCAGTAAATTACAGCTGTGCGGTTCACGAAGTCTGAAGTTCGTGCGCCGTGGTACAAGGGGTTGCTTGCAGTGTATAGGCTGTGAACGCCCCCCCACCCCCGCTATTCTTCTGCAGCGATGGGGGGGGGAGCCGCGGTGACTGCACTGCTGTCCTACATCACCACATAAGGCTAATCCGTTGTGTAGCGATGGCTAAAGTCCATCCTCCCTAGCGAGCGGGGGGGGGGGGACAACCCCCCCCCCCCCCCCACACACACACAGTAGCGGGGGGGGGGGCGCTGTGACAGCGTTGCTGTGGAAACATGCAACGAGTGTAATCTGTCATGTAGCGAGGGCCGAACTCTGTCCTTGATAGCGGGGGGGGGGGACGACCCCCCCCCCCCCCACACACACAGACACAGCCCTGAGTGTGACCTTTCCTTTGAGCCTAAAATGAAGCTTCTACATTGAATTATTCAAAAGTTAGACGTTTTTCCAAACTGTGCCATTTGGCACAATTTGGCACAGTTCCAAAACGCCTGGGAACAGCCTGAGAACAAAGCTGTGTAAAATATTCATTTTTTGTGGTATTGTTACCAAATTTGGATCTCGACTTCCGGTTATGGCTGCCACGTAGGACGGACATGTCTCGCTCTGCTCTGCTCCTGGAGAAAAAAAATCGGCAAATAACTCTCTCATTTGGGACAGAACGTATCCCAGCGTTTGGGCGAGGATATGCCGGCGAAGCCTAAGGCTGGAAAACCAGGAAAAGGAAAAAGCGAGCCGCCGAAACAGTCCAAATTAACGGACTTTCAGGTCTGTGACGCAGCAAACAGGGCTCCATATATGGCGGAGGAGGCTGGCAACGCTGCGATTTCTGCGGGGAATGGCGCAGATGCGCTGATGGCTGCCATGAGTTCAATGAGAGCGGACTTTTCCTCTAGATTTGATGGGATTATGACAGCGTTGGAAGGAATAAGAAAGGAATTGGGTGACTGTGTAGAACGAACGGCGCAGATGGAGCTCCGTCTCGCTAGTGCTGAAGATGACGTCACCCGTCTTCAATTAAAGGTGCGCACTTTGGAAAAAAAAAATAAATCTCTGGAAGATAATATTTTGGATTTGGAATCTCGGTCGAGACAGAATAATTTGAGGCTGGTGGGTCTTCCAGAGGAATCAGAAGGTCGGGACGTATGTTCCTTTCTGGAAAAGTGGATTCCGGAGGTGCTGGGCAGCGAGGAGTTGCAATCAGCAGTGGTTCTGGAAAAAGCACATCGCATTGGCCCACGGAGAGATAAGGGACCGCCGAGGACCTTAATTATGAAGTTTCTTAACAACAGAGACAGGATGAAGATCTTCAACGCTGCACGAGCTAAAAAAGGAGAGATTAAACACCAGGACCAGCAGGTGCGGTTCTACCCAGATTTGGCCACAGGAATCCAGCAATTGAGGAAGCAGTTTGATCCCGTACGTAAGGAGCTGCGCAACCTTGGGATTCGTCATGGTGTAATCTATCCTGCGAGACTGCTGACCACGTATGAGGGCAGAACCCACATCTTCAAGACCCCAGAGGAGGCGCAGGAGTTCATCAAGAAGATCAAAGAAGAAGAAGAGACTGGTGGGAGCTAAGCATGAACAAAATATAAGGTAGAATAATTAAGCATTTGCACAGGCATCTGACTGACTTGAAGTAAATAGTAAGTTTACAAAATATAGATTGTATTATATATTAAAAAAAAAACAAAACAAAAAAAAAACAAACAAAAAAAAAAAAACTATGATGTACAAAGTTGTTAAAAATTTTGGAGTCAAGTTGGAAAACTACAGAGGAGAGTTAATGTTACGTCATTAAAAGCAGTAGAGTTAGGGTGATTGGGAGGATGAAGAAGGAGTGGCTTAGGCTGTTCCCCGTGGGTGTGGAACGGTCGATGGCTATATCGGGAGACAGAATTTTTCTTTTGATTTTGGGGGGTTTGCCACAAGTGTGGGAAGGGGAAATTTGTTTGTGTGTAGTTTGTAGGATGAATGTTCAACCACTCATGTTTTTGCTTCTCTGTATGAGCATGTTTACACTGCAAGGTAATCCCAAACTCTCTATTGATCATGGACCAAAGTGTTAATCTTAATTTAACTTCATGGAATTGCAGAGGTCTACAAAATTTAAAAAAACTTAAACAAGTTATGAATAAAATAAAGGACATGGGTTCAAGAATTGTGTTTTTACAAGAAACTCATCTGATAGAGGAGGATGTTAAAAGAATTAGGAGTAGATGGCAGGGAAGTGTATTCACCTCTTCATTTTCATCCCGAGCCAGGGGAGTTATGACTCTCATACATAAATCAGTTCCTTTTCAAGTGAAAAATGTAATTGGAGACAAATTTGGAAGATATGTAATCATTCAAGGTTCTTTGCTATTAGAAAATATAAATCTTGTGAACTTATATGGTCCCAATATAGATGATCAGAAGTTCTTTGCTAATTTATTTCTCATCTTATCATCACTTACAGGGCAACATATAATAGCAGGGGATTTTAATTGTACATTGAATCCAGGTGTGGATAGATCAACAGGACTGGATTGTACGCACATTGGATGTAGGATGACTATTAATCATTTTATGAAAGAATTGAGATTGTTAGATATATGGAGAGAAATGAAACCACAAGTTAAAGCCTATTCTTGTTATTCCAGTACCTACAAGACATTCTCACGTATTGATTATTTTTTGATTTCCACAGAATTAAGGTCCAAGATTCAAAACTGCTTTTATGATAACATCGTGATCTCTGATCATGCACCCTGTTGTCTAATATATGTAGATAAAAAATTGACAAAGGAATCAGGTAGATGGCAATTTCAGCATAAATGGCTTCAGGATGAGGAATTTGTCAAGTATATAGAAAAACAGATAGACGAGTTCTTTGACATCAATACTACACAAACATCAGCATGTGTAAAGTGGGAGGCTTTCAAAGCTTTTATTAGGGGGCATATTATTAGTTATACAGGATCAAAATCTAAGAAGACTCGAGAGGAGAGAGCTAAATTGGAACATAAAATAAAAAAATCTTCAGGAAAAAGTGTATGCAGGAAGTGACCCAAGGTTGGAGAATGAATTACTGATTTTGAGAGCTGAATACGACAAAAAATCAGCGAATAGAGCTGCCTCGAGTCTTCTAAGATTGAAACAATCTTTTTATGAACAAGGTGAAAAATCAGGAAAATTATTAGCATGGCAGATTAAACAATTGGAAATTAAAACACCAATTACCAGTATTATAAGTAACGGACAGGTAGTTATAGATCCTTTAGAAATTAATAGAGCCTTTAGAGATTACTATGAAAAATTATATGATACCAAAAATGAACCTGATTTAACAAAACTAAATGGGTTTTTGAACGAACTATCTATACCGTGTATTCCAAATGAAAACAGGGAGATATTGGAGTCTAAAATTAGTCAAGAAGAAGTTGGGCTAGCCATTGATAATATGAAATCAGGAAAAAGTGCAGGACCAGATGGTCTTCCAGTTGACCTTTATAAAAAATTTAAGAATAAATTAATAAAACCTTTTTTGGAAATGGTTTTAGAAGCATTTCAAAATAATAATTTACCATCATACATAAATAATGCCTTAATTATACTGCTGCCAAAACCAGGTAAGCCCTCTAATAAATGTGAAAATATGAGACCAATAAGCCTATTAAACGCCGACCTTAAGATAATCTGTAAAATTTTAGCAAGACGAATACAAGAAATTTTACCAAATATTATTAATCGAGATCAGAATGGCTTTATAAAGGGTAGACAAGGCTTCCATAATGTAAGAAGACTATTTAATATTATCTATTTTAATAAAGAAGCACCGGATACAGCTCTCCTATCATTGGACGCCGAAAAGGCCTTTGATAGAGTTGAATGGCCCTTTCTTTTTGAAGTCCTACAAAGGTTTGGACTTGGAAATAATTTCATAAAATGGGTTCAAATAATATACAATAATGCTACAGCAGAAATCCTAACAAATAACAATATTTCAAAACCAATAAAAATCAATAGAGGATGTCGACAAGGCTGTCCACTCTCACCTTTACTGTTTACTATGGCAATTGAACCTTTAGCGATAGCGATACGTTTACATTCACAAATATATGGAATTAAAGTTGGACCAACAGAACATAAAATCTCCCTGTACGCCGATGATATAATTTTGTTTATGTCGAATCTAAAAAAATCAATTCCAACCTTGTTGAATTTAATAAAGAATTTTGGGGAAATATCAGGATATAAAATAAATAAAACTAAATCTTCAATATTAATGCTAAATGAGACCCAGAGAAATTACCCAGCCCCTGAGGTAAATCAATTCAATGTTGTAAATCAGTTTAAATATTTAGGAATCCAAATTATGCCTAAGCTAGAATCAGTCGCCAGTGTCAACTATGAAGCCTTAATGTCAGATATCAGTGAGTTAACTCAGAGATGGATGTCACTACCAATGTCGATGATCGGGAGAATCAATATACTTAAAAGTAATATTTTACCTAAAATACTTTATTTATTTCAATACATTCCCTTATCACCACCTTTAGATCTATTCTCAAGAATAAAAAAAAAGTTAGTGGAATTTATATGGAACAACAGGAGGGCTAGATTACGTCTGTCTTTATTATATTTACCATTTGATCGTGGAGGTCTGAAATGTCCAAATTTTATGTTGTATTATTGGTCGGCACAACTGAGGTCTATGACATATTATTTTTCATCAAATGATCTCCCTCACTGGACTGAAATGGAATCATACAATTTACCTTTACCTCTTCCCATATTCATATACTCAGATTCGGCAAAAAAATTACAAAAACAAGTTAAAAATCCATTTGTAAAGCATATGATCAAAATATGGTGTGAAGCTAAAAACTATTTAAAAGAACCACAGTTATTGTCACAATTTAGTCCAATATGGGGTAATCAATATTTTAAACCAGGGAGAGCGGACGCTGTATTTAAAGTATGGAATTTAAAAGGGATACAAAAGATTCAGGATTTATATTTGCCATGTGCAGACAACATAATGTCTTTTGAAGAGCTGAGGATCAAATTTAATCTCAATAGAACACATTTTTTTAAATATCTTCAACTTAGAAACTTTATTCGATCAAATCAAAATAAAGCTCTCACTCGACCTATTTATTCATCCTTGGAAAAAATGATGATGAAAGATAGTAAAAGAGAGGGTATTATTTCAGAGTTTTATAACTCATTGACACTATCTTCAAGTGAAAATTCACTGAAAAGATTAAACTACTGGAAAGAAGATCTGCAAATTGAAATTTCAGAGGAACAATGGGAATTGGCTTGTACAGAAGCTCAAACCAAATCAATAAATGCACGCCTTAAATTGATACATTTCAAATGGTTAATGCGGATGTATGTTACACCGGAGGAGTTAAATAGATATAACAAAAATATACCAGATACATGCACAAAATGCATGGAAAGTAAAGGAACCCTATTTCATTGTTTATGGGAATGTAGATTAATAAGAATGTTTTGGGAAGAGGTGAGGGTAACAATTGAAAAAATAATCTCAAAACAAATCATATTGAATCCTAAACTGTTTTTGTTGGGTCTGTACCCAGAAAAGCATAATTTCAATAAAAGTGAAAGAACATTCATAGACCTCAGTTTGCTTAATGCTAAAAAATGTATTGCACTATTATGGAAAAAGACTCATAGACCAGATGTGACTCAGTGGTTAAGACAGATGTTAACAAACCTTCCATTAGAAAGAATAACATATATACTGAAATCAAAGGAAATTGTGTTTGAGAATATATGGAGACCTTTTATTGATTATGTAAAAAATTTAAACATAACTCTTGAAGAAGAAGGTGAATGATGTGTGTGGACCTTGTAAATTCCAAACTGGTGAACATAATATGTATACTTATGTATTGGATTGTCTAGACTAAACAGAGGAGCATTGTTGAAGACTTGATTTTGTTGGTGGTTGTTGGTGTTTTTAGTGCATTTTTTTTTTTTTTTTTGTAGTACTTTAGTGTTAGTGTTTGATTGTTTGTATCATGTTTGTTAAAAAAAAAAAAAAGGTTCAATAAAGATATTGTGGAAAAAAAAAAAATTTGGATCTCAGCTGGATAACACTTGGTTCTACATTTCTGTTGCATTTTCCAGACGAATCGGACAGCTGTGTGTTATTTACAAGCATTTGTATCCAAAAAAACACTGTGTCCAAATTTTTTTTCTTCAAGTTCAGTATGTTTAGATGACTGTAACTCAGTGGCCGGAGCACGTAGAGAGATTATGGTTTTTTTTGCCAAAAAATTCAAAGTGTTTTCTTTTAAATGAGACCAACCCCATGAAGATGCTGCAAAGGGTTGAAGAACAGCTTTCGATTTACTTTGGGCACGTTATTTTTTGGAATTTTTAGGAAAATTGCCCGGAGTGCAAGTGGTTAAGGCACCGGTGGGAAAAGAGCCAACAGTACAAACCATTTATCAATGACTTTGAAAATAATGGCTCATTTTTAAGAAAGTAACCAAAACAATTATTTTATTTACTGAAGACTGTATTGTTGGATGTGCCACCGCAGAAGACCCTGCACACTTTAGTGACTGTACCAGTATATGGAGGAATTCTGGGCCATATTAGCATCTGGATTTTCTAATAATGGGTTAGGGCAGGGGTGTCCAATCATGTGCCGTGGAGGGCCAAGACCCTGCAGGCTTTACCTCCAACCAGTGTCTTCATCAGCAGATTCCACTGAATTTCTTCCACTGACTGCTGATCAGTGAAAACACCTGCTGAAGAGACTGGTTAGAAGAGAGAACGTGCAGGGTCTTGGCCCTCCATGGCACATGATTGGACACCCCTGGGTTAGGGTTTAATGGGATTTAACATTTTAACACAAACTGCTTTATGGTTCATAATTCTGTTGACAGACTTACACCAAACCAAAAGTGATTTCTCAAACTGCTGGATTGTTCTTAGACAGCTTTTCCAATCTTTTAGTATTTAATTTATGTCACTTGTGGTAACTTTCACACATAAAACAAAAGACACATCTGCCAAAATTCCAAAGGTTTATTGTCAAAATTCCCAGTGCAATACTACATGAATACACGTATAGTACATTGTTGATGCAGAGAATATATATTTCTACAGTATCTACATGTATCTAGTAAATCAAGTATTTTCCATGTAACCTTGTGACTGCATTATTTTAATTGCTTTTAATCCTAGATCAAGTTTGTTTTGGCCTAAAATGCATCATAATTGTCAAATATATCTTATTATACCTAACTCAGTACTGTTTACCTTTTGAATATATATTTTATGGCTAATATAACCCCATAACTACAATCTGGCGATCAAGTTGTGTCAGCTGAACAGCTTTTGCCATGACACCACCACAGACTCAGTCAGTGCTGCTGGAGCAGGTACATCCCATGATGTCTCAACAGTCTGTCCATGATTTTCACGCAGATCAGAGCAATTTGTTGCACAGGAAGCTAAACATTTCTACAGACATTCTTAAGTTCTATAACCACTGATCATTTGTGAAGCTGGGGTGACATCAGTTAGAGGCTGTGTTGAACCCCCAGACCGACAGTTTAAAGCGATAATTTTCCCACAACAGAGCCATCTGAAACACACACACACACACACACACACACACACATACACACACACACAGAGCGTACATATTTTAGTACCTAATAGTGATAACTTGCAGACATTACAATGTAGTACGACCTACTTAAAGCAAACTAGCATTAGCAATCATTAGCTTACCGTCATATGTGATCTAGTTCGTATCCTTACGTCTTCCATTCTATGGCTTCCTAGATGCTCCAGTACTGTTCCAGAGTGTTTCGTCTCACTGCCCGTCCCCTTCTGTGGTGGTCCTTTTTAGCCTTTATGGTGACAAAAAGCCAGAGACCGAGGAGTCGCCTTGTACAGCCGCCATGTTATGTTCTGCTTGGGTTGTGTGTTTTTCGTCACGGGAGTGTGGCGCCACCTTGCTGTAAAAAAATCCTACCCACCCCAGGCGTACCCAGCTGCAATGCAAACAGAAGTGAACTGAGTAGAGTAGAGTTGGGCTGAGTGGGTACTAGTGGAAAAGGACCATTAAAGTGGGTCCCAGTTCACCCCTTAGCCCTACCCCTCCATTCACTGTGAATGTGCAAAACAGAGGGGTAGGATGAAGGGGTGAATTGGGACGCACCCTTAATCTCTACACTCCTGAGTTGTGGAAGCCACACTGAGCAGTAAATGAGCCAATGACAATGCTGTAGCATCCAGCTTTTAGAACCGAGCAAACGTGTGGGGAGAGGACCAGCTACCTGCTGCACAGATCTCCTGAATGGAGACATCCTTGAACAGGGCCTACGAGGTGGAGAGGTGTCTGGTAGAGTGTACATGGAGGCTTTTGGGTGGTCTCTGCCCTCCCAAACTGTATGCCAGGGTGATGGTGCTGACAATCCAATGAGAGAGACATTGCTTAGACACTGGCTTCCCTAATTTCTTCGCCCAAGACACAAAGAGCCGGTTGCTCCTCCAGTGGCTCAGCGTGGCTTCTGCTACTCAAGAGTGTAGAGATTAAGTGCCCTGCTGGACAGTTGATTCTGTTCTTCTCCACGGCAATCCAGGAGTCAGTATGTCTCATAGTGACGACACGAAACAAAAGCTCTGAAAGAGAACTTTAAGATTATTCACATAACCCTGGTTCTCTGAGTAGCATGAGTGAAGTGTCTCACCAGGCCACCCTCTTTGATTATTCATAGCGAGGAAGAAGGTGAGTCTTTTTGAATAACTTGTGTGTAGCGTGCCTGTCGTATTTAAACTGCACCCACAACTATGGCGCCTGATTTCCAGCCAATCCTGTCTGGCAGAGTATAATTGGAGTGTCTGTTGAGGTCACACCCAGAGCGTTCCCATAGCGAGACACGAAGTGAATGCTATGAAAGGGAACCAGGGTTGTGTGAATAACTTCAAAGTTCTTTTATATGCAAGGAAAATAGTTATAATGACAGTATCCCAGGCTGAATCAACATGGAATCAGATTCAGATCAGGACCATGTAAATTAAAACTGAATTGATTCTAGAAATTATTAATGATTCCCAGCCCTTATATTGTCTACATTTATTTACCTGAAACCTGAGTTCAATCCACACCCTCTTGCTGTGGGACTGCACTGTTGACCACTGAAAAGACTTATTCTTAAGTAATTGACCATGATATTCAGCTCTTCTTACCAGACTTTTTCCCTGCAAATATTTTTTATAATGAAAAATAAACATCAGTGTGCCTTTTTAATCTACTTCTATGAGATAATGGCATTATATTGGGGAAATAAGCCTCATACACCAGATGTTACATGATGACAAATAATTTCAAATCTTTGAAAAGATACCTTTTTGTCAGAGAAATGGATTCAAAAAAAGAATAGTCATTATTAAATGTGGGTTTCTGATTGTGCAAAGGTCAACATTTTGTTTACTGTTTTTTTTCTCTGGGGATTTTAAAGAGGAGAATTTGTTGAGTGTTGAATAAGAAAAGCTGATTGACTGTCATGGAAAAGAATAAAGCTGAATGAGTCACATCCAGCATGGAAATGGTTTCAGCAAAACTTTCACTGATCAGTGATTTGCAGCTTATTCAGAGTTCTTCTTTTGTCAGAATTGTGAATCACACAATATTCTGTTTTCAATAATGTAAAATGGGAAAGCTGCAAATGTTTAATTTCATGATTTTTTTTTCCCCCCAGCATTAAGTGCTAAGCAAGAGAACTTAACAATCAATTTACCCATCCAGTTCCTCTCTCTGTCTCCTAAATGTATGCTAATTATAAAGTTATGCTCATTAGCATTTGAGCTTGATTGGAAATGTCAGAAACTTCAGTTCAGTGATGAGACATTAATTAAAGTGTGACAACAAGACTTGTGTTAAAGCTGTTTCTCAGCCGCGTGTGGCAACTTCCTGATGTTGTTAGTGCTCCCAGCTGACAAGTGATTAAGAAAGCATGTTTTCTATTACTTTGAAAAAATAGTTTGAAATAACAATAAAAAAAAGAGTTTCTATTCACACGGCATCCAAGTGTGTTGGTATCTAATATTATTTATATTATTTTGCTCTTAATACTCCACCCTGTTTTTTCTGTCTTGTTTCAGACACCAACACCTGGACTGAGGTGACGGTGCCTCAGCTCTCCGTCCCCAGGGCAGGTCACTCCATCATCACCATGGAGACGGTGGGTGACCATCACTTCACAGATAACAGAGGCATAGATATGAATGGCAGCTCTGCCAAAAGAACTCTGCTGGTGTTTGGAGGTGGAGACAACGAGGGAAACTTCTACTCTGACCTGACGACAGTTGATGTGGACAAACTGCTCAGTGCTGTTTAAAGAGAAATGAGTCAGGTGAACCTTTACTAGTTTTACACCCCAACATCAGAATGTATTATTTATATTCAGGGTTGGGGAATCCTTGCTTTCAAAGATGAGGGTAGTGAGATCATCTACCTGGCTGTAGAGCTATGCTTATCAGAATCAGCTGGGTTAGTGAATGGCTGGAACAAATATGGACTAGGACTTGTAATTTCTAGAGGGAAGGATTCCCCAACCCTGTGTATCCTTTCTGTTCTGTGTTTTAAAGCTGTTCTATAACTTTATTTGGAAACCATGCATACTAGATTTAGAGATGGGCCTAAAGATCAGCTGTATTTTTTTAAATGGTAAAGAACAGGATTTTGAGGTATTTCTTAAGGTACATATCAATCATTTCCCTTTTTCGGTTCATTGTTTATTTATACAGCCTGCATTGTAATGCTTTCTGGTTGTGTCACTTTTCATGTTCTAACTTGGCCGTGTCTCATTTACAAAAAGCTTAGGATACTTTATGTAAATAAGGTACCTCTAGTACCAATGTGTTGCCTAGAGAAAGTAAACTTTTGAACCATCCTTTTCCAATTTAAATGAAAAACATTGCAAGTAACAGCACAGCATATTTTTCTAGACTCATGTTTTCAACATGTAATAGGAATTTTGTAGTGGAGCCGCTGTGTTGAATGCAAAAAAATCTCTGTCTGGGACACAGTTATAACACCTGCAGAAAACCTGCGAGTTTATCATCACTTCATAGCAGTGCAAGCTGCCCTCTAGGTATTCAGTTCTGGAATTTTATGTGATGTGAACCTGTCAAGCAAAATACACCAGTGAACAACGGCAAGTTTGAGGAGTTGTCTTATGTTGGACTTTTTCAGTTACTCACACAAAGCTGACAAATGTCCTGCTCCTTAAAATTGGATATTTGATTCTGAAAGTATTTCAGTACATTTCCATAAAGTCGGAAAACTAAGATGGACCCCTCCATCAGAAATACTAATAATTACTACAGTTTACTTGAGCTTCCACTTACTGTTTTTGCTGGGTGCAGTTATTTTGAATCCTGAATTCCTCCTTAACTTGGGTATGGTGCTGCAGCCAAGCTTATACTATAGCCGGAATCCGACTTCATAGGGCATGATGTTTGACAACTTCTGATGTCTGACTGGGAAAATACGACCTGGGACAACACCTGAAACACACTACAAGTACTCTGAAGTTGTTTTATTGGAACTCATGGGAAAAAAAATTAGATTAATAGATAAGTTTCTTTTTTTTAAGTGTACATAGTTTATGCTTAAACTTCTGTTCCTGCTCAGGTGTTTTTGTGTAGATGTACTTGTTTTATGTTTGTGAAAAACTGTGGCTTATTGCAAGTGCATAAACTGTATTTTTTTTTATATGTTCAATCACACCATAGCTTTAGTTTTCATTATTTTGGTGGGAAAAAAACTCAAATTGTGTTCCTGTTGTTTTGCCCTTGGTTTCTGTTTTTAAATAATAAATATCGTGTTCAAATTGACATTTATTTATTTTCTATATATTATCTAGTAAAAAGTAAACCCACTTATGGAGCTTTTTTTTACCTCTGCAGAATAATTAACCTGCTTCCATCACAGTCTTGCAGCAAATTCTGTCAGGGATGTGCACAGACATTTTGAGGAGCTGTGGCTCTAACCTGAAACAAGTGCACACTCCCACTTTGACTCCTGTTACTTATATTTGAGTAATTAACAACCTAGAGGGAAAAATGCCAATTTATTTAAAAGAAGTACTAAATTCATGAGAAATAAAGTTATAAAACTAGAAAAGCAGTCGGAGAGCACAGACCTCCGCCAAGCAGCTCATTTCCTCCAAATGACATTCTTAGAAATGCAGCCATTTTCTAAATGCAACATTTCTGCATTTAACATTGATGAAAAATACAAATTCATGTTTCTTTCTATAAGATTTATTGAAATATTCTGGTGTACCAGCAAAAGTAAAATTTAACCAAGTTGATACTGAACTTTCCTAAAAATTCCTGGATCCAGATGATGATCCGGATCACCACAAAAATGTAATCATCTGTTCCCTATGCCATTACACACCTTTCCTGAAAATGTCATCAAAATCCGTTCATAAATTTTGGAGTAATGTTGCTAAGAGACAGAAAGCAAAAGCAGTGCCGGTGTCGTGTCAAAAAGTGATCAGCTGCCAAAAATTGATCACCAAGTGCCATATTGTAGTTATGGGGTTGTATTGGCCGTAAAATATATATTTCAACAGGTAAACAGTACTGAGTTAGGTATAATAAGATATATTTAACACTTATGATGCATTTTGAACTGGAAACAAACTTGATGTAGGATTAAAAGCAATTAAAATAATGCAGTCACAAGGTTACATGGAAAAATACATAGTTTTACTGGATATATACACATAGATACTGTATAAATACATATTCTATGTGTCAACAATGGACAATTACAGGGTAGCTTCTAAACAACAATGAGGTTCTTGCACATAAATATTGGAATCAATTGCAATCTCATAAATGCTATATGTTGTTATCCAAACTGCAAACGCTTTGGCCAACACTATAATTTTTTTGTTCAAATGCAATAAAATCTTAAAACATTTACAGACACATTGTAGGTGGACTGAGACCAGGCAGTACACCTTTAACAAGCAGGTGCTCCTTGCTCTTGCAGCTGGTGATCACTTTTTAACAGCCGATAGCACCACCCTCAATCACTTTTTGGCACGACACCAGCAAAAACATTACCTCCTCCTCTTGGCGGAGGTAATAAAGATTAAACATTGTCCAGTGCTGTGTGTTTATGTATCGTGTGGGTAACGTGCCTTGCAAGATATCCTTAGCTTGTCTGCCAGTACTCTGTTCCTCATGCCATTACATACCTTTCCTGAAAATGTCATCAAAATCCCTTCATAAGCCACACAGTTTGCTTGCTTTTTCTTGCCGTCTTCAGATGAAATAATGTCAACTATAACATACTGTGTATATGGGTGTGGAGGTGAACGTAACTCTGTGGACACGTCTTAAAGGGGAAGCTCAATATTATTATTTTCCCCCCCAAAAAATTCTGTATGCAGATCGTGATGCAGATCACCACCAAAATCTAATCATTTGTACCCTGTGCCATTACACACCTTTCCTGAAAATTTCATCAAAATCTGTTCAGAGCTTTTTGAGTAATGTTGCTAACAGAGAAACCAACCAACCAACACCGGTAAAAACATTACCTCCTTCCTTGGTGAAGGTAATTACAAGAAAAGTAATCATGAATTTAGAGAATAAAAGTCACAAATTCATGACAAAAGTTGCAAACTTACTTGGAAAAAAGTCATATATGTACAATAACATTCACTGAAAATGTATAAGAAAACGCTTAAGTTATTTTAAAAGATTTACTAAACATATTTAACATCATGTTTTTTTATTTTATTTTATTTTTTTTGGTTGTTGTTAAAGACACACGCCAGTGACTATAAATCCCCTTAAAAACAAATCTACTTTGTGTAATTATATCTTAGAGCCTTTGGTCTTCCCCCAAAGGGAGATTATTATGGTCCAGTTGTTCGTCCGTCCGTCTCTCCGTCCATCTGTTCATCTGTTCCCCTTTTGTGAAATCATCTCCTCCTACAGTTTTGTTCTGATTGTTTTGAAACTTGATCCAGGGTTGGATATACACCGATGATGTGCATATTGCAATCTGACTCTGGTTGGATGATTTTTGCAGGAATTGTGTCTTTTGAGGTAAAGATCAGGGGTCAGCTTTTCCCTAAATCTTGTAAATGCAGTAGCTAAAAGGAATGATGTAGTAGGCATTTCAAATCAATACCATAGTTACCTCCACCAAGGAGATTAAGTTTTTGCTGGTGTTTGTTTGACTTTTAGCAGGATTACACAAAAACTACTGGGCGGATTTGGATGAAATTTTCACTAAAGGTGGCCCAACCCATTGGATTTTGATGATGATCTGAGACTGCATACCTCCTGTTTTTATTCAGCCCTCTGTGGCATCTCTAGTTTATAATTTGGGTTCTGAGTTTAAATTAGTTTTGTTTTCAGCCCCTGTGCTGCTTTTGTTTCGATCAGCATAAATCCACTGTGAACTGTTTTCTGCCTGCATTTGGGTCCTCTTTTCTCTGCCCACCACAAATCTTAATTAACACTAGTGGATGGATTTTAATGAAATTTTCACCAAAGGTGGTCCTTGGGCTACAGAGGAACTCATTAGATTTGGGTGATGTGAGAGCACATACTGTACCTCCACCAAGGCTCTATCTTCACATGATGCATTAGCAAGATTACTCCAAAACTACAGGAGTTTGATGAAATTTTCACCAGAGGTGGTCCTTGGGCTACAAATGAGCCCATTAGATTTTGGACGTGATCCATGAGCACATACCTCCACCAGGGCTCTATCTTGTAATGGAGGGAGGGAAGGAACCTTGGCAGAGTTGTGCACTCTTGGAGTGCCTTTCTAGTCATATCTAAGACAAATCGTAGCTGGCTTACACCTTGACCTGACTATGGGTTTGGGGTCAAAAGGTCAAGGTTGGCATTCTCTGTTCCCTATTACTATATGAGTAAAGCTAGGGTCACCAAACTTTGTACACAGGTTCATCCTGTGACCCTGAACTATGACTATGGTTTTTGGATCGCAAGGTCAAAGGTCAACATCAAAATGCCATATGAACTATATCTCAACAACAAAGAACGCTGGGGTCACTAAACTTGCTGTTCACCTTGGGATCCTGACCTACAACTATGGGCCCGGGGTCAAAAGATCAAAGGTCAAAGTTAACATTCCCTTTGCACTATTACTATAGAACAAGTAAAGCTACAGTCACCAAACTTGGTACACAGGTTCACCCTGAGACCATGATCTCTGACTATGGGTTTGGGGGTCAAAAGGTCAAGGTTAGCATTCCTTTTGCCCTTTTACTATAGAAAGAGTGAAGGCAGGGTCACCAAACTTGCTACACAAGTTTACCTTGGGATCCTGACTTACAACTATGGGTTGTTTACAGCTATTTTTATTGTATACTCATGGATATGATGAGCCTTTATTAGTCCCACAATAGGGAAATTCCAGGATTGCAACAGCACAGGGATAGCAACACTCGAAGCAATAATTTAGTAGATAAGAAAATAAGAGCAGTGAATATACATATGTACACATAAATATATAAATATATATATACACAGTGCGGCGCATTGTAGCTAGATGAAATAAACAGCATAACCATCTATTTAGTTACCCCACATAGTATGAATATGTACCCATACATATTGTCACCCTCCGTAGTGACTGATATTGTCCTAGTTGTATACTGGAGGGGACCATTTTGTGTAAGTCTGTTGCGTCTTGTATTCAATACTATTAGGTCATCATGTTTTTTTGCTATCTCTGCGAGCAGCCCTGCTTAGGTTATAAAGTCTGACAGCCATAGGTAGGAAGGACCTGCGAAACCTCTCGGTCGCGCACCTAGGAGAATGTAGCCCACAGCTAAATGAGCTCCTCAGTGCGTTCAGTATGTCCTGCATAGGATGGGACTTGGACTCCAGCAGAGATGACAGCTTAGTCACCATCCTTCTCTCTCCTATCTCCTCCACTGGGTCAAGGCGCTGTCCCAGGACAGAGCTAGCTTTCTTGATCAGTTTGTTCAGTCTCTTCTTATCGGCTGCTGTGATGCCACTGCCCCAGCAGACCACTCCACCACCAAAACGTAGAAGGTCTTCAGGAGCACCCCTTATACACCAAAAGACCCGAGCCTCCTCAGTAGGAGCAGCCTGCGCTGCCCCTTCTTGTAGAGTGCATCGGTATTGTGTGACCAGTCTAGTTTATTGCTCAAATGAACACCTAGGTACCTGTAGGATGTCACCATCTCAATGTCTGTTCCTTGGATGTTTACTGGTGCTGTGAGGGGTTGTCCTTGCCTGCGGCAGTCCACCACCAGCTCCTTAGTTTTTCTTGAGTTGATCTGGAGGCAGTTCCGATGGCACCAGTCCACGAAGTCCTGGATAAGTCCTCTGTACTCAGCTTCATCTCCATTGGAGATGAGGCCGATGATCGCAGAGTCGTTAGAACTTCTGTAGATGGCAGTGTGTTGTGTTGTGTGAGAAGTCCACAGTATAAAGGGTGAACAGGAAGGGAGCCAAAACTGTTCCCTGGGGGGCCCCCGTGCTGCCGATGATTGTGTCGGACACACAATCCCGGGTTCTCACAAACTGTGGCCGGTTTGTGAGGTAGTCCAGGATCCACAATGAATGGTCCAGGATGATAGGCTTATCATAATTTGGTGCTGCACCAATAATTATAAGGAAAAAGTTGAAAACTGCTCTCCTTCAGTAACATATTGGGATTGGGAACAAAAGCCCTAATATGTGCATGTCCATGGTCTACGCAAGTTATACCCAGGGTTTCCTCTGGTAACATTTCTTGGTGGTGGCCCACTGTGCCAGAAACTTTACCGCTACCCCAAGGCCATATGAATTTATTAAGAAAAACCTATGAAGCACTGACGTTCCACAAGCGCGCACACGAACAACGCATGTGGCCGTCATCCGCGCGGAGTCTAGAAGCGCCCCGCTCACACGAGTTTTCCAGTCAGTCAGCAAACAGTGTCTCACTAAGCGTGACTGTCCGACAGAAACATGAGTTTATTAAAGTACTTTAAACGCGGAAAAAATCATAAGAGGTATGTAAGCACTGGCGTTTATCATGGTTTTAACCCGCTGGAAACGGGGGCAATAATGGAAGAGTCGCTTAGCTAAGAGATGTGGTTAGAATTCATATGCAGCCGGCTTCATATGAAGGGAAAGGCAAGGGGGACTGATGAATTGCTGAGGATATATTTCACCAGCCACTACAATATTAAGTTATGTTCTGTAGGAATTGCAGGAAAGAAGAGACTGACAATTTCTCTCTTTTCTCGCATGAGCAGGTGTGCCGTTTTTATTCTCCAGCGGCAGTGATGAAAAGCAACAGCTAAAAACGATAGCTCTAAACTGAGGTCCTTCAGCGGCTGCCTAGAGAGGTGCCTGATGAGAAAGCCTGAGCACACAACTATAACTGCCTGAGCAGATCATTCTGTACATGAACACATATTGTGGTGAATTATGTGTTTAGAGTCCGCTACAGTTCCCTATTATGTACCTGGCAGGTTAAGATGACCGAAATTCACGAAGTCAGTGACTTTAATCCATCAGCAGCCTTCAGACAAACTAAACGTGTCAACATTTGATTTCAAAATAAGGGAGGTTTTTCCTGCTGTCTGGGTGGTGAGATTTCTGAAAAAAACAAAACGAACAACAAAAACAACAAAACTATAAATATAAAGAAATATTATAACAGAAATAACGGCATCCTTGGTCATTTCAGTTAATTTATTTAATTAAATACAATTTTATTAATATTTTTTCTTTGTAATCAGCGTTAAATTATTGCTCTGTTCTGACTGCAAAATTATGGTCAAAAATGTAAACTGTTATAAGGAAAAAGTAAAAAAAAAAAAAAAAAAAAACCCACAGTCTGTTTCAAATTTATCTAACCCCCCCCCTAATTTTATTTAAAAAAAAAAAACAGACAAAAATTAGACATAAAATAATGCACAAATTTATAATAAAGTTTCAAATGTATAATTAAAGTCAATTTTACTAGAGGAAATTACAAATTTGAGGAACATGGTTTCAACTTTAGATAGATTTACAGAGAAAATTAGAAAACTATAAGAAAATTGTTATAAATTTTTGAGAAAAACCTCAAACCTTCAAGACTGAAGTCATTGCCCAAGTTTTTAAGTGGGTGCTCTTTGTACCCTTAACTCTACGAGAAATTTTTGGCTGTCTGCTTTTAATTATTAATTTCAAAGCACTGCTTTTACATGAGTAGAATTTCTGGTTACTATACCCACCTGATCATATAATTTAAGCATGCATGAATACATTACTATTATGAATGTTTCTTTCCCTTCCCTACTCTCTCAATGAAAAAAAAAAAGAAACACTAGAATAAAAATACAAAAAATACACATATTTTTGTCATTTATGTAAACCATGACAAAAAAATCCTGCAGGACAAAACATGACACTTGATATTTTTTAACCTGTTTGTATACCACCATAGACAGAGAAAACCTGAATTAGACAGAGCTCAGAGAGGGCAAGATGAGACAGAAGAGAGGAGCCAAGGAGAGGAAAGTGTTCAGGCAGAGGAAGGAGAGAAGGATAACGCCACTAAAAATAAACACAGGATGTCAGCGTGGGACCCCAACTGGCCCATTATTCAAGCCTCGGTTGTACAATACTTCAAATGGTAAGTTCCTTATGCAACGTTACTGTGTAAAATTTAAAAAATAAATAAATAATATAAAATTAAAATATTCCGGTATGAAAAATATGTTGCCACCACACCAAGGTCTTTAAGCCAGAGGAAACACTGGTTATACCTGACACCAAATCTTGCAAAAGCCTTAAAAAAAAGAAAGTTGTTGAATAACCTTCAATTTTCCATCATGGCTGAGCTGAATGGAGACTTTCTATAAAATTTAGCAGAGCTTGAGAGGGTTGTCGTGATTGTTGTTGTTGTTTTTTAAATTATGCAAACCCAGTTTTTGATTTGGTAATAAGTTTATGGGGGTACATAGGACAACATGTCTCCACAGTATCTGCTACCTATTTGAGGGGTCTCATCTTTTGCTGTAAGATTTAATTTGGGGAACTTAAAGCAGTTACTGTTGGATGTCACTGCAGCATTTGGGAAGGTGTGACAAATTTGTTCATTCATCACCTTGCTTCAGTCTAGGCCACCAAAGTTCAGTCACTGGTTTTCAACTTCAGTCACTTTCTGGTTTTCCATTGAGAATTTTATTATAATTTTTATCAAACTCATCCACCATTCTTGAAAGAATAGATGACACCCTCACCGGCTCTTCTGTTTCTCTGCTGAGTGGACCGTAAATGAGGTGTTCTTCAGGACTGGAACATTAAAAACTGTCTCCTTTGTCTTAACTGGAACCAGCTAGAACATTCTTATTGGAGCAGAAACAATGCACATGAGGACATAAATGGAGTCCATGCAAATGCCATGTGTTCATCTCTGTGCACATTTTTGATTACCTAGACTTTATTAATTTTTCCTACAGCTGGGTGTTTTATGCATGATTGCAGGAATTACCATGTGATTCAAAAAAATAAAGATGCCTCTTCAAACAGATGTCACAGTCACACAGATCTGCATATCACCATTGAGCTACAGCCAGCATGACTGAAGTGCGTTTTTGAAAAGATAAACTGGTTTAAAGGAAAAGCCTGGCAGAAGCATATCAAAAGACTGACGATGCGTCTAAGCTGCAGGGCTCTAGAGGGAAAACTGCCGCCACATTAAACATTCAGCCATAATCTGGACAGTTACAGCTGGTACCTTGAAAGAGATTGCAGGTACAAAGGCTGGTGTGCTTATATGCAATATATGTTTTATGTTCATCCGATAATACACCAAAATCAGCTATAATCAATGTCACTTTTTCTAAAGGTAAAGCCAACTTTATTGTCATTCAATCCATACAGTCAATCATGTACAGTAGAACGAAATTACATTTCTCTCATCTACAATGTTAGATAGATAGATAGATTAGTTTATTTGACAGGGACAGTGCAATAAACATAGACAATTAATCAATGACAATCAATCTGATGTGTTGCACATGGAGTGTATAGCTATTAGCTAATTTGCAACTCTTGTCCCTGGATGGGCTTTAGAAAAGAGAATCAAGTAAAGAAAAGAAGAGAAATAAAGAAAATACACAATAACCACATACATCAATGCAAAAAGATTATATGTTAATCACATCTAGAATCAGAGGGGTCACTACCATGCAAGGCGCATCACAAATTTCCCTCCTCTGTTCCATTATTGCTGAGCACCAAGCTGGACGGCAAAAAGTTCCACTTTTATATGGTCTTCAGCATGACCTGGCCAGGATTTGAACCCCGGCCTCCTGGGTGTAAGGCGGATGCTCTACCAACTGAGCCACCACTCCAGTCTCTATATGAAAATAGGATTACAGCAGCCAAACATGTTTAAATTCACACACAGCAGCAATTACAGGATGTAACTTTATCTACCATAGCTCAGATGCATAGATAATGTAGTGTAATGCATGCAGGTGTCCCACAGATGGCGACACTTACGCACATTTTCCTCAACAACTGCTATAATGGCTCAGTGGGATCTATAAAAAGACTGGTGTCAATGAGTTTATTAATTTATTTTCTTAAAAAAAATATTAAAATGACTGTGGTATTCTCTAAATTTAACTCACAAAAATGTGTTCATAAAAAAGTGACATCCTCTTTTGTGTGATCCACCATTGAGGTATTGCACATAAATCAATGCTCTGGAATAATGACTGGTATATTCTGCCAAGTCAGCTGGACAGGCTTCTGTGCTGCTTGTTGGTGATTCTGCAGTAAGGTTATAAATGAATATAGCCTGGTGGTTAGGTGTTAAAAAAAACAGACATGCTTGTCTCCTGTAATTGTGTGCAAACACTTGAATTCTCTTGCTCTTTCCATCATCAGGGATATGATTTTTCCCTTGATTCACTGGGAAATCCCGCCAGCTGGACGCTCTCCCAGCCATCCCTGACAAGCCTCTCATACCCTTTCATTTCCTGAATCCTTCTTTTATTTTCTATGTGACATCCTTGTATTGTGTAAATGGTTTATTTTGTATTGCGACTGCACGCCTCCCATCTGACAGAGTTCAGGCATCACTTCTTCCAAGGGAAGCCATATTATCACAGTCAGTCTATGACTGTTGCTAAGTAACTTGAAGATGTCCATGCCTGCTTTAGGCATCCGACTGTCATGCTCATGGATAGTATGAGGATATGTTATTATTTCTGCAGAGGCAGAGGCGATTCAGAATTTAGTCATAAGATTTTCTCATTGGCTATGAAGATATATGAATCAGAGGGGAAAAAAATTGCAATAACCCTGCAAGTACGGGGAACTATCTTCATAATCTGTTACATTACAAAGATCAATTAAATTTTGCAAAAATAAACTTGATGATAGTGCTGCCTATAACTGTCAAAATTATAAACATGCTGCAGTGTATCACTAAAATTTAAGAGCTGTATGAAAAAATATATTTGTCTTTTGGACGCTCCTAACCAAGATTCTGTCAAAGACCAAATGTGTTGCAGCTGAAAGGAAATGGAGATGTGACTCAACGGTAGAAACATCTGGCACTGAGCACTGCCTGCAGAACAGGAGCTTCCAGGAAAATACAGAGGTGTGTTTTGTGTGCACCTATACACTTTTTTTAGTGAATTAAAATAATTGTAAATCACATTGTACGGGTCTTTTGATGCATCTGCCCCCACACCTGGGAGGTTGTGGGTTCAAGCCCCAGCCGGGTCATACCAAAGACAATAAAAATGGTACTTTATCATGAACAGAAAGAGGAAAGCACACAAAAAAACCAGTGATTCTGATGCTTTGTGCCAAGCCCAAGTAAATGGGGAAGGTTGTGTCAGGAAGGGCATCGGGGGTAAAGTCGTTGCCAGACCGACGACATGGACCCATGATCTGCTGCAGCGATCCTAAATGGGGAGCAACTGAAAATGCTTGTGTCAATAAAAGATACAGCATGTATTTGTTTAATCTGAAATTTAATACAGCATAAAGTTGTTATAGAATTTTTTCTCCAATAGACTAGGATTATTTACCTTGTTGGGAGGTAGATTTGGGGGATCAAAAATAAAAAACGTGTGGATACTGAGCTTCAAACAAGTTTGTAGACCCCCCCCCCCCCAAAAAAAAAAAATAATAAAAAAATTGAGATGATCAAAACAGCAAAAACCATCTGACAACAGTGAAATTTAGTGGCCCTGCTGGAGGGTTTGGACTTCTTTCTTCAGTTTGCTTAGATTACTGATTAACACATCCACCGGTTATGCGGTGAGCAAATACAATATAATGCACCTGCCATTTGCCAGCACGGAAGAATTGCGGTCAGTCGCCAGTTAAGGCTCGGAAACGATCGAGTAAAACCGAGCCGAGGACTCCCTCTCTCTCCCTCCCTCTCCAGTCGTGGTGCAAGCAGCCATGTTGCCTCCAGCTTGTTCCGGTATGAGGGCAGGATTGTGCGCATAGACCAGACCGCATCAGGATCCTTCTCACCTCCCTCCTCCCCCCCCCCCCACCTCCACTGTCGCCTGTGACACGCACCTCCTAACGAGG
The DNA here is from genome assembly GCA_020510985.1 of Pholidichthys leucotaenia. NCBI lineage: Eukaryota > Metazoa > Chordata > Actinopteri > Cichliformes > Pholidichthyidae > Pholidichthys > Pholidichthys leucotaenia. The sequence goes on along the minus strand of CM035836.1, from coordinate 201,777,040 downwards.
AAAAAAAAAGAGCCCTTTGCCAATAATGGATTTTACAACTTGATGATCCTTCCTTCAGTCGGCGGGTGGTTGGAATAGCAGTCGATGTGCCGAGAGGACTAACTGGTATATCACTGCAGTGCAGCACTGGTGAGCGACCTTATTCCAATCACGCAACACAAGGAAGAGCGCCGGTGGTTTCCGTGGATTTTGAGCTCCGTGGGTCGCCCTGTGGCAGTCACCGGGGAATTAAGCTAACTGGCTAAACGCTGAATTAGCTAGCTACATGGGCTAATCTCGACCTGGCTCTTGGCTAGCGCGACAAATTAGTTCGTGTTTTGCACTCGCCAGTGTGACCGGTTTAAAACAAGTGCTACTGGAGTTTTGGACGCCTCACCACGGATATCTCACTGGAACCATTTGGATTTTGTTGGGAAGGTCGAGACCTCAACTGGGAATAACTTTGGCCTGAAAGTTTGGAGACCTCCGAGCTGGCTTCAAACACGAAGAGAAAAACCTTCTGCTAATGAAAGAAAAAGAAAGACGTTGCGTATGCGGGATGAAAACAACACAAATTTATAAAGTCTTGTTTTAAATACCCAGTGACAGTCCTGGCTCCCTTTCTGACGCCCGTTAGCAGTTCTACAGGTTAGCATGCTAGCTTCCTAATCGAACCTTATCTTTCAATACTGCCGTTGGCCAACTTTCCTTCAAGCTACCATAGGTAGCTAACTACCAAACCTCAAAGCATTAGCCCCCGTTTTCCCAGTATAGCTGCTTGTCGTCGATACATACAAATAATAATTTTGACCTGCATGTTTTCACACAAGGAGCTGCTTTTCTTGCTTTGTACCTGTTGACAAACATGGGACGTGGAGTCGCTGCTGCTAGCTAGTTCCTAGCTAGCTGGCTAACTGGGCTAGCCACTGATGTGGGATTCAACTTGTTGATTCTCTAGCTGCTATCTGACCTGCTGCTAGCAGGCTAGCACTGGACATCTGTTGGAAATTATCCCCTTCCACCACTTCGACGAGTTTTAAATGCTCAGCAGAGACCAGCCAATCGTTCTCGTTTAATCCTTGTCCCTTTACTGTGACTTTTAAGCCTATCCAAGATGTCATCGAGGCCCCCACTGGTGCAAGTCATTGAAAACTCGACTGGGCAGGTAAGATCAGCACCTGAAATGTATATCCAGACCTGCTTATCTGTTGTGGAGAGAAGAGGGGCCCTGTTTTGCCTCCCACAGTCTCAGTGTCTCTGTGTCTTTTCTGTTTTCTTTGCCACACAGCAGTGATTCACCAGCTTGCCTACGCACTCACACTGGATTTCCCACTCTTTGCAGAAAATGAGAGCAAATTTAGGTTTTTGTTTAGTCTGTGTGTTGGTGCATGTCCTCCCTTTGACTTTTTGTCACTCTGGCCAGTTGCAAACCCTGTCAGCAAGTTCAACGGCAGTTTAAAGTGGCAAATATTGCAGAAGGCTAGACTTGACACATAAGTTCCTAAAATATTACTGTAGATCATATTTACTTTACAAGAAAGAAAATATTTACTTGCGTGGCAATTCCTCATGAATTAACTAAAATGGACTCTTAAGACCAAAGGAAAATTTGGTGTTATGTCTGTTCACGACAGCCTTGACAAGTGAACTTAGTACATAAGAATTTGTTGTGAAAGCCATAGACCATTACATTTCATTTAGCAGTGAATGTTTCCAAACGCACACTAAGATGCTGTCTTTTGAGTTTTATTGATTGCACAGGAAGAATTTGAAAGCCCTGGCAGATTTAGGTTGAATTTATGAGATGTAGTCATGATGGTACAATTGCCCATGTTTACATGCACACTAATAAACCGATTATAATCGGCTTTTTGGAGTGATCTGATTATTCAAGTAGTCATGTAAATGGAATAATCAGATAAAGGTCATCAGGTTATGAGAAATCACCTTAACTCATGTAGTTTACTGAACAATAATCCATTTATTCAGTGCATGTAAACAAATCAGATAATTACCAACATCTGTTTATTTCCAGTTATCAGATTATTGTGACCATGTAATGGGGTTATTATTGTTTCTCACAAGTGTTTTGTTGCCACTGAGATTAATTTGTTATAGATGGGTGCAGGGGGTGAATGACAAGGAACTGTTCCTCTGACCAGTAATAAGGTTGGTGAACCCATTTAACATGTTAGCGACACATGAATTCACCTTCACTATTTCAGAAGGGTTTTGGAAAAAGCTATTGAAAGATCTAGATTTAATTCAGAGTATCCCCTTTTCCACATTTCTAATTACAGAAATACATTTTTCCCTCTGAATACTGGGTAAGAAAACTAAGACAACATCTGGCTGTGGTGCTTATCTATACCAGGAGACTACAGCAAAACCACTGCTTCTAAACTACAGTATTATTAATAATATCATTTTTTTTCTTTCTAATCTTGTACATATAAGAAAGCTACACAAGCTCACATAAGAACTATTATAGTTCTCATTAAAGACTTGAACAGCTGTTAAGTATCATGTGTTTTTGGTCAGATAAATCTTTCATGAGTGTTGAATGGCTTAAAAAATTCTAAAAATTGACAGTGTTTGAAGCTAAAACAGTTCCTGTATTTGTGTTGCTTGAGTGTGTAGTTATACAGATGTAATCATTTTTGTAGTTTTTTTTAGGTGTTGTAGTAGTCAGAGAAAACATTCACACGTGATTAGAAAAAAAAATATTTGTGATATTTGTGACAAGACTTAATGTAAAATAAATTGAACATGGCGATTTTCATAATTTCTAGATTTTTGCCAGAGCTGCACCCTCAATTGATATTTGCTTGGATCATTCAAATCTCAGAACGTAATTGTGAATGGTAGTTAAACAGCTCTGGATGGGCTCTTATCGGTCAATAGGAAAATGGCTGTGGTGGGCACTCGCATATTTTAAGATTGATGTTTTCAACACTACAGGTCACCATTTCTATCAGAATGTGGAAAAACAGCAATACGGGTATGTAAGTGTAGGCAAATAACTTTACACAGCCACAGTGACGCATGCATTATTTTTTTTATTCAGTATTTTTGACATGACTTCACCCTTATGGAAGCAGAGGTCAGAAATATTAGTCTCTACAGCCTGATACACTCATGCATACAATAGACACAGCAATTCCATATTCATTTCCTCTTTGATTTTGTTTAAGATGAGCTTCTGAGCTCAAAAAGCCCAGAAGCAAAGTTGTCCTGAAGTAACTGGTCTGTTAATCAACTTATACAGGTGCGTCTTAAAAAATACAAGATTCTGGAAAAATTTCCCCTTTTTTAATTCCAAAAGTAAACTTGCATCTACTTTATTTTCCTTACAAGTAAAATGATATAGTGTAAGGCTTTTTTGTTTTAATTTTGATTAGGATTTATAGTGTATGAAAACCTGAGTTCTGTTATCTAAAATTCTTAAAACATTCCCCAAGATTAAACCAAAATAAGGATTTACGATACAAAAATGTCCACATTTTCAGGAGTGTTCGTTTACACACTCAGTATTTGGTTGAGGCTCCATCCATGAATAACTGCACTAATGTGGTGTGGTATGGAGGAGATCGGCTTGTGGCACTGCTGAGGTGTTATTGAAGCCCCAGCAGCTTTGATAGTAGCTTTCAGCTTGTCTGTATTGTTGGGTCAGGTATTTCTTATCTTTTTCTTGACAGAGAATGATGACTATGGGGTTCAGGTCAGGCAAGCTGGGTGGCCAGTCAAGCAAAGTAATATTGCGGTCAGCAAACCATTTTGTAGTTGTGTTGATGTTGTGGACTGTTGCCAAGTCCTGCTGGAAAAGGAAATCGAGATCAGATTTTCATCAGCTAGAACGAGGATTAAAGTTCTCCATCGTGGTGACAAAATTCCACCAACTGGAAATGAGAGAGGGGATAAAAGTGACACATTATGAGTTTAATGTAATTTTTTCTCTCACACAACTCAACACTTCCTGAAATTATTCAGAAATAAAAGCTCTATGACACTTCAGTGATTAGAATGGCTTTGTTTCTTTATGTGCTTTTATTATGAAAGGCCATCAACTGGATATATCCATCTGGAAAACAACAGAGGACGGCTAAAGGATTTTCTGACTTTTTGAAAAATTAAAAAAAAACAAAAAACTGTTGAAAGAAGTTCAAATGAGGAGAGGAGAGAAGATGGGTAGATCATAATTGGGTGAACACCTTGTGGGTCAATGATGGTGGAAAAATTTAAAGTAGATTAAAGTGAAACAGTTGCTTCCTATATATACAGATGTGTCTTGAGCATAACACCTTGCAATAATTTTGCACAATCTATCCTGGAAATATGTAAACTATGCCCACAAGAACCATGCCTTTTTTTCCCCAAAATGAGGGGGTACAGATGTAACAGGCAAACATGTTGCATGATTGTCCTTCCTATCTATATAGGATGCAAAATTTTTTATTAATTTTGTGAATTTAGATTACAGACACAACATTATATCATTAACCACATTGGCCACCACAGGTTCACTGTTCTCAGCCACAGTGCATGAATGGAGTTTCTGTGTGGGACTGTCCGTTATTGCAATGTCTCTGTTGAATTTCACACACAATTTTAGTCTCTGTTGAATTGCACTTAGTCTCTGATAAATTTCACAAATATTCTGCTAACAGACCCTGTAAAAGAGAAACGGGTAATGATTACTATATTATTTTGTTCCATCCGTACCACCACAATTTCCTAAAATTGAGAGTAAATGTGGTTGCAACACTATTTTACTTGTGATGTAGCTGCAACCAAGTACCATGATTAGTTGGTTACAGTTATGTTATTTCAATTACAAGTATTTAATGTATTTAACATTTGCTTAACATATTGCTTTTCGTTAACACACACTTGTCATGCATGCAGGTGAAGCTGATGCTGTTTCAAAAGAGTTCTGTATCAAGAAACTGTTATAAATTCTTATTGTATCTGAAATAAGTGCAGTATTGGAACAAATGAAAGTGTGTTGTTATGGGGGTACAGACACTACAAACTGTATACTTGGGCAGTAGAATTTGTAGAGCTATTTTGAAAACATCAGTGATATTTGAGAATGACTGTCTCATGGACCATTTATCAGGCAAGACAAATTCTGTATGTCCTCAGCTTCTGTAAAATGTACCAAGGGTAGAAATGTAACAAACTTTTCTGGAAATATTTAACTCAAATTGCCATTGGGTCCACACACACTTTTCTCACACACCAGTGACATGATATATCATTACAATCATTAAGAAATCATTGAATAATATTATCCAGTGATCCTCAAGGAACTCTGTAATGCTTCAGGCATACTTTATTCACATTTTATTATCGATAGGACTATTAGTAGGGAAATTTGTAATGGCAACTTTATGGTATAATTTTTTTAAGCATTAAATCTTCAGTATTATCTTTTTCTAGTGAAATTTGTCATTTTGTACTTGTTTTGTCCAGGGAACACTGTGGTAATTGACAGGATGTGATGCTGTGTGTTATGCAGTCAGCATGGCTGTGATGCCACATATTATCCAATCAGCACAAAGTCAATCTAAAACCCCGCCCACACTTCTTGAAGCCAGGGCATGAAGAGACACAGAGCGGTGGCTAAACTTTTATTGATAAAAATTACATACTTTGACTGAGTGTCTCCATACTCAGGGATGCACACCCTTGTAACCTCAGGAAAAGGCGTATAAAACCTTAGGTCAGTCTGAGGAACTGTTCAAGAGACGTGTGGAACAGACGGACACAAAAACACAGATTTTGTGAATTTATAGATAGAAGCCTTTTATTGCGATTCAAGTAGAATGGTTGTTTCTGTGTTGTTTTTATTGTGAAATGCTGTCAACCAGATGTACGTGTCTGAAAACTGTAGTCAGCCAACAGTTTTTCTCATGAGTTGTAAATTAAAAAAAAAAAAATGTGAAAGACATTCAAATGAAGGAAAAGAGAAGGTAGGCCTTATATTTTAAGGATGTTTTAGGTTCAAATTTTCCTCTACAGGGTAACTGTTGTAATGTGAGTTTGCACTTTGTGTCGTCAACTTAAAGATAGAGGAACCCTGTAGTTTTAATAAGTTAATTTTATAAAAGGCTGGTACTTTATTCTAAATTTGTGGATCCATCTTTGATCAAAGCTTTATTTAAAAGGTTTTGTTTGGTTTGTACTGGATTTCCAATATGGGGAAAAATGGATTTGTTTGAAATAAAAGGAACGGATTCATCATAATTCCTTTTCTTTTGTAGTTATATATAAATGTGTAAAAAAAAAAAAAAAAATTGAATCATGACTCGAATGTGGCATGGAAAAATCTGGGATTTTTTTGGGAGGCCATATCACACAACCCTAGCTGTAAGCCATAATCATCAAAATTAAAAGAAATAAAAAGTTGAAATGTATCACTATGTGTAATGAGTTTACATATGATAGATGCATTTCACTTTTTGAATTGACTTATTGAAATAAATTAACTTTTCTATGGTATTCTAATATATTGAGATGCACCTGTATGTGTTAGTGCAAAATTAGCAGCTGGTTTAGTTTATCCAAAGATGGATTAAAAAGTTATTCCTTTTTAACCCATCTTCACAGTATAGTCATGAAAGCTACATTAACATCTAGAATCTGCAGGTAAAGTGTTTAGCTTTGACATTCTCTGTTGTAGCTCTGTGGACATTGGGAATGAGTTTATGGCGAGCAAGAAAGGCTACAGCTATCATTTTTGTTAAAAACTAATTTTTTTTTTTTTTTAAATTGGTCAACTAATCATTTGAGTTCTAAAATATATTTTAAAAACAGTCCAGAATGTCCAGCATGATATCCCAGAGCTCAAGGTGGCCTCGTCAAACATCTTGGTTTGTCAAACAAAGCTAAAAATTATTTAACTTTTAATGCAGAAACAAGGAAAGTGACAAATTTTCATGTTTAAGAACTTAAAACAATCATGTCTTAAGAATTTTTACTGAAAAAGTTTGCATGAGCAAATAGTCAATTATTTGTTGATGAATATTCTGTTGCTCGATTAATTAACTGACAAGTCATTGCAGCACTATGAACAAGCACTTCTTTCATGTTTGGATGTAATTTGGCCTGGGGAAAAATTTCAGTCAAAAGATATATATATATATTTTTTTTTTGCTTGAATCCCTGGAGAGAAGCATGGAGTGCCCCCAAATTTCCTGCTAGACAGCAGCGTTGACTTTAGACTTGATAAAACCCAGTGGAGCAACACCTGCAGATGAATCATTGTAGACTGCGGATGCTTCACACTACATACTTAACAACTACAATTATGTGTTTCATCACTCTTCTTCCAAACTCTTGGAACTTGATATTCAAATGAAATGCAGCATTTAATTTCACCATAAGAGAGAACATTGGAGCACTGAGCAACAGTCCTGTTTTTCTCTTCTGTTCAGTTAAGATGTTTCTGGCATCGTCACTGGTTAAGGAGTGGCTTAGTATGAGGAACACAAGAGTTATAGTTTCTTTCCTGAAGAGCTTTGTGTTTGGTGACTGTCCACTCCTTGTGAAGCTCCCTGAGGTTCTTGAATAATCAAACTTTCTTGATAATCCTTTCAAGGCTGTCACCCTCGCTGTTGCTAATATTGCAACTCTTATTTTCTTCCAGTGAACTTTCCATTAATATGCTTTGATACAGCACTCCGTGAACAGCCAGCCTTTATAATGGCCTTCTGTGGCTTACTCTTCTTGTGGAGTGTGTTGATTGTCTTTTGGTCAACTGTCAAGACAGTAGTCTTTCCCATGATTGTGGTTGTATATACTGTACTGGTCTTTAAACTGTCTTCAATAGTAATTTAACTCAAATTCAAAATGACTTTCTAAAAATTGGATAATTTTCATGAGCTAATCATAAAATTAAAGCTAATGCTTCAGGTAATTGTAAGAAATATAAAAGCAAAGTTTTGTTTGGATTTCAGTTATTTTAAAAGAAAGTTTTAACAATATTCTTTTTTAGATATACCTGTAAGTAGTAGCACCTAAACACAAATCCTGTGAGTGAACTTTTTTATGTCATATTCTGATAAGCATTTGTGTGAGTAATGATTTTTAACTGACAGGGCTTAAGCTGAAGGTGAAATATTAGCATTGCATCTGCATGTGTAAGCATATTTGTTAACCTTCAATAGTAGAATACTTGCTCACTTGATTCAATGAGAACCACGCTTGCCTCTCTGGAATACGTCTCAGCTTTTTAGCCATAGTACAATAACACAGTCCTAACTGGAAAATGACAGGTGTGGTGTAATGTCATGGCAATTAATGGCTGCTTGATTTAAACTGTTCCTGTAAGTATGCACTGTGTATGCAAGTTCTTTGAGACAGAAACCCATTGTTGTTGTAATGCTGTTGTTAAGCTTAATGCACCTATCCTGTCTCATCCTTTGGAACTCAGTGAAGAGTTAGCAGTTGGAAAAAAAAAATTAGGGTCATTGACAAAGTAGTTTGTAGGCAAAATGCCACAAATTGTACATGTACAAATTGCATTTACAGGCCGTGTGTGTGTTGATAGTAAGCCTTTGGTGTTGAGTTTCAGACCAAAATGGCAGCAGACATCAGGACTACTTACTCTATGTATATACAAGTGCATCTCAATAAATTAGAATGTCAACAAAAAGTAGATTTATTTAGGTAATTCAATTAAAAAAATTAAACTTCTGTATTATATAGCATCATTACACAAAGAGTGATATATTTCAAGTGTTTATTTATTTTAATTTTGATGATTATGGGTTACAGCCCATGAAAACCCCATGGGCTGTAAGCATCCTTGTTTTCTAGGATATTTTTTTGAGCTTTCCCTGGTTTGTCAGGCAACTTATGTTTATAGTCCTGAAAACAGTTGCTGAGCATGTTTCAGAACACTAAAATGTGGAGAAGTGACTTGTGACATCTTTCTGATGGTGTGAAATGGCAATGTCGAGTGACTTTGATCACGTGTTGCCATGTTATGCAAGACCCTACAAGGGGGTGTTAGTTTGAGGAACTTAATTGAGAATGACACTGACACAGGTCAAACACGAAGTACCTAGAAAAGGTGCATTAGCGATGACAGTAATTTTGGAAAATCATAAAGCAGAATGTAACTGGATTTATGCACTTCAGAATTAAAATATTATGACAAATTGGTTTAAGATTTTGTGTACCGAATGATCACTTTAACATGTTTACTGATGACGGGTTTACCCAGTTTGTCTACTTCCCCACGCTTGATTTTATGATTTCCTGTTATATTTTGTTTCCCCTCCTATTCATTGAGCCACTTCTGGCACATGAATACAACTGGAAATACTGGTCTGCCTCATCAGTTGTTTTATCCATCTTATTGTTTAGGTTGTTGCACACTCGCTGAGCAAGCTGGGTTTTAAATTCATTGAGAAGGATAGAACTTTGTCAAAATTGCAAAAAGTTGGGCCTTTGTTTTTTTTTTTTTTTTTGTTTTTGTTTTTTTTTCCCTTTAAGCGTGTGGTCTTTGGAGATGATTATATATTTATTTTTCTTCTGGTTAGAGAATTACATATCTAATCATTCTACAATGATTCCCACATCCTAGCTGTATGCAACATACAGTACATGACTATGTACAGTGATTCCCCTAGGTTTACAGCCTTGGGGGAGGGCGTGAAGGTTGACAACAAACTCTAATAACAAGTCAATATAAAAAAAAAAACTGTGAAAATCAATTATTGAGCAAAACATCAGAATATTTGAATGATATTGAATGAAATATCTGAACATTTGTTTATACTAGTGCATTGCCCATAGAATGCAAGTATTTTGGTCTCAAACAGGTATCCCAATTAGGCCTTACAGGCCCAAATGTGGGCTGTGTTTGAAAGTGGAATACAAAGAGGTGAAGCCTATATGTAGGCACTCACACATGTTAGACTTTGACAAATATGAAAGGGACTGAACGGCACTTAGATTTATTTGTGTGAATATTAATTACAGAATACCTAATTATTGAAAATGAATGGGACATCCAATATTAGCGACTGTCTCAGAACCCTTGTTTATTTGTTTGTCAGATCACTTATTTGTCTGATCTTTTATGACTTACAGTGGTGTGAAAAAGTGTTTGCCCCCTTCTTGAGTTCTCATTTTTTTTGTACTAGTGCATGCCCGTAGAACCAAATATTCCTGTCTGAAACGGGTATCTCAATCAGGTTTTCCAGGCCTAAATGTAGGCTGTGTTTAAAGTAAAGAGATGTAGCCTGTATGTAGGCAATCACATGTTAGACTTTGACAAATATAAAAGGGAGTAAATGGTACTGATTTATTTGATTGTGTGAATATTGATTACAGAATACCTAAATATTGAAAATGAATGGGACATCCATTATTAGCCACTGTTTAAGAACCACTTGTTTATTTTTTTGTCAGCTCACTTATTTTTTTTTCCCACAATATCTTTATTGAACCTCTTTTTTTTTTTTTTAACAAACATGACACAAACAATCAAACACTAACACTAAAGTACTACAAAAAAAAAATGCACTAAAAACACCAACAACCACCAACAAAATCAAGTCTTCAACAATGCTCCTCTGTTTAGTCTAGACAATCCATTACAAAAGTATACATATTATGTTAACCAGTTTGGAATTTACAAGGTCCACACACATCATTCACCTTCTTCTTCAGGAGTTATGTTTAAATTTTTTACATAATCAATAAAAGGTCTCCATATATTCTCAAACACAATTTCCTTTGATTTCAGTATGTATGTTATTCTTTCTAATGGAAGGTTTGTTAACATCTGTCTTAACCACTGAGTCACATCTGGTCTATGAGTCTTTTTCCACAGTAGTGCAATACATTTTTTGGCATTAAGCAAACTAAGGTCTATGAATGTTCTTTCACTTTTATTAAAGTTATGCTTTTCTGGGTACAGACCCAACAAAAACAGTTTAGGATTCAATATGATTTGTTTTGAAATTATTTTTTCAATTGTTACCCTCACCTCTTCCCAAAACATTCTAATTATTCTACATTCCCATAAACAATGAAATAGGGTTCCTTTACTTTCCATGCATTTTGTGCACGTATCTGGTATGTTTTTGTTATATCTATTTAACTCCTCCAGTGTAACATACATCCGCATTAGCCATTTAAAATGTATCAATTTAAGACGTACATTTATTGATTTGGTTTGAGCTTCTGTACAAGCCAATTCCCATTGTTCCTCTGAAATTTCAGTTTGCAGATCTTCTTTCCAGTAGTTTAATCTTTTCTGTGAGTTTTCACTTGAGGATAGTGTCAATGAGTTATAAAACTCTGAAATAATACCCTTTCTTTTACTATCTTTCATCAACATTTTTTCCAAGGATGAGTAAATAGGTCGAGTGAGAGCTTTATTTTGATTTGATCGAATAAAGTTCCTAAGTTGAAGATATTTAAAAAAATGTGTTCTATTAAGATTAAATTTGATCCTCAGCTCTTCAAAAGACATTGTTATCTGCACATGACAGATATAAATCTTGAATCTTTTGAATCCCTTTTAAATTCCATACTTGAAATACAGCATCCGCTCTCCCTGGTTTAAAATATTGATTACCCCATATTGGGCTAAATTGTGACAGTAAGTGTGGTTCTTTTAAATAGTTCTTAGTTTCACACCATATTTTGATCATATGCTTTACAAATGGATTTTTAACTTGTTTTTGTAATTTTTTTGCCGAATCTGAGTATATGAATATGGGAAGAGGTAAAGGTAAATTGTATGATTCCATTTCAGTCCAGTGAGGGAGATCATTTGATGAAAAATAATATGTCATAGACCTCAGTTGTGCCGACCAATGATACAACATAAAATTTGGACATTTCAGACCTCCACGATCAAATGGTAAATATAATAAAGACAGACGTAATCTAGCCCTCCTGTTGTTCCATATAAATTCCACTAACTTTTTTTTAATTCTTGAGAATAAATCTAAAGGTGGTGGTAAGGGAATGTATTGAAATAAATAAAGTATTTTAGGTAAGATATTACTTTTAAGTATATTGATTCTCCCGATCATCGACATTGGTAGTGACATCCATCTCTGAAGTAACTCATTGAGATCTGTCATTAAGGCTTCATAATTGACACTGGCGACTGATTCTAGCTTAGGCACAATTTGGATTCCTAAATATTTAAACTGATTTACAACATTGAATTGATTTACCTCAGAAGCTGGGTGATTTCTCTGGGTCTCATTTAGCATTAATATTGAAGATTTAGTTTTATTTATTTTATATCCTGATATTTCCCCAAAATTCTTTATTAAATTCAACAAGGTCGGAATTGATTTTTTTAAGATTCGACAAACAAAATTATGTCATCGGCGTACAGGGAGATTTTATGTTCTGTTGGTCCAACTTTAATTCCATATATTTGTGACTGTATACGTATCGCCATTGCTAAAGGTTCAATTGCCATAGTAAACAGTAAAGGTGAAGGTGGACAGCCTTGTCGATATCCTCTATTGATTTTTATTGATTTTGAAATATTGCTATTTAAGATAAGATAAGCCTTTATTAGTCCCACAACGGGGAAATTCCAGGATTGCAACAGCACAGGGATAGCAACACTCAGAGCAACAATCAGAAGGCAAGAAAAAAAAACACAAGCAAGCAAGAGCAGCTAATATACATATGTACATATTACTATAAAATATATATATACACACACACACACACACACACACAGACACACAGTGCAGAGCATTGTAGCTGGATGGACTAAATATATGAATATATGAACACACAGTGCAGAGCATTGTAGCTAGATGGAATAAATATGTAAATATATAAACACCCACAGTACAGAGCATTGCAGCTAGGTGGAATAAATATGCAAGTATATAAACACACACAGTGCGGAGCAATGTAGCTAGATGGAATAAATATATAGATATATAAATATAAACACACCCAGTGCTGAGCATTGTAGCTAGATGGAATAAATATATAGATATATAAATATAAACACACCCAGTGCAGAGCATTGTTGCTAGGTGGGATGAAACAGCATAACCGTCTATTTAGTTATCCTACATGGTATGATTATGTGCCCATACATATTCTCACCCTCCATAGCGACCGGTATGTTCCTAGTTGTATGCCGGAGAGGACCATTGTGTAAGTCTATTGCATCTTTTGCATTCAAAAAAAAACTATTAGTTTGTTACGTCTTTTTGCTATCTCTGCGAGCAGCCCTGCTTAGGTTGTACAGTCTGACAGCCGTTGGTAGGAAGGACCTACGAAACCTCTCGGTTGTGCACCTGGGATGATGTAGTCTGCTGCTAAATGAGCTCCTCAGTGCATCCAGTATGTCCTGCATAGGGTGGAACTCGGACTCCAGCAGAGATGACAGTTTAGCCACAGTCCTTCTCTCTCCTATCTCCTCCATCGGATCAAGGCGTTGCCCCAGGACAGAGCTAGCTTTCTTAATCAGTTTGTTCAGTCTCTTCCTATCGGCTGCAGTGATGCCACTGCCCCAGCAGACCACTCCAAAAGTGATGGCTGATGCCACCACCGTGTCATAGAATGACTTCAGCAGCGCCCCTTGTACACCAAAAGACCTGAGTCTCCTCAGCAGGAACAGCCTGTGCTGTCCCTTCTTGTAGAGTGCGTCAGTATTGTGTGACCAGTCTAGTTTATTGTTCAGATGAATACCCAGGTACTTGTAGGATGTCACCATCTCGATGTCTGTTCCCTGTATATTTACTGGTGCTGTGAGGGGCTGCCCATGCCTGCGGCAGTCCACCACCAGCTCCTTAGTTTTCCTCGCGTTGATCTGGAGGCAGTTCCGATGGCACCAGTCCACAAAGTCCTGGATAAGCCCTCTGTACTCAGCTTCATCTCCGCTGGAGATGAGACCAACGATCGCAGAGTCATCAGAGAACTTCTGTAGATGGCAATGTGTTGTGTTGTGTGAGAAGTCCGCAGTATAAAGAGTGAACAGGAAGGGAGCCAGCACCGTTCCCTGGGGGGCCCCCGTGCTACTGATGATCGTGTCGGAAACACAGTCCCGGGTTCTCACAAACTGAGGCCGGTTCGTGAGGTAGTCCAGGATCCATGATGACAGGTGCTGGTCCACCCCTGCGCGCAGCAGCTTGTCCTTCAGGATCATCGGTTGGATGGTGTTGAAAGCACTGGAGAAGTCAAAGAACATGTGTTTTCATTTGTTAGGATTTCTGCTGTAGCATTATTGTATATTATCTGAACCCATTTTATGAAATTATTTCCAAGTCCAAACCTTTGTAAGACTTCAAAAAGAAAGGGCCATTCGACTCTATCAAAGGCCTTTTCGGCGTCCAGTGATAAGAGAGCTGTATCCGGTGCTTCTTTATTAGAATAAATAACATTAAATAGTCTTCTTACATTATGGAAGCCTAGTCTTCCCTTTATAAAGCCATTCTGATCTCGATTAATAATATTTGGTAAAATTTCTTGTATTCGTCTTGCTAAAATTTTACAGATTATCTTAAGGTCGGCATTTAATAGGCTTATTGGTCTCATATTTTCACATTTATTAGAGGGTTTACCTGGTTTTGGCAACAGTATAATTAAGGCATTATTCATGTATGATGGTAAATTACTATTTTGAAATGCTTCTAAAACCATTTCCAAAAAAGGTTTTATTAATTTATTCTTAAATTTTTTATAAAGGTCAACTGGAAGACCATCTGGTCCTGCACTTTTTCCTGATTTCATATTATCAATGGCTAGCTCAACTTCTTCTTGACTAATTTTAGACTCCAGTATCTCCCTGTTTTCATTTGGAATACACGGTATAGATAGTTCGTTCAAAAACCCATTTAGTTTTGTTAAGTCAGATTCATTTTTTGGTATCATATAATTTTTCATAGTAATCTCTAAAGACTCTATTAATTTCTAAAGGATCTATAACTACCTGTCCGTTACTTATAATACTGGTAATTGGTGTTTTAAATTCTAATTGTTTAATCTGCCATGCCAATAATTTTCCTGATTTTTCACCTTGTTCATAAAAAGATTGAAACAATCTTAGAAGACTCGAGGCAGCTCTATTCGCTGATTTTTTTGTCATATTCAGCTCTGAAAATCAGTAATTCGTTCTCCAACCTTGGATCACTTCCTGCATACACTCTTTCAAGAATTTTTATTTTATGTTCCAATTGGACTCTCTCCTCTCGAGTCTTCTTAGATTTTGAACCTGTATAACTAATAATATGTCCCCTAATAAAAGCTTTGAAAGCCTCCCACTTTACACATGCTGATGTTTGTGTAGTATTGATGTCAAAGAACTCATCTATCTGTTTTTCTATGTACTTAACAAATTCCTCATCCTGAAGCCATTTATGCTGAAATTGCCATCTACCTGGTTCCTTTGTCAATTTCTTATCTACATATATTAGACAGCAGGGTGCATGATCAGAGATCACGATGTTATCATAAAAACAGTTTTGAATCTTGGACCTTAATTCTGTGGAGATCAAAAAATAATCAATACGTGAGAATGTCTTGTAGGTATTGGAATAACAAGAGTAAGCTTTAACTTGTGGTTTCATTTCTCTTCATAAAATGATTAATGGTCATCCTACAACCATTGTGCGTACAGTCTAGTCCTGTTGATCTATCTATACCGGGATTCAATGTACAATTAAAATCCCCTGCTATTATATGTTGCCCTGTAAGTGATGATAAGATAAGAAATAAATTAGCAAAGAACTTTTGATCATCTATATTGGGACCATATAGGTTCACCAAATTTATATTTTCTAATAGCAAAGATCCTTGAATGATTAAATATCTTCCAAATTTGTCTCCAATTACATTTTTCACTTGAAATGGGACTGATTTATGTATGAGAGTCATAACTCCCCTGGCTCGGGATGAAAATGATGAGGTGAAAACACTTCCTTGCCATCTACTCCTAATTCTTTTTACATCCTCCTCTATTAGATGAGTTTCTTGTAAAAACACAATTTTTGAACCCATATCTTTTATTTTATTCATAACTTAAGTTTTTTTAATTTTTGTAGACCTCTGCAATTCCATGAAGTTAAATTAAGATTAACGCTTTGGTTTATGATCAATAAGGAGTTTAGGATTACCTTGCAGTGTAAACATGCTCATACAGAGAAGCAAAAACATGAGTGGTTGAACATTCATCCTACAAACTACACACAAACAAATTCCCCCTTCCCACATTTGTGGTAATCCCCCCAAAATCAAAAGAAAAATTCCGTCTCCCGATATAGCCATCGACCGCTCCACACCCACGAGGATCAGCCAAAGCCACTCCTTCTTCATCCTCCCAATCACCCTAACTCTACTGCTTTTAATGACATAACATTAACTCTCTTCTGTAGTTTTCCAACTTAACTCCAAAATTTTTAGCAACTTTGTACATCATAGATTTTTTTTTTTAATATATAATACAATCTATATTTTGTAAACTTGCTATTTGCTTCAAATCAGTCAGATGCCTGTGCAAATGCTTAAATATTCTACCTTATATTTTGTTCATGCTTAGCTCCCACCAGTCTCTTCTTGGATCTTCTTGATGAACTCCTGCGCCTCCTCTGGGGTCTTGAAGATGTGTGTTCTGCTCCCATACGTGGTCAACAGTCTCGCAGGATAGATTACACCATGACGAATCCCAAGGTTGCGCAGCTCTTTACGTACGGGATCAAACTGCTTCCTCAATTGTTGGATTCCTGTGGCCAAATCTGGGTAGAACCGCACCTGCTGGTCCTGGTGTTTAATCTCTCCTTTAGCTCGCGCAGCGTTGAAGATCTTCATCCTGTCTCTGTTGCTGAGGAACTTCATAATTAAGGTCCTCGGTGGTCCCTTATCTCTCCGTGGGCCGATACGATATGCGCTTTCCAGAACGACTACTGATTGCAGCTCCGCGCTGCCCAGCGCCTCCGGAATCCACTTTTCCAAAAAGGAACATGTGTCCCGACCTTCGGATTCCTCCGGTAGACCCACCAGCCTCAAGTTGTTCCGTCTCGACCGGGACTCCAAGTCCAAGACATTATCTTCCAGACATTTATTTTTTTTTTCCAAAGTGCGCACCTTTAATTGAAGGCTAGTGACGTCATCTTCAGCACTAGAGACACGAAGCTCTACCTGCGCCATTCGCTCTACACAGTCACCCAATTCTTTTCTCATTCCTTCCAACGCTGCCATAATCCCATCAAATTTAGCGGAAAAGTCTGCTCTCATTGAACTAATGGCATTAAGCACTGCACCTGTGCCGTTTCCCACAGTCACCGCACCGCTGCTAGCTTCCTCCGCCATATATGGAGCTTTATCTGCTGCGTCACAGACGTGAAAGTCCGTTAATTTGGACTGTTTCGGCGGTTTGCTTTTTCCTCTACCTGATTTTCCAGCCTTAGGCTTCACCGACATATCCTCGCCCAAACGCTGGGATAGGTTCTGTCCCAAATGAGAGAGTTATTTGCCGATTTTTTTTTTTTCTCTAGGAGCAGAGCAGAGTGAGACGTGTCCTTCTCATGTGGCCGCCATAACCGGAAGTCAGCTCACTTATTTGTGTGATCTTTTATGAGTTATCAAGTGGTGTGGGGTCCAGTTTGATGATGGTCATTCTTTAGTCAAACCATGCATGTGGCCGCATATGATATGCAGTTGATTTGGGCATTCTGCTCCACAGTTATTAACTTTTAATAATTGTGCGAGCACACAGAGAGCAGCACCACCGGCGACGGTGAGTCATGGTCCTGCAAAGGGACTCCCGTCTACTGCTGACTGGGGCAGGCTGGGCGTATGTCCCTGCGAAGGACCATGGTCCGCCTGGTTAGGCTGCTGCTTATCCCGGCATGTTCTGTGTTGATACACCAGTATTCTTTGTCAGACCTGGGTCCCCACTGACGCTCCACCCAGTCTGCTCGTGCACCTCATGTACTCCACATATGCCGAATTATCCTTTCGGTCTACGCAATCACGGCAACTTTATAGTATAATTTTTTTAGGCATTAAATTTTCAGTATTATCTTTTTCTAGTCAAATTTGTCATTTTTCACTTTCTTGTTTTGTCCGGGGAACACTGTGGTGACTGACAGGTTGTGATGCCGCGTATTGTCCAATCAGCATGGCCGTGATTGAGATTGAGATTCAGCTTTATTGTCATTACACATGTAGGAATACAAGGTAACGAAACGTGACTTGGCATTTGGGCACGCTCTGCAGAGCGCATCCAAGGCCGGGGCAGCCGCTAGGCGCCAGTCATAAAGAAGAAAAGGAAAAAAAGAAAAAGAGAGTGGATATGACACAGTAGGCAAGAGAAAAAAACATGTTTTATCAGAATGACGCTCGGCAAGTGAGCGAAATTTTGATTGCAGGCAAAAAAAACCTCAATGCACATTTAGCAGACATTTAGCAGGAGATCACACACAAAAGTTGAGAGGCAGTGTATTGTATGCATGTAATGTTGTATGCATTGTGTAGTGTAAATGTAACAGTTGTTAGTGAGCAGCAGAGGGCGCCTCCTGGCAGTGGATAGATGTTATAATCATGTGACTTATAAACAAGTCCAGAGTCTATCTCTCTTGCTTGCAGAAGGCACATGGGCATTGTCCTTGAGGGTCCAATCCGCTGATACGACAACAACTGATTGTCGATTGTTTGGGTAGACATAAGAGCCGGTCCTTCTGCTAATCTCAATCAGGAGGAATGTAAACACGGGGCAAACAAGGTCAAATCAAATCAGCACAGTGCACTCAGAGAATAGAATTTGTCCTCACCCGTGTAATTCCGTGCTTCCATTATATGTGCAGGCTTAAACTGTTTTTCCATGGAGAGCACAGGGCTCCAGATCTATTCCTCCACTGAATCACTGTCATTCAGTTCACCGTTTGCCGCTACTCGTGCCCTCCCCAACTGGTCGAATTTGATGAAGGAGCTTGCTGGGTCCGCTTTGATCAGCTCTCTCACCTTCCTTCAATTTCTGATGCATCAGAGAACTCCACAGCCAAAATAGAAGTCCTGAGATCATAACCAATAATGTTTCCACAGACGCATGAATTCCAATGTCCATGAGTCTCCTCGTTCCAATTCTTGGGCTCCCCCTTGGCCCAATTCTTGTTGAAAAATAGTGACAATAGCACATTTAAGCCACTTCCAAATCCATAATTTCCGTTTAGATTAAGATTCAGCAGAAGAAGAGCGACTAAACACGGACAAAAACGCAACATTGCAAAAGCTGGGAATAGATCAGGAAGGCAGGAGAGGAGGGAAGAAAGATGCGGCGTATTATCCAATGAGCACGGAGTCAATCTGAAACCCCGCCCACACTTCTTGAAGCCAGGACACAGAGAGCGGTCACACAGCGGTGGCTAAACTTTTATGGATAAAAATTACATATTTTGACTGAGTGACTCCATATTTGGGGATGCACACCCTGTAACCTCAGGAAACCAAGAAAAAAAACCTTAGGTCAGTCTGAGGAATGGTTTGATCTGAGGAAAACACAGACACACAAACAGAGATCCCTTGAATTTATAGATAGATATTTGTCACACTTAAATGTTTCAGATCATCAAACAGTTTTAAATATTAGACACCGATAACGCAAGTAAACACAGAATGGAGTTTTTAAATGTCGTCGGCCTCCGTCGGTCTATGATGACCATGGAAGAGAATCCTAAACGTCTACTCTGCTGGAACAGCACCGCCTGTGGCTGAACAGGCCAATGCGCACCGGTGTTCTACCTTCCAGCGTTGGTCGTTGGTGGGATTCAAGCCTGGGCAGGAAGATATGGAGGACAAGATGTTACCCATGCAGCATGT
This sequence comes from Pholidichthys leucotaenia, assembly GCA_020510985.1. NCBI lineage: Eukaryota > Metazoa > Chordata > Actinopteri > Cichliformes > Pholidichthyidae > Pholidichthys > Pholidichthys leucotaenia. The sequence continues at coordinate 201,757,237 of CM035836.1, read as the reverse complement.
CCCCCCTCTCCACGTCACTGATGAATCCAAAGGAACAGCAGGGCTGCTTCAGTTTGGCACCAGCGCCGTCACAGGAGCTGCCAGAACAATGTTGAGCACAACAGAGAACTGCCTTAGGGGCTCTGACTCCGGATTTTTCCTCAGGGTTGACTCCCGAAGCCTTTCCCGTGACTGGGTGTGCCGCAAGGCAGCGGAGGTTTGAAATCAGGGTTTACCTTCCCCTAGATGGGCTACCTTACCAGGTTGAGGAGCCACCATCTACCCAAAGCATCTGGTTTTAAGGCGCCAGGGCCCTCGCCCTTTCTCCTATTAGTAAAAGCAGTTCTGCCGGGCTTGGAGACTAAACCACACGGGCAGGCTAGGAGTTGGACTTAGTTGTCAGAGGCTTTTCAAGATGCACGCCGTAAGGAGCATTTTATGAGCACTGGGAGCTTAACCCCAGTGCCGCTTCTGGCTATGACAACCTTGGAACCAGTTTTTAAATGAAGGTGTTTATTATTAAGGGGGAAAAAAATCCAAACCTGCATGGCCCTCTGTGAAAAAGTGATTGCCCCCTAAACCTAATAAACTGGTTGGGTTACCCTTAGCAGCAACAACTGCAATCAAGTGTTTGCGATAACTGGCAGTGAGTCTTTTACAGTGCTGTGGAGGAATTTTGGCTCGCTCATCTTTGCAGAATTGTTGTAATTCAGCCACATTTGAGGGTTTTCGAGCATGAACCGCCTTTTTAAGGTCATGCCACAGCATCTCAATCACATTCAGGTCAGGACTTTGACTGGGCCGCTCCAAAGTCTTCATTTTGTTTTTCTTAAGCCATTCAGAGGTGGACTTGGTGGTGTGTTTTGGATCATTGTCCTGCTGCAGAGCCCAAGTCCGCTTCAGCTTGAGGTCACGAACAGGTGGCCAGACATTCTCCTTCAGGATTTTTTGGTAGACGGCAGAATTCATGGTTCCATTTACCACAGCAAGTCTTCCAGGTCCTGAAGCAGCAAAACAGCCCCAGACCATCACACTACTGCCACCATATTTTACTCTTGGTATGATGTCCCTTTTCTGAAATGCTGTTACTTTTACGCCGGATGTAATGGGACACACACCTTCTAAAATGTTCAACTTTTGTCTCGTCAGTCCACAGAGCATTTTCCCAAAAGTCTTGAGGATCATCAAGATGTTTTCTGGCAAAACTGAGACGAGCCTTTATGTTCTTTTTGCTCAGCAGTGGTTTTCATCTTGGAATTCTGCCACGCAGGCCATTTTTGTCCAGTCTCTTTCTTATGGTCAGGTCATGAACACTGACCTTAACTGAGGCAAGTGAAGTCTGCAGTTCTTTGGATGTTGTTGTGGGGTCTTTTGTGACCTCTTGGATGAGTTGTCGCTGTGCTCTTAGGGTTATTTTGGTCGGCCAGCCACTCCTAGGAAGGTTCACCACTGTTCAGTGTTTTCGCCATTTGTGGATAATGGCTTTCACTGTGGTTCGCTGGAGTCCCAACACTTCAGAAATGGCTTTATAACCTTTTCCAGACTGATGGATCTCAGTTACTTTTTTCTCATTTGTTCCTGAATTTCTTTGGCTCACAACATTGATGTCTAGCATTTGAGGATCTTTTGGTCTACTTCACTTTGTCAGGCAGGTCCTATTTAAGTGATTTCTTGATTGAGGACAAGTGTGGCAGTAATCAGGCCTGGGTGTGGCTAGAGAAATTGAACTTAGCTTTCCAAAGATGTGATAAACCACAGTTAATTTATGTTTTAACGGGTGGGGGGGTCAGGTCACTTTTTCACACAGGGCCATGTAGGTTTGGATTTTTTTCCCCTTAATAAACACCTTCATTTAAAAACTGCATTTTGTGTTTACTTGTTATCTTTGTCTAATATTTAAATTTGTTTGATCTGAAACATTTAAGTGTGATCAAACGTACAAAAAATGAGAAATCAGGAAGGGGGCAAACACTTTTTCACACCACTGTACCTAAGGACAATTTCGAATCCCCAGTTGATGCCAGTTAACCTAACCTGCATGTCTTTGGCCTGTGGGAGGAAAGCGGAGTACCTGGAGAAAAGCCACACAGACACGGGGAGAACATGCAAACTCCACACAGAAGGATCAGCAATAGTCAGGGGATGGGATCGAACCCACGATGGTCAGGGGTGGAATCAATCCCGTGACCTTCTTGCTGTGCTGCTGCAGTGCTAACCACTGTGCCACCGAGCTGCCCACAGAATTTGTTATGCCATAAAAAATGCCATTGTCTGTAGTGGAAAAAAAATGCAAATGGTACAATAAATCAATGAGGGATATGATCATGTTTTTATTCGGTATATCAAAAACAGTAATTATCTTTTTGTTATAGATAGAAAGACCGTATTGTACTGAGGGAATTTCAGATTATCAGGAAAATTGCAGCTTATCAATGAATCATTAATCGATTGATAAGGTGAATCAACTAATGATTAATGAATAAATCGATAACTTGCATCCCTATACCACAGTGTAGTATTGCTTAATTACAAGCCTTGCCAGTAAGAAGAGAGGAGGAAAAAAAACAGAAGAAAACTAAAACCAACATGAAAGGGTCAGTTAACTGTGATGCTGGTTTAAAGGTCAAATTTCCCAGCCCTACTCTGTGGTATTTTTTTGACAGAATAAAAACAGTCATCCAACAAGATCAAATTGAGAATGACTATACCATAAAGGTTCATGGCCAAAACCCACTCTGTGACCCTAATTACTGTCAGGCTTCTTGATGCTTTGATTTCTAATCTTTTTCCCTTTTTCTGTTCTTGTCTATTGATGGAATGCAATGTCTGATTCTTGATCCTAACAGACTCCAGGATTCTAGGGTATGAGGCTAGATCATAATTCCACTACCATTATGCATTAATGTAGTCAAAGCTGTTATTATTATAATTGTTGGTGTTTTTCAGCATTAGGGGTGGGTAATATGGCCTAAAAATGATATATTGCTGTGAATTTTCAACAACATTTTTCACAATGTTACAGAACACAGGTGTTTTTTTTTCTTTTAAATTTATGTGAAAAGGACAGTTTCACAGGTCAGTGTTATTTACCTTCAACATATTTGGGGAAAAACAAAACAAAAACATTTTTCCAGTTTATAAACCGCAGCACAGATTTATTTTAGGTTTCCTCCCACATGCCAAAAACATGCAAGTTAGGTTAATTGGCATCAAACTGAGGATTCTAAACTGTCCTTAGGTATAACTGTGAGAGTGAATGGTTGTCTGTCTCTCTGTGTTGGCCCTGTTATGAACTGCTGATCTGTCCAGGGTGTACCCTGCCTCTCGCCCAAAGATGCTGGGATAGGCTCCAGCCTCCCGTGGCCCGAAAAGGATTAAGCGGAAGAAGATGGATGGATGGATATTTTTTTGTTCTGTATCAAATGGTACAATAAAATAATATAAACCGTTACATCTTAGTGCACACAGATGTCAGGTTTTATGCTGAATCACTTTACCTGCATTATAACTTGTTGCACGGACCTCTCCTGGGGCTTTTTGGTTCTCGTCTCACTGAATGGATTTCTTTTTTTTCCCCTCTTTGGGTGGTTGAATAGAATCAAGGTGAAGCAGCCAAAATGGAATGAAAATACAACTACAGACACCTGGAGCGGCATGTTGTCAGATGTTAACTCCGCTCCAGCGGTGGTGTTGATGTGTGGGGGGGGGGAATTACAGGCAGATTATCCACATTGTTGCACCGTTTTTTTGTGTTTAACGTGGCAGTAGTCTGAAACAGAAAATGAAACTTAAATATTTCCATTCAGCTGGATGCAGACAGCGGCAGCTTCCTGTGCCATGTTTGTTTTGTCGTTTCTGTGGTAACTCATAGCTTCCATCGGCAGCGTAACGGTGTGATGTCGTCATGCAGCAGACCCCATATATTGCGATATTCATTTTTACACCAGTATCAAAATTTATACCAGTATTATCGTGTATGATAAAGAGATGGCACACCCCTACTCAGCACTAATTACCTCTGCCAAGGAGGTTATGTTTTCAGGGTGGTTTGTCTGTTTGTTAGCAGGATTATGCAAAAATTACTGTACGGATTTTGGTGAAATTTTCACCATAGGTCGCCCTTGGATCAAGGATGAACCCATTACATTTTGGTGGTGATCTGAGAGTGCATCCCTCCACCAAGGGCTTTGTTTGTATTTGTGCAGCAGGATTACAGAAAAACTACTGGATGAATTTGGATGGACTTTTCACCAGAGGTGGTCCTTGGACTAGAGAGGAACCCATTACATTTTGGTGATGATCCAAGAATGCATACCTTCGCCAAAGTTCTTATCTTCTCAGTGTGTTGGCAAGAATCCTCAAACTACTGGACAGACTTTGATGCAATTTTCACCAGAACTGGCTCATGGCCTATACACAAACCCATTACATTTTGGAGGTGATCCATGAGGGCCAGAAGGAGCCTTGGTAGAGGTATGCACTCTCCGAGTGCTTTTCTAGTTTTTTGTGATTTTTTTTTGTTGTTGCTTTTTTTAACATTCAAAACACTGCTAAGCTTCACAATAATGAATACAGAGCAAACACAATGTTAGAAATATGACAATGACTGAGCACATTTTGATGTTTGATTTCACTCGATACTTGGAGGTATGCAAGGAACCGTGAACCTTTCTGAATGCTGGAATTTCAATATAGACCTAGAACAAACACACTGAGCGTGCATGCTGTCACAGTTACATGGTGGGAGATGTATTTTTAAATTCATCCTATGGTTTCACATGCCCTTTTTTTGATGCTCCCTTTTTGAATGAGTCATCTTGTAAGTGATCTATAGAGTACACATGTGCACGCACACATCAATGCATGTTGCTGTTACGCCCAGGAAACCATAAATTATGCCTCTCTTCTAACCCGGCCCGTCACTAGGCAGAAGAACAGAGAGACAAAGCTAGCCGGAGCCTTAGCAACAGAGAACCTGACACACACGCACAGACTTCATCACATTCACATTTGTTCTTACTGACACACAGAGGAGTCCCTCATTTTTCCACCGTGACACAAGCAGTTAATTAGATTGAAATTTTATTTCCATTTATCTATTCTTGGAGGACCAGTAGACATAGAAATATAGCAGCCGATATCTCGCAGTTTAACCAGCAGTGCAGTAAAAGTCAGTGCTGTATGTGCTTTATGGATTGTGTATAAAAAGCCAGGGTCAAACAGGCCTTTCCAGTTGAGTCGAGTGGTAGGTGTGGTAGGGAGCGAACCGCAGACGTACGATTTGAAGGACATGATGTCATTCAGGTGAAGGAGTATGGGTTTGTTTTCCTGCTTCAGTGTGAAACAATCGCTGGTTGGTTGTACAGCTTGCTGTTTATTATGTGAATCCCTGAGAATTAATTAAACTGCCAGTTTTGGATGTTCATTATTTTATAGACTAATTAATGCCAAAAACTGGAAGTTTATCTGGGTCATTGTATTACTTAAATGGTACTTAAAAAGTTTTTTTTTAAAAAAATTCAGATTTGGTGTCAAACATCCATCCATCTATCTATCAATCTTCTACTGCTTATCCGAGGACCTACTGTAGGTCACGGGGGCAGCAGTCCAAGCAGTGAAGCCCAGACTGCTACCCAGTTCACATAGCACCATGACCCCCATGATCTCTCCTGCAGGAGGTTAGCCCACTGGAGGGCAGACCCATGTTGGTCATTCAGGTTGAGCCCTGATAGGTACTATGGTTAGAAACCTGGTTGCAAGGTCCTTGTTTCAAAGCCGTAGTAACCCCAAATTGGGTGGTGTACCCTGGAACCTTGGTTTAACTTCGTAATGGGGATCTACTGGACTGCTCATGGTCTGGCCCTTCACCCAGTACCAATTTGCTATCGAAGACCCTACTCGGGGCAAATTGCCTCCGACAACATAGGAGAAACTTTTTTGAAATTTGATCTTGACATTGCATTTTGGGAAGCTGGTGGTTAAGCAACCCACCTTCAAATTTGGCCATTTGACCCCTATGAACTCCCCCCCCCCCCCCCATATATTCATTTGAATACAACACAAAGACAAGATATTTAATGTTCAAACTGCTAAACTTTGTTTTTTGCTAATATTCACTCATTTTTAATTTGATGCCTGCAACATGTTCTGAAAAAGCTGGGACTGTGTTACGTCTCCTTTCCTTTTAACAATACTTAGTGTTTAGTAACTGAGGACACCAATTGTTGAAGCTTTGTAGGTGGAATTCTTTCCCGTTCTTGCTTGAAGTAAGACTTCAGTTGCTCAACAGTCGGGGGTCTCCGTTGGTAGTACCCACGCTCAAACACGCTGTTGTAACACATGCAGAATGTGACTTGGCATTGTCTTGCTAAAACATGCAAGACAATGCCATGAAAAAGATGTTGCTTGGATGGCAGCATATGTTGGTCCAAAACCTGTATGTACTTTCAGCATTAGGGCTGCAACGATTAGTCAACGTTGTCGATGACGTCAGTCATAAAAAATTGATGCAGATTTTTATTGTCGATGCATCATTTAATTTTAAAGTTTATATGCATGCCGCGGAAATTTTGAGTTTAGCTGGTCCAGCGAAGGAGGAGTGCATCATGGCAACACAGAGAAAATCACGGAGAAGGCCCACATTTTCCAAAATATGGGAGGATTGTACCAAAAATAAATAAATTAAATAAGTTAAATGTAGAATGTAGCAGAGTTGTCATCACAGCTGCACTATACCGATGCATCCATTCCCCCCCCGCCCCCCCGTTCCCCCATCTCCGGCCACCTGTCAGTGGATCTCCACAGTACTCTGCACTGGTGATGAATGACTGAAGTCGGGCCACTTCTAAACACTGCGCTGGTAAGGTTAACGAGTTTTAGTGCTTCTTATTTTCAATGAGCAACTCTCTGAGCTTTAGAAAACTGACCACACTATTAGTGTGTGCTGTTTAGTTTACCTGCTGTCGGACAATAATCTCTCTTGGATGGTTGCTGACAGCTGAGCTGCTTCAGTTATGCTGGCTAAGTGCAGTAAATGACTTACTTCCAGGAATAGCTTACTTTTTTGTGTTCTGTGTTATTGTCACAGTAATATCAGCCCTCATTCTGAATATTATTGCTCCTCTATAAAGTAGAATATCATGATTTGTAATTTAATTTAAAAAATAACCATAATCATCACAAATAAATTAAAATAGCTTAAATATTTCACTGTATGTGTGGTCAAGGCTCATAATCCTGCACTGATATTTGAAGTATTTGTAAACTGTTGTCTTGGACTGGAAAAAACAGGGATGGCAATTTCCTGCCGATCCGCGGATTTCCGCCGATTTATTTTCAAATTGATCATTTCTGTGAATCGTCTAAATCCGTTGAGAAAATTTTAGGGGGGGTAAGATCCCTTATTGTTACCGAATTTAGTGAAAATCAACACGATTACATAAGCACTCGGCGCTTCCCCAGGTCAAGTCTCCTGCGATAACCCGGATGTTATGTACTCAAGCTACTGCTGTATTGTAAACAGCCCTGCGATTGGATAGTTGCAAACGATTGGACCAATCAAATGGCTCGTTGTATGTTTTGTCAAAAATTCATGGCGGCGTGTTCTCAGGGATGTGATTTTTCCGCTAATTCGCCGAATTCCGCTTTATTTTATCTTCCAGGAAGATAAAGTACGTTAAGTACATTAGCGGCTTGTGGTCCACGAACGCAGTGAAGGTGCGCCCTTTCAGGCAGAACTGGAAGTGGCATATGGCCAGGTGGAGAGCCATTAACTCTCTGTCGAACACGCTGTATTTACGCTCACTGTCGTGCAAAGACCTGCTAAAAAAGGTGAGTGGCTGCCAAGAACCAGTAACGCATTGCTCCACGATGGCCACTATGCCCATGTCCGAAGCGTCGGTAGTGAGCGCTATCCAAGCCGCCGGGTCTGGGTGTGCCAGTAGTGCAGCGTTTGCCAGAGCTGTTATAACCTCAGAACGCCTGCACCCGCTCAGGAGTCCAGTCGACTCTGTCCGCCGGTTTCCGTTTCTAGAGTGCGGCGTACAACGGCTGTATAAGCTGGGCTGCGCGGGGGAGGAAACGGTTATAAAAGTTAACCATCCCCAAAAACTCCCGCAGCGCCCTGACATTGATGTTGAGGAGAAAAAAATAGCAGAACAATTTAGTTAGATTACTTTTATGATTCCAAACAGTTTGAAATTGACAGTGCACAGTGGACATTGACTCATAACTTTTGAATATTTCTAAGACTTGGCTACATCAGTGATTGTGCAAAATGAACAGCTCAAGTCTCAATGGAGATTGAAACTGGTGATCTGAAATGAATGCTGAAATTATAAAAAGTAATGGTATGTTGGAATTTTATTTCTATTATGGAATAGATAAAATTAACTGATTTTGATTTGATCAAGTGTTAAAGCATGTGATGGATAATGCTTGTTGGAATATTTTAGGAATGCTATCTTCTTGGAACATAAGTCAATATTATACAGTAATAAGTGGCATTCAGCTGTTTGTTTTATGTCATTTAAGCACAGTTCTGGTACTTAAAAATCATAAAAACCCAGGAGCTTCGAGGGGCTTTGCCCCCCTTGCCCCCCCACCGGGGCTCTGCCCCAGACCCTCTGCTAAATTTTCAGATAATTTCTCCAACCATAAATCACATCCCTGGTTTGTGTTGGAATTCTGAGCTTTCGGTATTGTTTTCAGCGGAATTATGAGATTTTTATCGAAGGATCAGGAGTCATCAGTGCTAAAAATAGACAAAAGTGTCAAAAATAAATTCCGATGGAATTGGCTTGAGAGAAGAGTGACAGTAAAGGTGAAAATTGGCTCAAAGTTCGACGAGGTAACAGAAACACTCGGACAGTTTCTGAAGACAGTGAGACAACATTGAAGAAAAAGTAAATTAACTTTTCATTAAATTTAATGATTTATCTAAGTCTAGTATTTCATTTTTTTTTTTTGTCATTTTTTTCAGTCTAAATTACTTCCGTTTTACTAAAAACCTCCCAGCTTCAGGGGGGTTGCGCCCCCCCGGCCCCCCCCATAAGTCAATCGACCAAATTAGATTTCAGCTGAAATCAGAATTTCCTGTTGCCATCCCTGAAAAAATTCTTTTAATTTTCATCTGAAGCAGCATTAGTTTAATGTTTTTTTTGAAAGGGACATTACATACTAATGAACATCAATACGTATGTAAGTATGTCAGATTTAGCAATACTGCTAATTTGCATCTCTAGTCCACCGGCGGGTCACAAAACCACACAATCATACACAAGCAGAACAACTGCAGTGAAAGTGTACAAAGTGCAGCGTTAAGGTGTTACAAAACAAAATATTCAAATGTCACACGCGTAAAGTGTTGTGTATGCGCACGCGCACATGCACCCAAGCACCTCACAACAACAACAGACGGCAACAAACAAGAGGCGGGGGCGCGCGCGCACACACACACACACACACAGACAGACAGACAGAGTGGGGCAAAAAAGTATTTAGTCAGCCACCAGTTGTGCAAGTTCTCCCACTTAAAAGATGAGAGAGGTCTCCAATTTTCATCATAGGTATACCTCAACTATGAGAGACAAAATGAGGAAAAAAAAAATCCAGAAAATCACATTGTCTGATTTTTAAAGAATTTATTTGCAAATTATGGTGGAAAATAAGTATTTGATCAATAACAAAAGTTCATCTCAATACTTTGTCATTGCCAACAAAGGGTATATAACAGAGGTCAAATGATTTCTGTAAGTCTTCACAAGGTTTTCACACACTGTTGCTGGTATTTTGGCCCATTCCTCCATGCAGATCTCCTCTAGAGCAGTGATGTTTTGGGGCTGTTGCTGGGCAACACGGACTTTCAACTCCCTCCAAAGATTTTCTGTGGGGTTGAGATCTGGAGACTGGCAAGGCCACTCCAGGACCTTGAAATGCTTCATACGAAGCCACTCCTTGGTTGCCCGGGCGGTGTGTTTGGGATCATTGTCATGCTGAAAGACCCAGCCACGTTTCATCTTCAATGCCCTTGCTGATGGAAGGAGGTTTTCACTCAAAATCTCACGATACACGGCCCCATTCATTCTTTCCTTTACACGGATCAGTCGTCCTGGTCCCTTTGTAGAAAAACAGCCCCAAAGCATGATGTTTCCACCCCCATGCTTCACAGTAGGTATGGTGTTCTTTGGATGCAACTCGGCATTCTTTCTCCTCGAAACACGACAAGTTGAGTTTTTACCAAAAAGTTCTATTTTGGTTTCATCTGACCATATGACATTCTCCTAATCCTCTTCTGGATCATCCAAATGCTCTCTAGCAAACTTCAGACGGGCCTGGACATGTACTGGCTTAAGCAGGGGGACACGTCTGGCACTGCAGGATTTGAGTCTCTGGCGGCGTAGTGTGTTACTGATGGTAGCCTTTGTTTTTTTCCACAATATTTTTTTATTGATCCTTTTTTTTTTTTTTTTACAAACATGGCACAAACAATCAAATACTAACACTAAAGTAATTTAAAAAAAACAAAACACCCCCCCCCCCCACTAACTACAAAAAAAATGTACTAAAAACACCAACAACCACTAACAAAGGCAAGTCATCAACAGTGCTCCTCTGTTTAGTCTAGGTAATCTATTACATAAGTATACATATTATACATTCACCAATTTGGAATTTGCAAGGTCCACACACATCATTCACCTTCTTCTTCAGAAGTTATGTTTAATTTCTTTACATAATCAATGAAAGGTCTCCATATATTCTCAAACACATTTTCCTTTGATTTCAGTATGTATGTTATTCTTTCAAGTGGAAGGTTTGTTAACATCTGTCTTAACCACTGAGTCACATCTGGTCTATGAATCTTTTTCCACAGTAGTGCAATACATTTTTTGGCATTAAGCAAACTGAGGTCTATGAATGCTCTTTCACTCTTATTAAAGTTAGATGGTAGCCTTTGTTACTTTGGTCCCAGCTGTCTGCAGGTCATTCACTAGGTCCCCCCATGTGGTTCTGGGATTTTTGCTCACCGTTCTCGTGATCATTTTGACCCCATGGGGTGAGATCTTGCGTGGAGCCCCAGATGGAGGGAGATTATCAGTGGTCTTGTATGTCTTCCATTGTCTAATAATTGCTCCCACAGTTGATTTCTTCACACCAAGCTGCTTACCTATTGCAGATTCAGTCTTCCCAGCCTGGTGCAGGTCTACAATTTTGTTTCTGGTGTCCTTTGACAGCTCTTTGGTCTTGGCCATAGTGGAGTTTGAAGTCTGATTGTTTGAGGTTGTGGACAGGTGTCTTTTATACTGATAACGAGTTCAAACAGGTGCCATTAATACAGGTAACGAGTGGAGGACAGAGGAGCCTCTTAAAGAAGAAGTTACAGGTCTGTGAGAGCCAGAAATCTTGCTTGTTTGTAGGTGGCCAAATACTTACTTTCCACCATAATTTGCAAATAAATTCTTTAAAAATCAGACGATGTGATTTTCTGGATTTTTTTTCTCATTTTGTCTCTCATAGTTGAGGTATACCTATAATGAAAATTGGAGACCTCTCTCATCTTTTAAGTGGGAGAACGTGCACAATTGGTGGCTGACTAAATACTTTTTTGCCCCACTGTACGTGTGTGTGTGTGTATATATATATATATATATATATATATATATACACACACACACACACTACTGTTCAAAAGTTTGGGGTCGCTTAGAAATTTCTTTATTTTTGAAAGAAAAGCACTGTTTTTTTCAATGAAGACAACTTTAAACTAATCAGAAATACGCTCTAATATCTATTATACATTGCTAATGTGGTAAATGACTATTCTAGCTGCAAATGTCTGGTTTTTGGTGCAATATCTACATAGGTGTATAGAGGCCCATTTCCAGCAACTATCACTCCAGTGTTCTAATGGTACAATGTGTTTGCTCATTGCGTCAGAAGGCTAATGGATGATTAGAAAACCCTTGTGCAATCATGTTAGCACAGCTGAAAACAGTTTAGCTAGTTAGAGAAGCTATAAAACTGACCTTCCTTTGAGCAGGTTGAGTATCTGGAAAAAATTATTATTTCAAATACAAATCATTATTTCTAACCTTGTCAATGTCTTGACTATATTTTCTCTTCATTTTACAACTCATGGTGGTAAATAAGTGTGACTTTTCATGGAAAACAAAAAATAATTGTCTGGGTGACCCCAAACTTTTGAACGGTAGTGTATATGCTACAGAGAAACCATGAGTTATGGGTACAGTTTTGGTTGTTTAAAAGCCAATTTTTACAATGAGTCTTAAAAGTGTTTATTGTGGTACGTTCTCTGATTGCAGGTGGTACATTATTCCAGATCTTGGTGCCCCTTACTGGTAGCACAGATTGAGCAAATGTGGTGCGTCTGTGGGGGACCTCACAGTCTCCTCTAATGATTGCTCTGGTGGTTGTACCGGTGACAATTCAAAGTTTAACATATTCTTGCGGGGGGTGCATAGCCATTTAATATTTTATAAATTCAACAGGCAAATTTGAGAGTTTTGTAATTTTCAAAAGACAGGAAATTGTATTTCTTGTAAATGTGACAGCAATGATATGTGGGCTCTTATCAAAGATTTTTATGGCTTCCTTGTATAAGGATTCAGTGAGTTTGATTATAGTAGTTATACCAGTGAGTGGCCAGTTGGTAAAACAGTAATCGATGTGTGAGAAGGTCATTGCATGCAAAAATATTTCGGCTGTATTAACTGTCAGCAGTGGTCTAATTTGTTTAAAATTTCTTAGATTGAATTTGATTATGTTTGAGATTTTTTTGATGTATTTTTTAAAGGTTAATGAGGAGTCTAAAGTCACGCCGAGGTACTTAAATTCCTTGACTTGTTGCAGCTCTTCACCTTTTAAGAAAATATTTGAGTTTGTAATATTTGATCGTTGTTTGGTGAACATCATGCAAACAGTTTTTTTTAGTGTTTATTAGGAGACATGAATTATTCAGCCAGTCACGGATTTGGGTCATCGCTTTTGTAAGAATACAGGCGGCGGCTTGTGTGTTTTTTGCAGGTATGAATATTAGTTCTGGACCCAGCAAAGTTTCAAACAGGATGGACTAGCTTGTTGTTTTCTTTTTTTACTTTAATGGAGTTGAATATTTCTCTTGTTTTGAACGTGCAGAGTTACAACAGCTATCCATGGAACAGCAGAAGCTGCTATGAGTTTTTTGCACTTTATTTTGGAGGTTAAAAAACTGCACTTTAATTGTATTGCTACAAACACTTCTGATTAAGCGTTCAAGTTTCCAACTCTTGTTTGATGGGTCATTATTTTATTTAGGTATGGGAACTTTTTATAATTGGCTACATCGGGGGTGTCCAGTCACGTGCCATGGAGGGCCAAGACCCTGCAGGCTCTACCTCCAACCAGTGTCTTCAACAGCAGATTCCACTGAATTTCTTCCCACTGATTGCTGATAAGTGAAAACCTGCTGAAGAGACTGGGTAGAAGAGAAAACCTGCAAGGTCTTGACCCTCCATGGCACATGGTTGGGTACCCCTGGGCTACATTATATTAAGTCAGAGACTGACAACAAAGTGATATTCACAGGTGTGCAGGCTTAAACAGGTGAGGTAAAACATGACCTGGAACCCTCAACAGGAGCTGTGCCAACGGGAAGCAGAGATGATGGACATGAGAGGAATAATCGTGATTAGTTGACTAATCAAAAAAAAAAGTTGTTAGATTAGTTAACTACCAAAATATGTTAGTTGCAGCCCTATTCAGCATTATTGGTGCCTTCACAGATATGTGAATTACCTATGCCATGGACACTACCACACCCCTATACTATTGCAGTTGTTGGCTTTGCACTGACAGCAATCTGGATGGACCTTTTCCTCTGCAGCCCGGAGGACACAGCATCCATGATTTCCAAAAGCTATATGAAATGTGGACGTTTCAGACCACAGCACACTTTTCCACTTTGTGTCAAACCAGCTTGGATGAGCTTGTGCCCAGAGCAACCGGCAGCATTTCTTGGTGTTGATATATGGCTTTGCAAGATAGAGTTTTAACTTGCAGTTGTGGATGTAGCAATCAACTGCATTAACTAACAAAGGTTTTCTGAAGTGTTCCTGAGCCCACCTGGTAATATTCTTCACAGAATGTTTTTTTTTAGATCAGTGCTGCCTGAGGCATTCAAGGTCACAGGCATTCAGTGTTGGTTTTCAGCCTTGTTGCTTACCTGCAGAAGTTTCTCCAAATTCTCACACTCTTTTGATATTATGGACTGTATATGATGAAGTCCCTAAATTCTTTGCAATTGGACATCAAGAAACATTTTTTTAAACTGCTGGGGTATTTGCCTGTAGTTCAAAGTAGTAAATCTCACCCCATCCTTCCTTGTGAATGACTGAGCCTTTTGGGGATGCACCTTTTATACCCAGTCACGACACTCGCCTGTTTGAATGTTTCTAAAAGGTGTTTTTGACCATTCCTCAACTTTCTCAGTCTTTTCTTGCCCCTGTCCCACCTTTTTTGGAATGTGTTGCAGGCATTAATTTCAAAATGAGTGAATATTTGCAACAAAACAATGAAGTTTATCAGTTTGAACAATAAATAGCTTGTCTTTGCAGTGTATCCAATTGAATATAGTTTGAAAGGGATTTTTAAATAATTATATTTGGTTTTATTTACGTTTTACACGATGTCCCAGCTTCACCAGAATTGAGGTTGTGATTTATTACTTGTTTGTGAATTCACCATATTGATCAGTTACCAGTTAATTGATAAGCACAATTTGCCCGAGAATCTGTATTTCCCTCACTATTAATATGGGCATAAAGTGCTTAATATTGCTTATGATATACTGAATAAAAAATGCAAACCATATTCCTTATGTATTAATTTTACAATTTGGGATACAGCACAGACAGTGGCATTATTTATATTATAAACATTCTGCATAGAAAATTTAATAAATTATATAGGCTACTTTAACATGAAATTAAATTGTGCACTGGCTAATCTGTTGGAGGTGAAAATATCAGCATAAAATAATTCCAAATAGAAAATTCTGTAGGCTGAGCCAGCATAATATATTCATAATAGATAATAATAATCATGTTTACTGAACCAGAACCTCTTGTTTGAAATGCTTAAACTTTGCTACAATTGGTCTTGGTCAGATTGTTTTTTCCTTTTTTTGTGGTGGATGTTATGTACAGTGGATATGGTAAAAAATAAAGTTTCTAATAATGTCTTGGGGAATTTTAAGTTGTCAGCATGCATTCAGTTATTAGTTTTTTTTTTGCTTTTTTTTTTTTTTCCCAAGAGTTTTGTTCCAGGATGCCAGAGAAGAGGATAATTATTTCTCATCCTGTGGGACTCCAGGCCATGTATGGTTTCCTTCATATTTTCTTTTACAACAGAGTTGAGTTGGGTAGGTATAGATGTCACAGACTTTTTAAGTGATCTGTTTTCTTCCTTGACCCTGTGCGAATTCCAAACTTTCACAAACTTGCTGGAATTGTTTGTGTAACAAACGGTAGCGCTATTCTAGCATCCACACTCGGGCTGGGTGATATGAAAAAATTCCAGTCACGATAAAAATTTTTTCCATATTAAAATCAATATATATTGCGATATCAATCAAATTACTATTTCTGTTGAGTTTAAACATTCCTTTTTACTCCTAAGTGAGATGTGAAGTTATAACAAGACTAACTTTATATATATATTTTCTGTCAGAAGTTGAACTTGACAAATGTAGTGTAAAACATTATACTACTGTATTTCAGATAATTATAAAATATAAATATTTTATAATATTCTGCTCATCAACTTACCAATAGCTGAGTGAAGTACATGCCCAAAGTACTGCAGCCTTTGTCTTGCTGTCTATTGCGATGCAGACTTTTGTCTTCACTCAGTCTCCAGGATGCAAGTGCTTCAGTCCGTCCTACATGACTTCACCTGGATGGTCTTCAGGAAAGTTGGAAGATATTTGCTTTTCAAATTCTAATCTTGATCAGTGAAGTGGGCAGTGAGGCTTGTATATGGTTCAGATCTGCGACTTGACCACAAATCTGACGTAGTAGTGAAGTATGGCAGACTTTGCAGCTCCTTTTCAACCATTTCTTTACATTCCGTGTACAGCTGGGAATGTGCCGTCTGGGAGAAATGTTTACAGCCAGGGAGTTGGTAACGAGGGTCAATTACTTTAATCAGCCGCTTAAATCTGACATTCTGTCCGCACTACTGAATTCTTCTGACCCTTCTTTTCAACAATCTTCTCGCCTATTGAGCATTGGGCAGTGACCGTTTCAGTGTCTTCCTTGGTAACGCTGTCATTAGACTTTTCATTAATGTTTTCTGTAATTTTCTTTTTAACCAAGCTCCAACTTCAACATGACTGTGTTACCCCAAACATTAGCAGGTGTGCTAAACCTCTACTATTGGTCCTACGTGCCTACACATTCTGTTGTGTGCATTAATCCAATGTGACTTCTAGCCATTCTCATTTTCCAGTATTCTCATTTTCATTGGCTTTTCGTGCTGTCAAAACACAGAATGAATGACTTCTATCAGTGTTCTGTCGAAAATGTATTCTGTCTCTATCGAGAAAGTTATTTCATGATAATTATCATTATCGTTTTATCGCTCAGCGCTAATCCACACTGAAGAGTTTTAAATTAAAACTAATTTGACTAAATGTGTGGTGGCCTAGTGGTAGAGCATCCGCCCCAACAACCGAGAGGTCGCGAGTTCAGGCTCCTGCCAAGTCATTCCAAAGACAATATAAAAATGGTACCGCCTGCCTTCTAGCTTGGTACTCAGCATAATGGGATGTGGAAGGAAAGTTGGTTACCCAGCCACAGGGGGAGCACAAGCCAGTGTACTCCCTGTGCCTGTCGAAAGCCCAGATAAATGGGTAGGGTTACATCAGGAAGGGCATCTGGAACAAAATGCTTGCCAGGTGGTGATACGCTGTGGTGACCCCTAAAGGGAGCAGCTGAAAAGGGGAGGAAATATTTGCAGAACACTGTACTGTGTAGGAGCCACCTTTGCTTGCCTTTATGTGCTATTGATTCCTTGTACACTGTCCTTTCCTCAACCTGTGTGACTTTGCATCAGAAGCAGAGGAACAGCTCTTTCACTGGTTTGAAGTTGGTCTTCTGTACCATTTTTAAAATGGATCTCTTTTGTGAACTGGGACATTTCCAGTACTTAGTCATATCTATACACTCATGTCTAGGTCGAGTAAAACACTGCAGTCATCTGTAATTCATAATGTGGGTTCAGTGCGGTGGGTCTGTTGTCTGTATCTGACTTGTTGTAAATGTATAGTAGCTTCAAATATGGATATATTATTGAGTTTTAGAAATCTGTAGGGCTACAACAAGCGATTATTTTGGTGGTTGACTAATGACTATTTTTTCAGTTAGTCAACTAATCGCTATTATTTTGGTCATGTCCACCATCTCTGCTTCCTGTTGGCACGGCTCTTATTTGGGCTCTAGTGCATGGTTTACCTCAACTGTTTAAGCCTGCACACCTGTGAAAATCTTTGTCAGTCCTTGCTTTAATATAACATTTTATAAGCAGTTTCCAGAGCTAAATAATGACCCATGAAACACAAATTTGAAACTGAAGCTCAGCAGCTTACTGAAATGTATTTTTAGCCAAACAACTGATACACATTAAAAGGGCAATCTTGAACAAAAAAGGTGCAGTGCAAAAGCAAAACATAGCAGCCTCTGTGTAAGTCTCCACTCTCTTACCATAACAGAAAAAAGGTATAGGACCTTATATATGGTATGATATTCTAAATGGCTCAAAGGCACTAATATTCAGAGTGAGGGCTAATATTAACAAAGATGAAAAAGAGAGAGCTACTCCTGTAATTAAGTAATTTACTGCATTCAACAACTTAGCCATGACTTACCCAGGATTTCCACTGACTTCAGATGCAGTCTGTTGCGAATGCAGTGCGGACAGAGCTTTGTGTCCATCCCTACTAGCTCCGTTTGTGTTTTGAAGTGGCATGCATAAGAACAGGATTCGAAATACAAGATTGCACAAGAATTATATAAAATGACACAAGATCTCGAGAAAAACCCGAGAGACCGAGGACTGATTACAATCACGTGATAACAAGGAAGTGTGATTTACCGGCTCTCCACCTGGATTTTTGTGCTCTAATAATGCATAAGTAGCCCGTTAATTTTAATTCTATGAAGTGTTTGTATGTTATGTCAAAGTTTTTACCTTCTCTGACACAGTGGTGGAGGAGTAGACCTCAGAAAATAATGGAATAGAGTAGATACTGGGGCTTTTCCTTGCAGACTGGAACTGGCATCCTTCAAAAATAGACTTGTTGCATATTTTTAGCGGTTCTGCAGTGGTCTGGATCAGGTGGGGCCTAAAACATTAATTAGAGTGGGAACTATTTGCTGCAGAGACTGGATCGCAGCCATAGCAGACTACATCCGAAGTTGGTGGAAATCCTGGGTTAAACAGCTCAGCCCTCAGCAACCATCCTCAAAGACAGCTTATTGTGAAACAGGTCAGCTAACAGAAACAGCACATACTAACAGTATAGTCATTTTTCTAAAGTTTGAAACAGTTGGCCATTGAAAATAAGTGGCGCTAATAGGGCTGTCACGGTAGAGGAATTTCCCCTGGGGTGGACGGCTCAACACCGCGGTGTGCAGTATTATTGCAAATGGTTTTAGGACCCTGTAGATTTGCAATTCAAACAGGGTTTATAACTTATGTGGCAAATGAGGGAAGCTGTGAGAGTCTTGCTGCAGCTCACGCTCAACTTTATGTGCATGTGTCACAACTGTGCGGAACGCCAGTCTTTCTACAGGCATGAACTGCTGATTCTGTTAAAGAAACGATTATTTTCATAAAGCAGTGACGGTAACTACGGGGTGTGTGGACTGGAGACTGCAGTGACATTCAGTTTATAAGCAGGACAGTCTTTGTACAGGACCCTGCGTGGCTCTTGTCTCCATGATTTTTGCCGCTGTCCAAAAAATGACTTTCAAACAAGCTGCTCTCAGAACTCATACACAGAGCATGCACAGTCAGGATCATACACACTCCACTCAGAAGGAAATAACACACTTTGTGCCCTTTCAGTGCTTACTGTTACGGCTGTATTTAACAAGGAGTCCAAACGCTTTCACCACTAACTGCCTGCTGGAGTCCATCTGGAGAGAATGCCCTAAATGGCGGCAGCACCGTGTGCTGTGGAAGCTTCTAGAGTACCGGGTGCAAACATGCTGTTGGCAATAAAAATACACTCCATTTAGCAATTTATTTAATAATCAGTAGGGGCACATAAGTGAACAATGAGATATAGCCACACACACAAAAAAAAGTGAATACCCCAGTTGTTGCGGTTGGTCGTTCTCCTCTGCGGTAGGCGTGTCCATAGTGTGGTATTACATAATTGCGGTTATCGTGACAGCCCTAGGCGCTAACTTTCTTTACTTACTAAAACTTATCAAGCAGAAGCAGCAGTAAACATTGCGGCTCCAGGGTGTGTCTGTTTCAGATCCTCATGTATCACTGTAGTGCTGCCACGATAAGTCTGCTTTGCGAAGTCTGCATTTTACTAGTTTACTTCATTTTCAGTAAAATGTTCCCATACTTTTGAAAGTTGGATCTCGCTTATTTTCTTGCGCATCTTCTCCATGTTTATCTTTCCGTGTTGGAAATTGTTCACTCATGCTGGACAACCGAAGCGCTACTGCCCGCAGCAGTTCCAGTAGTGCATTGCAGTTACAGCTCAACATTTCTGCGACATGTCCATAAACTTCAAAATTAAACGACGCATCAACAAAAAAATTTTGCGTCAACAAATTTTTATGGTCGATGTTGTCAACTAAACAGTGCAGCCCTAGTCAAGTGAGCATATAGGCATCTAAATATTAGGGCTGTGAATCTTTAGAAATCACACAATTCAATTCAGTTCCAACTGTTGGGGTCACGATTCGATTCAGAATCGATTTTCAGTTCTACACGATTTTCCCTTCACTTTTTTTTTCTGTCTGTGTGTACTTTGTTGATCCCCAGAGGAGAAATTGAGGGCATCCACCTGGATTGATGAAGAAGCCACAGTATGGCGCTATCCCTTTACCATTCACACACACATTCACACCTAGGGCCACTTTTAGAGTCTCCATTTAACCTAACTTGCATGTTTTTGGCCTGTGGGAGGAAACCGGAGAACTCCGGGAGTAAACCCACACAGACAAAGGGAGAACATGCAAACTCCACACAGATCACTGTTGGTCAGGGGCTGGGATCGAACGAGAGATCCCATGGCGAAGGGTGAGTTGCTGTGCTGCTGCAGTGCTAACCACTGCGCCACCGCACCACCCATCACAGCCGAGCATTTGGCTCTCAGTTGAGTACAAAAACCCACTAATCTCAGGGGAAAAAAGTCCATTGCACTGCAAACACTGCTGAGGTAAGCAGAGTACAGTGTGTTGATGTTTTGGGGGGGTTATATTTTTAAAAAAAAATACATAAACTGATGTACAATAAAATACTGTTAAATGACAAAGTAGGCTTAGGTTAGTAACTGCTTTTTTATTTCTTGAAAACTTGAGTTTCAAAAATGAAATTATACACAAGTGAAATAAATTGTGAAAATTTTCCTTTTCAGCATATCACAATTCCTAACAGCTTTCACACAGTGTGTAGGTGTGGTCGCCCTCCAGCATTCTAGTAATATAGGCTATTCATTCAAAAACAAAAGTAAATTTTATCACAGATACTTTGAACATCCATTTAGATAGTAGTGCTGCCTGACTGTATGCAATGTACAGTTACCTGTACGATAACTTAATGCAATGAACAAATTCAATAAGAACTGAATGCAGTTTAATGCATAAGATAAGTAACATTAATTTTAAACCAGCACAAATATAAACTTAAGTATCTAAATTCTTCGGAGACTTGACAAACAAAAAGTTATAAAACAAAATAAAGTGCTGTTACAAGATTTCTTGATATATAGTATATATATATTTTTTTTTTTTTTTTTTTGCCCATTCAGAATTCGCTGGAAGTTGGCTAAAGTGGTGTAGGATGCATTGTTCATCAGGAGGACTTACAACTTTTTCCACTTCTTTCACATCTGGGTGATGGCAGTTAATCTGAGCCCCGGCATTTGTGGTGTTACAAAGTACTTGACTTTCTTTTTATCATCTTTACATATTGCATGTGTCATGTCTAGCGTTTTTTTTCCTGGAATGTTGTAGAAACAAAAATGCACCCACACACTTCCCTTCATTGAAGATGGGACTTGCTGAATTTCTTGCTGCTCCATTTTTTCGTTATTCTGACTGTTTCATCCGGCTGCTAGCTAATAAGCTACTCTGCATGGTTGAATGAATGAATGAATGAATGAATGAATGAATTTTTGAATGAATGAATTTATTTATTTCGGATAGTACATTACAGGTTAAAAGAAACTGTATAATATAACAACAAGGTCAAATTAGACAAAGACTCCTTCTACTATACAATTCCACGTGAGTTATCCGAAATGGGTGATGGCTGAAGCCGCAGCTTATATTGCCCACCCATATTCCATCCAAGAATTCAAAGGAGAAAAAAGAGAAAACAAGACAAGAGCGATTACAATTTAAAACAAGGCTAAGACAAAATATGACTGAGAGAAAAAGAAAACTGAGCTAGTCTAAGTTAAGCGGTTACTATTCAAAAACAAATCTAAGACATAGTGTCACAGAGAAAAAAGAAAAACTAAGCTATAACACAACACAGGCTGGAAATGTCAATCCTTATGTGAGTTTACATGTCGTCTTGTAAATATGTTTGGAGTATTTCTTCCTTTAGTTTTTGTTTAAATTGTCCAAGCTTTGTACATGATTTTAATTCAGGTCCAAAATCGTTCCATAATCTGACTCCTTGCACTGAAATACAGTGTTGCTTGGTAGTTGTTCTCACTGTAGGCTTTTGAAATATACATGTTCCTCTGAAGTGATATCGTTTCTCCCTTGTTTGGAACAACTTCTGGATATTTGCGGGCAGTGATAGATTCTTCACTTTGAACATTATTATTGCGGTTTTAAAGTCGATCAGATCTTTCAACTTGAGAGTTTTTTGTTTAAGAAAAAGTGGGTTTGTTGGTTCCCTGTAAGCTGCTTTGTTGATTATTCTAATAGCTCTCTTTTGAAGCATAAAGAGTGGATATATGTTTGTTTTATATGTATTTCCCCATACTTCATTACAATATGTCATGTATGGGAGTATTAATGAATGATACAAGGTGTATAGTGTGGGTTGATTCAGCAAATTTTTCACTCTGTGTAATATTGCAATTGATTTGGATACTTTACCTTTTATATAATTAATATGTGGCTTCCAACACAGTTTATCAATTATTACTCCAAGGAATTTAGTTTCGGATACCCTTTCAATCTCTACACCATTTACACTGAGTTTGGGTACTGGGTAGTTGTGATGGTTGTTAAAGACTATAAATTTTGTCTTGCTTAAATTGAGCGTTAATTTGTTTGAATCAAACCACAGTTTCAGCTTTCCTAATTCCTTTCCGAGTGTATCCAGAAGTTGTTCCAAGTTGTTTCCACTGCATAGCAGGTTAGTGTCATCAGCAAACAATATTAAGTCCATTTTTTCTGAAACTTTACATATATCATTTATATACATATTGAATAATAATGGTCCCAAAACTGAACCCTGTGGGACTCCACAGGTGACCTTCAGTAGCTCTGAGTTTTTGTTGTTAACACATACAAACTGATATCTATTCTTTAAGTAACTTCTTAACCAGGACAGTGCTACCCCTCTGATACCACAATTTTGTAGTTTCTTTAATAATAGATTGTGATCTACTGTATCAAATGCTTTTTTAAGATCCAGGAATACTCCAACTGAATACTCTTTATTTTCAATGGCTGTTGATATTTTTTCTGTAAATTCCATTAAGGCATATGCTGTTGTCCTTTTGTGTCTGAACCCATATTGCTGCTCACACAATAAATCATTCTTCAGTATGAAGTTGTCAATTCTCTCATAGAATATTTTTTCAAGTATCTTGGAAAATTGCGGTAATAGTGAAATTGGTCTGTAGTTGGAGAGTTCCCCTCTGTCGCCTGTCTTGTAAATCGGAATTACTTTAGCTATTTTCATTGCATTGGGAAATATACCTGATTGGAGAGACAGGTTACAGATATACGTCAGTGGTTTCACTATGCATTCGATAACAGTTTTGACTAGTAGCATATCAATACCATCGCAGTCAGTAGATGTTTTACTTTTGAACGATTTAACAATTTCAATGACCTCTCTTTCGTCTGTGTTCTTTATGAAGATGGTGTCTTTTACAGCAGTGTTATTGCATATTGAATCACCTGTTGGCACCGTAGTGGGTATTTCTCGGGCCAGTTTAGGTCCAATGTTAACAAAAAAATTATTAAATTCATCTGCAGGTGAAGCTATATTCACATTCGGAGTCGATTTATTATTTTTTGGAGTGTTAGTTGGGTAGCTGGTATTTCTGCTTTTATTTCCAAGGATACTGTTGATTATTGTCCATGTATTTTTAATATTGTCTTTGTTTTTTTCCAGTTCTTTACTGTAATAGTCTCTTTTACTACATCTTATTATATATGTTAACTTATTTTTGTATGTTTTATACCGCTGCTCTGCTTCTTTTGTCCTTTTCTTTATGAAAGCTTTATATAATAAATTTTTCTTTTTACACGCCTTTTGTAGTCCTTTGGTTAGCCATGGTTTGTCAGTAAATTTGTGTTTAAGCTTTTTTTTAACTAATGGGCAGTTTTTTTCATAAAGAGTGGTTACAGTGTTTGTAAATGTGTCATAGGCTTCATTTACATCTGATACATAGACTTCTGTCCAGTCTTGCTTCAGCAAGTCCTCTTTAAAAGAACTGATTGCGTTTGGTGATTTGTGTCTGAACGATTTTGAGATTTTTTCTGGGTTGGGCCCCGTGTGGCCATTGATAAGTGCAAAGATTGGCAAGTGGTCGCTTATATCATTTATCAATAATCCACTTTCTATTTTCTTGTCGAGAACATTGACAAACAGGTTGTCAATAAGTGTAGCAGAGTGAGCTGTGATTCTACTGGGATGTGTTATTGTGGGATATAGACTCATGCTGTACATAGAGTTCATGAACTCTGTAACTACATTTTGTTGATGTGGATTAAGTAGATCAATATTGAAATCTCCACAAATTGCTACCATTTTCTTACTAGTAATATTATTGTACAGCTCGACTAATTTATCTCTGAATGTCTCAATGCAAGTTCCCGGCGTTCTGTATATGCAGCTTATGATTAGATTTTTTGTTTTGTCTAGGTCAATCTCAACAGTAACACATTCCAGAATCCCTGGTAGTGCTGAGGACATTTCATTTACAAGCTTACATCTATATAGGTCATCAATATACAGTGCAACACCACCACCCTTTTTTTGAGATCTGTTAATGTTAAACATCTGATATCCCTCTATTGCCATCAGGGGAGCCTGGTCTGCATTAAGCCAGGTTTCAGAGACTGCTATAGCTGTGAATTTTCTGTTTAGCTCTTTTAAATAGTCCTGAATCTGTGAGAAGTTTTTGTTAAGACTTCTGCTATTGAAGTGTATTATTGACAGTTTACCATCTAATTGCACTTGACTTTTGAATTGCTTTTCAGTGTAATATTCACAGTGGTTATGAATATTATTGAAAAAGTGGTTATCAGGATCAATATCATTCTCCATCTCTTGTGGTTTATGTTCAGCATAGTGGCATATTTTTAGAGTTTGAGTTTCCTCACTCTGTGTTTCATAGTCAGTGTTCATTTGTATTTATCTAAGTCAGTAGCATCTCTGATCATTATACTTTTTGCTTGCTCAGGTGTTCCATTTAGTTTAATCCAAATTCTACAATTTCTTGTCCAGGTTGACTGTATCTTATTATGTTTCTTTAGCATCCGTGCCTGCCGTGCTAATTCAGCGTTTTTTTTTGTCAAGTGTTCATTTAGGTAAACTTGAGTTTCCTTTAGTTTTTTGGCCTGCCTCAGTATGTCATTTTTCACCCTCCTGTTCACAAAGCGCATCACAATTGATTTCTTTGTTTTGTTATCTTTCTTCGGTAAAGCATAACAGGCTGAGATCGCATTGGCTTCTACCTTAATGTCTTTATCATTAAGGAACTGAAGCACTTGGTTTTCTAAGGACATTGATTCACTTATGGAAGCATGTTCACCACTCATTCCTGTAGCGGCATGGGCGTACGACTGATATCTGATGTCTAGTCCACTTATAACTATGTCATCAATGCGAGAACCTTGTTCAAGATCCTCAACGCGTTGCTCCAAAAGACGCCCGTGTTGCTCCAGGTCCATAATTTTTTTGTCTTTTTCTTTTATTATTGAATGTAGGGCTTGTACCTCCTGTATTAGGTCTAATATTTTGTCCTGCTGGCTAGTCACTTTGGCCAGTTCATCTAACACAAAGTTCAGAGTTTTTTTAATTTCTTCCATTTCCTCTTTTTTGGGTGGCATTTTACTGACCTGTGGATAGAAATAAGCAGAGAATCCGGCTAGGCCTCAACTAGCTCGGTCACTACTGGACCCGCCGCTCCTGCGCAGCTTCTCCGCCGAGTGACGCTGCTCAGCTCCGCAGATCACCGCCGTCTATCGCCGGCGCCTGCCTCCGTCTACCTGGCCAGTTATGTCGTGCACCGCCGGCGCAGCCGGAATCCACCGATCACAGCCACTCGTCGCCGTCTGGCTAGGCGGCTCCTCCGCTGGGCCTCGTCTAGGCCCCGTCACCAACCGCCGTCAGTCTGGTCGTTCCTCGGCTGGGCCTCGCAATTGGGCACCGGTTCAGACCACTGTCCTGCTGGATCCAGGTGGCCCCCGTCTCTCACCAACGCCGCGCCCGAGCTCCCAATCGCCGCCTCGGTTGGTTCGTCCTCCTTTTAAATCCTTCTCTCCTCGGCTCCAGATGGCCAGATGTAAAGAATACCTTCTCACTGCTGCAGTTACTCTGGGTTAGCATCTGGGTTAGCATCAGAGGCGAGCCTTTAGAGGTCGGAAACGGGGCGAAACGGAGCCAGATCTGCCAGAACCTTCACCAGGTCAGCACTGGGTCGTAAGGGTATTCCCCACGTTTGTTGGTAGCCAACAGAAGTCCTTATTTTGATGGTTTTGCTTAAAATTCTCGGCTCATATCAAGCATTACAAGTGCAGCACCGGAAGTACCGGAAGTAGACGGAAGTAGGTTCTCCTGCGTCTGCAGCGTCAAGGTGTAATTATGTATCACGAAGCGGCAATACATGTCACGTGACGGGACCCTGGCACCACCGCAAAAAAAAAAAAAAATAATAATAATAATAATGATAAAAATCGATTCTTAGTGTGTGTGAATTGTTTCTGGATCTTGTGAAATGAGAATCTCGATTCTTATGTGAATCGATTTGTCCCCCCCCCCCCCCCCCCCACAACACCCCTACTAAATATATTGGTTGGTTCCCTGTCTCAGTATATAAATTGGCTGTTGGCATAGAAAACATGCACTTGGAGAGTTTTTTGGACAGTTTGTTTTCATTGGTGTAACTAAATGAAATATAATGGAAGCAGAAACCATAGATGGCCCTAAATGTCAAAATTAACCATTATGAAAAAAGTACAGTGGCTTACATAAAACTGAGGTGGCTGGGCATCAGATGAAAACCTGTTTTCATCTATTCATACATGCAAACTTCATCTGTTGAAACCAGCCACTCTAAAAGCTGCACAGACCTGTTTACCTCAGTGGCTTACATGAACCGCTCACACCCAGAGTTGCATAGCACTAGGAAGAGGACACATAAGGAAGTGTTGTGTGGAGTGTCCCAACTGTGACAGCACCAGGGCAAACAAAGCTCAGAGTTGATTACACACAAGCACACACACGTGTGCACACACACAATTTTGTATATATGTACATGGGGAGTTAAGGTAATCCAGTATAAGAGAATGCACACCACACTGCATTCACAGCAAACTGAGACCCAACGTGACATAAATTTGCTAAAATAAGGGGCTGCTTGCAAATTTACTTGGCCTCATGTGTGGTGTCAAGTTTGTTTGGCTAGTACGAATATACTGGCTGTTATGTATTGTACTGTACAAAGTTGGAGGTATCCCCTCATTTCTTTATATTTTCAAACCTGTGCGTCCATGTAAATCATATACATCACTTAGGCTGCATTCACACCAGGATAGTCTCGGGGGCCTCGGTTCGATTGGGTGGGGAATGCCGAGAATTTTCGCACCTTCGTTGGGTTTGGTTCGCATTCACCCTGCACTTTACTCAAGCAGACCAAACTGCCTGGACAGCGTCACACAGTTACAACAACTGCTCGTTTGGGGTGCTATAGCCAAAACCACCATCGACCAGGAAGAAAAAATCTCAGCGAAGAAGAAAAATTCAGCTCATTGATTGGCCATGAGCAAAAACGGAAATCCGTTTCGTTCAGCTGGGTTGTTTGTCCAACACAAACAAACGATGGAGCAGCATCAAATTTACGCAGTCTTGGGGATTCTATTTTTACTTTGGTGTAGACACATATTATTGTCTAAACAACACGCTGCCCAGTATGAACAGCAGGCAAGGCAGCGAACTATCCAGCATGTTGCTCTATACATGAGATGATTGCACGAGAGCCAAAGAGGGAGGCGAAGGAGAGTGAGATACAACGACGTGCTGCTGTAGCTACACAGATGCTGCAAAATCTGGTCCTCGGACCTAATATCTATCAGGGCCTGCATCTCCTCACTACTCCAAGTCTGCCCATGAGACATTTTTTTTAACTTTTCTCCTTGGCTTTCTCCAGTAAAAGGATTTCTTGGGATTTGCGCGGTTGTCTTTCGCCCCAAAATGCACTCTGGTAAACGTCACTTCCTCTTCTGAGACTATGTGTTGTTAAGATTACACAAATGCCAAAGGGTACTTCCGCCCTTTGGTCTGCTGGACAGTCCGTTTGCATTCACACTGCAAGCGAATCACTCCAGGGTTCATTTGCAATTGAACCGAGACAACTGGTTTTCAAGCGGACCAGAGTTGGCTTGTTTGGTGCGCACCAAAATTTGATTGCGCATTCACACTACACCAAATGAACTGTACTATCTGCGGAAGCGGGCCAGAGTTGCTTTGATCTGGACCAAACAGTGGCAGTATGAATGCGTCCTTATTGTCAGTTTTGCAGTTTCTGAACATAGAGTACTAATTAGTTTTGTTCTGACCATAGCCATATAATATGATAGTTGTGACATGCTTTGATCTTACCGCTGCTCAGTCACGTGGTTCATGGAGCTCCAAATAGTTCCAAACAACGGCCTTTCTATAATGGTGTGTGAATGGCAGCTGTGACAATCTGCGGTATTAACAGCATTTTTTTAGCCATACTGGGTAAATATTCAGAATACCTATCAGTAGGTACATTGTTTAGACTTATAATGAATAGATTTAACTGGATTATGATATAAAGAGCGCAGCTTTTAAAAGACTGTCAGAGTATGTTTTGGAGGGAAGAAGAACTGCTGATTGACACTGATGAAAGCTGCAGTGTAAATATCACTGATTAGCTGTGTGTAGCCTTACCTTATATTATGGTTTCAGTGGACTGATTACTGAATTATCACCTTTTAAATACAATGGGTTATTTTATAAGATTAGGCAGAATTACCTGAATTGAAAATATGTAGTTAAAAAAAAACTGCTGTCAGTCAGTTTAATGTGATTTAAATAAGTTACTAGGGGTTGTGCATTTTACTCGTAAACCTTTCAAGTTGGGAAAGATTTTCTGTGTGAATGTAAATATAACACATTAGTGCCACTCAGTAAATTTGAATATTGTGAAAAATTTATTTTTTTATAATTCAAAAAAAACCCCCAAAACTTTCAAATGTTCAATATTAATGAAATATAAATTTCCCTAATTTTTTGAGTGATGTCCTACTGGATATCTTTTTTGCAGTACGTAAATGGGTGAAAGGGCTAAACATGGAGATATATTTGAAGGGTTATTGCAAGGGTTTCCTGGTCCTGACATGATGAAACTCACTGCTTTACAAGATGGATAGGTGTGTTGGTCAAACAGGGTTAGAGTTTGAGTTTTAGGAGGGTCTACATAAGAGCTAAAATACAGACGTGGACAAAATTGTTGGTACCCCTCTGTTAATGAAAGAAAAACCCACAATGGTCACAGAAATAACTTGAATCTGACAAAAGTGGTAATAAATAAAAATTCTATGAAAATTAACCAATAAAAATCAGACAATGCTTTTGAATTGTGGTTCAGCAGAATTATTTTAAAAAACAAACTTATGAAACAGGCCTGGACAAAAATGATGGTACCCTTAACTTAATATTTTGTTGCACAACCTTTTGAGGCAATCACTGCAATCAAACGATTTTTGTAACTGTCAATGAGACTTCTGCACCTTTCAGCAGGTATTTTGGCCCACTCCTCATGAGCAAACTGCTCCAGTTGTCTCAGGTTCACTCCCGCCCGATAGGTAGCGCCAAGGTGCTGATGCGCCAGGATTTTCACTAACGAAGAAACGGCGGACTTCTTCACAAAGTTTCTCTTCAAATAGAGTCCATTTCTGCTGTTTGACTTCCGGGTTTTCACTGCGTTTCCACGAAGATGCTGCTGCCGCTAGCGAGACACTGCCTGCTGACTGACTGGAAAGCTCGCATGGGCGGGGCGCTTCTAAACTCCGCGCGGATGACGGCCACGCGCGTTGTTCGTGTGCGTGCTTGCGAAAAGTCATTGGTTCATTTATTTTTCTTAAATTCATATCTCTGTCTTGGCGAGGTGGTAAAGTTTCTGGCGAGGCGGCCCGCCACCGAGAAATGTTACCAGAGGAAATCCTGGATTAGATTTTCATGGTGATCCGGATTATGATCTTAATGCAGACATTTTTTTTTTTTTTTTTTTTTTTTTGGAGGAAATAATAATAATATTGAGCTTCCCTTTTAAGACGTGTCCACGTTCACCTCCACACCCATAGACATGATCTGCTGTGTTCGGAATATTCACTCACTCACTCCCTCCCTACTCACTATATAATGAACTTGGATATCGTGGACTATATAGTAAACTCAATATAACAATAAAATTAACCACTTTCGGATGCTACTGGGCTTGTTTTCATGGTGTAATTAATGATGTCATCATGGTGAGACAGTAACATGTAACAGACTAATGGTGTTTAAAAAAATGAATACCTGCATGTAATTTGTAGTAAGTATGTATTAAATCAAATTGTTTTTGCTGACTTAATAAATATAAATACCTTAAGGTAGTTTGTTGTGATGTGAAGCTCTCCTCTCACTGCGCCGTTGTCTGCACATTGCATTATGGGATATATTGGCTAATGTAGTGACCATCTGTTGTACACTACTTTTCAAAATGGATTGTGGGATATTTTGAGTGTACTGTATAGTGAATTAAATTTTCAGTTAAGATTTCAAACAGCAGTACAAAATGGCTGGTTCACTATATAGTACACTATATGGGGAACGAGTGAACATTTCGAACACAGCTGTAGTATGTGATGATTGACATTTCATCTGAAGATGCCAAGAAAATGCAAGCAAACTGTGCGGTCTATGAATGGATTTTGATGACATTTTCCGGAAAGGTGTGTAATGGCACGGGGACAGAGTATCAGCAGATAAGCTAAGGATGTTTTGTGAGGCACGTTACCCACACAGTATGTAAGCACACAGCACTGGACAATGTTTAATCTTTATTACCTCCGCCAAGTGGAGGAGGTAATGTTTTTGCTGGTGTCGTGCCAAAAAGTGATTGAGGGTTACGCAATCAGCTGCCAAAAGGTGATCACCGGCTGCAGGAGCCAGGAGCGCCCGCTTGTTAAAGGTATACTGGGCAGGTTTCTTCTGCTCAACATTCCATTTATGAGCAGACCCATGTACAGGCAGGCGCGCGCGCATGTGCGCACACACACACACACACCTCCCAGTTTTAGACTGTAATGAGTTTTCATGGAAATGTAATCATATAGATAGATGTACTTTATTGATCTCAAACTGGGAAATTGCAGTGTAACAGCAGCAAGACAGTAGACAACCATACGACAGAAACATACACAGCATAACAGACAAAGGGATTACCCATGGAAAGTACAACTACTAAAAAAAGCTTATCTACATCATAGATGAATAGATGATGATCCGAATAGATAGATTAATCATACCTGCTGTACAATGCAGGACTATCAGGTGCAGAGTGAGATGTGAGGTACCAATTAGACCAGGGGTGTCAAACTCATTCCATGGAGGGCCAAGACCCTGCATGTTTTGCTTCTACCCAGTGTCTTCAGCAGGTGTTTTCACTGATCAGCAATCAGTGGGAAGAAATTCAGTGAAATTACCTGTTGAAGACACTGGGTGGAGGTAAAACCTGCAGGGTCTTGGCCCTCCATGGAATGAGTCTGACACCTGTGAATTAGACTGTAAGGTGCAGCATGACAGCATTGTTATGACCAGAATACATCATCAGAGTGAGTTATTGTACAGTGAAATGGCATGTTGCAGGAAAGATTTCCCGTACCTAACCGTTCGACAGCAAAGCTGTAGCAGTCTGCTGGAGAAAGTGCTCCGCCGTCTGTCCAGTGTGTGATGGAGGGGGTGATCTGGATTGTTCATGATGGATGGCAGTTTATTTAGTGTCCTCCTCTCCACCACAGTCTCAAACGTCTCCGGCCTGAGACCAATTACAGAGCCAGCCCTCTTGATAATCTTGTCAAGTCTGTTGGTGTCGCTGGTTCCGATGCTGCTACCCCAACAGACAGCAGCGAAGAAGATGGTGCTGGCAACAATGGTCTGGTAGAAAAGCTCCAGCATCCTGCTGCACACGTTGAAGGATCTCAGCTTCCTCAGGAAGTAGAGTCTGCTCATCCCCTTCTTGTGCGCAGCACCGGTGTTGGATCTCCAGTCCAGCCCACTGCTGATCATGATACCCAGGCATTTGTAGTCCTCAACCACCTCCACATCCTCCCCCCTAATGTGCAATGGCTGAGAAGGTGTCCTCTTCTTCCTGAAGTCCATCTCCATCTCTTTGGTCTTGCAGATGTTCAGCCTCAGGTGATTCTGCTCTGTCCACTCCACAAATCTGTCTACCAGTGCCCTGTACTCCCCCTCCTTCCCCCCTCTTATACATCCAACAACAGCTGAGTCGTCAGAGAATTTCTGCAAGTGGCATGACTCGGTGTTGTACTGAAAGTCAGTGGTGTATAAGGTGAAGAGAAAAGGAGAGAGCACAGTCCCCTGTGGAGCTCCCTTTTCACTAACAACCACGTCAGACAAGATACTGGTCAGCCGGACAAAAGGCACTTTTCCACGAGCCCCGCTCAGCCTCGATCTGAGAACACGACTCGGGTCGGCGCGGCTCCATTGTCCCTTGATTGGTTTTCAACATTACTGCAGACAGCCCACGGCTGGGTGGGATGTCTTAACAGCAAGGCGGTGCCACACTCTCGTGACGTGAAGCGCGCGACCCAAACAAACATAACATAGCTGCTCTACAAGGCGACTCCTCGGTCTGTGTCTTTTTTCGCCGTAAATACCAAAAAGCACCGCCAGATAAGGGTACAGGCAGCAAGACTAAACACTCTGGAATAGTTCTGCAGCTTCTGGGAGAGCCGAAGACATGAGGATACAAACTAGGTCATATATAACGGTAAGCTAATGGTTGCTAATGCTAGTTTGCTGTAAGTACGTCGTGCTACACTGTAATGTCTGCAAGTTAGGTACTAAAATATGTATGCTGTGTGTGTGTGTTTCAGATGGCTCTGTTGTTGAGAAATTACCTCTTCAAATGGTCGTTCTGGCTCAGCACAGCCTCTCACTGTCATCAGCCTGGCACTAATGTCTGCACAGCTTCACCAACGATCAGTGGTTATAGAGCTTAAGAATGTCTGTAGAAACGTTTATTTCCTGTACAACAAATTGCTCTGCTCTGCGTGAAAATCATGGAGAGACTGTTCAGGCATCATAGACGTACCTGCTTCTGCAGCAGTCTGAGGTGTGGTCATAGAAAAAATTGATCAGCTGACGCAACTTGATCGCCAGTTTAATAACTATATTAGCCACAAAATATCTATTCAAAAAGTAAACAGTACTGAGTTACGTATAATAAGATATATTTTATAGTTATGATGTATTATAGGCCAAAACAAACTTGATCTAGGATTAAAGGCAATTAGGTAAAATAGGTAATGTTAATGAAGGCCTGTCTTTCTCTCTTCCCCTGTTTTTTTTTTTTTTTTTCTGGGGGGTTATCGCCTTCCCTCACTGATATCCTTGCTTTGTAATCACCCACATATACAGTATATGTATACATATATATTTTTTTCACCCTATTTTTTTACCCTTTTTGGAGACTGATGTGATACTTGGAAGATCAGTATGTGTAGTACCATCTTGTATAAAGTCAATAAAAACTTTAATTACAAAAAGGCAATTAAAATAAAGCAGTCATAAGGTTACATGGAAAATAATTGATTTCCTCGATACATGTACTGTAGAAATATATATCCTCTGCATCAACAATGTACTATACATGCATTCATGTAGTATTGCACTGGGAATTGCACTGACAATAAACCTGTGAAGTTTTTGCAGATGTCTCTTTTTTTATACAGTGGGGCAAAAAACTATTTAGTCAGCCACCAATTGTGCAAGTTCTCCCACTTAAAAGATGAGAGAGGTCTCCAATTTTCATCATAGGTATACCTCAACTATGAGAGACAAAATGAGAAAAAAAAAATCCAGAAAATCACATTGTCTGATTTTTAAAGAATTTATTTGCAAATTATGGTGTTAAATAAGTATTTGGTCACCTACAAACAAGCAAGATTTCTGGCTCTCACAGACCTGTAACTTCTTCTTTAAGAGGCCCCTCTGTCCTCCACTCGTTACCTGTATTAATGGCACCTGTTTGAACTCATTATCAGTATAAAAGACACCTGTCCACAACCTCAAACAGTCAGACTCCAAACTCCACTATGGCCAAGACCAAAGAGCTGTCAAAGGACACCAGAAACAAAATTGTAGACCTGCACCAGGCTGGGAAGACTGAATCTACAATAGGTAAGCAGCTTGGTGTGAAAAAATCAACTGTGGGAGCAATTATTAGAAAATGGAAGACATACAAGACCACTGATAATCTCCCTCGATCTGGGGCTCCATGCAAGATCTCACCCCGTGGGGTCAAAATGATCACGAGAACGGTGAGCAAAAATCCCAGAACCACACGGGGGGACCTAGTGAATGACCTGCAGAGAGCTGGGACCAAAGTAACAAAGGGTACCATCAGTAACACACTACGCCGCCAGGGACTCAAATCCTGCAGTGCCAGACGTGTCCCCCTGCTTAAGCCAGTACATGTCCAGGCCCGTCTGAAGTTTGCTAAAGAGCATTTGGATGATACAGAAGAGGATTGGGAGAATGTCATATGGTCAGATGAAACCAAAATAGAACTTTTTGGTAAAAACTCAACTTGTCGTGTTTGGAGGAGAAAGAACACCATACCTACTGTGAAGCATGGGGGTCGAAATATCGTGCTTTGGGGCTGTTTTTCTGCAAAGGGACCAGGACAACTGATCCGTGTAAAGGAAAGAATGAATGGGGCCATGTATCGTGAGATTTTGAGTGAAAACCTCCTTCCATCAGCAAGGGCATTGAAGATGAAACATGGCTGGGTCTTTCAGCATGACAATGATCCCAAACATACCGCCCGGGCAATGAAGGAGTGGCTTCGTAAGAAGCATTTCAAGGTCCTGGAGTGGCCTAGACAGTCTCCAGATCTCAACCCCAGAGAAAATCTTTGGAGGGAGTTGAAAGTCTGTGTTGCCCAGCGACAGCCCCAAAACATCACTGCCCTAGAGGAGATCTGCATGGAGGAATGGGCCAGAATACCAGCAACAGTGTGTGAAAACCTTGTGAAGACTTACAGAAAACGTTTGACCTCTGTCATTGCCAACAAAGGGTATATAACAAAGTATTGAGATGAACTTTTGTTATTGACCAAATACTTATTTTTCACTATAATTTGCAAATAAATTCTTTAAAAATCAGACAAAGTGATTTTCTGGATTTTTTTTTCTCATTTTTTCTCTCATAGTTGAGGTATACCTATGATGAAAATTGGAGACCTCTCTCATCTTTTAAGTGGGAGAACGTGCACAATTGGTGGCTGGCTAAATACTTTTTTACCCCACTGTATATCTGAAGGTTACCACCATGTGGCACAAATTAAATACTGAAAGATTGGGAAAGCTAAGAACAATCCAGCATTTTGAGAAATCACTTTTGGTTTGGTGTAAGTCTGTCAACAAAATTATGAGCCATATTATATTATATAATATTATATTATGAACCATAAAGCAGTTTGTGTTAAATGTTAAATCCCATTAAACCTAATCCGGGGGCTTCCAATCAGTTGTCATGGGGGGCCAAGACCCTGCAGGTTCTCTCTTCTACCCAGTCTCTTCAGCAGGTGGTGTCACTGATCAGTCAGAGGAAGAAGTTCAGTGGAATCTGCTGTTGAAGACACAGGTTGGAGGTAAAGCCTGCAGGGTCTTGGCCCTCCGTGGCACATGATTAGACACCCCCGCCCAAACACATTATGATGAAGAGCAGATGCTAATATGACCCAGAATTCCTCCATATACATCCAACAATACAGTCTTCAGTTAATAAAATAATTGTGTTGGTTACTTTTTTCTTAAAAATGAGCCATTATTTTCAAGGTCACAGATAAATCCTTTGTACAGTTGACTCTTTTCCCACCGGTGTCTTAACAGACAAAATGGAAAATCATGATGCAAACACTCAAGTCACTAAATTCTTTATTACAATCAGCAGCAAATTCCAGATTATTCAGAATGTGCAAAATTCAAACTGTAAAAAAGAATAAAACTGGAATGGGTCACACACGGCTGCCACGCTCCCTCACTGAGAAGCAACCGGATCAGCCCCTGGTCCT
The DNA here is from genome assembly GCA_020510985.1 of Pholidichthys leucotaenia. Lineage (NCBI taxonomy): Eukaryota > Metazoa > Chordata > Actinopteri > Cichliformes > Pholidichthyidae > Pholidichthys > Pholidichthys leucotaenia. Next base: position 201,721,203 of record CM035836.1, on the reverse strand, counting down.
GGTCCTGGTCCTGGTCCTGGTCCTGGTCCAGCAGATCTTCAGCCTGCATCTCTGTAAATAGTGAGGCAAGGTCCAGTTGGGGTGGACATTTTCCGTCTTGCATAGACAAAAGACAAATGGGTGGTGGTTAGTTAAAGCAAGTTTAACACATATTTGGGAAATACACTTGTTGCTAAAAGCCAGTGGTGGAATGTGAATTAATGAATGAATCTTAATTTCGGATTGATTAAAGGTAAAGATTAAAAGAAAATAGAATAATATAACAAAGGGGAAAAAATCTAACAAGGTCAAATTAAACAATAACTCCTCTGATTATACAGTTCAACATAGGTTATCTGAAATGGGTGATGGCTGAAGCTGCAGCTTATATTGCCCACCATATTTCATCCAAGAATTCAAAAGAAAAACAAAACAGGAGGGATTACAATTTGAATGTGACAATAAAGTACTTCGTTGTTGTATTTAACCACAGTTTTCATGTAGCTGCACTTCGGTAGATTTTTCAAGGGCTGCGTTACATTAAAAATCATCTGTTTTTACTGTGGCTTCAGCAATCAGAATGAATTAATACATTCACTTGAATGGAATCTAGTACTTTAACTGATGCTGTGAATCACCGAGTATGGAGTCACTCAGTCAAAATCTGAAGTTTTTATCCAAAAACACAAACCAGGACTTTACCAGGATTAACACATTTCATCGTTTTGCTCTCACAAGCGAATATTTAGGAGAAAACAGCGCGATTCAGCAGTTAGCACTAGCAAAAAAAAAGTTAACTAAAAAACGTTAGCCAGCACAGAACAGCGCACAATTTAATGCACAGGACCAAAGTGCAGTACAAAACACAAACCAGGACTTTAACCAGGATTAACATATTTCATCGTTTTGCTCTCACAAGCGAATATTTAGGAGAAAACATGCGTGATTCACCAGTTGGTACTTGCTAGCTAGCAAATTAAAAACGTTAGCTTTAAAACGTTAGCCAGCACAGAACAGCACTGTAATGGCTCAAAAAAAGTGAGCTTACCACCAATAGGATAAATAAGCAAGCAGATGCACATTATTACAAATCACTCACCATCGATGGTTTTCGTCTACAGCTTGTCCATAGTCTGGTTTCTATATGCTGTGCAGCCATAGGTCCGGGTCACTCCTCACTGTGGATCTGCCACAAAGCAGAGAAAACTCCGCACCTCTTCATTGGACCACGGTGTAGAGTGCCGCAAAACCTACAACGCTGTCTGTATTAATATCATATTTACTCCGTGACCGAGTTATTCCATGACAATATTGCAAATGGCGGTTATCAGAAGACGGGGAAGATGGTCGCTTTCGTGACGTTACGACCTGACCAATCAGCGACGACCAGTCTGTTGACGTCACATCACGGCCCCGGCTCGGCCGTGATGGACCCTGCCCTAGATCAGGTACGAAAATAGCGCCTGCTAACCGGTGGTGGGGCTACTGGAAAATGCGCAAATGTGGGGACAGTGGTGCGGTGTTGGGGAAAGCGGGGCCCGTGGAAAAGTGCCTAAACTGTGGCCTGTCTGTCAGGTAGTCAGTAATTCAGAAGATCACAGAGCTGTCGACCCCCATTACTTGCAGCTTCTCACCCAGCAGCCACAAAAGTCAGCCCTTAAGCATTTTAATCTGTCTCCCTTATGTATGAACTACTATGGTCAAAAGTAGGACTGTGTGTTATGACCAAAATTTAATATCCCAATATAAGCAATCTTATACCCTGATAATGATATATATCCCGGTATACATTTTCTATAAATTCTATAGTTTATACGTATATAAACACATAAAAAGGATCATCTCTCATTTTAAATTTTACAAACATTTTAAATTATGTATTGAAAAAAAAATCGATTGTACAAATTCATCCATCATTAATTTTCTCCTTTTATTTAAAGATGTAATAATATCCAATTATTATTCCTCTAATTTTTCCTCCTCTCCTATCCTAATGTCTGTCTGGAAAACAAATAGCGAGGTTTACTTTGACTACACACCAACAAACGTTTCAGATGCTTGTTTAACGAGTACATTAAATTCTATGTGGCCTACTATGATTTATTATTTGTGAAATGCTTTTATATTAGGGATGCAAGCTATCAATTAACTTACACACTCGGGATGTGTGGCGGTGGCGCTGGCACCTGGGGCCCGGAGGCTGGCAGTGGCCCTGCTGGGGGGGGTGGGGGAGGTTGGAGGGCCCGCCACGCCAGGCCAGCGGCCTGGTCTCCCTCAACTGCCCCTCCTGGGGCGGATGCCTGGCTTTCCTGGGATTTGTTGACCTTGGACATTTGTGCCCTGTGGGGGTTGGTGGCGCTGCCTTGCCTGCTCTGGGTTTCTGGGAAGGGGGGGGGGGGGGTGCTGCAACCGGCCGCCCTCTTCGTATGTTTCCTGACAACCCACTCACATGCACACACTTATTTTGCACGCTCTCTCATATACGTGCACACGGATGCGCACCCACAAATGTCTCCCCTTTAACAGGTGCGGATACCAGACTCGTGTTGAAACCTCTTTGGTGGAAGAAGCAGTCTGTCTTCCGTTTGTTTTAGTTGTTGGTTTGTCTTTTTATTCTGTTCCTCTCCCTTTTCTTTCCCCCTCCCCACACTTCCTTTCCCCATTCCCCATCCTGTCGGGTCCTTCTAAAATGATTTAAATAAAGTATTAAAAGTTATTACAAGAGGAGTTTACAGCAATATACAGTACATAGATACGCACTGGGTAAAGATCCTTTTGGCAAAGTAATCCTGTTTTAGCACAATAAGGGTAGCAGATTTCTGTTCTGCTCACCTCGCTGCCTGACGGGGGGGTGGGGGGGAGCTATCACTTAACCTGTTGAGGTTAAATTTTGATTAAATTTTGGGGATGATCCGGATCATTGCGTCGTGGCGTTGTGTCGCGCGCATGCGCACCAATGTCAAGTCAAGTTCCTCGTGTGTTTTTTTTACATGCTTGGCAATAAAGTTTATTCTGATTCTGATTCTGATCACCGTCTGGATACAGGAATTTTTTAAAGGATTCCTTAACATTGTGAGATAAGGCCATTTTCAACATGTGTGCAGGCGCAATAGAGGGCGCTGGTCGTCGTGTCTGACGAACACAAACTCCGCGTCCTTCAAAGTTTTAGGCACAAAAGCACGCGGAAAACAGTGGTGGTCAGGGCCCGGCAGCATGCCTGTGTTTGCGCTATGCTGCAAAAGCTGAGACGGGCAGCTGTCCGGCGCCGGATTATTTGGCAGAAATTCCCCGGGCAGCCATAGTGGCTGCACAAAAACAAGCTCTCTGCCGGGGAAGCTTCCAAATCCTCTTTTGCCGCGGAGCGCAACCCCAATATAAAACCCACGGCAACCTGTCTACCCAATTTGCATCCGTCAGTGAAGCCCTGAGTGCTGCTTTCAGTGATCTATGAAAACGCTCGCATAACCCATTGGCCTGTGGGTTGTACGCGGTTGTGCGATGAATTGCAATGCCCGCAGCCTGGGACTTTGCAGATGGAGGAGATGGACACAACACCAACACTTCAGTTTATTACCTCTGCCAAGGAGGTAATGCTTTTACTACTGAACCACTAATCCTATCATTGTGAATCCAATTGCTAGTCATATGTTTTCAAGGTCAAGGAATCTGAAAACGTACACTCAAACACTGTATGGGGGGGAACTGTGGCGCTTGTGGAGGTCTGCGCTCTCCGAGTGCTTTTCTAGTTTTTAGTGCACTGTAGGTTATTTTTTCTTGTAAAAAAAGGCCACACATTTTTTACATGGCATGCTTCTTTGTGTGTGGGGGGCTTGTTTGTTCATTCATGAATGAATAAACAACCCCCCCCCCCCACACACACACACACACACAGCCCTGAGTGTCACCTTTCATTAGAGCCCAAGATCAAGCTTCTATGTTGAAGCATTCAAAAGTTATAGACGTTTTTCCTAACTGTGCCATTTGGCACAATTTGGCACAGTTCAAAAACGCCTGGGAACACTGAGAAAAAAGCTGTGTAATATATTCATTTTTTGTGGTATTGTTACAAAATTTTGACCTCAGCTTGATAACACTTGGTTCTACATTTCTGTTGCATTTTCCAGCCAGTATCTGACAGCTGTGTGTTATTTGCAAGCATTTGTATCTAAAAAAACACCCAGGCAAACTTTATTTTCTTCAGATTCAGTATATTTAGATGACTGTTACTCAGTGGCAGGAGCACTTAGAGAGATTATGACTGTTTTGCCAAAAAATTCAAAGTGTTTTCTTTTAAATGAGACCAACCCCATGAAGTTGCTGCAAAGGGTTGAAGAACAGCTTTTGATTTACTTTGGGTATGTTATTTTTAGGCATTTTTAGGGAAATTGACCAGAGTGCAAGGGGTTAATTCATTAATTGATAACTGATTCACCTTATCAATCAATTAATGATTAATTGATAAGCGGCATTTTTTTCTGAGAATCTGAATTTCCCTAGGTACAATACGGGCCATCTTTAACATATAAAAAGTTGCTATTTTTTCCAATACTGAATAAAACATGAACATTCTATTCCTCAATGAAATTTTGCACTGTATTGTGTGCACTATGTGCTAGTACATCTCAGTAAGTTACAAATATGATTTTATGTATTTTAAAAACTACTACCAATATCAAAAATTTATCTTTTTTAGTTATATTTTTTAAAAAAAACCTTTCACGTTCTAATTTACTGAGATACACTGGTAGACTTAACAGGAAAATAAACTGTGAGCTTCATCTGTTGCGTGTTAAACATTATCACAGTACCCAGGCAAACCCACAGCAATCTGGGCTTCCTCTGTTATGTGTTACCTCAGTGGCAACTTGAGTCCAGTCTGCTTTTCCATCTTGCGGCAGGTTGAAGGGAGGCAGCGGGGATATGTTTTTGGTTACCGGTCAACTCATCCTAATGCATGCTCGCTACACCACCTCCTCAAACAGGATGCTCCTGATCGAGCACACACCACCAACTGCCCACTCCATGCCAAACTCGCCCCACATACTGCCCGCCCCTACTGACACTGTGCACTGCAGCTGACCTGAGTGATCTAATTAAGCCTTTTCTCCATGATCGCTTCCATGTAATTATCCTTACCAGACTCATTTTAACAGGTTCACTTTGCCGAAAAATGTAGTCTATGCAAAAAAAAATCCCAGTTTCCCATTAGGGAAGTGTTGAAACACAGAGACTGCAGTGGAGCGGTCTCCCTGTGGAGCGTGCTTGTTAAGGCACAAGCAGGTTATGGGGCAGCTGCAGCTGGAGCTGGCTGGGGCGAGTTTGTTTTGGTGTGACCTGCCAGTAAACCATGTTTTTGCGCTTGTGTAGCCTGTAGCCTGCTGTAGTCTGTTTCTCCGCCGTGTTGATTTGACAGGTGGACACTGGAACGTGCCAGTGGAACTGGTGGCTCTCCAACGTAACCCGGAAGGCTTAGCATCTTCTTCTGAGCTACGTTCCGATCGCCCAATAGTGTACTCTGAAGTGGACTGCACGGGGTATCTGCCATATTAAGTGAGATTCCAAACTGAAAGGCGCGAACGGTCTTCAGTTCAAAGGGAACTAAGAACTGAGCAAGGAAGAAGTGAACAACTGGACATCACCTCACCGGAAGTTGACAGGAAGATTACCCATAAGCCATTGCGCCTCAAATACGAAAAAAACAAACTATTGTTGCTAACGTTATTAACAAGCTAAACTGATGTTGGTTATTGTTTATATCAACTGATAGTATTAAAAATATATTTGTATTAATATTTTATTTAAGAAATATAAATTATCCACCATAGTATCAGTACGTGTCCATGGTTACCGTGGTAACGCATGGAGGAGGGAGCCGACGGTTACAGGGTATTTCAGATGGAGACATTTTGTGAAGGGTAGTTAACTTCACTGATATTCCCTGAGAACGGAGCAGGGAGTAGGGAATACAGTTGAAGTACACTGGACTGGAACGTAGCTCTGCTTTTTCGGTTGAAACGCAGCAGTATGTGAATGCGTGTGTCCCCGCCTGGAGGGCGAAACCACTACATTTCATAGAATAAGCTCCCATTGAAAAGGACTGCCAAGTTATCAATTCACTGACAACTAATTTAATTTAGTCGACTAAATTCTTATCAACAATTAAAGTCAATTAATCATTAACATCCCTATTTTATATACATTGAGACACTCACTGATGGCTCGATGAAGACAACTGAAATGGCCACTGTTATCCCTTCCATCTTTGCGAGTCTTTAATATACAGCGTTCCACTGGCAAAAGCCTGTTTTACCATTTGACTCCTGTGCTTAGTTTTATCAGCTATTGATTCTTTAGTGTCTCTAATTTGTAAATGCTCTCTGTAGTTTTTTTACATGCATACGTCTAGGTTAGGTCACCCTGTTGGTACATGCTGGTACCAGGCTGGCCGGAGAACGCTCTGTCTGGACTGTGCATGCATAGACTGCAAACCATCACCAGAATGACATAAATACACTGCCATAAACTGTGTATTTTGTGACACCTCAATATAAACAAAAGTTTTATATGCAATGATAGACGTTTTTATCTCGTCATCCGATATATATCGTCATATTGTCAAAACTGCATCAATAATGTATTATTTTGAACAAACAACAGCTTAAACTTTATTCATATAGATGCACTTAAATCCATTAACAATTAAAGATAGGATTCATCGTGAGCTCACGCATTCATTTGCAACTCATTAAAACTTCCACTGTGATGCATTTTTTTGCCCGTTCCAAAGAGAGACCTTGGGTTTAACTGTGTCTCGAGAGATAAAGCAGGTTGCCAACTGGAAGGTCTACATGCAGTTGTCTTAAGTGAAGATAATGGGCTACAAAGAAAGTACTGCATGAATGTCTGTGACCAGAGTAAGAGCACTGAGCCTTCAATAAGACTAATAGAAGCACTTTATAAATGCCACTTCAGCCCAGTCCTGATTCTCACTCACTCTGAGCCTGTGTGCCAGAAATTGCAACAGCATTCACTCTCACACTCAAGAGCAGTGCACACACAGGAACACATATACAGGGCGACCCTGCTCTTTGTCCAACTGGAAACAACTAAATGTTCAAAAGTACGGTTACACTTCACTAGAGTTGATGCTGATTATGACAGCATGTACTGCGGCCCTCTTCAAAACTGTCATGGCCATGCTGGATGAGATGCTCAGAAATCTTAAATGTAAAAGCGACCAAAATTTAAATGTCACTGAACTGAGAACAGCTTCAAGTTAACAAATAAATGACAAGTAATGCAACACATCCCATGTATGACAGTTTTGCTTCTGAATTTTTAGATGATTCAGTACAATTTCAAAAGCAACTCAATGCTATGAAGAGCTGCCAACAACAGAAACAAAGAGACCAAGCAGGCAATCATTCAGTCATCACTGCTGTGAAAAGGCATGTCCAGATGGTTAACATTTTTAAATAAATGAAAACTTGAATGCCCTTATTCAACAAGAGCACTCTAAGGCAAGTGCAGTATCACCTAGGGCTGGGTTCAAAAGATTGATTCAATGACTCGAATGGATCCATGTCTGACTGAGCCGATATCGAACCATAGAATCCGCGGATCGATCTTGTAATATAATGCTTTTACGTCTGAATGTCTGCGGTCATTGAACTCTCAGCGCATGCTCATATCTTTACTTCCGTGTTTACATGAGCAGAGTTGTCAATGTGTGTGTCTCAATTTGTCAGCAAAAGTCACTGCTAAAGACTGTCCTCAACAGTTTCCAAATATTTTTAAGAAAGCGGGGACAAACTGTTTTGTACTATGTGCAGCGCTGTGTTGGAACATAAACAAAAGTTGACAATTGATAAACACTTAAAACTGAAAACGCACGAAGATTGGCTGAAACTCGTGAACAGACCCAGAGAGAGAGGAAGCCTGTTGGAGTTGCTGAGATTGTAAATAAAATATCGTTTGGTTTGTTTGAACATTTGTGTCGCAAATTAATAATTCAACCAGCATGATGGTGTTTTCTTTTACAAACTATGGATACAGTAATTAACTGTTGGTTAAGCGCTGTAAATAAATGCAGAATAAAGGTATATTTTATGAGATTACAATATAATGAAAATGTTGGACGTGTTTTTAGTCAGGACTTCAGGGTTTCATGACAGAGGCAGCTGCCTTCATGTAACGTTTGCATTGCATGACATTAAATTATGGACTTTAGCACTTACGTGAGAGATTTGAAGATGATAAAAATCACAACTAGAAAAGCACTCAGAGCACAGACCTCCACAAAGCAGCTCATTTCCCACAAATGACATAATTACCTCCGCCAAGGAAGGATGAAGGTAACGTTTTTAGTTGCGTTGGTTGGTTTGCCTGTTAGCAACATAACTCAAAAAGTTATGAACGGATTTTGATTAAATTTTCTGAAAAAGCGTGTAATGGCACGGGGAACAGATGATTATATTTTGGTCGTGATTCAGATCACGATGTGGATGCAGGAATTTTTTGAATATTATTTTACATATTAATCTGGCTCTTATGTACTGGCCCTTTTAAAACATCTCCACTCAGTTACGTGCATGGCCACGGACCTCGGCAACCCGGAAGCCAAACACTGCAGAAAAAGTATTAGGGGGCGTGTCCACCAAGCTCGTTTTTTCTGCTGTGGGTGACTATTTTCTATTCATTCTGTACGTAGTCCAGCGTTTACAGTGCTGAGCGCCCTCAACGCTGAAACGCTTTGAGCGGTGGCTGCTTTTTGTTGCAGTGCTTAGGACTGAAAAAAGTTCAACTTGTCAGACTACGGTACAGCTGCGCTCATCAATGTCAGCCCTTTCTAAGCAGCTAATCAGAATTAAGGAAGGGTGGGACATAGGACGCTGGTACAGGAAGACGAGAACGGGAGGCTGAACTTTGCTGCATCAAACAATGTGAAATTGGAGTTGATAACTACAAAAAAAAAAGTATGATACCACACTGTTGTGATTTGGATGACATTTTCACCAGAGGTGGGTCTTGGCCTAGAGAGGAACCCATTATATTTTGGTGGTGATCTGAGAATGCATACCTCAGCCAAGGTTCTTATCTTCTCACAGTGTGTTAGCAACAATACTCCAAAACTGATGGACAGACTTTTTTTTTTGTTACTTATTTGTACCCGTAGGTAGACTTGGTTTGCAGTCTGGTGACAAGCCACCGGCTGCCGGTCGCTGCGTGCGCGAGCGCCCTAAACCTACATGTTTTTGGTATGCGGGAGGAAACCGGAGAAATCCCGGAGTAAACCCATGCAACACGGGGAGAACATGCAAACTCCACACAGCTCACTGTTGGTCGGGGGCTGGGATCGAACCCACGATCTCATGATCCCCGTGATCCCCTGGCCGAGGGTAAAACTGTGCTGCCACAGTGCTAAACCACTGCGCCACTTGATGCAATTCTCACCACAAGTGGCTATAGGCCTACACACGAATCCATTACATTTTGGAGGTGATCCATGACAAACGGAAGGAGCCTTGGCGGAGGTATGCGCTCTGAGTGCTTTTCTAGTTATTATTATTATTATTATTATTAACAGACAGAAATGACAGCAAAAACAGTATGATTACATTATGACTACATAATAATAATAATAATAATAATAATAATAATAATAATAATTATTATTATTATTATTATTATAATAACAACAACCTATGGACAATTTAGAATCCCCAGTTGATGCCAGTGAGCCAAACCTGCATGTCTTTGGCCTGTGAGAGGAAACCGGAGTACCTGGAGTAGACCCACACAGACACGGGCAGAACATGCAAATTCCACACAGAATGGTCACCAATGCTCTGGGGGGTGGGATCGAACCCACGATGGTCAGGGATGGACTTGATCCCGTGACATTCTTGCGTGATTCCCTTGGGGGTGGGATCGAACCCACGATGGTCAGGAATGGACTTGATTCCCGTGACATTCTCCCGTGATCTTCCCGTGGCCGGAAAAGCTTTTTTTTTTTTTTTTTCCTCTTGGTGACCAGTGTAAATAGTGTAATAAACTCTTATAGAACTGTTAAATATGTTGGACTAAAGACAGTGAGACAACATTGAAGAAAAAGTAAGTTAACTTTTCATTAAATTTAATGATTTATCTAAGTCTAGTATTTCATTTTTTTTATCATTTTTTTTTTCAGTCTAAATTACTTCTGTTTTACTGAAAACCTCTCAGCTTCAGGGGGGCTGCACCCCCCCGGCCCCTCCCATAAGTCAATCGACCAAATTAGATTTCAGCTGAAATCAGAATTTCCTGTTACCATCCCTGGTTTAAGCATTATGCCTCTCCACCATCTTCCCGGAAGTCTCCAAGTTGTCCCATGTTTTTAACGTGAATTTCAGATCCCAATCCGAACTTGTAATGATTTTTTTTTTTTTTTTTTTTATGCCTATACCCTATGAAATTGTGCGCAACCTCCCACCACCGTCACAGCAAACAATCACGTTAATACAGTATTTGTTAGTGTGGGGAGTTCATGTGGTTCACTGTCACATTTCTGTTTTAACAAGTTGGTTTTTTTTTTTTTTTTTTTTAAAGACTTACTTGTTTCTAATATTATGACTGTTCCATGAAATGTTTTACCACTTGCTGGTTCCGCACCTCCTTTAATGTTTGTTACCTTGTAGGAGGACGGTTGGATGTGCAGATTGACTAAAAATATCGTTATTCCCTCATGAAAGCGCTCAGTTTTTCCTTATAGCCCTGGTGCTGGGTTTCCCGCTACTGGCCCGTGGATTTTGAGGGTCTCTGTGTGGACCACGTTTGAGCCTTGATTCTTTCGATCCGGTCTGCTGCGGATTTATACACCGTTACCGGGAGCCCTCTTCTCGCCATATCCGTGGTTGCTTCTTCCGCCGAGTTGTAGAGACACGTCTCATCCCTGTAAAAAAAAAAAAAAAAAACCCGCAGCTTTGCCGGAAATGGAGTTTGAAAGCGCAGTTTCTTCTCTCTTAGTACCTTTTTAGCGTCGTTGTATTCCCAACGCTTTTTAAGGACCTCCGGGGTGTAGTCGTGCTCCACAAAAACTTTTCTTTCTTGGTGCATAAATCCTTTTTTCTGCCAAGCCAGTCTCAAAACCTCTTCTTTTGTTCTGAAGTTGGCAAACTTTACCACCACCGATCGTGGAGGCACTTCCGCCGACGGCTTTGGGGCTAATGAACGGTGCGCCCTTTCTATCTTCAAGTCGGTGGATTGGGGAATTTCCAACTTCTCTCTCGGTATGGATTCCACGCATGCAGCCATTGTGGTGAAACCGTCCTCAACTCCTTCTTTCAGACCATGAATTCTTATGTTGGCCCTTCTTAGTCGTCCTTCTCAGGGATGGCAATTTTCCGCCGATCCGCGGATTTCCGCCGATTTATTTTCAAATTGATCATTTCTGTGAATCGTCTAAATCCATTGAGAAAATTTTAGGGGGGGTAAGGTACCTTATTGTTACCAATTTTAGCGAAAATCAACACTATTACATAAGTGCTCGGCGCTTACCCGGAAGTTGTCTCCCGCGATAACCCGGATGTGTTGTGTTCAAGCTACTGCTGTATTGTAAACAGCCCTGCGATTGGATAGTTGCAAACGATTGGACCAATCAAATGGCTCGTTGTATGCTTTGTCAAAAATTCATGGCGGCGTGTTCTCAGGGATGTGATTTTCTGCTAATTCGCTAAATTCCGCTTTATTTTATCTTCCAGGAAGATAAAGTACGTTAAGTACGTTAGCGGCTTGTGGTCCACAAATGCAGTGAAGGTGCGCCCTTTCAGGCAGAATTGGAAGTGGCGTATGGCCAGGTGGAGAGCCATTAACTCTCTGTTACTGGCGGCGTACAACGGCTGTATGAGCTGGGCTGCGCGGGGGAGGAAACGGTAATAAAAGTTAACCATCCCCCAAAACTCCCGCAGCGTCCTGACATTGATGTTGAGGAGAAAAAAATAGCAAAACAATTTAGTTAGATTACTTTTATGATTCCAAACAGTTTGAAATTGACAGTGCACAGTGAACATTGACTCATAACTTTTGAATATTTCTAAGACTTGGCTACATCAGTGATTGTGCAAAATGAACTGCTCAAGTCTCAATGGAGATTGAAACTGATGATCTGAAATGAATGCTGAAATTATAAAAAGTAATGGTATGTTGGAATTTTACTTCTGTTATGGAATAGATAAAATTAACTGATTTTGATTTGATCAAGTGTTAAAGCATGTGATGGATAATGCTTGTTGGAATATTTTAGGAATGCTATCTTCTTGGAACATAAGTCAATATTATACAGTAATAAGTGGCATTCAGCTGTTTGTTTTATGTCATTTAAGCACAGTTCTGGTACTTAAAAATCATACGGTGGTGCAGTGGTTAACACTGTTGCCTTACAGCTAGAAGGTTCCTGGTTCAAATCCCCAGGTTGGCAGGGGTTGGAACCTTTCTGTGTGGAGTTTGCATGTTCTCCCTGTGCTGCGTGGGTTTACTCCGGGGGCTCCGGTTTCCTCCCACAATCCAAAGACATGCATGTTAGGTTAATTGGCTGTTCTAAATTGTCCCTAGATATCCGCTTCCTATAGGCCCTTAGAATAGAGGGGTAGTATTAGTGAAAGCGCTTTGAGTGGTCTTTGTGACTAGAAAAGCGCTATATAAGTGCAGGTTAGTTAGTTAGTTAGTTAAAAACCCAGGAGCTTTGGGGGACTTCGCCCCCCCTTGTCCTCCAGACACCCTGCTGAATTTTCAGATAATTTCCCCAACCCCAAATCACATCCCTGGTTCGTGTTGGAATTCTGAGCTTTCGGTATTGTTTTCAGCAGAATTATGAGATTTTTATCGAAGGATCAGGAGTCATCAGTGCTAGAAATAGACAAAAGTGTCAAAAATAAGTTCTGATGGAATTGGCTTGAGAGAAAAGTGACGGTAAAGGTGAAAATTGGCTCAAAGTTCGACGAGGTAACAGAAACACTCGGACAATTTCTGAAGAAACCAGAAAAGGAGATGAAGTTCAAAGTTCAGAGACTGACACAGCTTGCTGCCAAAAGGAAGAAAGTTTCACATTAGAAGTGACTTGGTGACCAGTGTAAATAGTGTAATAAACTCTTATAGAACTGTTAAATATGTTGGACTAAAGACAGTGAGACAACATTGAAGAAAAAGTAAGTTAACTTTTCATTAAATTTAATGATTTATCTAAGTCTAGTATTTCATTTTTTTTTATCATTTTTTTCAGTCTAAATTACTTATGTTTTACTGAAAACCTCCCAGCTTCAGGGGGGCTAGGGCAGCCCCCCCATAAGTCAATCGACCAAATTAGATTTCAGCTGAAATCAGAATTTCGTGTTGCCATCCCTGCCTTCTTGGTCGGTTAGCTTAGCCTCCAGTCTTGTCTGTCATTTGAGTAATTCCAGCACGGTTTCTTCCAGCCCTTTTATTCTTTCCTCTGCTTCCATGATTCGGTCCTCAGCCTGGTCCACTCTGTTGTTTGTCCTTTTTATTTCATCTTTAATTTCACGAAATTCGGCCCAACACTCTCGGCGAAATTCTCTTAATTCTAGAATTATCGTTTTTAAGCTAACCGTGTTGCTAGCCTCATTCAGCTCCTCTGCTTCCGAGTGGATGTCCTCCAGGTCAGATTCTCCGGCCGATGTGCGTCTTGGCCTGGGAAATGTCGATCTCTTCTGTTTTCCTTTAGGCATAATGACTTTGTCTTTTGATTTTCACTCTTCCAAAAATCCGTTAAATCTGATTTTCAAGGTATTTTCACGGATGGGGTCTTGGAGCTTCAGCGTTAAGCTGCTATCACCATGGTGTCCAGACCGGAAGTCCCACATTGATCAGTTTTTATCCTTTGCTGGTCAAAGCCCAAAGGGGTCGTCGAAGAGCCCTTTGGGCGAAGACCAAAGGGGGATTCTTTTATGGGTCAGCCTGTCCGTCTGTCTCACTTTTGTGAAATTGGCTCCTACAAATTTGGTCCGATTGTTTTGAAACTTGTTACCTTGGTTTGATATACACTGAGGATGCGCATTTTCTAATTTGGTTCTGATCGGATGATTTTTGCGGGAATTGTAGCCCCTGACCTAGGTCCTGCTTCATCTCACTTCATAGGCAGCAACTGTCTTGTGAAATCAACTTCTTCTACAGATTTGGTCCGATTGTTGTGAAACTTGGTACCATGGTTTGATATATACTGAGGATGTGCATATTGCAATTTCACTCTCATCGGATGACCTTGAGGTCAATGGTCAGGTCAAATTTTTCCCTAAATCTTCTAAACACAGTAACTACTGAAAGATGATGTAGGCTTTTTTTTTTTTTTTTTTTTTTAAATCAATGCAGTAGTTGTATCTAATACAAATCTTGGACATCTTACACCCTCACCTAATTATGGGTTTGGGGTCAAGGGGTCAAAGGTTCAAAGTTACAGTATCTCACAAAAGTGAGTACACCCCTCATATTTTTGTAAATATTTTATTATATTTTTTTCATGGGACAACAATGAAGATATGACAATTGGATACAATTTAAAGTAGTCAGTGTACAGCTTGTATAACGGTGTAAATTTGCTGTCCCCTCAAAATAACTCAACACACAGCCATTAATGTCTAAACTGCTGGCTCAAAAGTGAGTACACCCGTAAGTGAAAATGTCCAAATTGTGCCCAAACTGTCAATATTTGGTGGCCATCATTATTTTGCAGCACTGCCTTAACTCTTGGGTATGGAGTTCACTAGAGCTTCACAGGTTGCCACTGGAATCCTCTTCCACTCCTCCATGATGACATCACGGAGCTGGTGGATGTTAGAGTCCTTGTGCTCCTCCACCTTCCGTTTGAGCATGCCCCACAGATGCTCAATAGGGTTTAGGTCTGGAGACATGCTTGGCCAGTTCATCATCTTTATCAAACCCAGTTTCTTTAGCAAGGCAAGTGGTCGTCTTGGAGGTGTGTTTGGGGTCGCTATCATGTTGGAATACTGCCCTGCAGCCCAGTTTCTGAAGGGAAGGGATCATGCTTTGCTTCAGTATGTCACAGTACATGTAGGCATTCATGGTTTGATATATACTGAGGATGTGCATATTGCAATTTCACTCTCATCGGATGACCTTAAGGTCAATGGTCAGGTCAAATTTTTCCCTAAATCTTCTAAACACAGTAACTACTGAAAGATGATGTAGGCTTTTTTTTTTTTTTTTTTTTTTTTTTAAATCAATGCAGTAGTTGTATCTAATACAAATCTTGGACATCTTACACCCTCACCTAATTATGGGTTTGGGGTCAAGGGGGTCAAAGGTTCAAAGTTACAGTATCTCACAAAAGTGAGTACACCCCTCATATTTTTGTAAATATTTTATTATATTTTTTTCATGGGACAACAATGAAGATATGACAATTGGATACAATGTAAAGTAGTCAGTGTACAGCTTGTATAACGGTGTAAATTTGCTGTCCCCTCAAAATAACTCAACACACAGCCATTAATGTCTAAACTGCTGGCTCAAAAGTGAGTACACCCGTAAGTGAAAATGTCCAAATTGTGCCCAAAACTGTCAATATTTTGTGGCCATCATTATTTTGCAGCACTGCCTTAACTCTTGGGTATGGAGTTCACTAGAGCTTCACAGGTTGCCACTGGAATCCTCTTCCACTCCTCCATGATGACATCACGGAGCTGGTGGATGTTAGAGTCCTTGTGCTCCTCCACCTTCCGTTTGAGCATGCCCCACAGATGCTCAATAGGGTTTAGGTCTGGAGACATGCTTGGCCAGTTCATCATCTTTATCAAACCCAGTTTCTTTAGCAAGGCAAGTGGTCATCTCGGAGGTGTGTTTGGGGTCGCTATCATGTTGGAATACTGCCCTGCAGCCCAGTTTCTGAAGGGAAGGGATCATGCTTTGCTTCAGTATGTCACAGTACATGTAGGCATTCATGGTTCCCTCAATGAACTGTAGCTCCCCAGTGCCGGCAGCACTCATGCAGCCCCAAACCATGACACTCTCAGGACCATGCTTGACTGTAGGCAAGACACACTTGTCCTTGTACTCCTCACCTGGTTGCAGCCAGACATGCTTGACACCATCTGAACCACATAAGTTTATCTTGGTCTCATCAGATCACAGGACATGGTTCCAGTAATCCATGTCCTTAGTCTGCTTGTTTTCAGCAAACTGTTTGCGGGCTTTCTTGTGCATTATCTTCAAAAGGGGCTTCCTTCTGGGATGACAGCCATGCAGACCAATTTGATGCAGTTTGCGGCATATGGTCTGAGCACTAACATGCTGATCCCCTACTCCTTCAACCTCTGCAGCAATGCTGGCAGCACTCGTACGTCTATTTTCAAAAGACAACCTCTGGATATGACGCTGAGCACGTCCACTCACCTTCTTTGGTTGACGAGGCCTGTTCTGAGTGGAACCTGTCTTGTTTAACCGATGTATGGTCTTGGCCACTGTGCTGCAGCGCAGTTTCAGGGTGCTGGTAATCTTCTTATAGCCTAGGCCATCTTTATGTAGAACAACAATTCTTTTTTTTTCATACCCTCGGAGAGTTCTTTGCCATAAGGTGCCATGTTGAACTTCCAGTGACCAGTATAAGTGTGAGAGCGTTAACACCAAATTTAACACGCCTGCTCCCCATTCACACCTGAGACCCTGTAACGTTAACAAGTCACATGACACCGGGGAGGGAAAATGGCTAATTGGGCACAATTAGGACATTTTCACTTAGGGGTGTACGCACTTTTTGTTGCCAGATGTTTAGATATTAATGGCTGTGTGTTGAGTTATTTTGAGGGGACAGCAAATTTACACTGTTATACAAGCTGTACACTGACTACATTGTATCAAAGTGTCATATCTTCAGTGTTGTCCCATGAAAAGACATAATAAAATATTTACAAAAATATGAGGGGTGTACTCACTTTTGTGAGATAGTGCAGCTGCAATGTTACACTATGTTAAGTGCTACATTTATTATTACTATAAAATGAGTAAAGCTAGGGCCACCAAACCTGGTACACAGGTTCACCTTGGAATCCTGACCACCGACTATGGGTTTGGGGTCCAAAGGTCCAAGTTAACATTGTTTATGCCTTATTACTATACAGCGAATAAAGTTAGGGTCACCAAACTTGGTACACAGGTTCACCATGGGATCTTGCCCTCTGACTGTGGGTTTAGGGTCAAAAGGTCAAGGTTAGGGCTGTGCAATATGACAATATAAAAACGTCTATCGTTTCATAGAATACTCTATTATTTATATCGTATTTAAAATGCACATATCCCCGTTTATTCAGTAAAGCTCCTACCTCAACACTACTTGTCAGTGCCCCTTCTCTACCCTGCAGTGCGTGACTGCGCATGACGGAACAGGTGTATGGTGGGTGGTGAGGCTTCAGTCCAGTGGTTGCTAATGCTAACACTAAACTACTGGTTCAGATAGCTGCTACTCCTGTTTGCTAATCCTGTTTGCTAATCCTGTTTGGACTGTTTTTCATTGTGCTGTGTCAGACAGGATAGTTTGCTAACTTTGTTTTAACAGGACGTAAGTAACATTAACACCATGTCTACTTAGGACTGTCGTGATAAAAGCAATTATGTAATACTGCGCTATGGACAAGCCTACCATGTAGGAAAACCAACAACCGCGGTGTTCACTTTTTTTGTGTGTGTGGCTAAATCTCGTTGTTCACTTATGTGCCTCTATTGATTAATAAATTAAGTATATTTTTATTGCCAACAGCATGTTTGCACCCAGTAATGACGGTGTCAGCACTGTGTGGGGCACTCTCTCTCCATACGGACTCCAGCAGGCAGTTAGTGATGGAAGCGTTTAGACTCCTTGTTAAATACAGCCGTGACAGTGAGCACTGAAAGGGCAAAAAGCATGTTATTTCCTTCTGAGTGGGTGTGTTTATGATCCTGACAATTGAGCTCAGACAGTGAAACCGCTACTGCATAGTGCATTGCTTGTTTGAACATGATTTTTTTGGACAGCAGCAAAAATCCAAAAATCACAGAGACAAGAGCCACACAGGGTCCTGTACGGAGACTGTCCTGTTTAAATAAGCTGAATGTCACAGCAGTCTCCAGTCCATACACACCATAGTTGAAATACTGGAGTTCCCGCCACTGCTTTCTGAAAATGATAGTTTTTTTTTGTTTTTGTTTTTTAGCAGAATCAGCAGTTCATGCCTAGTAAGACCAGCGCTCCACACAATTGTCACACAAGCACATAAAGTTGAGGGCGGAGCTGCAGCGAGTTTCTCACAGCTTCCATTGTTTTCCACATAAGTTATGAACCCTGTTTAAATTACGAGATCACAGGGTCCTTAAAACATTTGCAATAATACCGCATACTGCGGTGTTGAGCTGTCCACCGTCACCGCAGGGGAAATTCCTCTCCCGCGACAGCCCTATGTCTAATTATAAAATGCTAAATGACAATGCTAAGTTGAGCTAACTGGAAACATGTAGCAGACCATTGCTTCTTTTTTTTTTTAAATTGCTGAGTTTCTTAGTTTTGTCTGAAATTTTTTTTTATTAAAGCTGTAAAAGGGCATGATGCACATACGCAAAATAAATAATAAATAAAACGGGTCGGAGGAGCAAGTTGGCTCTTAATGTAACTTATTTGATTTTAATTAGTCAAGTAGTGATGATGAATAAAGTTAAAGTCATCATGTATTTTATTACATTACCTTTTGTGTCTTTGATTTTCAGATCATGACCAATCTGAAATATTTTTACTAAGAAGCAAACAAGTTAAGGTCTTTAGGCTGCAGGTCTACACTTAAATTTTCATTGATTCAAACTAACAGCTAATTTATATCTAGATGGCAGCCATGGGTAATTTTCTCATTTTCAGACATTTTTAATGTTTTTTGGCTGTTCTCCTCTTGCTCAGGAAATATTCAACTTATTGTTGTTTACTTTTTATTCATATATGATTTAGAAGAAAAACCTGAAACTATTGAGAATCAAGTCTCAAATGCACATTACAAAACAATTCTATAACACTGCAAAGTTATGAGAGAAAACAGTACATGTAAAAAAAAAAAAAAAGATGGTTCTTTTTATGCGATTATCTAAACTGTAGAATTTACAGAAAATGTATATCATGATATATGTCATTATCTTGATATAAGACCACTTATTTCGTGATATGAAATTTTTTTTGCCATATCGCACGGCCTTAGTCGAGGTTAACATTCCTTATGCCTTATTACTTTACAATCAAAGCTAGGGCCACCAAACTGGGTACACAGGTTCACCCTGTGACCCTGAAGTATGACTGTTGTTTTGGGATTGCAAGGTCAACATCAAAATGGCTTATAAACTATATCTCAACAACAAAGAAATCTAGGGTCACCAAACTTCCAATACAGGTTCACCTTGGGATCCTGACCTCTGACTGTGGGTTTGGGGTCCAAAGTACAAGGTTGGCACTGCCTATGATCTCTTACTGTAGAACGTGTAATGCTCTCTAGGGTCACCATACTTACTGCACAGGTTCATCTTGGGATCCAGACCTACAACTATGGGTTGCATACTTTGTTGTATATTCGTAGATGATGGCCTTATCATAATTTGGTTCTGCCACAGTAATTATATTGAAAAGTTGAAAACTGCTCTCCATTAGTAAGTATTGGGATCTTCAAAGAAAACAGAGGCGGGGATATTGCACTCGGCTCAAAGTGCTCTTGTTACCTCCGCCAAGGAGGTAATGTTTTTGCCGGGGTTTGTCTGTCTGTCTGTCTGTCTGTCTGTCTGTAAGATAACTCAAAAAGTTTTGGACGGATTTTGATGAAACTTTCAGGCGTTGTTGGAAATGGTACAAGGAAGAACTGATTAAATTTTGGTGGTGATCCGGATCACCGTCCAGAAGAAAAACGCCATTACGGAAAATGCCATTTTCGTGAATAACTACTCAACCACTAATCCTATCATTGTCAATCCAATTGCTAGTCATATGTTTTCATGGTCAAGGAATCTGAAAACGTACACACAAACACTGTATGGGGGGAACTGTGGCCTCCATTACGGAAAATGCCATTTTCCTGAATAACTACTGAACCACTAATCCTATCATTGTCAATCCAATTGCTAGTCATATGTTTTCGTGGTCAAGGAATCCGAAAACGTACACACAAACACTGTATGGGGGGAACTGTGGCCGCCATTACGGAAAATGTCATTTTCGTGAATAACTACTGAACCACTAATCATATCATTGTCAATCAAATTGCTAGTCATATGTTTTCGTGGTCAAGGGATCTGAAAACGTACACACAAACACTGTATGGGGGGAACTGTGGTGCTTGGCGGAGGTCTGCGCTCTCCGAGTGCTTTTCTAGTTATTTTTGTTTCATTCTTTTTAACCTTTATTTATACACGGGAGTTCCATTGAGAGGTGCGCTCTCTTTTTCACGGATGCCCTGTTCACATTCACACATTCACACCTGGAAGCAGCCCAGTACAACCAAAGACTGACCTGTGGCCACTGAGCAGCTCCTCTGGAGTAGTTGGGGTTAATGGCCTTGCTCAAGGACACCACAGTGGTGTTATGAGGGTGGGGCAAACACTCCTTTGTCATCAGTCCCACTAAGGCTGTGTGATATGACCAAAATTTCATATCACAATTTAAGTAATCTTACTTGACAAAAACGATATATATCACGATATACATTTCCTGTAAATTCTGTAGTTGATATATACTGTAATAACCAATAAAAAGGACCATCTTTTTCTCCATTTTAAATTACATAGTGAAAAAAATCAATTGTACAAATTCATCTGTCAGTAATTTTATGCACCTTTTTTCCCTCTCTTAATTTTGCAGTGTTGGTGTAAAAAAAATTTTTAAATGAGCATTTGAGATAACTTCAACTGTTCACTACTTGACTAATTAAAAATGATTTGAAGTCAAATTACATTAAGAGCCAGTTTGTTCCTCCGACACGTTTTAATTAATTTATCTTTATTTAGTGTGTATGCGGCCGCTGTCACGCACTTTTGCAGCTTTAATATTTTTTCAGATAAAATTAAGAAACTCGGCAGTAATTTAAACCAAAGAAACGATGGTCTGATACTGTTTCCTATTAGCGACAAGCTACCATTATCATTGAGCACTTGCTGTTTTATAATTAGAGAGAGATGTGATAACCTTACTCACCTCTATATAAAACGAGGTTAGAGGACTATCCTCTGTGATGCAGTAGCTAGTAGCAGCTATATGACCAAAACATTAGCTTGCAGTTAGCTGAGAACCACCGGAACCTATTACTGCACACACCTGGTGCACTGCGGGTGGTGACAAGTAGAAACGGGGTATGTGTCTTTTAAATCCCGATAAAACAAAAGCCAACAACAACAGTGGTGGGTATACCACAACAAAAAATGTCATTGTCTTAATAACTTGTCATGTTCCGTTGAGCATCAATTACAGCTTGACAACGACATCTCATGCTGTTCACAAGTCGACTTACTGTCTGCTGAGGCATCACATTCCACTCTTCTTGAAAGTGGCCCTCAGGTCGTTGAGGTTGTGGGGTGCAGGGTTACGAGCCTCTACACGGCGACTCAGCTGATCCCACAGGTTTTCTATGGGATTCAGGTCTGGAGAAAGTGCAGGCCACTCCATTTGAGGTACCCCAGCCTCCAGCAGCTGTTCCCCAATGATGCAACCTCGATGAGTTGGAGCATCGTCGTCCATGAAGATGAAATTAGGCCTGTGTTGTTCATGCAGGGGCACAATGACTGGATTAATGATGTTATTCCGGTAGTATCAGCTTGTCACTGTACCATTCACAAGGTGTAGGGCAGTTCTGTATTGACTAGACACACCTGCCCAGACTAACACCACCACCACCACCAAAGGCTCATCTGGTGAAAGCAGTGGTTGATGCATAGTACTGTCCTTGATGTCTCCAACATCGTTGGCAGCCATCATTTCTGCTCAGCCTGAATCAACTTTCATCAGAGAACAGCACTGAGGCCCACTGGTCCCTTGTCCAGCGTAAGTGCTCCCTGGCTCATTCAAGACCATGATGCCTGTGTCTGGTGGTGTGGTCAGGTACCCTTGCAGGTCTTCTAGCACTCAGACCACGCTGATGTAAATGGTTTTGAATGGTCTGACGTGACACCTGGGTGCCCCTCACCTCCCTTAAATGTGCCTGGAGTTGAGTGGCATTCATCATCTGGTTCCACAGGGCACTGTTCACAATGAAGCAGTCATCAGCGTGGTATGTGGCCAAAGGATGTCCACTTCTATGCCTTTCTGTTACTCTTTGAGTCTCTCTGTATCTCTGCTGCAACCTGCTGATGACACTCTGTGACACTCTAAGCTCTGTGGCCATTTCCCTCTGAGAACATCCTGTTTTGAGCTTCACATTGGTGAGGTACTGTTGATCAGTTGTTAGGTGTCGTCTTGGTCTCATGTCAAAATACGAACAGCATAATGAAGAAGACTGTTTACATACCAGTTCTAATTGAACCAGAAAATTTATTGGTCGATTCATGGATCAATCACCTGTTGTGAATTTGCCGTTAAGCACCTTGTTAGAGAATAGCAAGTTAGGCAAAAAGTACTGAAACATTGAATAGCTTGACATGTGCATTCAGAAGGTTAGAGAAGGTCAAATTAAGTTCACCTGTAAAGGTTATAGTGTGGAGCAATAAGATCAGGCGAGATGCGACGAGCTGGAAGGTTGCAGAGTTTTATTTCCTCCAACATCATGAGACACACATTGTAGCTTTGTGCGTTACTGTGCTCTACTGTGCTGCTGAGACATGTCACACAAGCTCTTTTATACAGTGATACAGGGAGAGAGAATGCATGGCACATTAGCATATCAGTCAATACACATGATTAGCATGACCAACTGGCGCTCGGACGTCCTCTCCCTAATCCGGGGATGTATAAACAATAGTCCATTGTTCTGGTTGTCCCCCAGGGGCTCTCTGTCCATATGTGAATAGTCCTCTGCTTCCTCCAGACCTGCTGAGTGTGAGGATTGTCCGTGTAGAGTGTATTTTAGGTGCATCCTGAAATTTCACCCGAAAGCCAAATATTCATAACGTTTTGAGTAGTGTATATCGTTATATCGCACAGCCCTAAGTCCCACCCAGATCTGATCCTGTTGGTCCAAGGATTGAACCAGCAACATTCCAGTCACAAATTCAGTTCTCATTAGGTGTCCCTGATATGCAGATGTATGTTGTATGTGAGCTTGCTCACTAAGGTTGTTTCATTGATAACCCAAGAGTTTTCAACATTTACACATATATTAATAAAATTTATAAAAGACTGATATGTGTGTTAGGGATCAATGCATTATCGCGAGTGCCAAGTATTGCAATATTACGCCATATTGATTTTTTGCCCCACCCCTAATACCAAGGCTTCTATGCCATCCAGATATATGTAGAGAAATAATTAGCCATTTTAATTTCCTGTGTCTTTGAAAATTAAGATAAAATTGTAAATAATTGGGTTTCTTGACTCCATTGCAAACTGTGCCAGCTGAAGCTCAAGTATCACATTTGAAATACAGCTATGCATTGAATTGGAAGAGCAGGTAAGGGGCAGTCTTCAAACAATATTTGAATTTTGATTATCAAAGTATTTTTGCTTGACATAACTCTCTCTCCTACTCGGAATGCCATTAGAATAAATGGCTGGTATTGGTTGGCTACAAAGTAAGGCAGAATGATAATCTGGAATCGTAACTGTTTATTTTAGTTAATTCTAGAGTGGTCAACGTCCTTGGCTTTTATGGTGTTGTGAGAAGTGTTTTTCCAGCTTTCAGTTTGTTAATCTTGCCTCTCCCCTTTATCACCCCTGGTTTGCCTCTCTGCCATTAATGACATTTCGGCCTGTGTTTGCATGACTTTGCCTATCTTGTATTTGGTTTTAGGTGTCTCCTGATAGCGCACGCATCATGTAAGACTCTCCCTTATTGCATTGTGTAAGATTCGACTGATATCTGGGTAGCTTCCTCCCAGGACTCATGTTAGTAAAGGTCAATGATTATGAGACCTGAGTCAAAACACAAGCAGGCATGCTTTGGATTAGCCTGACTATTCTGTGTGTGTGCATGCTTGTATTTTGGTCATGTGTAATTGCTTGAGATTACAGTACAACTGTAACTGACTCAATGCGCTTCACATTTATGCTCACAACTTTTCACTTTGGTAAATGTTAAATGCCAAAATAAAAAATAGATTACATTCTTGATTCTTGATGGAGCTTGTTGGGGGCGGGGGGGGGGGGGGGGGTATCAGACATGTATGGGAGGTGGGTGTTACTGTGCTTCCATCTGACAGTATCGATGCAAATTAAAAATATGCTCATATGAAATCCCGAATGGAAGCACATGATAATTGATTAAACTCCTAAATGCACATTAAGAACTTATGAGTTTCGAAGGGTGGATTACCTCTTGAATCACTTCAGAGTGAAGTGAATAAAATGGTAGAAATTGTCTGGTACATATAAATAATAGTATTGCAGCTGTGGCAACAGATTGCCATGGTTACAGTCATAGTTACCACCCTGGCACAAAAGCACAGCCACTGAAGACATTGATTGTTGGTAGCTTGATCCTATCACAGCACATAACTCTTCTTCCTCTGCGGCCGATGTTCATTGGCCGTGCTGCTGTGGCTTCAGGCCAATGGACATAACTCTTCAAAAGTATCTCTGGACAACAGGTATTTTCCCCACACCTCAGGCTTAATTTTTGTAGACGCACCGGAGTGGTGGCTTAGTTGATAGAGCATCCGCCCCACAACCAGGAGGTTGGGGGTTCAAGTCCCACCCGGGTCATACCAAAGACCAAAAAAAAATTGTACTTCTCGCCTTCTAGCTTAGTGCTCAGCATAATAGAATGGGGAAGGAAAAGTTGTTTGTGGCGGCGTCTTGCATGGCAGCGACCCCTCTGATTCTACATGTGATTAGCATTGTAGATAGGAGAAACGTTATTTCGTTCTACTGTACATGATTGGCTGTATGGACTGAATGACAATAGAGATGGCTTCTTCTTCTTCATTTTGTTAGCTCATTCTGGTGAAGCCAAAAGGAGCTAATTCAATGACCCATCATCCTCAGGTGCATCTGTATCCAGGTTTTGCTCAAGGCCAAAGGTCAAGAGATCCGGGCATTTATGATTTCATAAAAACCGTTACTTCTTCCAGGCCATTGACATCCCATATGGGTCTGCATCTAGAGTGTGGCAGTCAAGACTGTGGTCAAGGTCAACAGTCAGGCGATCTGAACACACTCGGGGTGATTTTTGCCAGTCCGGGATGACGGTCTGGTAATTTCCTGTAAACATTTGATTACGTAGAACACTGTTATGTACAAGGTTGTCCCTCCTCCGGATAATTTACTGATCATAGTTTATGGAAACAGAAACTTCTTTAGGCAGATTATCAAAAATGCACATTAAAAATGCACTAAGTTAGATGGAAGCCCAATATGAGTGTACAATATGGTGATTCTTAAAAAAAGCTAGTTCTGGATCCTAGTTCTTGAATTTTGGTTGAAGTATCTATGTGTGCTCTTTGGACACTTGGCAGTAAGGGTGGGCAGTATGGCCTAAAAATGATATTATGATATTTCTGTAATTTTTTCTGATAACTATATTCTTTGTGATATCACGGAATACAGTTTTTTGTTTAAATTTATAAAGGACAGTTTCACAGGCCAGCATTATTTACATTCAACGTATTCAGTAAAAACTAACTAACTAACCTGCACTTATATAGCGCGTTTCTAGTCACAAAGACCACTCAAAGCGCTTTCATTAATACTAACCCTCTATTCTAAGGGCCTATAGGAAACAGATATCTAGGGACAATTTAGAACAGCCAATTAACCTAACATGCATGTCTTTGGCATGTGGGAGGAAACCGGAGAAATCCCGGAGTAAACCCACGCAACACGGGGAGAACATGCAAACTCCACACAGATCACTGTTGGTCGGGGGCTGGGATCGAACCCACGATCCCACGATCCCCACAATCCCCCGGCCAAGGGTAAACTGTGCTGCCGCAGTGCTAACCACTGCGCCACCGTGCAGCCCTAAAAACAAAACTAAAACTTATTCCTGCAGTTTATAAACAGCATTTCAGAATGAGTTTCACATTTTTTTTTATTCTACATCAAATATTACCAGAAAATAATACTAGAGGGCACTCAGAGAGCACATACCTCCACCAAGGCTGCGTCTCTCTCTCTCTCTCTCTCTCTCTCCCTTTGTCCTTTGCTCCGTCCCTTTGTCCATCCATATCGCCATCCATCTGTACATTGTGAGATAGGCCCTTGGCGGAGGTATGCACTCACGAATCACCTCCATCATCTAATGAGTTCATCTTTGGGCCACTTCTGGTGAAAATGTCATCCAAATTCATCAGTGAGTTTTTGCGTGATCCTGCTAACAGACAGAGAAATGGCAGTAAAAACAATGACTACATTATATGACTACATTATAGTAACAAGACTGTCATAATTGTATTGACAATACATCGGGGCTGGGCAGTTCCACCTTAAATCAGCATCATGGTTTATTGAATCTGTCAGGTTGGTTTTCGTTTTTTTTTCTCCTCTCTTCTCCCTTACAGTTTACTGACAAGGTTCATAATTATTAATCAATAATGCACAACAATGTGGCATCACATCACTGTGGTGCGTAGTAAATGGGCATAATAGAACAGGCCTATTGTGATTTCACAAACAAAAAAATTAAACATTGTCCAGTGCTGAAGTTTACTATGTTTACATACTGTGTGGGTCATGTGGCTTGCATCCTTGGCTGCTGGTGTTCTGTCGATTTGTGCTGCCCTATTGAAAAATGCTACTGGTAGCGCTGATCAACAGCAGAGTCAATCGATTTATGCTACTTTGTCAAAAGCTGCAACTGTTGCTTATTGGTATGATTTGTGTATATTCTACAGATCATGTAAATGCTTAATGTGTTTACTTAGTCCATAATATTCAGTTATTTTGTTTTCCTTAATTTCTTTTCTCCGTCTTATTGCCGAATTTATCATAAACTTAAAAAATTCCCATTTCTGTATATGAAACATTATTTTCTCTAATTACAAACAATATCATTTATTTATTATTTAATTTCCAATACCCACTTATCATAAATTACTTTTCTGTTGATTAGTTTCCATCAAAACTACGGGGATTAATTTGCGATCAGAAAGTGGAGAATATTATGTGAAGACCAGTTTAAGACTGGAACCAAGGAGCTTAAAAAGGAGGAGGGATATAAAGATCACATTTTACCTTGTGGGAGTAGGTCAGTAGTGCTCTGCTCTATGTGGCTGTGGTGTAAAACTATCTTTCCAGATATCGGAAAGAAATTTCTCCAAGCATTTTCCTGAAACTAACTGTACACAAGAGGGCAATATGAGCCACAAATCAATCCTAGATTGTAAGGAATAGTTGGCGTTGCTCCATGTACATTCTGAACTTTTTAATATACCAGTATTCCCCACCAGATAATGCTCCCAGTTAAAAATACTCCCAGTTATAAAAAATACTTTCCTCAGCATTAAGCTACAGTTCATTCATGAGCTTGAGGCTCCTTTCATTCAAAAATGCACATAACTGTGGTGGTGTGTGGCCCTATGGCGTGGCCATGCACACAACGCTGCAGACGCATCTTAAAGGGGCAGTACATGAAAACAGCAATATAAATATATAAAAAATTTGTGGATCCAGATTGTGATTCGGATCACCACCAAAATCTAATCTTTTGTTCCCCGTACCATTACACACCTTTCCTGAAAATTTAATCAAATCCATTCATAACTTTTGGAGTAATGTTGCTAACAGACAGACAAACCAACCAACAAACGCCGGCAAAAACATTACCTCCTCCTTTGGCGGAGGTAATAAACCACCACATATTAAGTGCACTGAGGGGTGGACTGGGACAAAAATTCAGGAGAATTTGACTTCATTCTAGGCCACCCTGTTGTTGGAAACCAGAAACCACAATTTTAGTAGACAAACGTTTGAAAATAACCGGTATCAAATGAGTTATAAATGTAATTATAACCTTCAGCTGGGAGGAAAATTATAAATTTGGATTTTAATCGGCAATTGATCTATTGATTATTAAAACAACTGATTGATTAATATTAATTTAAATCTGGTGCTGCTTCTGATTTCGTCACCTTTTCAGAATAAAAACACAAGGTAAGAAAGAGGCTTTAGGTAAAAAGTTAGAATTTTGCATGAAAAAGGTCACAAATTTGGTGCCAAAAAAGTTCAAAATTTATTTAAAAAAAAAAAAAATTGTATCTTTATGAAAATGTTAAAAAATGAGAACAAATTTAGGAAAGAATGGTAACAAGCAGATGAGAGTAAAGACTACATCGTCCTCCAGATTATCTTCAGTATACTTGTTTTCATAACATGGCGGGCAGCATTTGACTCTCAAGAACAGCCAGCTGTCTGGCAAACTATTCATCTGCCGTGCCAAGGACACGCGCTGCTCAGACGGTAGACATAACATCTGCTGCGGAAGAGACTTTTGTTGTTCTCCAACTGATATCATTGATTGCACTCAACACACACACTCACACTGACTCACTATACTGACTTGAAGATTTATTCATTCACTGCTCTCTTTGTCATTGTATGGATTCTATTGTCTGCTAATTGTGCATTGAGAGTTTTTTTTTCTTGTAATCATAATATTGATCATATATGAACGATATTCTGACAATCAATGCTTTTTTCTCTCTCTCCTATTGTGTTTACCCCCCCCCCTTCCCCATTGCTTCCTGTTCTTTCTCTGCTGACAGGCGCCTCATGGCTGCCGCGTCATTGAAAATGTCACCTGACGTTCTCAGTGTCAAGTCAAATCCCTCGTATATTTACCAGTTATTTACTTGTGAATGTACTTGGCAATAAATCTATTTCTGATTCTGATACATATACAGACGTGGACAAAATTGTTGGTACCCCTCTGTTAATGAAAGAAAAACCCACAATGGTCACAGAAATAACTTGAATCTGACAAAAGTGGTAATAAATAAAAATTCTATGAAAATTAACCAATGAAAATCAGACAATGCTTTTGAATTGTGGTTCAACAGAGTTATTTTAAAAAATAAACTCATGAAACAGGCCTGGACAAAAATGATGGTACCCTTAGCTTAATATTTTGTTGCACAACCTTTTGAGGCAATCACTGCAATCAAACGATTTCTGTAACTGTCCATGAGACTTCTGCACCTCTCAGCAGGTATTTTGGCCCACTCCTCATGAGCAAACTGCTCCAGTTGTCTCAGGTTTGAAGGGTGCATTCTCCAGATGGCATGTTTCAGCTCCTTCCACAGATGTTCAATAGGATTTAGATCAGGGCTCATAGAAGGCCACTTTAGAATAGTCCAATGTTTGGCTCTTAGCCATTCTTGGGTGTTTTTCGCTGTGTGTTTTGGGTCATTGTCCTGTTGCAAGACCCATGACCTGCGACTGAGACCAAGCTGTCTGACACTGGGTAGCACATTTCTCTCTAGAATACCTTGGTAGTCTTGAGATTTCATTGTATCCTGTACAGATTCAAGACACCCTGTGCCAGATGCAGCAAAGCAGCCCCAGAACATAACAGAACCTCCTCCATGTTTCACAGTAGGGACAGTGTTCTTTTCTTGGTATGCTTCATTTTTGCGTCTGTGAACATAGAGCTGATGTGCCTTGCCAAAAAGTTGCAGTTTTGTCTCGTCTGTCCATAGGACATTCTCCCAGAAGCTTTGTGGCTTGTCAACATGCAGTTTGACAAATTCCAGTCTGGCTTTTTTATGATTTGTTTTCAACAGTGGTGTCCTCCTTAGTCGTTTCCCATGAAGTCCACTTTGGCTCAAACAATGACTGATGGTATGATCTGACACTGATATACCTTGACGTTGGAGTTCACCTTGAATGTGTTTAGAGGTTGTTCTGGGCTCTTTTGTTACCATTCGTATTACCCGTCTCCTCCAGCGGCCACGTCCAGGGAGGTTGGCTACAGTCCCGTGGAGCTTAAATTTCTGAATAATATGTGTAGCTGTAGTCTCAGGAACATCAAGCTGCTTGGAGATGGTCTTATAGCCTTTACCTTTAACATGCTTGTCTATAATTTTCTTTCTAATCTCCTGAGACAACTCTCTCTCCTTTGCTTCCTCTGGTCCGTGTTTAGTGTGGTACACACCATGCCATCAAACAGCACAGTGACTACTTGTCACCCTTTAAATAGGCTGACTGATTACAAGTTTGTAGACACTTGTGATGTTAATTAGAGGACACATCTTGTTTGAACATGTCCCTATGGTCACATTATTTTCAATCTTTTCTAGGGGTACCATCATTTTTGTCCAGGCCTGTTTCATGAGTTTGTTTTTTAAAATAATTCTGTTGAACCACAATTCAAAAGCATTGTCTGATTTTCATTGGTTAATTTTCATAGAATTTTTATTTATTACCACTTTTGCCAGATTCAAGTTATTTCTGTGACCATTGTGGGTTTTTCTTTCATTAACAGAGGGGTACCAACAATTTTGTCCATGTCTGTAGCCTATAGTTATGAAAATTATGCAGATTTTTCTTAAGACATCTGAATAGTCCTGAAAACGTTGCTTTATGAATGTAAGCTTGGAGGTAATATAACTTACATTAATGCAACCTATTTATTAAATTAAAAAAAACATAAACCCTAAAGTATACGTAAGTGGCTACAACAGTATAATATAACCACAAATACTCATTCACTGCATTACTTCTGTCTTTATCTCATTTTTCACCATTGGACATTACAGGCACACAGTAACGGCACATTCACTGGATGCTGCAAATTCCCTTTTCCCTCTAAACAGCATACAGTGAGTTGGGGTGGGAATCGTGAGGGATCTCACGATTCAATTCAGGTCACGATTCTTGGGTTACGATTTGATCCTATCACAATTCGATGATAATCATGATATCGCGATAGTCGAGTATCACGATCCCATGTATTTAAATTTTTTTTCACCTTATTCACCCTCAAGCCGTGTCCTAAAGTAAAACTGTTGGCATCTCTTTCATATAATAAAGTATTCTGTGGGCTTCATTTTCCATGGAGACATGTCTGTGCACACAGGGAGGGTGGTGCACAATGCTGTTTGGAATAGACTCCCACTCCAGATACGCTTGACTGACTCTGTGGTAAGGATGGGTGATACCAGCATTTTTTCTTTCGATATGATACCATTAATTTATGTTACTTTTTCTTTGATACGGATACTTTTTGCCCCTTAAAGGAAAATCACGATTGCAGTTTCATTAACAACTTTATTGCAAGGGCAATATGAAATATGAATGAAACTCATACACATAAATACTTGAAAGAAATTCTTATAAAATGATAATAAAAAAGAACAATGAGCAAAGTAAATAAAAAATTTTTTCAATTATAATAAAAATGATAATTAATACTTAAAATTAATGCAGAATTAATGCCATTTCTTAATTTAGTGAAGATTCTCAGTCATCCAGGCGGGTAAGTATGCTGCATGAAAGCTCAGTCAAGTCAACTGGATTCAAGTATTTCTCTATTTATTTACTTATGAAATATTTCAGCATTCATCCATATTCAATGGTAATACCAAGTAGCATGTATGTGTAATTTTTTTCACAATGCAGTGTCTTTTTTTTAATTTTTAATTTTACTTTATTATTTATTTATTTTATTTTTACACTATTATTTTACAAACTTAAATAGTGCTTATTTTATTTTTCAAAATTATGCTTCTTGGGATCACCATAGAATTTGGATGAATGGTGTAACATTTCAGAACTAAAAAATACTTGAATCCAGTTGACTGAGTTTTCATACAGTATTCAGTTTCTTAAATTGAAAGATCAACATATTGGTCAAGAACCTGCATTTAAACCATGATGCCATAACTAGCATCATCATCATCATCCTCAATATCAGCAACATCGCTCACGCCTATCCATACTGCTGTCTTGGCCACTTCTGCCAATGGTGATGCTGGCGCCCTGCTGTGCGAGGGAACTGGTGAGTGCCTGACTGAGGCTGAGCAGTGGATCTTCAGCTCTGACATGTAATAGGTTGCCATTATCATGTGACACGGCAGACCATCTCTAATATATGCCTGGGCTGGGTTTTTTTTACCAGTTTTCACACATAAATTTAATGCCTAAAACTCTCAGAAGTGAAAACAAATTGCACATTTTATATTAACACAGTGATGTCATGATATAGAGGATCGATATGCCCATCCCTACTCTGTGGACTCTTCTAAAAAGCAGCTGAAAACTTTTTTGCTCAGTGAGGTTTTCCATTGAGTTTCAACTGCTTTTTAATGGTAAGTTTGATATTTTAAAATTATTTTAATCTTGTGTTTTAACTTGTTTTTGTATTTTTGCAATAATTTTTTATCCATCAACTTCCTTTTATTCCATTTTATTGTGCAGTGCTCTGACTGTCTCTGAAAAGCGCTTCATAAATAAACTTTACTTACGTGATGCTCAGAGAAAAATCTGCATGCTGGTGTCGCTTTAGCTTAGCCGTTGCTTATGCTGCTCCAAGACGTGTGTGACCCTCCATATTCCGAGAGTTTTTTTTTTTTTTTCGTGCAGCGCTTTTTGCAGGTTGTGTGTCATGTCAAGGTTTTTCCTTCCATCTTTGTTATAAAATCCAAAAAAAGGCCCAACATTTGAGCTATTTGAGTGCATTTATGGATTGATGCATTGCCCTACCGTGAGTCCTGGCCACTGTAATATCTAAAATATAAAGTCAATACAGTGTTTCCTCTGGCTTAAAGACCTTGGTGTGGTGGCAACATATTTTTCCTCCCGGGGGGGGGGGGGGTAACATACCGGAATATGTTAATTTTATACGATTTATTTCTTTTTAAAATTTTACACCGTAAAGTTGCACATGGAACTTACCATTTGAAGTATTGTACAACCGAGGCTTGAATATTGGGCCAGTTGGGGTCCCACTCAGATGTCCTGTGTTTCGACTTTTTAGTGGTGTTATCCTTCTCTCCTTCCTCTGCCTGAACACTTCCTCTCCTTGGCTTCTCTCTTCTGTCTCATCTTGCCCTCTCTGAGCTCTGTCTAATTCAGGTTCTCTGTCTATGGTGGTATACGGTAGCTACGGAGGGTGACAATATGTATGGGTACATAATCATACCATGTAGGATAACTAAGTAGACGGTTATGCTGTTTCATTCCATCTAGCTACAATGCGCCGCACTGTGTGTGTTCATATATTTATATATTTATTCCATCTAGCGACAATGCTCCACACTGTGTGTGTTCATATATTTATATATTTATTCCATCTAGCGACAATGCTCCACACTGTGTGTTTATATATTTACATATTTATTCCATCTAGCTACAATGCTCCACACTGTGTTTATATATTTACATATTTATTCCATCTAGCTACAATGCTCCGCACTGTGTTTATATATTTACATATTTATTCCATCTAGCTACAATGCTCCGCACTGTGTGTGTTTATATATTTACATATCTATTCCATCTAGCTACAATGCTCCGCACTGTGTGTTTATATATTTGCATATTTATTCCATCTAGCTACAGTGCTCCACACTGTGTGTTTATATATTTACATATTTATTCCATCTAGCTACAATGCTCCGCACTGTGTTTATATATTTACATATTTATTCCATCTAGCTACAATGCTCCGTACTGTGTGTTTATATATTCATATATTTATTCCATCTAGCTACAATGCTCCGCACTGTGTGTGTTTATATATTCATATATTTATTCCATCTTGCTACATTGCTCTGCACTGTGTGTTTATATATCTATATATTTACTCCATCTAGCTACAATGCTCCTCACCGTGTGTCTATATATTTATGTTTATATGTACATATGTATACTCACTGCTCTTGTTTTTTTCTTGCCTTCTGATTGTTGCTCTGAGTGTTGCTATCCCTGTGCTGTTGCAATCCTGGAATTTCCCCATTGTGGGACTAATAAAGGCTTATCTTATCTTATCTTATACAAACAGGTTACAAAATATCAAGTGTCATGTTTTGTCCTACAGAATTTTTTTGTCATGGTTTACATAAATGACAAAAATATGTGTATTTTTTTGTATTTTTATTCTAGTGGGTTTTTTCCCCCCCCCCATTGAGAGAGTAGGGAAGGGAAAGAAATATTCATAACAGTAATGTACTCAATCATACTTAAATTATATGACCAGGTGGGTATAGTAACCAGAAATTCTACTCATGTAAAAGCAATGCTTTGAAATTAATAATTAAGAGTAGGCAACCAAAAATTTCTAATTGAGTTAAGGGTACAAAGAGCACCCACTTAAAAACTTGAGCAATGACTTCAGTCTTGACAGTTTGAGGTTTTTCTCAAAAATTTATAACAATTTTCTGATAGTTTTCTACTTTTCTCTGTAAATCTAAAGATTAAACCATGTTCCTCAAATTTGTAATTTCTCTTGTAAAATTGACTTTTCTTGTACATTTGAAACTTTATTATAAATTTGTGGATTATTTTATGACAAATTTTTGTCTATTTTTTTTTTTATTTAAGTTTTTGTAAAGGGTATACAGGTCATTACAGCATTGCATTGTTTACATTTTCATCACATGTTCCCTTATTTTTTGCTATTTGACAACATTGGTAGGATAGTTAATACAACACCCCCCTTTTTTTTTTTTTAAAGTGAAAGAAAAAGTGAAATTAAGGAGAATTAAATTTAAAAAACAAACAAACAAAAAACCCCCGAATAAACAGAACAGCAAAAAACAAACAGAAAATTAAGTAATTAAAAGTAAAAGAGCATCTGAGTAGTGTTGGAACAAAGAGTGGTGCCATTATTGAAATGGTATTTGTCAAAGATTAGATCTAATGGAAGATACATATGTGATCCAGGGTTGCCAAAAGTTCATGAACCCATCCATGTCCTGTCTCAGTGTGAATGTCAACTTTTCCATTGAGTAAATGTCTTGAATCACGTTAATCCAATCTTCAGGTGTAGGACAGTCCTTCAGCATCCATTTTTTAGTTAGGGCTTTTTTACTTGCCAATATTAAAACATTGAATAAGTATTTATCTCCTCGTCTTTCCAGTGAGTCCGGTAGTAAACCCAAATACAAAGTTACAAAAGAAAAGGGAACTGTTATTTTGAATATTTTCCCCAATATTGTCTGTACGTTGGTCCAATATTGGTGGATAACTGGGCATGACCAAAACACATGAAAATGATTTGCAGTCTTTTCACCACACAAGTGCCAACAGTTCAACCCCTTATGGGTAAATTTGTTTTGTGCAGGTGTTCTGAAAAATCTTACCAAGTTTTTCCATCCAAATTCTCTCCACTGCAGGGATGAGGTACTTTTCCATTGCTGTTTATTTAGCTTTTCCCATATTTCCAATTGTAAAGTGAAATTCCCCTCTTTTTCCCATCTCTCTTTTATATATGATGTGTTGTCTCCTTTTAAGTCTTGAAGACCTTGGTATATTTTAGAGATGTGTCTGATCCCTGGGATCCCTTTATATGCCATTAAGAAGACCTTCAGAACACCTGACTGGGCCCTTTCCAAATCCTCCTTTTTAAGTATATTGTTTATGTGGTGTCTAAGCTGAAAGAACCTGTAAAGATCTTGATTTATTAGGCCTTGTTTTTTCAAATCTTCAAAACTTCTTAAAGTTTGCCCCTTAAAACAATCGTAATATTTTATCAGCCCTTTCTCTTTCCACTCTTTAAATCTAGTGTCTGTTTTATTGGGGGTAAAGTCTTGATCATAGGCAATCCATTGCAGAAGTCGATAGGGCTCTTTAGTTTGATTCTCTCTGACTATCTTAAACCAAATTTTTAGCGGGGTCTCTATCCACGGGTTAGTGTTATTCAGGAGTTTAGTTAAGGCATTGTTCCCTATTATCGCCTGTAGGGGGATGTCACTTGTTATTTGGCATTCCATCTCCTTCCATTGTGCAGTGTAGACTGGGTTACATATCTCTACTAAAGTTTTAATTTGTGCAGCTATAAAATAGTCCCTGATATTTGGCAGCGCGAGCCCACCTTTGTCTTTGTTTAGCTGTAGGGTTCTATATCTGATTCTAGGTCTCTTACCCTGCCATATGAATCTTGAGATCCTTCTGTCCAGCTCCTGCCATGTTTTTTTGGGAGGTTCTACCGGTATTGTTTGGAAAAGGTATAGAAGACGTGGAAGTATATTCATTTTGACTGCTTCAATTCTTTGTGCAGTGCCTTAGAATGGTATCATATTCCATCTTGCTAGGTCAGATTTTATTTTTGTTACCAGTGGATCATAGTTTAGTGTTATAATTTTGTCGAGTTGTTTCGGAATATTGACCCCCAGATATTTCATAGATTCCAACTCCCAGTTAGTTTTGAGTTCACTTAGTAAAAAATGATTTGGGTCATAGTTGAATGTTAAAACTTGGGTTTTATGCATGTTTAATTTGTACCCCGATAAATCTCCATAGTCTGAAAAAACTGAGGTTAGTTCTGGTAGAGAAGTGTCTGGCTGCCCTAGGTATATTAAAATGTCATCAGCAAAGAGTGCTATTTTATGTTCCTTCTGACCAAGTGTAATACCTTGAATTTCTTGATTTTGTCTTATCCATTGGCTCAGAGGTTCTATGAAGATTGCAAAGAGCAGTGGAGACGGGGCAGCCTTGACGACATCCTCTTTCCAGCTCAAAAGATGATGATAAATTACCGTTAATCCTTATTTTAGCTGTTGGTTTTTTATATAATGCCTGTATAGTTCTAATGAAGTTGTTATGAAAATTGAAACTGGATAAGATTCTATTTAGGAAAGACCAGTCAACCGAATCGAATGCTTTTTCAGCATCTAATCCCAATATGACTGCATTTAAGTTATATTTTTTTATATGATGAATTATGTGTAAAGTGCGTCGAATGTTGTCTTGTGTCTGTCTTTGTCTTATAAAACCTGTTTGGTGTAAATGAATTAAGTCTGTCAGTATGTTTTCTAACCTTTTGGCAAGGATAGTGGTAAAAAGCTTATAGTCCTGATTTAATACACTGATTGGTCTGTAGTTGGAGCATTCTAGTTTATCCTTCTCAGGTTTAGGTATAACTGCAATGACCCCTTCTCTCCAGGAGGGGGGGATTTCCCCTGTGTGGAGGACGTAGTTAAATGTTTTCAGGAGGAGAGGAGATAGTTGCTGTTTAAAGGTTTTGTACCATTCTGCTGTATAGCCATCTGCTCCTGGGGATTTGTTAGCTTTAAGTTTCATAATTGCTTTTTCCAATTCTTTAGGTTGTATTTCTGACAGTAGGGTTTTATTTTGTGATTCCGTAAGTTGGGGAAGGTTTAATGTGTTTGGGAATGTCTCGGATGCGTTTTTATGTTTTTTGTGGGAGTATAAGTTCTTGTAGTAATTCTCGAAGCTTTTAAGAATATCCTGAGTTCTGAATTTTATTTCCTTTGATACTGGGTCTCTGATTTTGTAGATTGCTCTTTCTGTTTGTTGTTTCCTCAATTTATAGGCTAGTAATTTTGCCGATTTACTGCCTACTTCATAGTGTTTTTGTTTCAGAAATGTAAGTTTCTTCTGAATTTCTATTGTGTAGATCTCATTTATTTGATTTTTAATTTCTTTAATCTTGAGCGAGCCATTAGAATGAGTGTTGTCTTTGCGTTCTTTTTCTAGGTTCTTGAGTTCTGACTCTAGTGTGATTAGTTTTTCTTGTCTCAGTTTCTTTTGGGTTGCCAGTTTTGCAATAATTTTTCCCCTTATTACAGCTTTGCACGCATCCCACAGTATTAAAGGGGATACTTCTCCATTATCGTTTTCTTCCAAATATCTGAGAATATCTGATTCCAATTCATCTTTCAGTGGTCCTTTCAGGACATTTGAATTCAACCTCCAGGAAAATGTATTATTTGTGTATTTTTGGATGTTTAAGTCCATATAGATCGGACTGTGGTCAGAGAGATCCATCAGTCCTATTTTACATGTTTTTACTCTTCCAATGTCTCTATTAAACATAAAAAAGTAATCAATCCTTGAGTAAGATGAATGTGGCGTTGAATAAAAAGTATAATCTTTTACACTGGGGTTGAATTCCCTCCATACGTCACAGATTCCCTTTTCTTTTAGTAGCATCCGAGTATTCCTATTTTGGGTGTTATTTTGATGTGAAGAATTACCTGTTGCATCCCAGTATGGATTCAGTCTTAGATTGAAGTCTCCACCACATATCACTAAACCTTGGGCTTTAGTTATCATTAGGTCGAATACATTTTTATAAAATTTCCATTTAGCCCCTGGTGGTGCATATACATTCAGCAGGGTGATATCTTCTCCCTCTAGCCGCCCAGTTACCAAACTGTACCTCCCTTCTTTATCTTTGTGTTCTGATTTTTTTTCAAATGTAATTTTGGTTGATATCAATGTCGCTACTCCCCTCCTCCTCCCTGATTTATATGAAGATGAAGAGATCATTTTAAACCCTTGTCTATTGAGTTTAGTGTGTTCCCCGTCTGTTAGGTGGGTTTCTTGTAAAAATATTATTTCTGCTTTGTCTTTTTTCATTTTGCGTAGAATCTTGGATCTTTTAACTGGATTCAGGATCCCTTTTACATTATATGAGGCTATTTTGGTTACACCCTGTTTCTCCCTTGTATTTTCTTATTTAGTATAACAGTGTGGTGGCCCTCTTTTTTGCTACTCAGAAACTGAAAGAACATTAAGAACATAAAAAACATTAAGAACATAGTGTACGAAACTTTAAAACAAAAAACTGTCAAAAAAACTTCCTGAGCTGGGGTCTCTTTAAAGACCCTGTAAGAGCCCTGATGGAGTGTAGGCTCTGAGGGAAATTCCTCAAACTCTGTTACGTGTTAAGGGCCCTCTCTTACCCCTGTAAGTTGTCCCATGTTTTTAACGTGAATTTCAGATCCCAATCCGAATTTGTAATGATTTTTTTTTTTTTTTATGCCTATACCCTATGAGATTGTGTGCACCCTCCCACCCCCATCACAGCAAACATTCACTCTAATACAGTATTTGTTAGTGTGGAGAGAACATGTGGGTCATTGTTAAGTTTCTATTTTAACATGATTTTTTTTTTCTTCCCCCTTTAAATTAAGAAGACATTTGTTTCTAATGCTAAAACTGCTCCATGAAAGGTTTTACCACATGCTGATTCTGCATCTCCTTTAATGTTTGTTACCTTGTAGGAGGGGGGGTGGAAGTGCAGAGTGACTGAAGAGAAAAAAAAAAAAGACAAAAAGGTCGCTATTCCTTCCTGGAACTGGAAAGCTTATCTTTGTAGCTCTGGGGCTGGGTTTCCCGCTGCTGGCCCATGGATTTTGAAGGTCTCTGAGTGGACCACGTTTGAGCTCTGATTTTCTCGCTCAGATTCGCTGCGGGTTTAAACACCGTTACCGGGAGCCCTCTCCTTGCCATGTCAGTTGTTGCTTCTTCCGCTGAATTGTAGAGACATGACTCTTCACCGTAAAAGACCCTTGACTTCGCCGGAAATGGCGTCTGAAAGCGTAGATTCTGTTCCCGTAGAACCTTTTTGGCGTTGTTATATTCCCGTCGCTTTTTAAGAACCTCAGGGGCGTAATCGTGCTCCACGAAGACTTTTCTCTCATGATGCATAAATCCTTTTTTCTGCCAAGCCCGTCTTACAACGTCTTGTTTTATTTTGAAATTGGCGAATCTCACCACCACGGAACGTGGGGGCGCTTCCGGCGCTGGCTTAGCGGCTAATGTACGATGGGCTTTTTCTATTTTCAAATCGGTGGTTTGTGGAATATCCAACTTCTCTCTCAATAAGGATTCCACGCATTCCGCCATTGTGTTGAAACTATCTTCAGCTCCTTCTTTCAGACCGTGAATTCTGATGTTATCTCGTCTCTGTCTTCCTTCTTGGTCGGTTAGCTTAGCCTCCAGCCTTGACTGTTTTCTGTGTAAATCCAGCACAGAATCTTCAAGCACTTTTACTCTTTCTTCAGCTTCCAAGATTCGGTTTTCGGCCTGGTCCATTCTGCTGTTCGCCCTTTTTAGATCCTCTCTGAATTCAAGAAATTCGGCCCGAAATCGTCGTAATTCGTCAAATAGCGATTTCAAGCTAATCCTTTTGTTAGCAAGGCCCAGGTCCTCGTCTTCTGAACGGAGGTCCTCCGGTTCAGATTCTGCGGTCGCTGTGCGTCCTGACCTGGGGAATGTCAGTTTCCTCTGCTTTTGGTTAGGCATGGTGTTATTGTCTTTTGATTTTTAATCTTCCAAAAATCCGTTAGGTCTGATTTTGAAGATGTTTTCCTTGGATTGGGGTCTGGGAGTTTCAGCGTTAGGTTGCTATCACCATGGCGTCCAGACCGGAAGTCTCAAATTTTTGTCTATTTTTTAAAATAAAATTGTTTTTTTTTTTTTA
Source organism: Pholidichthys leucotaenia (assembly GCA_020510985.1). Taxonomy (NCBI): domain Eukaryota; kingdom Metazoa; phylum Chordata; class Actinopteri; order Cichliformes; family Pholidichthyidae; genus Pholidichthys; species Pholidichthys leucotaenia. The sequence continues at coordinate 201,680,752 of CM035836.1, read as the reverse complement.
GATGAATTTGAAATAGAATGTGGTATTTTTTTTTTTACTTTTTCCTTATAAAAATTTACATTTTTGACCATAATTTTGCAATCCGAACAATACAGTGGGTCAAAAAAGTATTTAGTCAGCCACCAATTCTGCATGTTCTCCCACTTAAAAGATGAGAGAGGTCTCCAGTTTTCATCATAGGTATACCTCAACTATGAGAGACAAAATGAGAAAAAAAAAAATCCAGAAAATCACATTGTCTGATTTTTAAAGAATTTATTTGCAAATTATGGTGGAAAATTTTCAGGTCGGGGAACAGGGAGATGCTGAAGTCTGTTCAGAGGGAGCTGAGGAGGAAGATCAGAGAAGGCAAGGACAGCTTCAGGCAGAAGATGGAGGACAAGCTGCAACAGAGCGACTTCGGCGGGGTCTGGAGAAACCTTAAAACCATCTCTGGGCTCCAGAATACCCCCCCCCCCCCAGGCCACGGGGGGCAGGGAGTGGGCGAACAATCTGAACCTGTTTTTTAATAGGTTTGACCAGTCCCCCCCCCCCCCCCGACTGCACAACAACCACTGCTGCCTCTAAAGTCATCGAGACCTGCTGTCCACACCCCACTCCACCAACACCCCCCTACTCCCAGCACACAGCCCCCCAACCTGACCCTCATTAAGACCCAGGTGAGGACGGAGCTGAGGAAGATCAAGGCAAGGAAGGCCGCGGGACCGCGTCAGAAGGCTAATGGATGATTAGAAAACCCTTGTGCAATCATGTTAGGTCTGCAATGCTGTAATTGCTGCAAATGGAGGATTCTTTGACAAAAGCAAAGTTTGAAGGAAAAAATTATTATTTCAAATACAAATCATTATTTCTAACCTTGTCAATGTCTTGACTATATTTTCTATTCATTTTACAACTCATGGTGGTAAATAAGTGTGACTTTTCATGGAAAACACAAAATAATTGTCTGGGTGACCCCAAACTTTTGAATGGTAGTGTATATTTTACGACTAATATAACCCCATAACTACAATATGACACCTGGTGATCAATTTTTGGCAGCTGGTCACTTTTTTTTTTTTTCCACAATATCTTTATTGAACCTTTTTTTTTTTTTAACAAACATAACACAAACAATCAAACACTAACACTAAAGTACTACAAAAAAAAAATGCACTAAAAACACCTACAACCACCAACAAAATCAAGTCTTCAACAATGCTCCTCTGTTTAGTCTAGACAATCCATTACATAAGTATACATATTATGTTCACCAGTTTGGAATTTTCAAGGTCCACACACATCATTCACCTTCTTCTTCAAGAGTTATGTTTAAATTTTTTACATAATCAATAAAAGGTCTCCATACATTCTCAAACACACTTTCCTTTGATTTCAGTATATATGTTATTCTTTCTAATGGAAGGTTTGTTAACATCTGTCTTAACCACTGAGTCACATCTGGTCTATGAGTCTTTTTCCACAGTAATGCAATACATTTTTTGGCATTAAGCAAACTGAGGTCTATGAATGTTCTTTCACCTTTATTAAAGTTATGCTTTTTTGGGTACAGACCCAACAAAAACAGTTTAGGATTCAATATGATTTGTTTTGAAATTATTTTTTCAATTGTTACCCTCACCTCTTCCCAAAACATTCTTATTATTCTACATTCCCATAAACAATGAAATAGGGTTCCTTTACTTTCCATGCATTTTGTGCATGTATCTGGTATGTTTTTGTTATATCTATTTAACTCCACCGGTGTAACATACATCCGCATTAACCATTTAAAATGTATCAATTTAAGACGTACATTTATTGATTTGGTTTGAGCTTCTGTACAAGCCAATTCCCATTGTTCCTCTGAAATTTCAGTTTGCAGATCTTCTTTCCAGTAGTTTAATCTTTTCTGTGAGTTTTCACTTGAGGATAATGTCAATGAGTTATAAAACTCTGAAATAATACCCTTTCTCTTACTATCTTTCGTCAAGATTTTTTTCCAAGGATGAATAAGTAGGTTGGATGAGAGCATTATTTTGATTTGATCGAATAAAGTTCCTAAGCTGAAGATATTTAAAAAAAATGTGTTCTATTAAGATTAAATTTGATCCTCAGTTCTTCAAAAGACATTATGTTATCTGAACCTGACAAATATAAGTCTGGAATCTTTTGAATCCCTTTTAAATTCCATACTTTAAACACAGCATCCGCTCTCCCTGGTTTAAAATATTGATTACCCCATATTGGACTAAATTGTGACAGTGTGGTTCTTTTAAATATTTTTTAGTTTCACACCATATTTTAATCATATGTTTTACAAATGGGTTTTTAACTTGTTTCTGTAATTTTTTTGCCGAGTCTGAATATATGAATATGGGAAGAGGTAAAGGCAAATTGTATGATTCCATTTCAGTCCAGTGAGGGAGATCATTTGATGAAAAATATGTCATAGACCTCAGTTGTGCCGACCAATAATACAACATAAAATTTGGACATTTCAGACCTCCACGATCAAATGGTAAATATAATAAAGACAAACGTAATCTAGCCCTCCTGTTGTTCCATATAAATTCCACTAACTTTTTTTTAATTCTTGAGAATAAATCTGAAGGTGGTGGTAAGGGAATGTATTGAAATAAAGTATTTTAGGTAAGATATTACTTTTAAGTATATTGATTCTCCCGATCATCGACATTGGTAGTGACATCCATCTCTGAAGTAACTCATTAATATCTGTCATTAAGGCTTCATAATTGACACTGGCGACTGATTCTAGCTTAGGCACAATTTGGATTCCTAAATATTTAAACTGATTTACAACATTGAATTGATTTACCTCAGGGGCTGGGAAATTTCTCTGGGTCTCATTTAGCATTAATATTGAAGATTTAGTTTTATTTATTTTATATCCTGATATTTCCCCAAAATTCTTTATTAATTTCAACAAGGTCGGAATTGATTTTTTAAGATTCGACATAAACAAAATTATGTCATCGGCATACAGGGAGATTTTATGTTCTGTTGGTCCAACTTTAATTCCATATATTTGTGACTGTAGACGTATCGCCATTGCTAAAGGTTCAATTGCCATAGTAAACAGTAAAGGTGAAAGTGGACAGCCTTGTCGACATCCTCTATTGATTTTTATTGATTTTGAAATATTGTTATTTGTTAGGATTTCTGCTGTAGCATTATTATATATTATCTGAACCCATTTTATGAAATTATTTCCAAGTCCGAACCTTTGTAAGACTTCAGAAAGAAAGGGCCATTCGACTCTATCAAAGGCCTTTTCGGCGTCCAGTGATAGGACAGCTGTATTCGGTGCTTCTTTATTAGAATAAATAATATTAAATAGTCTTCTTACATTATGGAAGCCTTGTCTTCCCTTTATAAAGCCATTCTGATCTCGATTAATAATATTTGGTAAAATTTTTTGTATTCGTCTTGCTAAAATTTTACAGATTATCTTAAGGTCGGCATTTAATAGGCTTATTGGTCTCATATTTTCACATTTATTAGAGGGTTTACCTGGTTTTGGCAACAGTATAATTAAGGCATTATTCATGTATGATGGTAAATTACTATTTTGAAATGCTTCTAAAACCATTTCCAAAAAAGGTTTTATTAATTTATTCTTAAATTTTTTATAAAGGTCAACTGGAAGACCATCTGGTCCTGCACTTTTTCCTGATTTCATATTATCAATGGCTAGCCCAACTTCTTCTTGACTAATTTTAGACTCCAATATCTCCCTGTTTTCATTTGAAATACACGGTATAGATGGTTCGTTCAAAAACCCATTTAGTTTTGTTAAGTCAGATTCATTTTTGGTATCATATAATTTTTCATAGTAATCCCTAAAGGCTCTATTAATTTCTAAAGGATCTATAACTACCTGTCCATTACTTATAATATTGGTAATTGGTGTTTTGAATTCTAATTGTTTAATCTGCCATGCCAATAATTTTCCTGATTTTTCACCTTGTTCATAAAAAGATTGTTTCAATCTTAGAAGACTCGAGGCAGCTCTATTTGCTGATTTTTTGTCATATTCAGCTCTCAAAATCAGTAATTCGTTCTCCAACCTTGGATCACTTCCTGCATATACTTTTTCTTGAAGAATTTTTATTTTATGTTCCAATTGAACTCTCTCCTCTCTCCTCTTCTTAGATTTTGAACCTGTATAACTAATAATATGTCCCCTAATAAAAGCTTTGAAAGCCTCCCACTTTACACATGCTGATGTTTGTGTAGTATTGATATCAAAGAACTCATAGCTGGTCACTTTTTGACACGACACCGGCATTGCTTTTTCTTTCTGTCTCTTAGCAACATTGCTCCAAAATTTATCAACGGATTTTGATGAAATTTTCAGGAAAGGTGTGTAATGGCATAGGGAACAGATGATTACATTTTTGTGGTGATCCGGATCACCACCTGGCTCCAGGAATTTTTAGGAAAAAGTAACAACTTGGTTAAATTTTACTTTTGCTGGTACACCAGAATTTCTGTAGCTAAGTTACCTAATACTATTTATTTGTTATTTCAATAAATCTTATTGAGTTAAACGTGAATTAGTATTTTTCATCAATGTCAAATGCAGAAATATTGCATTTGGGAAACTTGAATTTCTAACAATGTCATTTAGAGGAAATGAGCTGCTTGGCGGAGGTCTCTGCTCTCTGATTGCTTTTCTGGTTTATTCAGGCAATCCCATTGACACACGGAGTCTCATTTTCAAGAGAGCTGTTTAATTGATCAGTTCTGTTAAAGCAGAGCTGATCACAGCGATCATCTGGCAAGTAGAGAAATGAAGCTGGTCTCATTTATTTTGTAGATAATCATTTCTGAATGATTTTAACATTTTATTTTACTGCGCTGCATCAAGATGAAGAAGTTCTGTCCCTCTCAGTCATTTGGGGCTCATATTTACTTCCGTAAACACAACGCTGTGTCTGTTACATTTCCTTCTGCGCATGTGGGTCACTTCATAGCCGTAAACCGTTCATATTGGAGTCTGATGGTGGTCGCATTTAAATTATAATGTGAACGCCCACACACAAAAAATATCAGATCTTGGCAAAAAAACGGAATTGAGCATTAAGATCTGCAGTGTGAACGTAGCCATATACACCTGTCCCGCATATTCCATTAGTAACAATAATATTACCAGTTTTGCATTGAGTTCAGTGTTTAATTAGATGTCTGACTGCCTTTTGACAACCTTTACCCACATCACTTTTGCCTAAATTTGTCTTTTACCTGTTTCAAATTCATATTCATGAGTTCTACACAACTCCAGAGAGTAATGTGAGAACAAAACAGTGATGGCTCTTATTGTCCTCCAACATTTCTATAATTATAACATGGGGGGGGGGGGGGTATCCGCACGCATAGGAGTATGTGTTGGGGGAGGTGGTTTGCTTGGCCTGCAGCTGCCTAAAAATGAAGGAAGAATCAGAAGACAAAAATAGTCAGACATGAAAGAGGATAGGAGAGAAGGAAGACTAAAGGTGAGAGGACCATGGAAGAGTAAAATAGCTCAAAGTAGACACTGGAATTCTAACAGCTAGGTTTTGATCCATCACAACCAGTTTTTTAGATGCTGTCATTCTAAAATATAGTTTATAGTTTTGTTGGGTGACCATACTTTCAGACACAAAGAGCCATATGTGTATACTTGGGATGATTATAGTGAGGATAGTGGCGGACATTTACATTTGTGTTTGCCTTGGAATGTGTGTAAGTCACATTGTTGCACACTTGCTTACTACAAATTGTAAAGACTTTTATCTGCTCTCATTTTACATATGCTTATTGCTAATTTCATCTACCTTGAACTACCAGGGTAGAGTCGGGGGATTTCTGTCCCTTTAATGATTTCAAATGAAGTTCATTGTATATCACTTTTTTCTTTTTTTCATGACTTTTTTGATTACTATGCCGCTCACAGAAGAAATGGTGTGATTCGTTCATGTTGCTGCTTGGATAGGCATGTTGACTGTTATAGTGTCAGTTTTAACAGTTTGTTTTAAACAAGTTGGCAGGGAGCGCTATGTGTGGAGTGTGCATGTTCTCTCTGTCACTGTGTGAGTTTACGCTGGGTACTCCGGTTTTCTCCCAGAGTGTAAAAAAAGAAAAAAGTATGCCACTTTATTTAGTTTTTATCCCCCGCTGGTCAAAGAGCCTTTTGGGCGAAGACTGAAGGGGGATTATGTTATGGGTCAGTCCGTCCGTCTGTCCATCCGTCTGTCCCACTTTTGTGAAATCAACTCCTCCTACAGTTTTGGTCCAATTGTTTTGAAACTTGGTACCATGGTTTGATATACACTGAGGATGCGCATATTGCAATTTGGGTTTGCTCAGATGACATTTGCGGGAATTGTAGCCCCTGACCTATGACCTCCTGTTTCACCTTACTTGATAGACAGTAACTGTCTTGTGAAATCAACTCCTCCTACAGTTTTGGTCCAATTGTTTTGAAACTTGGTACCATGATTTGATATACACTGAGGAAGCACACATTGCAATACATTTACTATAACTATAAAATGAGTAAAGCTAAGGGCACCAAACCTGATATACAGGTTCACCTTGGGATCATGACCCCTGACTATGGGTTTGGGGTCAAAGGTCAAGGTTAACATTCCATTTGCACTATTACTATAAAACGAGTAAAGTTAGGGTCACCAAACTTGGTACACAGGTTCATCCTGTGACCCTGAAGTGTGGCTATGGTTTTGAGATTGCAAGGTCAAAAGTCACCATCAAAAATGGCTTATAAACTATAACTAACCTAGGGTCACCAAACTTGCTACACAGGTTCACCTTGGGATCCTGACCTCAGACTATGGGTTTGGGGTGAAAAGGTCAAGGTTAACATTCCTTGTGCCTTATTTAGGGATGAGCCGATCCAATCTGCCGTATTGGTATCCGGTTTGATCCAGACAAAATGGCTGGATCGGTATCAGTAAGGAATAAAAGTAATTTACCAATCCGATACATTAATGGTATTAAAATAAAATGAAGGTGCAATCATGTTCTCAGCCGCGCTGTGTGTGGCTTGTGTTCTCGGCAGCAGTGAGTGTCACCTCATTGGAGCCTGTCTGTAGGACTCGACTGGGTATGTTGATGTGTGGTACCAGCATTTACAATTTTCTTCTTTCTTTCATCGGAACGTCAACATCAGCAACTTGATAAAATACTTGGTAAAGTATCACAGTAAAGAAGTATGCTGAATTCTGTCAAGAACCGAGCAGAAAGTATTGCGTTTCCAGCTCAGAGGCTGGACGCTAAAAGTGAAACCTAAGCGAAAGAACCAAACTGAAAGTAAAAACCAGACTGGAGTGTGGAAACAAAAAGATAACATGGGCTTACCTTTCGACAGAGAGTTACAGTTAATGAGAGGTAGGTGACAGAAACATAAATAGCAAATTATAACAGTGAACTGGAAGCAGGACTAGAACAACAGGGCTACATGAAATCGAACAGGTATGACTTAAAAATAAGAGCAAACCTGGACTTCCGGTCTGGACGCCATGGCGACTGCAGCTTAACACTGAAGTTCTCAGACCCAATCTAGGATAACACCTTGAAAATCAAACTTAACGGATTTTTGGAGGAGTGAAAATCAAAAGACAAAATCATCATGTCTAAAGGAAAACAGAAGAAACTGAAATTCTCCAGGCCAGGACACGTATCGGCCGGAGAATCCGAACTGGAAGATCTCCGTTCAGAAGACGAGGAACTGGTGATAGCTAACAAAAGGGTTAGCCTGAAATCACTATTTGAGGAGCTACGACGATTTCGCTGAGATGTTACGGCCGAATTTCGGGAATTCAGAGAAGAATTGAAAAGGACAAACAGCAGAGTGGACCAGGCCGAGAACCGAATCTTGGAAACAGAGGATCGAATAAAAGTGCTCGAAGATTCTGTGCTAGACCTACGCAAAAGACAAGCAGCTATAGAGGCTAAGCTAACCGACCAAGAAGGAAAACAAAGAAGAGACAACATAAGAATTCATGGTCTGATAGAAGGAACCGAAAATGGTTTTAACTCAATGGCAGAATGCGTGGAATCCTTACTAAGAGAGAAATTGGATATTCCACAAACCACCGACTTGAAGATAGAAAAGGCACATCGTTCATTAGCCGCTAGGCCGGCGGCGGAAGCGCCCCCACGTTCGGTGTTGGTAAGATTTTCCAATTTCAAAATAAAACAAGAGGTTGTAAGACTGGCCTGGCAGAAAAAAGGATTTATGCACCAGGAGAGAAAAGTCTACGTGGAACACGATTACGCCCCGGAGGTCCTTAAAAAGCACAGGGAATACAATGACGCGAAAAAGGTGTTAAGAGAGAAGAAATTGCGCTTTCAGACACCATTTCCTGCGAAGTTAAGGGTCTTCTACGGCGATGAAACGTGTCTCTATAATTCGGCGGAAGAAGCAACAGCTGACATGGCGAAAAGAGGCCTCCCGGTAACGGTATTTAAACCCCCAGCAGACCCGAGTGAGAAGATCAAAACGCAAACATGGACAACACAAAGACCTTCAAAATCCACGGACCAGCAGCGGGAAACCCAGCACCAGAGCGTCGCGGATAAACTATCCGTTTTCAGGTTGGAATAGCGACCTTTTTTTTTTCTTTTTTTTTTTTTTTCTCTTGAATCAATCCGCACATCCAACCCCCCTCATACAAGGTAACAAACATTAAAGGAGATGCATATTCAGCATGTGGTAAAACATTTCATGGAACAATCATATTATTTGAAACAAATAAGTCTTTGTAATAAAAAAAAAAAAACTTGTTAAAATAGAAATGTGACAATAATCCACATGTTCTCCTCATACTAACAAATACTGTTTTTGCGTGAATGTTTGATGTGATGGGGGTGGGAGGGTGCACACAATTTCACAGGGTTTAGGCATAAAAGGAAAAAAAAAAAAAAATCATTACAAGTTTGGATTGGGTTCTGAAACTCACGTTAAAAGCATGGGACTACTTTCAGTGGTAAGAGAGGGCCCTCAACACGTAACAGAGTTTGAGGAATTTCCCTCAGAGCCTTCACTCCATCAAGGCTCTTACAGGGTCTTTAAAAAGACCTCAGCTCAGGAAGTTCTTATGACAGCTTTTTGTTTTAAAGTTTTTTACACTATGTTCTTAATGTTTTTCTTGTTTTTAATGTTCTTTCAGTTTCTGAGTAGCATAAAAGAGGGCCACCACACAGTTATACTAAACAAAACAACACAATGGAGAAACAGGGTGTAACCAAAATAATTTCATATAATGTAAAAGGAATCCTGAATCCAGTTAAAAGATCCAAGATTCTAGGCAAAATGAAAAAAGACAAAGCAGGAATAATACTTTTACAAGAAACCCACCTAACAGACGTGGAACACAATAAACTCAGTAGACAAGGGTTTAAAATGATCTCTTCATCTTCATATAAATCAGGGAGGAGGAGGGGAGTAGCGACATTGATATCAACCAAAATTACATTTGAAAAAAAATCAGAACACAAAGATAAAGAAGGGAGATACAGTTTGGTAACTGGGCGGCTAGAGGGAGAAGATATCACCCTGCTGAATGTGTATGCTCCCCCAGGGGCTAACTGGAAATTTTATAAAAATGTATTCGACCTAATGATAACTAAAGCTCAAGGTTTAGTGATATGTGGTGGGGACTTCAATCTTAGACTGAATCCATACTGGGATGCTTCTGGTAATTCCCCACATCAAAATAACACCCAAAACAGGAAGACTCGGATGCTACTAAAAGAATTGGGAATCTGTGACGTGTGGAGGGAACTCAACCCCAGTGTAAAAGACTATACATTTTACTCAACTCCACATTCATCTTACTCAAGGATTGACTATTTTTTTATGTTTAATAGAGACATTGGAAGAGTAAAAACATGTAAAATAGGACTGATGGATCTCTCCGACCACAGTCCGATCTACATGGACTTAAATATTCAAAAATACACAAATAATACATTTTCTTGGAGGTTAAATTCAAATGTCCTGAAAGGACCATTGAAAGATGAATTGGAATCAGATATTCTCAGATATTTGGAAGATAACGATAATGGAGAAGTATCCCCTTTAATACTGTGGGATGCATGTAAAGCTGTAATAAGAGGAAAGATTATTGCAAAACTGGCAACCCAAAAGAAACTAAGACAAGAAAAACTATCCACATTAGAGTCAGAACTTAGGAACCTAGAAAAAGAACACAAAGGCAACACTCATTCTACTGACTCGCTCAAGATTAAGGAAATTAAAAACCAAATAAATGAGATCTACACAATAGAAATCCAGAAGAAACTTACATTTCTGAAACAAAAATACTATGAAGCAGGCAGTAAATCGGCAAAATTGCTAGCCTATAAATTGAGGAAACATCAAACAGAAAGAGCAATCTACAAAATCAGAGACCCAGTATCAAAGGAAATAAAATTCAGAATTCAGGATATTCTTAAAAACTTCGAGAATTACTATAAGAACTTATACTCCCACAAAAAACATAAAAACGCATCCGAGGCATTCCTAAACACATTAAACCTTCCCCAACTTACGGAGTCACAAAATAAAACACTACTGTCAGAAATACATCCTAAAGAATTGGAAAAAGCAATTATGAAACTTAAAGCTAACAAATCCCCAGGAGCTGATGGCTATACAGCAGAGTGGTACAAAACCTTTAAACAGCAACTATCTCCTCTCCTCCTGAAAACATTTAATTATGTCCTCCACACAGGGGAAATCCCCCCCTCCTGGAGAGAAGGGGTCATTGCAGTTATACCTAAACCTGAAAAGGATAAACTAGAGTGCTCCAACTACAGACCAATCAGTGTACTAAATCAGGACTATAAGCTTTTTACCATTATCCTTGCCAAAAGGTTGGAAAATATACTGACAGACCTAATTCATTTAGACCAAACAGGTTTTATAAGACAAAGACAGACACAAGACAACATTCAACGCACTTTACACATAATTCATCATATAAAAAAATATAACTTAAATGCAGTCATATTGGGATTAGATGCTGAAAAAGCATTCGATTCGGTTGACTGGTCTTTTCTATATAGAATCTTATCCAGTTTCAATTTTCATAACAACTTCATTAGAACTATACAGGCATTATATAAAAAACCAACAGCTAAAATAAGGATTAACGGTAATTTATCATCATCTTTTGAACTGGAAAGAGGATGTCGTCAGGGCTGCCCCCTGTCTCCACTGCTCTTTGCAATCTTCATAGAACCTCTGAGCCAATGGATAAGACAAAACCAAAAAATTCAAGGTATTACACTTGGTCAGAAGGAACATAAAATAGCACTCTTTGCTGATGACATTTTAATATACCTAGGGCAGCCGGACACTTCTTTACCAGAACTAACCTCAGTTTTTTCAGAGTATGGAGATTTATCGGGATACAAATTAAATATGCATAAAACCCAAGTTTTAACATTCAACTATGACCCAAATCATTATTCACTAAGCAAACTCAAAACTAACTGGGAGTCGGAATCTATGAAATATCTGGGGGTCAATATCCCGAAACAACTCAACAAAATTATATCACTAAACTATGATCCACTGGTGACAAAAATAAAATCTGACCTAGCAAGATGGAATATGATACCATTCTTGGGTACTGCACAAAGAATTGAAGCAGTCAAAATGAATATACTTCCACGTCTTCTATACCTTTTCCAAACAATACCGGTAGAACCTCCCAAAAAAACATGGCAGGAGCTGGACAGAAGGATCTCAAGATTCATATGGCAGGGCAAGAGACCTAGAATCAGATATAGAACCCTACAGCTAAACAAAGACAAAGGTGGGCTCGCGCTGCCAAATATCAGGGACTACTTTAAAGCCGCACAAATTAAAACTTTAGTAGAGATATGTAACCCAGTCTACACTGCACAATGGAAGGAGATCGAATGCCAAATAACAAGTGACATCCCCCTACAGGCGATAATAGGGAACAATGTCTTACCTAAGCTTTTGAATAACACTAACCCGTGGATAGAGACCCCGCTAAAAATTTGGTTTAAGATAGTCAGAGAGAATCAAACTAAAGAGCCCTATCGACTTCTGCAATGGATCGCCTATGATCAGGACTTTACTCCTAATAAAACAGACACCAGATTTAAAAAGTGGAAGGAGAAAGGGCTGATAAAATATTACGATTTTTTTAAAGGGCAAATCTTAAGAAGTTTTGAAGATTTGAAAAAACAAGGCCTAATAAATCAAGACCTTTACAGGTTCTTCCAGCTTAGACACCACATAAACAATATACTTAAAAAGGAGGTTTTGGAAAGGGCCCAGTCAGGTGTTCTGAAGGTCTTCTTAATGGCATATAAAGGGATCCCAGGGATCAGATACATTTCTAAAATATACCAAGGTCTTCAAGACTTAAAAGGAGACAACACATCTTATATAAAAGAGAGATGGGAAAAAGAGGGGAATTTCACTTTACAACTGGAAATATGGGAAAAGCTAAATAAACAGCAATGGAAAAGTACCTCATCCCTGCAGTGGAGAGAATTTGGATGGAAAAACTTGGCAAGATTTTTCAGAACACCTGCACAAAACAAATTTACCCATAAGGGATTGAACTGTTGGCGCTTGTGTGGTGAAAAGACTGCAAATCATTTTCATGTGTTTTGGTCATGCCCAGTTATCCACCAATATTGGACCAAGGTACAGACAATATTGGGGAAAATATTCAAAATTACAGTTCCCTTTTCTTTTGTAACTTTGTATTTGGGTTTACTACCGGACTCACTGGAAAGACGAGGAGAAAAATACTTATTCAATGTTTTAATATTGGCAAGCAAAAAAGCTCTAACTAAAAAATGGATGTTGAAGGACTGTCCTACACCTGAAGATTGGACTAACGTGATCCAAGACATTTACTCGATGGAAAAGTTGACATTCGCACTGAGACAGGACATGGATGTGTTCATGAACTTTTGGCAACCCTGGACCGCATATGTGTCTTCCATTAGATCTAATCTTTGACAAATACCATTTCAATAATGGTTCCGCTCTTTGTTCCAACACTACTCAGATGCTCTTTTATCTTTATTTACTTACTTTTTCTTTTTGTTTGTTTTTTACTGGTTTGTTTGTTTTTTTTTTGTTATTTGTTTCTTGTTTTTTTTTCTCTTTAATTTCACTTTTTCTTTCACTTTAAAAAAAAAAAAGGGGGTGTTGTAAGAATTAATCTTCCAATGTTGTCAGATATCAGAAAATAAGGGAACATGTGATGAAAATGTAAACACTGCATTGCTGTAACGACCTGTATACCCTTTACAAAAACTTAAAAAAAAAAAAAAAAAAAAAAAAAAAATAAGAGCAAACCTAAAATCTGAAAATGGGCTGAGAATGATATCAGAAACACTACTACATAAACTGAGGACCAGGAGAATGCTTTTTGATAATAATAATAATCAACGTCACAGTATCGGTATCGGCTCGTCCCTAGCCTTATTACTACTGTACAACAGGTAAAGTTAGGGTCACCAAACTTAGTACACAGGTTCACTCTGAGACCATAACCTCTGACTATGGGTTTGGGGTCAAAGGTCAAGATTGGCACTCCCTGTGATCTCTTACTATAGAACGTGTAAAGCTCTCTAGGGTCACCATACTTGCTGCACGGGTTCACCTTGGGATCCTGACCTACAGCTATGGGTTGTATACTCTGTTGCATATTTGTGGATGATGGGCTTATCATAATTTGGTTCTGCCACAGTAATTATATTCAGAAATTGAAAACTGCTCTCCATCAGTAAGTATTGGGATCTTCAAAAAAAAAAACAGAGGTAGGGGATATTGCACTTGCCTCAGAGTGCTGTTGTCTATACAACCTCAATAAGGTTGGAACAGTGCTGGGGGGGGGCTGAAAAGTTCATAGGCTGAAAAATTCATAGTGGTCAAATTTGACCAAATGTGGTTTATTTTTCAGCTGCAGGGATCCAAGCGCTGCAATACCAATGGAAGAAGTGTGTGGACCGAAGGGGAGACAGTGTTGAAAAATAAACCACATTTGGTCAAATTTGACCACTATGAACTTTTCAGCCCCCTCTCATACATGGGTGTCATCATCAGCTAATATTTCATATGCTAAGGCCAAAAAAAAAAAAGAACTTTGAATTTTTGTTACATGGGAGAAACAGTGTTTCCTCTGGCTTAAAAACCTTGGCACGGTGGCAATGTATTTTTCCGGAGGGTGGTGGGGTGGGGGGTGTCAGAAGACACATGACACTGTTATAACTGCAATATGTTAATTTTATGCTATTAATTTTTTTTTATTTTTTTTTAAATTTTGCACCGTAACTTTGCATTTGGAACTTAACATATGAAGTATTGTACAACCAAGGCTTGTATCTTGGAGTATTGGGCCAGTTAGGGTCCCACCCAGACGTCCTGTGTTTGGACTTGTCATCCTGTCATCCTTCTCTCCTTCCTCTTTTGCACTCTCTGCCTGAATGAACACTTTCCTCTCCTTGGCTCCTCTCTTCTCTCTCATCTTTCCCTCTCTGAGCCCTGTCTTATTCAGGTTCTCTTTCTATGGTGGTATAGAAACAAGTTAGAAAATATACCAAGTGTCATGTTTTGTCCTGCATGATTTCTTTGTCATGATTTACATAAATGACAAAAATATGTATATTTTTTGTATTTTTATTATAGGGTTTCTTTTTTTCATTGAGAGAGTAGGCAAGAGAAGGGAAAAAAAAACATTCATAATAGTAATTAACTTGCATGTGCTTAAATTATTTGATCAGAGGTGGGTATAGTAGCCAGAAATTCTACTTGTGTAAAAGCAGTGTTATCTTATGAAATTAATAATTAAAAATAGACACTCAAAAATTTTTCGTTAAGGGTACGAAAAGCACCCACTTAAATACTTGAGTAATGACTTCAGTCTTTGAGGTTTGAGGTTTTTCTCCAAAATGTATAACAATTTTCTTATAGTTTTCTACTTTTCTCTATAGATTTAGTTAAATTTGAAACCATTTTCCTCAAATTTCTAATTTCCTCTTGTAAAATTATGACTTCTTGTACATTTTATTATAAATTTATGGATTATTTTATGGCTATTTTTTTTAAAATAAAATTAGTTGTTTTTTTGGGGGGGTGGGGGTTGAAACAGATTGTGGTAAAATTTTGGATTTTTTTTCCTAATAGTTTAAACTTTTAACTGTAATTTTGCAAAGTCAGAACAGAACAATAATTTTAACTCTGGTTTCAAAGAAATGTATATGTAATTATTAATAAACTTATATTTAATTAAATTAACTAAAATGACAAAAGATACAGTTAATTCTATTATAATTTTTCTACATATTTATAGTTATTTTAGAACTTTCCTTACCACCCAGACAACAGGAAAAACCTCCCTTATTTTGAAATCCAAATGTTAGCACGTTTAATTTGCCTGAAGGCTGGAGGATGTTGACGGATTAATGTCACTGACTTTGTGAATTTCTGTAATTTTAAATTGCCAGGTACATGATAATGAACATAAATTAGTTAATATTGTAGTGGTTGGTGGAGTAAATCCCAAGTAGTTCAATCACCCTTGCCTTTCTCTCAATTAGCCTGCATATGAAGCCTAACCACACCTGTTTGTTAACTGACTCATTATTGTTCCTGTTACCAGTGGGTTAAAACCACAATAAATGCCTCCACTGCTTACATACCTCTTCTGCTTCCCCCCCCCCCTCATTAAAGTACTTAAATAAGCTCATGCTTTGCTCTGACATGGAATCAGGTTTGCCTCATGGACAGTGATGCTGGATAGGTCTGCCTGTCGGCTGGATCGCTCCCGTGGGCAGTGCACTCCAGAACTCTGACATGCGGGTGACTGTCACGTGCGTTGTTTGCGTGCGCGCTTGCAGAGTGTCATTCCTTCATTTATTTTCTTTAGAGTGGTGGCTCAGGTATATTGCCAGCAAAAACCCTGGAACAATACAGTGAACAGGGTGGCATAATGGTTCAAGGAAACCCTTGGGAAGCATTGCTGCTTATTACAGAATAAGTTGACCTACCTGTATGGGAATAGTTTTACCAGTTGTACTCTCATCAGTTTAAAGGTCGGAGTAACAAAGGGAGGTGGGAAACTTTGGCCTCTGAGGACCGCCAGTATTAAAATCTATTCATTCAGATTGGGCCTGATTGTCATTAATAATGCCCACATAAAGGACATAACTGCGTACCTCTCTAACATGTTCCAAAAATAAAATTTATCAGCTTTACCCCTTGTACAAGCCCACATAAGTCCCTTCCTCTGCCCCCTGGTTTTAATGCAACTTCATTGGTTTTTAGTCTCAGTTCCCTTGCATCATTTAAAGCCTAATCTGGCTTATTATTTATGCGTGTCTGCACTGTCAGCATGAGGATGGTGGGGGTGGCGGTGCTGGGATGCAGACATTAGATCATACCATCTGGAGCAAGAAGCACGCAAACACAGGGAAGTAATCTTAGTTATCGTTGTTTCCCGTGGCCCCCAGTTTTGGCCATAGGAAGACTGTGTTGATAAAAATGATGTCTTTGGGTAATTTGTAACACAGAGATGGCCTCTCATTTGTTCAGAATAGAGGAGGATAATTAGGTGGAAAAAGACGATGGGTCAGTGGTGGAGGGAGAGAACAAGAGAAACGATCCGTACCAGTCTCTTCACTTCACAGAAGCAGTGTCAACTTCACTGGGCCATCTCTTCCACTGGTATTGTATCACAGAGTAGTGTGCACAATCCGTGCATCTTGCAGACCTGTGTGCAGAACTATGTGTGTTGCCATATCATTGACTGTGTGTTTGTCTTGTCACACTGGAGCCAGTCGTCCTGTCCTCTGACCCTGATCCCTGTCACCTGTCCGCTCAGATCACACATACACACACATCTCACACACAGACATGTTCACAATTGCTGTGACCCTTTCCTGGAGTTGAAACCCAAGCTCAGTTGCCAACCATGCAAAACCTGCTCACACAGCAAGGTTTTGTTTTCTTTTTTTGGATGTATGTTTGATTTGAAGGACATGCTGCAGGGAGCCCCAAATGTCTGGCCCACACGATCCTCTAGCACATAAGGCACCTAATGTGTGCTGACTCACTTCTTTATAATGTCATCTTACTTTCATCAGTCTCGTTTTGGGCAGTCGCCAACATGCATGCCCCTGTCAAAGTACTCACTGATTGGTGTTGCAAAATTGAGTGTTAAAAGGGGGGAGTGGTGTTTGTGTCGGTGTGAGAAGAGGAAAATTGTCAAGCGTTCGAACACAAACTAACTGTGCAGTCTGATGAAGTGACTAAAAACATCAAAACTCACCATTTAGGTCATACTGGATATAAGGAATGTCAAGTTTTTTCAGTCCACCTAATTTCGTACAGTAGAACAAAACTACTTTTCTCCTATTGGAGGGGCTGCTGACATGCAAGGCGTCAACACAACTTTCTCCTCCCCATTCTATTATGCTGAGCTTCAAGCTAGAAGGGGGTGGGGAGTATCCTTTTTATATGGTCTTTGGTATGACCTAGCTGGGGCTTGAACCCACAACTTCCTGGCTGTGGGGTGGATGCTCTACCACTTGTCCACCACTCCAGTGCCATTTACTGGGAAAAAAAAAGTGTTTTTGTAGGTTTTAACCTTCTGAAATTTGCCTATGCCACCATCAGTGTGTGTGAATGGGTGGATAGCAGGATCTGTAAAGCGCTTTGGTCATCTAGACATGAGAATAAAAGCGATATATAAGTGAATGCCATTTACCATTTGCCATTTATTGGTCATGTGATTATCAATAAAAGTATTAAAACACTCACTTCTCTTAAAAACACACACAGCCTTTATCATTTTTTTTGTCCGATTAGCCGTTTTAACTCTTATGGGTTTTTCCCTCTATATCAAGAAAAGGTAAGCCCAACCTTGATATGTGCTGCTCCTCTATTATTGGCCAGCCGAGCTGTCTGTCTGCAAGCACAGATGAGCTGGAAGCTAAGCTAAGGCATTAGCTTCAAAGCTGGGGAATTGGCTTTCCAATTGTAGTTTATATTATTTTTTTAGATTTCAGTCACCCTAATAAACTTCCCTGTTTCCACCTGGTTCACTAATCCACAGTTGATAATATACTGTATCTCACATCATCCTGGTTTATTATATTTATGCCTTAATGCTACATCGATCTGTTGGCATTAGCTTGGCTAGGTGGTCAGCGGCTCACTGAAGCTAGCAGTTTAGCCACTCATTCTCATGTTTCTGTGCTTATTGTTCTCCAGGGACCGGTCGTATCTTATCAATCACTGAAACTGCATACACCTTTCCACCACTGATGCATCATTTCATTCATTCACTGGAACAAATTTACATTAGATGGCTCAGGCTTGCACCAGAGGTTGGAGTTAGCTAGCTAACATTAGCAATAATGATGTAAGAGAGTGGGGTGAGTTAAACATAGTTCTTAGGAATTTGCACTGAGACAAGCCATTCTGAGTAAGACTGCAAAAGATGATTGACACTGATGCTGCAGTAATTAAATATTTAAAGGCAATTTGGCCCTGCGATGGACTGGCAATCTGTTCAGGGTGTACCCTTCCTCTCGCCCAAAGATGCTGGGATAGGCTCGAGCCCCCCCCGTGACCCGAAAAGGATTAAGCGGTAAAAGATGGATGCATGGAAGGCAATTTGACTAAAATGTCACAAACATTTCATAAAGACATGTGGGACCTGTTAAAATGTGGGAAAAGTGCAGTGAATGGGACCTTTAATATACTTCCATAATTGTCGAGTTTTGTATGACGGATATTTACTTGAAATTAAGATAACAGCATTGCAGGGGGAAAGCTTAACTACCAAGGGACACATTAAGGCTGTGTCCAGAGTGGTTTTTTTTTCTGTTTGGAGTTTCTATTCATTTTCTGTGTAGTTGAGTGTTTAATGCACTCAATGCTTTAGGTGCAAAAATGCTCTCAGTGGTCAGTGGTTTTTGTTGCTGTGCTCAGAGCTTTTAAAGTTAAAAAAAAAAAAAGTTCAGGTCTTGGAGTTCCACATCACTCATCAGCAGCACGCCTGTCTATCCAGCCAACCAGCATTAGGCTAAAAGGATATCATGATCTATTTGAAAGGAAAAGCTTGGATGGATGTTCATTTTTCTTTTTTTCAGTTTAGCATAGTTAGTAGTTTTTCAGTGCAAAATGTGTGAAACGCTGACATCAAGCTGTGAGTGACAGGCCAAGGAGCTGCTAGGATACAGGGCAGAGACCTTTTCACAGCATTTAAGTGTTCTGAAAAAGAGTTACAGAGTGGTGGACTTAATCCTTTAATTTGACTTCATTTAGGTTTTTAACATTAAAATGCTTTTAATTTGAGTCATTTGGTTTTATTGAGTTTGTTGGTGTTGTGTCTGTAGGATCAGTTATGTAACTCAGTGGTTTTATTTTTTTAGGGTTCCAAGCAGCTGTGCTGCGGGAAACCTATTGTCTTTGTTCTGATTATAATTATTCTTCCTCCTCTTCTTCTTCTTGTCCACTGAAAGTGCATGGGAAGCAAAAAATGGTAATATGTGGAAACTTGAAATTTTATAGTCTGATCAGAAACTCTCCCCACTACTCGGAGACAAAAAATCAAGGCACTGCGTGCATAGGTGGCACTATAATTAACAGTTCACTGTTTTTGAAAATATCTTGAGAATGGCTGGGCCTACAATAAAAATTATTTCATCATTTTATTCACTGAAACCTTTCTCAACTTGTTGTCAATGGTGGAAAACTCTGAAAAGGAATTTTTCTGCACCATATTTTCAAAAATGTGCAAGTGAACTCAAAATGAAATCCTCCTAGGACATTCATCCAAATTGCTTGGAATTCAGCAGAGATCATCTGCAGACTTTGATAATGAAAAGTTGTTAAAATTATCCAGAAAATATCAATCTTTTTTGATTTTCTAGGCCAATCAACTTGTACAGTTTCTTTTTGGCATGTAGTTTTGAGTTTAACTTCAAATATACTGATTCAAATTTGAAAAAAACTTCATAGTCACCATCAGAACAGTATTCTTCAGCTAACCACCAAATTTCATGCAATTCTGTTAATCTTCAAAAATCATGTTTATGAAATGTGCCAGTCATTTTGTCTTGTCAGTGGAACTTTTTTTGAGTGTGTAACCCAAAGCAGTAGTGTGGTGTAGGGGTTAAGATACTCGTCTGTCAGGCAGGAGACCTGGATTCAAATCCTTCTGGTAACGTGTCATTCCTCTAAAGTGGCACATACCTCTTCTGTGCATTTGAAAGCAATATTTTGTCGTGTGTGCGTAAATACGCTCACACAAATGAATTGGTTCGAGCCCAAATGCTGGTGAAGTTTGATGTGTTTATTAACAAAGGGGAAATTAGGTACAAAGTGTCCACAACTGTCCAAATAATGAATGGTATGGTGAAGATGACTGGCTACTAGCTCTATAGGTAAGCCCCACACGCTCCAGAGCGGAACTGGCAGCGGAGAAAAGGGGCAGAAAATAATAGAAGAGAAGACTTGCATTATGTCGGAGTCACAAGGCTCTGGAAACACAACACTAGTAGTCCAGGAGAAAGCAAGCCAGATCATCCATGTAGACTGACTGATGCCAACGCCCCGAGTGTTTCCACTGCCGGCCAGAAATACCCCCAGATACTAACGAGTGGCAAGTGGAAACAGGTGCGTGGCAAACGGAGTGGATGAATCAGTATGTATGCGTGTGTGTGTGTGTGTATGTGTGGAACCCCAGGTGATGGCAATAGGCTGATAGGTGTCTGGCAGAGAGAGGTGAGCGGAGGGCTGTGGCTGCAGACTGACAGATGAACCAATAATCTGCCAGCTGAAAAAGATAATCAAAGGCTGAAGCCACAGGTCATGAAACGGGGCAGGAAACACCAGTCCCGTACATGACATATATCGTGCACTTTAGGGGTGTAACAGTACGCTAAAATCACGATTTGGTACGTACCTTGGTTTTAAGGTGACTGTTTGGTTCATATTCGGTGCAGTAAGGAAACAAAATGCAAAACATTAAATTGCTTATCTTTTGTATAAGCAGGAGCAGCTTTTTTTTTTTTCCCCACAATATTTTTTATTGAACCTTTTTTTTTTTTTTTTTTTTACAAACATGGCACAAACAATCAGACACTAACATAAAAGTAATTTAAAAATTAAAAATAACAAAAAAAATGTGTAATAAAAACAACAACCATTAACAAACACAAGTCAACAACAATGCTCCTCTGTTTAGTCTAGGTAATCTATTACATAAGAATACATAATATACATTCACCAGCTTGAAATTTGCAAGGTCCACACATATTCACCTTCTTCTTCAGACGTTATGTTTAAATTCTTTACATAATCAATGAAAGGTCTCCATATATTTTCAAACACATTTTCCTTTGATTTCAGTATATATGTTATTCTTTCTGTAGCGGAAGTCAATATAAGCACCCTACTTGGCTTGCCAAGGGGGTTGACCCTATTGGCGACACAGGTAGAGTGCGGGACTCTGAAGCCAGAGGTCGTGAGTTCGAACCTCCCGGTGGGATGCAGCTGGCCAGTGTGTGTGCGCTCAGTGACATTTGGGGGCTCGTCCGGGATGTACTGGCAGCGTATCAGTTCCCAAGCTGTAATGCAGTGTTGACATCGGGGACAATGTCAAAAATCAGAGGGGAATGTGTAGCGGAAGTCAATATAAGCAGTAGAGTGCGGGACTCTGAAGCCGGAGGTCGTAAGTTCGAACCTCCCGGTGGGATGCAGCTGGCCAGTTTGTTGTGCACTCGGTGACATTTCTAGTGGAAGGTTTGTTAACATCTGTCTTAACCACTGAGTCACATCTGGTCTATGAGTCTTTTTCCACAGTAGTGCAATACATTTTTTGGCATTAAGCAAACCGAGGTCTATGAATGCTCTTTCACTCTTATTAAAGTTATGTTTTTCTGGATACAGACCCAACAAAAACAGTTTAGGGTTCAATGTGATTTGTTTTGAAATTATTTTTTCAATTGTTACCCTCACCTCTTCCCAAAACATTCTGATTTTTCTACATTCCCATAAACAGTGAAATAGGGTTCCTTTACTTTCCATACATTTTGTGCATGTATCTGGTATGTTTTTGTTATATCTATTTAATTACACTGGTGTAACATACATCCGCATTAACCATTTAAAATGTATCAGTTTAAGACGTACATTTATTGATATGGTTTGAGCTTCTGCACAAGCCATTTCCCATTGTTCCTCTGAAATTTCAATTTGCAGGTCTTCTTTCCAGTCATTCAGTCTTTTCTGTGAGTTTTCACTTGAAAATAGTGTCAATGAGTTATAAAACTCTGAAATAATACCCTTTCTCTTACTATCCTTCATCAAAAAATTTTTCAAAGATGAAATAACTAGGTCGGGTGAGAGCATTATTTTGATTTGATCAAATAAAATTTCTAAGCTGAAGATATTTAAAAAAGTGTGTTCTATTAAGATTGAATTTAATCCTCAGTTCTTCAAAAGACATTATGTTATCTGAGTGTGACAAATATAAGTCATGAATCTTTTGAATCCCTTTTAAATTCCATATTTTAAATACAGTATCCGCTCTCCCTGGTGTAAAATATTGATTATCCCATATTGGGCTAAATTGTGACAGTGAGTGTGGTTCTTTTAGATATTTTATGGTTTCACACCATATTTTGATCATGTGCTTTACAATTGGATTTTTAACTTGTTTCTGTAATTTTTTAGCCGAGTCTGAGTATATGAATAAGGGAAGAGGTAAAGGTAAATTGTATGATTCCATTTCAGTCCAGTGAGGAAGATCATTTGATGAAAAATAATATGTCATAGACCTCAGTTGTGCTGACCAGTAATACAACATAAAGTTTGGACATTTCAGACCTCCACGATCAAATGGTAAATATAGTAAGGACAAACGTAATCTAGCCTTCCTATTGTTCCATATAAATTCCACTAACTTTTTTTTAATTCTTGAGAATAGATCTGAAGGTGGTGGTAAAGGGATGTTTTGAAATAAAGTATTTTGGGTAAGATATTACTTTTAAGTATATTAATTCTCCCGATCATCGACATTGGTAGTGACTTCCATCTCTGAAGTAACTCATTAATATCTGTCATTAAGGCTTCATAGTTGGCATTGGTGACTGATTCTAGCTTAGGCAAAATTTGGATTCCTAAATATTTAAACTGATTTACAACATTGAATTGGTTTACCTCAGGAGCTGGATGATTTCTCTGGGTCTCATTTAGCATTAATATTGAAGATTTTGTTTTGTTTATTTTATATCCTGATATATCCCCAAAGTTCTTTATTAAATTTAACAAGGTCGGAATTGATTTTTTTAAAATTTGACATAAACAAAATTATGTCATCGGCATACAGGGAGACTTTATGTTCTGTCGGTCCTACTTTAATTCCATATATTTGTGGATGTAAACGTACTGCCATCGCTGAAGGTTCAATTGCCATAGTAAACAATAACGGTGAAAGTGGACAGCCTTGTCGACATCCTCTATTGATTTTTATTGATTTTGAGATATTGCTGTTTGTTAGGATTTCTGCTGTAGCATTGTTGTATATTATCTGGACCCATTTTATGAAATTATTTCCAAGTCCAAACCTTTTTAGGACTTCAAAAAGATAGGGCCATTCGACCCTATCAAAGGCCTTTTTGGCGTCCAATGATAGGAGAGCTGTATCCGGTGCTTCTTTATTGGAATAAATAATATTAAATAGTCTTCTTACATTATGGAAGCCTTGCCTTCCAATTATAAAGCCATTCTGATCTCGGTTAATAATATTTGGTAATATTTCTTGTAGTCGTTTTGCTAAAATTTTACAGATTATTTTAAGATCAACATTTAATAGGCTTATTGGTCTCATGTTTTCACATTTATTAGGGGGTTTACCTGGTTTTGGCAACAGTATAATTAAGGCATTATTCATGTATGGTGGTAAATTACCATTTTGAAATGCTTCTAAAACCATTTCCAACAGTGGTTTTATTAATTTATTCTTAAATTTTTTATAGAGGTCAACTGGAAGACCATCTGGTCCTGCTCTTTTCCCTGATTTCATATTATCAATGGCTTGCCCAACTTCTTCTTGACTAATTTTAGACTAGTATCTCCCTGTTTTCATTTGGAATACATGGTATAGATAATCCACCCAAAAACCTATTTAGTTTTGTTAAGTCAGTTTCATTTTTTGTATCATATAGTTTTTCATAATAATCTCTAAAGGCACTATTAATTTCTAAAGGATCTATAACTACCTGTCCGTTACTTATAATGCTGGTAATTGGTGTTTTAGATTCTAATTGTTTAATCTGCCATGCCAATAATTTTCCTGATTTTTCACCTTGTTCATAAAAAGTTTGCTTCAATCTTAGATGACTCGAGGCAGCTCTATTCGCTAATTTTTTTGTCATATTCAGCTCTCAGAATCAGTAATTCGTTCTCTAACTGTGGGTTACTTCCTGCATACACCTTTTCTTGAAGAATTTTTATTTTGCGTTCCAATTGGACTCTCTCGTCTCGGGTCTTCTTAGATTTTGAACCTGTATAACTAATAATATGCCCCATAATAAAAGCTTTGAAAGCCTCCCACTTTATACATGCCGTTGTTTGTGTAGTGTTGATATCAAAGCACTCATCTATCTGTTTTTCTATGTACTTAACAAATTCCTCATCCTGAAGCCATTTATGTTGAAAATGCCACCTAACTGGGTCCTTTGTCAATTTCTTATCTACATATACTAGACAGCAGGGTGCATGATCAGAGATCACAATGTTATCATAGAAACAGTTTTGAATCTTTGACCTTAATTCTGTAGAGATCAAAAAGTAGTCAATATGTGAGAATGTCTTATAGGTATTAGAATAACAAGAATAGGCTTTGACTTGTGGTTTAATTTCTCTCCATATATCTAGCAATCTCAATTCTTTCATAAAATGATTAATGGTCATCCTACATCCATTGTGTGTACAGTCCAGTCCTGTTGATCTATCTATACTGGGATTCAATGTACAATTAAAATCCCCTGCTATTATATGTTGCCCTGTAAGTGATGATAAAGTGAGGAATAAATTAACAAAGAAGTTTTGATCATCAATATTGGAGCCGTATAAGTTCACCAGATTTATATTTTCTAATAGCAAAGATCCTTGGATGATTAGATATCTTCCAAATTTGTCTCTAATTACATTTTTCATTTGAAATGGGACTGTTTTACGTATGAGAATCAAAACTCCCCTAGCTCGGGATGAAAATGATGAGGTGAACACGTTACCTTGCCATCTTCTCCTAATTCTTTTTACATCCTCCTCTAATAGATGAGTTTCTTGTAAAAATACAATTTTTGAATCTGTCTTTTATTTTATTCATAACTTGTTTAAGTTTTTTAAGATTTTGTAGACCTCTGCAATTTCATGAAGTTAAATTAAGAGTAACGGTTTGATCTATGATCAATAAGGAGTTTGAGATTACCTTACAATATGAACATACTCTTACAGAGAAGCAAAAACATGGATGATTGAACATTCATCCTACAAACTAAACAAAAACAAATTCCCTTTCCCCACATTCGTGGTAATCCCCCCAAAATCAAAATATTCCGTCTCCCGTTATAGCTAGTGACTGTTCCACACCTGCGAGGATCAGTCAAACCACTCTCTCTTTCTCCTTTCAATCACCCTGACTCTACTACTATTCTTATAACATTAACTCTCTTCTGTAGTTTTTTTCAACATAACTTCAAAGTTTTATAGCAACTTTGTACATCATAGCTTTTTTTTTTTTCTTTTTTTAAAAAAAAATACAGTCTGTATTTTGTAGACATATGTTCAGGCAGTGGCTTGACTCTGCTTGGAGCTTTGCTCGGAGCCGGTCTAGAATGGAGTAGTGAGGCGCCTCTTTCCCTCCACTAGCCTTGGGTGCGCACCTTGGGCAAGTGCTAGTACATCCGCAGCCTCCCTTGCCAGGGTCACGGCACGGCAGTTATGTCATCAACTCGATGGCATCTCTGGCACTACATCATTGGCGCTTCTGAATGTCAACTCGGCTTCAGTTGCGGCAGGCGTGTCTGACTGTCTACTCGGCTTCAGTTATGGCAAAATGCAACGAGCTTCTGTGCGACCATCTCAGCTTTGCTGTGTTGTCGACCAACAGCGCCTCGCCAAGGGACACTGTCTATGCGCCAGGCAGTGTCATCATCACCATAGGTGCAGCCCCACAGTTTTCAATGGAAGTACAGTTAAGGAGAGAAGATATGGCTACCGCATACGGGGGAACAGAGAGAGAGAGAGAGAGAGAGATTTTTTTTTTTGATTTTTAAAGGATCTTTAATAAACACACTTGTCCATCAGTCAATACAATTTCTATATCATGCTATGTTACACAGAAAATTAATCCCCCAAAAAAAAGCTGTCCATCATGAACTGAACAGAGGACATTCTCCAGGGACCAGAGGGTCCTGAAACCTTCCACATCCCCATTCCCCATAAAAAACTGAAAGTCCAGCCTGATTCTGGCTTTAAGTAGCCTCACAAATAAAATTTTGACATCAACATCATTCTCAACATTTTCAAGTTTTCTTCTCCGGCTTACATAGATAGCCAACTTTGCCTGCCCTAAAACAAAGTTCAGTAGTTGACACTTCTGCTTAAAACGACGATTGTACATAAAACCACAAATGAAAACCTGCTTAGAGAAAACTTCCTTAAAAATATGAAAAAGTTTTGTGAGAAGTTCAAAGAGGCCACTCAGGCGCTGACATTCAATAAAACAATGAAAAACTGTCTCCCTAGAGGAACAAAAAACACACTGATCACTGACACTGCTGTTAATCACAGAAACAAAAGCATTGACAGCTATAATACCATGCAGGACCCTCCACTGTAAGTCTCCATGCCTCTTAGGGAGAGGGGCTTTGTAAAGAGCCCTCCAGGCAGGCCGATGCCCTTTTCCTAGTTTAAAATAGGCTCTCCAAGGAGTGTCCACACAGGTGTTCAATCGGTCCTTGTTGAGTGCCATCACCACCAGTCTGTAGAGTGCCTTACCACTGGCTCCTCCAAAGTCCACACCAGTGGGAGCACAGAATGCCAGTAAGGAGCAAGGAGCGACGTCAAAGTCCATATAGAGCGTGAGAGAGGGAAAGGGGTCAGTGCTTTCTGGCTGCAGCGTGCCATTGCAAAAGTCCAAGAGTAGGGAGTGCTCAAGTCCATGAAGCTCCTGTTTCCAGTGTGCAAGAAGACCATCGATGAAACGATTCGACCTGACACCAAGATGAGCTGCTAAAGCTGAGGCGTTGTTGAGGCCAGGACCAGCCAGTTCCACCACTTGCTTCAGAGTGAGAATGTTCCTGGAACACAGCCTATCAAGGAAGGTCCTTCCAACTCCCGGCAGGACACCAAGGCGACCACCAAAAACCAGCGGCTCCTTCAACAACCAGTAGAGGGAATCGCATGGCCCTCTTTGTTTTTTAAAAAGAGTCCACACTGAAAAGAGACTGCGGTAAAAACTGGGTAAAGACAGTGCATTAGAGTTCTTAAAATCCATTAAAAACACAGGGAGGTCTAGCCCAAGCCCAAGGACTCTCTGTAAAATAACACAGGCCAAAGGCCTCCATACCAGGTCCTGGGGGCCCGTCAGCAGTCTCTGTATGAAAGTCAGTCTAAAAGCAGCACCTCTACTAGCTAAATGAATCACTCCTTGCCCCCCCTCCTCTTTGGGAAGAAATAACAGGGCTTGAGGAACCCAGTGGAGTCCACCCCCCCAAAAAAAGTCCACCAAAACAGACTGAATTTTGGACAACAAACCAGCAGGGGGGTCCATGCACATGAGGCGGTGCCACAGGGATGAGGAAACAAGATTATTTAAAATGAGCACTCTTCCTCTAAAAGATATTCTTGGCATTAGCCACTTCCACTTGTTTAGTCTCCCGTTAATTTTCTCTATGACCCCATCCCAATTTTTTTGCTCAAACTGCTGATTTCCAATAAAGACACCAAGATACTTAAAACCTCCTTTTTTCCAAATCAACCCACCCGGCAGCGTAAGCTGATTTTCTAGTTTCTCCCCCACCATCAGAGCCTCGCTTTTTCCCCAGTTTATCTTTGCAGAGGAAAGTTGGCCAAAAAGATTGACACTCCTAACCAGAACGTCAATGTCACTCTGCTTGTTTAGCAGAATGACTACATCATCTGCATAGGCCGACAGCTTGAACGTGGTGTCACAGCCAGGAAAAGTAACTCCTGATAGATCCCTTCTCAGGCAGTGAAGCAAAGGCTCTATGGCGAGGGAGTACAGCATCCCTGAGAGAGGGCAGCCCTGCCGAACCCCCCTCTGGACTTTTAAAGGGGCAGACAGGCCCCCATTTATCTTCAGCACACTCTCAATGTCACTGTACAAGACCCGTATCCTGGCTATGAAGCCTGGGCTGAACCCAAAAGCTGTTAAAACTGTCCATAAATATTGGTGTTCAACCCGATCAAACGCCTTTTCCTGGTCAATTGAAATCAAACCAGTTTCTACCGCCAATGAACCAGAGACCTCCAAAATATCCCGAATTAAAGTGACGTTGTCACTAATCAGCCTGCCAGGCACACAGTAAGTCTGGTCTACATGAATGAGCTCGCTCATCACCTTTCTCAGTCTTCGGGCCAGAGCTTTTGAGAGAATCTTGTAGTCTGTGCAGAGCAGAGAGACTGGCCTCCAGTTCTTTAGGCTCTGGAGGTCCCCCTTTTTCGGCAACAGTGTGATGATGGCCCTCCTGCAGGTCGTGGGTAGGGTCCCCCTTTCCAAGCTATCTTGGAGAACCTCCAGCAGGTCTGGACCAAGCAGGGGCCAGAATTCCTTAAAAAAGTCCACAGAGAGACCATCTATGCCTGGTGATTTTCCATTCTGGAGGCTCATTAGCGCCGTATGCAGCTCAGACAGAGACAGTGGAGCATCCAAGCCGGCAACAAGGTCCTCTGAGAGCACTGGAAGACCATCAAGGAAAACTTGGCCCAGTGCCGTGTCCTCCCTCCACTCTGCTCTAAACAATTCACTGTAAAAGCTAGCAGCGTGTTTCCTGATCTCTGCTGCTGTGGAGATTGTTCTCCCGTCATCGCCCAACAAGGAGTGAATGAGCTTTCTCTGTCCATTTTTCCCCTCCAGTCCAAAAAAGTACTGGGAGGGCGAGTCCATCAGAGCTACATCCATGTAGCGTGAGCGGACCAGAGCACCCTGTGCGGTGACCCCTAGCAAGCTAGCCAAGGCTGACCTTTTTGACTTGAGAGCCTCTAAGTGCTCCTGTTTTCCTGTAGAACTGAGCAACTCCTCTAGTTCTACCACCTCAGTCTCCAGAACTTTCAAGGATTGGGTCAAGCTACGAGTGACATTTTGAGTGTACTGTTGGCAGAGTTGTTTTATCTGGGCCTTACCAAAATCCCACCACAATTGGAGAGAACTAAAAGAGGGTTTTTGTTCCCTGTGTGACTTCCATACATCATGAAAAACTCCCTTAAAAAACACATCATTTAAAAGTGTATTATTAAAATGCCAAAAAGCACTCTTACACTTTACATTTTCAATGAAAACAGAACAAATCAGCAGGCAGTGATCAGTGAAACCAACAGGACAGATACAACTATTTTTAAAAACACTCATTTGGTGTTTAAAACCATAGAAACGGTCTAACCTAGCCATAGATAAGAGGTTATCTTTAGCATGGCTCCAGGTGTACTGCCTCTGGTCCCCATGATGTGATCTCCACACATCGGCCATTTCATGCGCCTTCACTAGTTCCCTCAGCCTATTGGCAGAAGCAGGGTGAGGTTCCTGATGGTTCCTGTCCAGTCTGTGGTTTAATGTACAGTTAAAATCACCCCCCAGAAATAAAAAACTATTTGGATTACAGGATCTAACCGTATCTGATAGCATATTAAAGACCCTGATCCTTTCTGCTCTCTGGGTTGGCACATACACGTTTATAAGAACCAAGTTTACATTTTCAAGCTGTACCTTTAGCAAGAGTACATGTCCTTTCACCACCTCTTCTACCTCATAAGAGACAGGCACACAACCCCGAGAGAAAAGTACAGCCACCCCTCCACTATTATTGGATTTGTGGCTAAAAAAAATGCAGCCATCCCACTCTTTTCTCCACTGGCACTCAATGTCTACAGTGCTGTGAGTCTCCTGGACCATCAGCACGTCAAGTGCCTTTAAATTAAAAAGCTTGTATAAAGAGGCCCTTTTTACATCATCCCTGGCCCCGTTTATATTTAGAGTGCCAATTCTAAGGTGGGGCATTAAAAAGGATAAAAATAAGGTACAGTAAAAAAACACACACATAGCATAAAAGGGAAGAAACAAACTAAGAGTCAACATGACTGTTAGTAATTTGTGATTTCAGTTTGACAACCAGTTTCTTTAAACGAAAAATTTCCTGATCAGTAAAAGTCTCATTCCCATCATTCGGTTTCATCAGCTTGCGAGCTGATGCCACAAATAACTCCAGATCTGGAAAGTAATTTTCCACTTTCACAGCTCTGCTCCCCTTAGTCACCTGGAGAAATTGTCTAATTTTAGCAAAACAATAGGAGCTTTGCTCCTCCTGCGTCTGCGTCTGCATCAGTTCAGACTCATCTCCACTTTCGTCAGAAGCGCTCTCATTCAGTAAATCTAAATTCCCAACCCTACTAGATTTAGCAGAGCTCTGCAAGTTTTCCGCACTTTTCCTTTTTTGTGCAGCTTTAAAAGGATCCTCTTCAACAAAACTACATTCCTGCATTTCTTCATGAAACGCAACGTTTGTCATGCAGTGTTTGCTCTGTGTGTCCGCTACAGCCTCAAACCGCTCCTCCCCCGCCTGCAAAGTCTGTTCATTCACGTTCCTTCGTTTAACTGCACTTTTACTTACACCCTCCACCTGTCTACCCCGGGCGACAGGCTCGTCACAATGATCAGAGCTGCCGCCAGACAGAAATTCCCCACCATCACTGTTTGGGGGGACAACTACCGCGCCCGCCGCGGCCACCCCAGCAGAGGCGGCCGCGGCCGCCCCAGCACAAGCGGACGCGGACGCGGACGCCCCCGCAGAAGTAGAAGCGGACGCGGCCGCGGACGCGGATGCGGCCGCAGTCGCGGCCACGACCGCCCCAGCAGAAGCGGGCGCCGCAGCGGCATCCGCCGCACCACATGTAGCGCTACCCTCCGGACCACCAGAAACAGCGGCGTCACCTTTCTTACCGCCAGTGCTCTTTGTGTTCGCCTTTTCAGGACATGACCTAATAAGATGGCCTTCTCCGCCACACGCAAAACACTTCATGGTTTCAGATGTTGCAAACACCAAGTAGCTAAAGCCATCAATCCTGAAATTAAAAGACGCGTTCAGTTCAGCAGAGCTGTCTTTCAACACCATGAAACACTGCCTCCTATGACATACAACATGCTTCAGCAGGGGTGATTTACTACCCAGAGAGACCATTCTGATAGGGGACACAACCTGGCCAAAACGGGACAACTCTCTAATCAGCTGATCATTTTTAACGAAAGGAGGAGCGTTTGAGATGGTGATCCTCCTAGACGGATTCGCCAGCGGTAAAACGGGAGTAAAAGTGTCACCTATGACCACTCCCTGTGCCACCACCTGATCAGCTTTCTCAGTCGAATCCAGAAAGATCACAATTGCGCTGTTCATCCTCGATGCTGATTTTATGCTGCCATGCCCAACCACCTGTCCTACAGCGAGGCTGGCCTCCTCCACAGAACAGGGAACTGTCGGGAGGATTCTCACACCATGACGCCGGGTTAAGCGCTCAAACTCCACACCACCATCAATCACCGGCATGATGCCGGCCGGGAAAAACCGGCAGCAGAAGCTACCGTTCCCCAACACACTCACT
Source organism: Pholidichthys leucotaenia (assembly GCA_020510985.1). Taxonomy (NCBI): domain Eukaryota; kingdom Metazoa; phylum Chordata; class Actinopteri; order Cichliformes; family Pholidichthyidae; genus Pholidichthys; species Pholidichthys leucotaenia. The sequence goes on along the minus strand of CM035836.1, from coordinate 201,648,834 downwards.
CCAACACTCACACCCCAGCACACACACACTCAACCCACTATATTAAACACACACACCTCAAACACACAAGATAGAGAAAAAGTTAGAAAATACAAAGTTTAAAGTACTCACTCGACACCACTCCACACCCCCGCTCCCACAAACGCCCACGCATGCGCACGAGAGAGAGAGAGAGAGAGAGAGAGACTTTTAAAATAAGCCTTTATTGCACACTTCAAAAAAAACGTAAGCACACCAGCATCATTCCACCAAGTGTGTCACATTGGAAAAAGTGCAAACTGAAGTGTTCCCCCCCCCCCACACACACACAACACAGAGCATTCCTTGCAGTCCACCTATTCCACATTGGCAGTGGCAGTAGTGCGAGTCCTCCCCGTAGTCCGTGCAAAGATGAGCCAGAGGCCCCCGCCAGTTCCGTTGCACATCCCAGAGACAGTTTCCCCATCTCTGAAGGATTGGAGTCCTTAGACCATGTGGGTTTTTCAAGCAAGTCAACTGTGCAGCGTCCAGAGTGTAGAAAGAAAACGGTGGGGCGTCCATACCCTGCAGGTAAAGATCCAGTTCCGTGACAGTCAATTAAATGTCATATACAAGTCTGATCAAACAATATCCCAAAAATGTGTAAAACAGGCAGAGGAACGACCGCCATTTATTCCTCCTGTCGGGCGCGCTTGAACCCCTGTTTCCCCTGCTGCTTTACACAGGGCTGTCAGGTGTTTCTTGAGGCGAAAACATTTCCTTTCATCCAGGAGGTCAAGGCCAACCTGCCTTCTTAGCACATCAACAGACTTAATGAATTTATCAGTGTCACTGAAGTAGTCGGTGACCTTAATGGCTTTGTTATAGGTTTCATCCAGAAAAGCATTTATTTCTTCCAGTGAATACAAACTCGTGTTTGTACTGCATTTCGCCTCAATAGACTCAGTATTAGACACAGTGTCGTTATCAGATTCCATTTCCTCGTCAGCACAACTCAGCTGACTGTTTGGTTCTCCTGGGCCAGGGGATTCATCATGGGCCACATTTTCCTGGACGCCACCCTCAGCAGCTGACTGTCGCTGTTCCATCCCTTGCTGTGTAACGGTAGCAGCCTCCGGAAGCACAGCCGCTGATGTCACACCAAGATTCTGACGCACCATCAGGTCGGTGCTCCGTCCCCTCCTCCGAAGCGGTAGCAGCTGCCAGAGGCACAGCTGCTGACGTCACACAGCGAGATGATTGTGACGCACCATCAGTGACCTTTTTGGCGCCATCGCCATCAACGCTCCCGGCCGTAAGCTGGGCCGCGGGCGCCACAGCCGGGCCGTCCACAGACACAGCAGCAGGCTCCGGAGCAGGGGCGGCGGAAGGCCCCGCAACATCGCCTGCATTAGCGGCGGGAGCGGAGGCCGCGCCGCCGTCCACAGCTGCGGCGGGAGCGGAGGGCTCGCCGCCGGCACCATCCGCGGCCCCATCAGGGCCCTCCGCCCCCTGCCTGTGCGGACAAGCGAACCATTTATGGCCCACGTCTCCACATTCAAAACACTTAATCTGTCCCGAGCTTGCATACACCATATAGGATCCGTCCCCGTGTGTGACCCTGAAGGACACTTCCAGAGTTTGAGTGGGCGAGTCAAGAAACATGAACACCTGTCGCCTGAGCGATTTCACATGTTTTAACTTGGTGGCCTTGCATCCCAAAGTCAGAGTTGTAAACGGGCCCGCAAACTTCCCAAATCAGAGAGTTTTAAAAAAAATGCCTTTATTGCAGAGAAAGAGAGAGTGTTTTAAAAAATGCCTTTATTGTACAATTCAAAAATGTAAGATCACCAATACCATCATTCCACCAAGTGTCTCACATTTCAAAAGTGCAAACATAACTTATCCCCCTCTCCCACAGAACACAACATATTCCCTACAGTCCATCTATTGGTGAATACCTCCAAATTGTCCACCATTTTATAGTAAGAGTACTCCACCTGGAGTCTGACTTTTAACAAGGCCTTGAAAACAAACACAGGATCCACATTGCCAGTGTTAGTAGTACGATTTTTTCTTGTCAGCCAGATGGCAAGTTTAGCAGTACCAGATAGGAAGTTCATCAAAGTGTGCACAGACTTATTTAGAGAGAGAGAGAGAGAGAGGGGTTGAGGTTTAAAAAATCCCTTTATTGTACACTTCAAAAATGTAAGATCACCATGAGAGAGAGATTGATTGATTGATTGATTGATTGATTGATTACTGGGAGGGACAGCAGATGTGGCCTCGGTCCCAGCAGCAGCAAATCACAGGGTATGACTTCAGCCATGAACAGCAAATTGGCTGCTGGTACTGGGATCGTGGTCGCCATGGTTGTGGCCTTTTCAGTGTTCCTACAAGGAATAAGAAAGTTACATAGTGCTATTTGAAAAACTCATGTGTAGCAGTCCTTGGATGTTAAATGCTGATGCTAAGCAATACAAGACCTTGAAGTCCATATCTGTTTGGAACCTGATGATGGCTGCATACGGCTATATTTTATTTTTATTTTATCAAGAATACAGTTTTCCCCTTGGATGACCATAAACAAGCTTGGAGAATCTTAGATCTAAAGTGTCTACTAGAGTATCTGAGAAAAATAGAATATCATGATTCAGTAGTTTAATTCAGAGCTAAGTCTTAACCATCAAAAAGTGTGAATATTCCATATATGAAGGTATAACTTTTTTAAGATTACTTTGTCCATAATAATCTGATTTTTGTGTGTGGGGGAGGGGTACACTGCTACTACTGACAATAGCAGCAACATGTTATGCAAATAAACCAACTTTTATCAACTAAAAAGGGTGTAAAAACAGTTTTTTTTTTGTTAGTTTTTTTCTTTTTTTTTTGCCCTCAGCTTGCCATGCTTCATGTAGTTTGGCACTCATGGAAAACTATTTTGGGAACCCAGACTCCCACTATCTGTTGTAACATGAAATTAAGTTTACTCCAAGTTATCATTATAAAGAGAATATTAAATTGTTTGTGTGTATTAGGGATGCAGCAATTACATTAGCTCATGGATCAGTACTTATTTTGGCTTTTGGTGATGTCTTCTTTTTTTTTAACAGTGGATTGGGGGGATTCTTTTTCTTTTAGTTGCAATTTCAATTTAAACAAAAATGTAAATTTTGTAAACGGTACTGTACAAATGTAGATTTTTTTGTTGTTTTTGTAACTAAATATTTGAGTTAACCATTTAACCTGTTGCACTCCTGTGTACCGCGGACGGGCACGTCTCTGCGTCCTAGAGCGCACGAGGGCGCTCTAGGACGCAGAGACGCAGAGACATTTCCGTTCTTCCACTACAGACACAGCCGCGAACAGATCAGATATGATTGACCTCTCATTCGACTAATAAGAGCCTTGAATTGGGTTTCTGAAACCTTGAAGAACCAATGACTGAAAACCTAGCAAGAAGGACCCGCCTACCAACGCTGCGAATGCAGCGAGCCAATTGAAGCACAGAAGTTCGAAAGCTGTTTTGTGTAAGGCTGGGTGAAGAGAGACTGACTGCTGCAGATGAAAAAAGGACCCGCAGGAAGAACCGTCACAGACCCAGCAGCACGGAGACCACCCACAAGTGCGACCTGTGTAACAGGGACTGCCATTCGCGCATGGGCCTGTTCAGCCACAGGCGGTGCTTTTTTTTTTTTTTTTTTATTCCAGCAGAATAGACGTTTAGGATTCTCTTCCATGGTCATCATAGACAGACGGAGACCGACGACGAAGGTCGTAAATCATTCGCCAAAACCACAATCATGGAAGCGCAAAACCGCAATAATGGAATTATGTTTTACCGGGTCGCGAGACCAGAACCACGAGTCCGTAACAAGGGACCAGCGTCGCGTTCATCTGACAATGAGGAAGAGAAGTTTGCCAGGACACTGCTGCTGTGAAGAGGTAAGTGTTATAAGCTAAATTATTCTTTATCCCTGAAAATTGTAATCAAAAATCACTTTTGACCGATCGGTAAATTACAACTGCACGAAGTCGGCAGGCGCGAAGTCGGCGGCGCACGAAGTCCGAAGTCCTTGCGCCGTGGTACACGGTTCGGGCGCCGTGTCCGGACTGGGAACGCCCCCCCCCCGCTACTCTTCTGTAGCGAGGGGGGGGGGAAGCCGCGGTGACTGCGCCATGTCGCCACATCGCCACGACTATTCCGTCATGTAGTGATGGCCGATGTCCGTCCTCTGTAGCGAGGGGGGGGGGACAACCCCCCCCACACACACACAGCCCTGAGTGTCACCTTTCATTAGAGCCCAAGATGAAGCTTCTATATTGAATCATTCAAAAGTTACAGACGTTTTTCCAAACTGTGCCATTTGGCACAATTTGGCACAGTTCAAAAATGCCTGGGAACTACCTGAGGAAAAAGCTGTGTAATATATTCATTTTTTGTGGTATTGTTACAAAATTTTGACCTCAGCTGGATAACACTTGGTTCTACATTTCTGTTGCATTTTCCAGCCCGGATCTGAAGCTGTGTGTTATTTGCAAGCATTTGTATCCAAAAAAACACCCAGGCCAAATTTATTTTCTTGAAGTTCAGTATGTTTAGATGACTGTAACTCAGTGGCCGGAGCACTTAGAGAGATTATGACTGTTTTGCCAAAAAATTCAAAGTGTTTTCTTTTAAATGAGACCAACCCCATGAAGATGCTGCAAAGGGTTGAAGAACAGCTTTCGATTTACTTGGGCACATTATTTTTTGGCGTTTTTAGGGAAATTGACTGGAGTGCAAGGGGTTAAATCCTACTGCATATCCGGCGATGCAAAGTGGCACACCTCAGTCAAATTACTGTAGAATGGTTGAGGAGTGACGTCGTTCCAACGGATTCTGAAAGCTGAGAAGTGGAGCTTTCTATTGATATAAGGTACATTATGATAATCACAGGATTGCCTGCATGAGTGTAGGAGGAAGTAAGCACAGTGGGAGAGCTCTTAAAGTATTTTTGTGGTGTTTTAGCGGTGTTTTCTGTGTAAATAATAGTTAAATATTGTAAATAGTAGTAATAGTATTGTTTGTGAGAGTTTTGGAGTATGGTAAACAAATGTTTAAGATGATGTGAAATGGGTTTGGTTTCATTTTGTTCATTTTTTCAAATTATTTTTTGTTATCATGTACTGTTTCAAGCATTTATAACATATAATAATAATAATAATAATGAGAAGTACTTTCTGGATTTTGAAAGTTTCATTTCGCTTGGAAAAAAAGCACAAAGTAATTTACACAAGGACATTTTCTGGCACATTTGAAAACAAAAAAAAAGATGAGAAAAAAAAAGGCCAACTATCATAATTACGGGAGGCTGAAAAGTTCATAGTGGTCATATTTGACCAAATGGGGTTTATTTTTCATCCACAGAGATCCAAGCGCTGCAACGCCAATGGAAGAAGTGTGTGGAACGAAGGTGAGACTCTGTTGAAAAATAAACGCCATTTGGTCTAATTTGACCACTATGAACCTTTCAGCCCGCTCTCGTATAGTACTAAAATGATTGTTCAAAATAAACATTTTAAAATTACCCGTTTGTTGTTGAGGAAAATGCAAAACTAAGTGATTAGACTGATGAAACATCAATTCAAAGTAAAACATGAAAATTCGTATAAATAATCAAAATCATAAATCACAATACAGTGATCCCTCACTTATCGCGGTTAATGGGTTCCAGAACCGACCGCGAAAAGTGAAAAACCGCGAAGTAGCGTCACCCCCCTTTGTGGAATTCCAGGCTGATCTCGTTAGTTTTTTGATACATAAAATAATGTATAAATAATATAAATAATACGTACGTTCATTCTCTCACTCTCTCTCTCTCGGCGAGAGAATGAAAAGAATCTCGCGAGAGTGCATCTCTCGCGAGATTCCCGAGCCGAGTCAACACGAGAACAAAATCTAGAGTCGGGAGCGATCTCTTAGGGGGGAGATGCTGGCCAGCGAATCAGAGAGGTGAATTTTGAGTTGTGCGGGCTCTCCGTGTTGATACGTGATGTTCTAATGTATTTTTTCTCAATTTTGAATTTTTGATGAATATTTTTGAAAAATCCGCGATGCACTGAGGGTGCGAAAGGTGAAGCGCGAAGTAGCGAGGGATCACTGTATTTGAGGCCAATTGAACATTTGTCTCAAATCGTGCAGCCCTAGCTTTTTGTTGGTGGTGTTGTGTGACAAGCCAAGATGGCGCTGCTATGAGTATTTAACCTTTCACTTTGTAGGAAGTCCAAAACTCGTTTAGAAGTAGGCCTGGACAATATGGACCAAAAATTATATCTGGATATTTTTTTAACCTGATTTCCCATCCACTCCTGTAAAATAACAAAATGGCAGCTTTAGGTCAAAGCCATATGTGCCAAATGTCAAGTTGGCACTTTTATTAATGGACTTCTGCACAGTTCTAAGTAATTAAAAATCAGCAAAAAATAAATATCAATCAGCATGCATTAGATAGAAATCCTCATTGAATAGAATAAAATGTTTCTTTCCTGTCTGTCCGTCTCTGTTTTTGGATGCTTGGTTTTCCTGGTTCCCATTCATCATCTTAAGTTGTCTTGTCTAGTGCAGGGGTCTGCAACCTTTACCAACCGAAGAGCCATTTTGCCCATCTCTGACTAAAATAGAAGTGGCTGAGGGCTGCAGCAGAAATTTGACCTTTAAAATAAAGATTATGCTGCTTATCAAGTTGTTTATATACATAACTCTGAATATTATATGGCATTAATGAATTCATACTACAACAGTGGAAAAACTGTCAAGCTTTATATATAGCTTCATTCATGAAATGAAAGTATTAGAAATATATTACAAATTGTTTTGTGCTGAAAAAGGCTGTATCTGAATATCTGGCCAGAATTTTTTGTATAGTTTTCAGTTATCAGCACATTCACAAATTGTTTAAATCTGAAAGGTATCATCCATCTCCTACATTCAACAGTGATCACACAGCTTCAGTTGTTGATATTTTTTTATTTTTTTTTTGGTAACTTTGATTTTTATTCATTTTTCATCATACATATTACATTCAGATCACAGTCTATATTTTAAAAAAAGGAGCTAGAGGAAGAAGGAAAAAAAAGGGGGGGGCAAATGTTGGAGCATCAAGTTTTTAGTTTCCATCTCTTAATTCTTCTGGTTTTTCCAGTGTATTTGGTTATTCTTTCAATTTCTGTCTTGTTGTTGCACTTTGTAGTGTGTCTGTTTCTGCCATTTTTTTTCATATTGTCCTTCTTGCATTCTTTGCCGATATGTTAGTTTTTCCATCAAACGTATATCCTCAACAATGTCAGTCCATTGCTCTTGGTCAGGAAGAACTTCTGATCGCCATTTTCTTGTGATTGTTTTTTTTACATGCAATCAGCAAGATTTTAACTAGATATCTGTCCTCAGCCTGTATTACATTCTCTTTTAAGATCACATAAATACATCAAGTTACAGTTCATTGGTATATTATATCCTAATATCCTCTGTATTGTTACATGCATAGATTTCCAGAATGATGAGATTTTGCAGCATTTCCAAAACATATGTGAGTGGTCTGCATTTTGAGCCCCACAGCCCCTCCAGCATATAGATTGGGTATTTGTATATTTTCTTTGAATCTGTGGTGTAATGAAATAGCGAATCAGGTTTTTCCATCCAAATTCCCTCCATGTCCTTGAACTTGTTGATATGTGTTGTTTTCCATATTTCTTGCCAGTTTTCTTCTGTTATGTTTAAATTTAGCTCTTTCTCCCATTTCTCCTTTATATAGTTGCTTGAATGTTTGTTTGCCGTAAGTTTCTGATATAGCTTTGAAATAATTCTTATTTTATTTCCTGCATATGAGCTTAAAATGAATTGAATAATCTCGCTTACATCTGTGTGGCGGTTATGCCTAATCTTCCTCATATAATATTCTGTCATCTGCAGATATCTGAAGAATTCCGATTTTTCTAGTTTAAATTGTCTTCTCATGTTTACAAAACTCCCGAAATCTTTTTTTCTGATATTGCCCCATGCTGTGATTCCCTTGTTCACCAGATTTTTGTATCCCCTATCTTGTTTTGTCGGTTCAAACTGACTGTCAAATGCTACCCATTTCAATAGTTTTATGTCCTCCTTTAGTCTACTTTTGTACTATTTTATACCACAGTTCCAAAGTAAATTTAGTGATTGGGTCTATTTGTTGGATTTGCTTATATGCATCCTTATCTCCTATTATGCTTTGTACTGGGAGTCCCTCAATTTCCTTTTCCATTTCTTTCCATTTTGCCTCATATCCTCCGTCGCACCAACATATGATATACAGTGGGGCAAAAAAGTATTTAGTCAGCCAACAATTGTGCAAGTTCTCCCACTTAAAAGATGAGAGAGGTCTCCAATTTTCATCATAGGTATACCTCAACTATGAGAGACAAAATGAGAAAAAAAAAAATCCAGAAAATCACATTGAAGGATTTTTAATAAATTAATTGGTAAATTCCTCAGTAAAATAAGTATTTGGTCACCTACAAACAAGCAAGATTTCTGGCTCTCACAGACCTGTAACTTCTTCTTTAAGAGGCTCCTCTGTCCTCCACTCGTTACCTGTATTAATGGCACCTGTTTGAACTCGTTATCAGTATAAAAGACACCTGTCCACAACCTCAAACAGTCAGACTCCAAACTCCACTATGGCCAAGACCAAAGAGCTGTCAAAGGACACCAGAAACAAAATTGTAGACCTGCACCAGGCTTGGTAGACTGAATCTGCAATAGGTAAGCAGCTTGGTATGAAGAAATCAACTGTGGGAGCAATTAATAGAAAATGGAAGACATACAAGACCACTGATAATCTCTCTCGATCTGGGGCTCCACGCAAGATTTCACCCCGTGGGGTCAAAATTATCACGAGAACGTTGAGGAAAAATCCCAGAACCACATGGGGGGACCTAGTGAATGACCTGCAGAGAGCTGGGACCAAAGTAACAAAGGCTACATCAGAAACACACTACGCCGCCAGGGACTCAAATCCTGCAGTGCCAGACGTGTCCCCCTGCTTAAGCCAGTACATGTCCAGGCCCGTCTGAAGTTTGCTAGAGAGCATTTGGATGATCCAGAAGAGGATTGGGAGAATGCCATATGGTCAGATGAAACCAAAATAGAACTTTTTGGTAAAAACTCAACTTGTTGTGTTTGGAGGAGAAAGAACACCATACCTACTGTGAAGCATGGGGGTGAAAACATCATACTTTGGGGCTGTTTATCTGCAAAGGGACCAGGACGACTGATCCGTGTAAAGGAAAGGATGAATGGGGCCATGTATCGTGAGATTTTGAGTGAAAACCTCCTTCCACCAGCAAGGGCATTGAAGATGAAACGTGGCTGGGTCTTTCAGCATGACAATGATCCCAAACACACCACCCGGGCAACGAAGGAGTGGCTTCGTAAGAAGCATTTCAAGGTCCTGGAGTGGCCTAGCCAGTCTCCAGATCTCAACCCCATAGAACATCTTTGGAGGGAGTTGAAAGTCTGTGCTGCCCAGCGACAGCCCCAAAACATCACTGCTCTAGAGGAGATCTGCATGGAGGAATGGGCCAAAATACCAGCAACAGTGTGTGAAAACCTTGTGAAAACTTACAGAAAACGTTTGACCTCTGTCATTGCCAACAAAGGGAATATAACAAAGTATTGAGATGAACTTTTGTTATTGACCAAATATTTATTTTACAGAGGAATTTACCAATTAATTCATTAAAAATCCTTCGATGTGATTTTCTGGATTTTTTTTTTCTTATTTTGTCTCTCATAGTTGAGGTATACCTATGATGAAAATTGGAGACCTCTCTCATCTTTTAAGTGGGAGAACTTGCACAATTGGTGGCTGACTAAATACTTTTTTACCCCACTGTATCTTATTTGTGCTGAGTAGTAATATTCCTTTAGACTCGGTAGGCCCATGCCTCCTTTCTCTTTTGGTAACTGGAGAGTTTTATATTTCACTCTTGGCTTTTTACCTCCCCAAACAAATCTCGATATCATCCTGTCCCACTTTGAGAACTGGGCACCAGGAATCTCTATTGGTAGAGCCTGGAAGAGGTAAAGCAGTCTAGGTTGTATGCTGATTTTGACTGTCTTAATTTTTGAATTCAGATCCATATTTAAGATTGACCATCTATCAATATCTTTTTTTATTTCTTGTTCCAACCTATCATAGTTTGCTTTATAGATTTTGCTTAGATCTTTAGGTATGCTCACTTCAAGGTATTTTATTTCTTTTTGTTTCCAGTTTAGTTTGATCTTATCAGTTATCTGGTTTAAAGGGTTATGTCAGTATTTGTGTTTTTGTTATGTTTATCTTGTATCCTGATAATTTTCCAAAATTTTCTATCAAGTTCATCATTTCCATTATTGATTCATCTGGTTGTTCAAGGTAAACTATAATATCGTCTGCAAATAGCCCAATCTTGTGTTCCGCTCCCTTTATTGTTACACCTTTTAATTTCTTATTTTGTCGCATCGCTTGAGCCAGTGGCTCTATGAACAGAGCAAACAAGGTGGGCGATAGGCAGCATCCCTGTTTAGTTGATCTTTGTATATTTACTTTGTCTGTTAAGCTACCGTTTATCTTGATTCTTGCCACAGGTTTTTGATACAGTGTCTTTATGCATTGTACTGATTTTTCGTTAAATCCAAAGCGTTCCAGCACATTATATAGGAACATCCAATTAACTCTATCAAATGCTTTTTCTGTGTCTAAACTCATTATTACTGCGCTTTTCTTTTCTTTATGTATTTGATTAATTATATGTATTGTTCTCCTGATATTATCATGTGTTTGGCGTCCCTCTATGAAACCAGTTTGATCATCCTCTATCAATTCCGTCAAGAATGTCTTAATTCGTTTACAGATAATTGTTGTATATATTTTATAATCCACATTTAATAAAGAGATTGGCCTATAGTTTCCGCATTGTTCCCTATCTTTCCCTGGCTTTAAAATAACTGAAATAATGGCTTTGTTCCATGATGGAGGTATTTTGTTGTCGTTTAATGTCCAATTAAATGACTTTAGGAGCTGTGGTGTGAGTTCTTCTATAAACAGTTTATAAAACTCAGACGGGTATCCATCACTGCTGCACGGTGGCGCAGTGGTTTAGCACTGTGGCAGCACAGTTTTACCCTCGGCCGGGGGATCGCGGGGATCATGAGATCGTGGGTTCGATCCCAGCCCCCGACCAACAGTGAGCTGTGTGGAGTTTGCATGTTCTCCCCGTGTTGCGTGGGTTTACTCCGGGATTTCTCCGGTTTCCTCCCGCATACCAAAAACATGTAGGTTTAGGGCGCTCGCGCACGCAGCGACCGGCAGCCGGTGGCTTGTCACCAGACTGCAAACCAAATCTACCTACGGGTACAAATAAGTAACAAAAAAAAAAATCACTACCTGGTGATTTACCATTTTTAAGTGACTTAAATCACATCTTTAATCTCTTGTGTTGTTATTTCTGCTGTTAGCTTTTCATTTTGTTGGTTTCCTATTGATGGCAAGTCCAATGTGCATAGAAATTTTTTAATATCCTTAACATTTGTCTCTTCAGGTTGCGAGTATGGTTCTTGATAGAAATTATGGAATATTTCTTCAATGTTTTCTGGGTTAACTGTGGTTTTATTTGTGATGGGGTCCTTAATCTTATATACATTATTCACTGTTTGTTGTTTTCTTAACCGTTTTGCCAGCAGTTTTGTGGCCTTTGGCCCCGTTTCATAATATTTTTGTTTTAAATATCTATTTTTCCTTTCAATTTCATCTATTTGTATTTCTTTTATCTTTATTTTTTCTTCCTTAATTTCTTGATATATTTTTGGGTCATTTGTGCTTTGATGTTTACGTTCTAATTCCCTCAGTCTCTCACATCTTTGTTCATATGTTTCCAGTTTAGACTTATTTGCTTTTCCTGATTCAACAATTAATTTACCTCTTAACACGGCTTTTAGTGCATCCCATAGTATTGTTGGGTCCACTTCTTCATTATCATTTTCCTCGATATACTCGTTTATGTTTACTTTTATTCTTTCTTTCATTTTCTCATCATTTAACAGTCCTACATTAAGTTTCCATGTTGTTTGTCGTTTTCTATTTAAATATACAGTATTTCCATGTATATAGGATTATGATCTGGTATTTCTGCCCCTCCAATCCGACAATTTCTCACCCTGTGTCTGTCACCTTCATTCATAAGGAAGTAATCTATTCTAGAGTGTACTTTATGGACTGCTGAATAATGTGTATAGTCTTTTTCGAGTGGGTGCAGGTCCCTCCATATGTCTACCATACCCATTTCTGCCAGTGAGGTTCTTATGAACTTTGTTACATGTTTTCTTGTCTTCTTAACACTTGTTGTGTCAACTTCATGATCCATGACGGCATTTAAGTCTCCTCCACAAATTAGGACTCCTTCACTGTGTGTTGCTATGAGATCAAACAGTTGTTGAAAAAAACTCTTGTCACTTTCTGGTGGGGCATAGATGTTCACTAATGTGATCTGCATACCATCTATTCTTCCCTTTATTATTACATACCTGCCTTCTTTATCCTGGATTTCTTGTTCACATTCAAATTGTATTTTATTTGAAATTAGTATCATAACCCCCCTTTTAGTTCCTCCCTTAAATGAACTGTAGTAGGAGTTCTTATAGTCAAATCTTTTTAGTTTCTCATGTTCTGTCTTGCTCAAATGTGTCTCTTGCATAAATATAATTTCGGCTTTTTCCTTCTTGAATTTTCTTATTATTCTTTCCCTTTTAACAGGTGAGTTCAGACCATTCACGTTTAATGTCATTATCTTAAGATTTTTAACCATATTCATGTTTTTCCATTTTTTTTAACTTGTGCTCCTAACCCCTTTAACAACAAAACTAACACATATTTGTACAAAAACACATTAACAAATCTCGACCTCCATACTTTGGGCCTTTCTTCTGCCCACTGGTCCCTGTTGGTGGGTGGAGGGATTGTCCTCACCGAGTGAGGGGCCTTCCCTAGACCTCTAGTTACTATCCAAGTAATAGTCATTAGTCTAGAAATGTCCAACAAAAATCACTTAAACCTCTCCTAGCCGTTTGTTTCTCTTTTACCTTGTCTTCTTGGCCTTCATTACCTCCGCCAGGCCGAAAAGGCCAGGAGGAGGTTATGTTTTTGCCGGAGTTTGTGTGTTTGTCTGTTTGTCTGTCTGTTTGTCTGTCTGTCTGTCTGTTGGTTAGCAAGATAACTCAAAAAGTCTTGGACGGATTTCCATGAAACTTTCAGGCGTTGTTGGAAATGGTACAAGGAAGAACTGATTAAATTTTGGGGGTGATCCGGTTCACCCTCTGGATACAGGAATTTTTTAAAGCATTTTTCAACACTGTGACATACAGCCATTTTCAACATGTGCGCAGGCGCAATAGAGGGTGCTGGTCGTCGTGTCTGATGAACACAAACTCCGCCTTCTTCAAAGTTTTAGGCACAAAAGCACACAGAAAACAGGGCTCGCCAGAGTGCCTGTGTTTGCACTATGCTGCAAAAGCTGACACGGGCAGCTGTCCGGCGCCGGATTATTTGGCAGAAATTCCCCGGCCAGCCATAGGGGCTGCGCAAAAACCAGCTCTCTGCCGGGGGAGGCTTCCAAATCCTCTTTTTTCCGCGGACCGCAAACCCAATAAAACCCACGGCAACCATTGGCGCTGCGCATTTGGCAGAAATTCACCGGCCAGCCATAGGCGCTGCGCATTTGGCACAAATTCCCCGGCCAGCCATAGGCGCTGCGCATTTGGCACAAATTCCCCGGCCAGCCATAGGAGCTGCGCATTTGGCAGAAATTCACCGGCCAGCCATAGGAGCTGCGCATTTAGCAGAAATTCCCCGGCCAGCCATAGGCGCTGCGCATTTGGCAGAAATTCCCCGGCCAGCCATAGGAGCTGCGCATTTGGCAGAAATTTCCCGGCCAGCCATAGGCGCTGCGCATTTGGCAGAAATTCCCCGGCCAGCCATAGGCGCTGCGCATTTGGCAGAAATTCCCCGGCCAGCCATAGGAGCTGCGCATTTGGCAGAAATTCACCGGCCAGCCATACGCGCTGCGCAATAACGAGCTCTCTGCCGGCGAAGCTTCTAAATTCTCGTTTGCCGGGAGCGAAACCCCAAAATAATATAATATAAAACCCACGGCAACCTGTCTACCCAATTTGCATCCGTCAGTGGAGGAGATGGACACAACAGCAACACTTCAGTTTATTACCTCCGCCAAGGAGGCAATGCTTTTACTACTGAACCACTAATCCTATCACTATCACATTGATTGTCATTGATTAATTGTGTGTTTATTGCACTGTCCCTGTCAAATAAACAAATAATCATTGTGAATCCAATTGCTACTCATATGTTTACATGCTCAAGGAATCTGAAAACGTACACACAAACACTGTATGGGGGGAATTGTGGCGCTTGGCGGAGGTCTGCGCTCTCCGAGTGCTTTTCTAGTTTCTTCTGTGTCCTTCTTAATCTTTGTTATAATCTAGGCTTTCCATTGAAAGCCTTGCAGTTTTTCTTGGGCCCGGTGCGCCACGTCCGTCTCCCGTCTTCTGCTGCTCACTCGCCTCCACTCCGGCTGTCGCGATGCGTTCAGTGCCACCGCTGCCCCAGCCGCTTCCTCCGGTACGCTCACCACAAAGCCTCGCTCCGTCATGTCCCGCGCTGCCTCTCTGGCCGTGCTGTAGGTCTTCACGCCGTCCTCCCAATGAATTCTCATCTGCGTTAGCGGCGTTAGGAATTTAATTTTTTTCTCTTTCAGCATTTTTTTTAATGTTGTCATATTTCTTTCGCTGCTGCACAATTTCTGTCAGGTAGTCATGGTCAAAGAATATCTGTTTGTCGCCGACTCGTATCTTTTTTTTCTACGCTTGTGTCAGGATTCTTTCCTTTATGTCGTATTTCAGAAAGTTTACCACAGCTGACCTGGGTGTAGAGTTTGGATTCGGGTTCTGTGCCGAGGCTCTGTGCGCTCGTTGGATCTGCAAGTCTGTTTCATCGGGCAGCTCAAGCTCTTTTTTTTTTTTTAAGAAATGATCCATGAATTTCGTCATCGAGTTGCCTTCAATGCCCTCCAGAATCCCAAAGATGCGTATATTGCTCCGCCTGGACCTGCTCTCCAGGTCGGTTATTTTTTCCTGCATCCTCTGTGTTTGTGCCATCAGAGTCTGCAGCCGCTCGCTTGCCTCGGTCTTCCAGTCTTCCAACTCCGATATTCGAGCCTGTGCTTCTGTCATACATGCCCGTTGAGTGCGTAGCTCCTCCATGTTTTCAGCTAGCTTGCGCTCCATTTCTCTTCGGAGACCTATAATTTCCTCCTTCATCTCTTTTTTCAGCTCTTCCTTAAGAGCCGTTAAATCCTGTTGGAGTTGTCGCTTGAAGTCTTTTATGTCTTTACCTATATTGGCGATGCCAGTGTTCATAATATAGAGTTTGCCGTCCTCCATTTTCTCTGCTGTAGTCATCTCGTTTTTTTGGGCCTCATGTTCAGCGATTTCTCCTGCGTTGTTGAAGAGGGATTCTTTAATTTTACCCTGCTTTTGTCCGTGTGCCCGGCTTCTTCGTGTTTTCATCCCTTGGTTTATTGATCCATTTATGTCGAGTTGGCCATTTACCAATGACTTAGTCCGACTAGGGAGAGCTCTCTGTTTAAGCGTTATGTCTCTCTGCCATCTTCTTTTGACCCAGTTCTTGATATTTTAATAAATTAGATTAATTTAAATTAATTATTGTAGAAGAAACTACTTTTCATCCTTTTTTGTTTCCTCATAATGCTCTTTATTCAAATGAATTAATATAATATAAATCTGTATCTTTCACCTGTTCTTCAGACTCTCAATTTGACAACTAGTGGATTGGTTGTCTGATTTTCCTCTTTATTTCTTTCCTTTAGGGCAGGGGTGTCAAACTCATTCCATGGAGGGCCAAGACCCTGCATGTTTTACTTCCACCCAGTGTCTTCAGCAGGTGCTTTCACTGATCAGCAATCAGTGGGAAGAAATTCAGTTAAAATCACCTGTTGAAGACACTGGGTGGAGGTAAAACCTGCAGGGTCTTGGCCTTCCATGGAATGAGTTTGACACCTGTGCTTTAGGGGTTGCCACAGCGGATCATCTTCCTCCATCTCATCCTGTCCCTTGCATCTTCCTTTGTAACCCCAACCCTCTCCATGTCCTCCTTCACTACATCCATGAATCTTCTCTGTGGTCTTCCTCTTTTCCTCCTGCCTGCCAGCGCCATCTTCAACATCAACATGTCCAAACCATCTCAGCCTTGCCTCTCTTACTTTGTCTCCAAACACCTCAACCTGAGCTGTCCCTCTGATATACTCATTTTTAATCCTGTCCCTCCTAATCACTCCCAATGGAAATCTTAGCATCTTCAGCTCTGCTACCTCCAGCTCTGCCTCCTGTCTTTTTGTCAGTGTCACAGTCTCCAAACCTTACATCATAGCAGGTCTCACTACCGTCTTGTAAATTTTCCTTTTCACTCTTGCTGCTACCCTTCTGTCACAAATCACCCTTTTTTTTTTTTTTTTTTTTTGTTACTTATTTGTACCCGTAGGTAGACTTGGTTTGCAGTCTGGTGACAAGCCACCGGCTGCTGGTCGCTGCGTGCGCAAGCGCCCTAAACCTACATGTTTTTGGTATGCGGGAGGAAACCGGAGAAATCCCGGAGTAAACCCACGCAACACGGGGAGAACATGCAAACTCCACACAGATCACTGTTGGTCGGGGGCTGGGATTGAACCCACGATCTCATGATCCCCGCGATCCTCCGGCCGAGGGTAAAACTGTGCTGTCACAGTGCTAAACCACTGCGCCACCATGCAGTGCACCCTTGACACTCATCTCGACCCACTCCACCCTGCCTGCACTCTGTTGTTCACTTCTCTTGTGCATTTTCCATTGCTTTAGATGGTTGATCCCAGGTATTTAATCTCATCTACTTTCACTACAGCTGCTCCTTCCATCTTCACTGTTGCACCTGCCTCCCTCTCATTCACACTCATGTATTTTGTCTTGCTTCTACTGACTTTCATTCCTCTTCTCTCCAAAGCATACCGTCACCTCTCCAGGTTCTCTTCCACCTGCTCTCTGCTCTCACTATAGATCACAATGTCATCTGCAAACATCATGATCCATGGAGACTCCTTCCTGACCTCGTCTGTCAGCCTGTCCATGACCATGGCAAACAAGAAGGGGCTCAGAGCCAATCCCTGACATAATCCCATCCCCTTCTTGAATCCATCCGTCATTCCTACAGCAGACCTTACCACTGTCTCGCTGTCCTCATACATGTCCTGCACCACCTTCATACTTCTCTGCACTCCTGACTTCCTCATACAGTACCACACTTCCTCTCTTGGCACCCTATCATATGCTTTCTCTAGATCCACAAAGACAGTGCAACTCCTGACCTTCTCTATACTTCTCCATCAACACTCATAAAGCAAACATTGCATCTGTAGTACTCTTTCTTGGCATGAAACCATACTGCTGCTTACTGATTGTCACCTCTCCTCTTAACCACCACTCTTTACCAGAGTGGTAAAGCCGCATTTGACCAATCAAATGCGGCGCTGCACCACGCTCACTTCTGTGTTTACAGTGAGTGTATACTGAACACATCAGCAAAAAACAATGTGTGATTAAAAAAAAACACACTCACCTGTGAGTTTTCCCACATTTTTCCTTCCTCCGTCTCCCCTGGCCCACTGATGAACATCTCCTCGAGTTTCTGTAATGACCGCGTGTATGAATTGCCGGGTTTGTGTTGAAAAACATCCGCCTACCTGAAGCACCACTGTCTCGGGAGCGCGTGCGCCCAGACATGGCATAAAACCACACAAAAAACAAGTGAATCTAATATTACAGCAAGTGTTGTAACAGTTTATACGTCTTTAGAGGTAAAAGTCACTACCACATCTTGTCAGTGAGTTTTAAAGTTGGGACTCTCCAGTCTGGACATGAGCCAGTGCGTGATACAGACAATCCCCAAGGAGAGCCCCGCAACTTACTGCAATAATAGAAAAAATAAATCACGCCAAATCCTGGAGGGACTGATTTGTTAGTACATTACCATTCCTGTCCTTAATCAACCTAACCTGTTGTGCATCCTTTCCAGCTCAAGCTCTCTATCTAGCCAATTGATACAAGTCCTTTTCTCCTTCCTTAGGCTATGGTCACATTGCAGGTCTTGATGCTCAATTCTGATTTTTTGCCGAGATCTGATTATTGTTTGTGCGTGTGTGTGTGTGTGTGTGTGTGTTCACATTATAATTTAAATGTGACCCCCATCAGATTCCAGTGTGAACGGTCTACAGCTATGAAGTGACCCACATGCACAGAAGAAAACATAACATCAGACACAGCGTTGTGTTTACAGAAGTAAATATGAGCCCCGAACGATTGAGGGGGACAACACTTCTTCACCTTGATGCAGCGCAGCAAAATAAAGTGTTAAAATCATTCAGAAATGATTATGCACAAAATAAATATGAGACCAGCTTTATACCTCTTCACACCAGATGACCACTGTGATCAGCTCTGCTTTAACAGAACTGATCGATTACACAGCTCTCTTAAAAATGAGACCCCGTGTCTCAGTGGCATTACCTGTATAAATAAGGTTAATAATAAATAATTCTAGAGATTACAGTAGGCCCCACTGATGTCAGTGGCTTGGACCCAAAACAGCACGGCTCGTACCAGCAGCACCGGTCCCACACAGGAAAGAGAAGCTGCCAGACTCCCATCTCCTGTATCCCCCTATCTGGCCATTCCGCTCCACAGTCATGTCAGTATTAACTTTACATTTTAGATATTACAGCGGCCAGGACTCACAGTGTGCTGTTAACAAGGAAAAAGGAATTTGCAGTGTCCAGTACATGTGCTGTTACTGTGCGCCTGCTTGTCTGACGGGTTTCAGTCCCGACCCCCCCACCCCACCCCCGACCCCCCTGGAAATTTTGAAGTTGTGCAGTCGGAGCCAACAAAGTTACGATCCCATGATAGAGAAGAAGATGGATTAAAAAGAGAGCACTAATCGGCTGTGTCTGCCATGCTTGCTGCATCCTCCAGCACAGGATGCTGTCATGTCTGTCTCACTTAAGTGAGGAAAATGTTAGATGAAATGGGTCTTGACCGTTCAGACCGAGGTCGCTTTGGAAAATATCAGATACATATCTGAATTAGGACCACATATGAAAGTGGCCTGGGTCTGGTGGGAAAAAATCGGATCTGTGCCTTTCAGACTGTCATTAAAAAATCAGATATGGGTCACATTTGTGCAAAAAAATCAGAATTGAGCATTAAAACCTGCAGTGTGACTGTAGCCTTAGTGTCCAGCCTCTCATACAACTCAGTATATGCCTTTTCCTTTGCCACCTCCCTCTTTGCCATGCACCTAGATTCCAAGTACTCCTGTCTACTTTCTTCATCTCCCTGACTATCCCACTTTTCTTTGCTAACCTCTTCCATTGAATACTTTCCTATACCTCCTCATTCCACCACCAAGTCTCCTTGTCTTCCTTCCTCTGTCCACTGGATACACCACATACCTTTCTACCCGTTTTCCTCAGTGCTTTTGCTGTACTTTGTCAATCATCTGGTAATTCTTCCCTACCACCCAGAGCCTGTATCAGCTCCGTCCTGAACTCTGTGCAACATTGTTCCTTCTTCAACTTCCCCCACTTAATCTTTGGCTCTGCCTTCACTGTTTCCTTCTTCTTGCTTTGCAAAGTCATCCTACAGACTACCATCCAATGCTGTCTAGCTACATTCTCCCCTGCCACCACCTTGCAGTCTCCTATCTCTTTCAGATTTCTCCTTCTGCATAAGATATAATCCACCTGTGTGCACCTTCCTCCACTCTTGTAAGCCACCCTGTGATCCTCTCTTCTTGAAGTACTGTATGTGTTCACCACAGCCATTTCCATCCTTTTAGCAAAATCCACAACCATCTGTCCTTCCACATTTCTCTCCTTAAGACCATACCTACCCAGAACCTCCTCATAACCTCTGTTCCCTTCACCTACATGTCCATTAAAATCCGCTCCAATCACCACTCTGTCCCCCCTGGGAACACTCTCTACCACTTCATCCAGCTTACTCCAGAATTCCTCTTTCTCTTCTACTTGATATCCAACTTGTGGGGCATATGCCAACATTCAACATCACACCTTTGACTTCTAGCTTCAAACTCATGATTCTGTTCGACTACCTCTTTACCTCCTGAACATTCTTCACATATTATTCCTTCAAGATTATTCCTCCATTTCTCTTCCTACCTACACCATGGTAGAACAGTTTAAATCCCCCTCCGGTGCTCCTAACCTTGCTTCCCTTCCATCTGGTTTCTTGAACACACAGTATATCTACCTTTCTTCTCTCCATCATATCAGCCAACTTTCTGCCTTTACCAGTCATAGTCCCTACATTTAACGTCCCTACTCTCACCTCCACACTTCTACCTTTCCTTTTCTCTCTCTCCCTCCTAACACGTCTTCCCCCTCTCCTCCTTGATCTTAGACCAACAGTAGCCCAATTTCCACCAGCACCCTGTCAGTTAACTGCACTGGTGGCGGTTGTTGTTAACCCGGGCCTTGACCAATCCATTGTGAAAGTCTCATTTGTCATGATCCGCATGTTTGATTTGGCAAAGGTTTTACGCCAGATGCCCTTCCTGATAGAACCCTTCCCATTTACCTGGGCTTCGGCTTGGCACTAGGAGTACATTGGGTTGTGCACTCCCGTGGCTGATTTTCTTCTTTATTTATTTTGGAATAAAACAAAAAGATTCTAAACAACTTTCTAAATAATATAATTTTAAAAATCACTGGGTGCAAATTAAGCCAATTAGAAATAATTGCAGCAGAGTGAAAAAAGTTTAAAAAATACCTTCTTCTTTGTCCTGTTTGCTCCATAATTGTCCATCACAACAGCTGTCATAATTATTTATTTCTATTTTTATACCTGCAGAATGAGGGTGGGAGGGAGGGAAGAGGGGGATGTTTCGAGCCTTTGTTGTATTGTTTTTTTTTTTGGTTTTTTTTTAGCTTATTTTGTCCAAGTTATTTTTCACTTTTGCAAAAATAGGGAAAAACAATATGTACTTTATTATGCAATGCATTATACAATATCTGCTTAATAAAACATATTTGACAAAAAAATACCTTCTTCTGCTTAGCTAAATATTGGTTATAATTTTTTTAAAAATGCGTGGCATTGATAGACAGTCTGCGCTTGTAATTCACTGTCTGTAACAAACTAGCAGTTATCCTACAGACAAAAAGTTGAAAACATCCTTAAAATAAAAGGTTTGCCTCTACATCACTGTCAGAGAATCTTCTTTCCTCTCTCTTTTTTTAATTTACAAATTGTGAAAACTGCTGGCTGCAGGTCTTATTTTAGGGAAGTATATTCAGTTGACGGCGTTTTACAGTAATAGCACATAACAGACACAACCATTCTGAAAATTGAATTGCTATAAAGGGCTTTTATTTTTACATAACATAACTCAGGAAGCATTGAGTTGTGATGGTGAAAATAAATTCACACTAATTCAGACTTTGGTCGTGTCTGTGAATCCAGCATTTATAGCACAGGCAACTAATTTTAATCTTATTGAGCAGGAATTTAAGGATTGTTTCTTTTTTTTTCCCACAATATTTTTATTGAACGTTTTTGCAAACAAAACACAAACAATCAAACACTAACACTAAAATAATTTAAAAAAAAAATACTAAAAACACCAACAACCACTAACTAAGGCAGGTCTTCAACAATGCTCCTCTATTTAGTCTAGGCAATCCATTACGTAAGTATACAAACTATACATTCACCAATTTGGAATTTACAAGGTCCACACACATCATTCACCTTCTTCATCAAAAGTTATGTTTAAATTCTTTACATAATCAATGAAAGGTCTCCATATATTGTCAAACACAATTTCTTTTGATTTCAGTATGTATGTTATTCTTTCTAATGGAAGGTTTGTTAACATCTGTCTTAACCACTGAGTCACATCTGGTCTATGTGTCTTTTTCCACAATAGTGCAATACATTTTTTGTTGTTAAGCAAACTGAGGTCTATGAATGCTCTTTCACTCTTGTTTAAAGTTATGCTTTTCTGGATAAAGACCCAACAAAAACAGTTTAGGATTCAATATGATTTGTTTTGAAATTATTTTTTCAATTGTTACCCTCACCTCTTCCCAAAACACTCTAATTTTTCTACATTCCCATAAACAATGAAATAGGGTTCCTTTACTTTCCATACATTTTGTGCACGTATCTGGTATGTTTTTGTTATATCTATTTAATTCCACTGGTGTAACATACATCCGCATTAACCATTTAAAATGTATCAATTTAAGACGTACATTTATTGATTTGGTTTGAGCTTCTGCACAAGCCAATTCCCATTGTTCCTCTGAAATTTCAGTTTGCAGGTCTTCTTTCCAATAATTCAGTCTTTTCTGTGAGTTTTCACTTGAGGATAATGTCAATGAGTTATAAAACTCTGAAATAATACCCTTTCTCTTACTATCTTTCGTCAAGATTTTTTTCCAAGGATGAATAAGTAGGTTGGATGAGAGCATTATTTTGATTTGATCGAATAAAGTTCCTAAGCTGAAGATATTTAAAAAAAAAATGTGTTCTATTAAGATTAAATTTGATCCTCAGTTCTTCAAAAGACATTATGTTATCTGAACCTGACAAATATAAGTCTGGAATCTTTTGAATCCCTTTTAAATTCCATACTTTAAATACAGCATCCGCTCTCCCTGGTTTAAAATATTGATTACTCCATATTGGGCTAAATTGTGACAATAAGTGTGGATCTTTTAGATATTTTTTGGTTTCACACCATATTTTGATCATATGCTTTACAAATGGGTTTTTAACTTGCTTCTGTAATTTTTTTGCTGAGTCTGAGTATATGAATATGGGAAGAGGTAAAGGTAAATTGTATGATTCCATTTCAGTCCAGTGAGGGAGATCATTTGATGAAAAATAATATGTCATAGACCTCAGTTGTGCTGACCAATAATGCAACATAAAGTTTGGACATTTCAGACCTCCACGATCAAATGGTAAATATAGTAAGGACAGACGTAATCTAGCCCTCCTATTGTTCCATATAAATTCCACTAACTTTTTTTTAATTCTTGAGAATAGATCTGAAGGTGGTGGTAAAGGAATGTATTGAAATAAATAAAGCATTTTGGGTAAGATATTACTTTTAAGTATATTAATTCTCCCAATCATCGACATTGGTAGTGTCATCCATCTCTGAAGTAACTCATTAATGTCTATCATTAAGGCTTCATAGTTGGCACTGGCGACTAATTCTAGCTTAGGCAAAATTTGAATTCCTAAATATTTAAACTGATTTACAACTTTGAATTGATTTACCTCAGGAGCTGGGTGATTTCTCTGGGTCTCATTTAGCATTAATATTGAAGATTTAGTTTTATTTATTTTATATCCTGATATTTCCCCAAAATTCTTTATTAAATTCAACAAAGTCGGAATTGATTTTTTTAAGATTCGACATGAACAAAATTATGTCATCAGCATACAGGGAGATTTTATGTTCTGTTGGTCCTATTTTAATTCCATATATTTGTGGATGTAAACATACTGCCATTGCTAAAGGTTCAATTGCCATAGTAAACAGTAAAGGTGAAAGTGGACAGCCTTGTCGACATCCTCAATTGATTTTTATTGATTTTGAAATATTGCTGTTTGTTAGGATTTCTGCTGTAGCATTATTGTATAATATCTGAACCCATTTTATGAAATTATTTCCAATTCCAAACCTTTGTAGGACTTCAAAAAGAAAGGGCCATTCGACCCTATCAAAGGCCTTTTCGGCGTCCAATGATAGGAGAGCTGTATCCGGTGCTTCTTTATTAGAATAGATTATATTAAATAGTCTTCTTACATTGTGGAAGCCTTGTCTTCCCTTTATAAAGCCATTCTGATCTCGGTTAATAATATTTGGTAATATTTCTTGTAGCTGTCTTACTAAAATTTTACAGATTATCTTAAGGTCAGCATTTAATAGGCTTATTGGGCTCATATTTTCACATTTATTAGAGGGTTTACCTGGTTTTGGCAACAGTATAATTAAGGCATTATTCATGTATAATGGTAAATTACTATTTTGAAATGCTTCTAAAACCATTTCCAAAAAAGGTTTTATTAATTTATTCTTAAATTTTTTATAGAGGTCAACTGGAAGACCATCTGGTCCTGCACTTTTTCCTGATTTCATATCATCAATGGCTAGCCCAACTTCTTCTTGACTAATTTTAGACTCCAGTATCTCCCTGTTTTCATTTGGAATACAAGGTATAGATAATTCGTCCAAAAACCCATTTAGTTTTGTTAAGTCAGTTTCATTTTTTGTGTCGTATAGTTTTTCATAACAATCTCTAAAGGCTCTATTAATTTCTAAAGGATCTACAACTGCCTGTCCGTTACTTATAATACTGGTAATTGGTGTTTTAAATTCTAATTGTTTAATCTGCCATGCCAATAATTTCCCTGATTTTTCACCTTGTTCGTAAAAAGATTGCTTCAATCTGAGAAGACTCGAGGCAGCTCTATTCGCTGATTTTTTTTGTCATATTCAGCTCTCAGAATCAGTAATTCGTTCTCTAACTTTGGTCACTTCCTGCATACACTTTTTCTTGGAGAATTTTTATTTTATGTTCCAATTGGACTCTCTCCTCTCGAGTCTTCTTAGATTTTGAACCTGTATAACTAATAATATGCCCCCTAATAAAAGCTTTGAAAGCCTCCCACTTTATACATGCTGATGTTTGTGTAGTATTGATTTCAAAGAACTCATCTATCTATTTTTCTATGTACTTAACAAATTCCTCATCCTGAAGCCATTTATGCTGAAATTGCCACCTACCTGGTTCCTTTGTCAATTTCTTATCTACATATATTAGACAGCAGGGTGCATGATCAGAGATCACAATGTTATCATAGAAACAGTTTGAATCTTGGACCTTAATTCTGTGGAGATCAAAAAATAGTCAATACGTGAGAATGTCTTGTAGGTATTAGAATAACAAGAGTAGGCTTTAACTTGCGGTTTTATTTCTCTCCATATGTCTAGCAATCTCAATTCTTTCATAAAATGATTAATGATCATCCTGCATCCATTGTGCGTACAGTCCAGTCCTGTTGATCTATCTATGCTGGGATTCAATGTACAATTAAAATCCCCTGCTATTATATGCTGCCCTGTAAGTGATGATAAAATAAGAAATAAATAGCAAAGAAGTTTTGATCATCTATATTGGGACCGTATAGGTTCACCAGATTTATATTTTCTAATAACAAAGATCCTTGAATGATTAGATATCTTCCTAATTTGTCTCCAATTACATTTTTCACTTGAAATGGGACTGTTTTGTGTATGAGAGTCATAACTCCCCTGGCTCGAGATGAAAATGATGAGGTGAATACACTTCCTTGCCATCTTTTTTAAATTCTTTTTACATCCTCCTCTATTAGATGAGTTTCTTGTAAAAACACAATTTTTGAACCTATGTCTTTTATTTTATTCATAACTTGTTTAAGTTTTTTTAAATTTTGTAGACCTCTGCAATTCCATGAAGTTAAATTAAGATTAACGCTTTGGTCTATGATCAATAAGGAGTTTGGGATTACCTCGCAATGTAAACATGCTCACACAGAGAAGCAAAAACATGAGTGGTTGAACATTCATCCTACAAACTACACACAGACAAATTTCCCCTTCCCACATTCGTGGTAATCCCCCCAAAATCAAAAAAAAAAAAATTCCGTCTCCCGCTATAGCCATTGACTGCTCCTCACTCACAAGGATCAGGTAAAACCACTCTTTCTTTCTCCTCTCAATCACCCTAACTCTACTGCTTTTAATGACATAACATTAACTCTCTTCTGTAGTTTTCCAACTTAACTCCAAAATCTTATAGCAACTTTGTACATCATAGTTTTTTTTTTTTTTTTAAATTCAATACAATCTGTATTTTGTGAACTTGCTATTTGCTTCAGATCAGTCAGATGCCTGCGCAAATGCTTAAATATTCTACCTTATATCTTATTCATCCTTCATGCTTAGCTTCCACCAGTCTCTTCTTGGATCTTCTTGATGAGCTCCTGCGCCTCTTCTGGGGTCTTGAAGGTGTGGGTTCTCCCTTTATACGTGACCAACAGTCTTGCAGGGTGAATCACTCCATGACGAATCCCAAGGTTGCGCAGCTCTTTACGGGCGGGGTCAGACTGTTTCCTTAATTGTTGGATTCCCGTGGCCAAATCTGGGTAGAACCGCACCTGCTGATCCTGGTATTTAATTTCTCCTTTGGCCCGCGCCGCGTTGGAGATAATCATCCTGTCTCTGTAGCTGAGGAACTTCATAATTAGGGTCCTTGGTGCTGCCTTATTATCTCTCTGTGGGCCAATTCGGTGTGCGCTTTCCAGAACGACTGATGACTGCAGCTCCGCATTGTTCAGCGCTTCTGGGATCCACTTTTCCAAAAAGGAACATGAGTCCCGCCCCTCCGTACCCTCAGGAAGACCCACCAGCCTTAGGTTGTTCCGTCTCGACCAGGATTCTAAATCCAGGACATTATCTTCCAGACGTTTATTGTTTAATTCCAATGTGCGCACCTTTAATTGTAGGCTGGTGACGTCATTCTCAGCGCTGGAAATTCGGAGCTCCACCTGCGTTACACATTCCATACAATCGCTTAATTCCTTTCTCAAACCCTCTATCGCTGCTATAATCCCATCAAACTTAGTAGAGAAGTCTGCTCTCATTGAGCCAATGGCAGCAAGCACCACACCTGTGCCGTCGTCAGCAGTCGCCGCTCCTCCGTTAGCTTGCTCTGCCATAGCTGGGGGTTTTTCTGCTGCGCCACAGACGTGAAAGTCCGTTAATTTGGACTGTTTCGGCGGTTCACTTTTTCCTCCACCTGATTTCCCAGCCTTAGGCTTTACCGGCATATCCTCGCCCAAACGCTGGGATAGTTTTGTTCCAATTGAGAGTTATTTGTCGATTTTTTTTATTTTTTTTATTTTTAGGAGCAGAGCAGAGGGAAGCACGTCCTCCTACGTGGCGGCCATGACCTGAAGTCTAAGGATTGTTTCTTATTCTTTACGACAATTAAGGCATTGATTTTAGATAATCACACTTAATAATTTTTATGAACCTGTAGACACTGAGGCAGTTTTTTTTTTTTTTTTTATTGTTTGTGTTCTTGTGGAGAAATTCTCTCCATATAACAACCATACATGAACGTAAATGAATGTCTACACAGAATTAAACTCTATTTTCCTTTATGATTTTACTTTTTCTGGCTCTGTTCCTGTCTTACTGAGGGTGGGGGAAGACACGCAGTAAGCTGCTGCTCTCTGTGCTCTTCACATGCCCTGCACAGAGGCGCTCTCCGCTGTCAGATGTGACGCATGTTTGACAACATAATAAATAATTTTAAAAATATGTATTTTACTCGCATGGTTGACAACATAGTAAATAATGTTAAAAATATGTTTTACTTTCATGAAAGTATGAATTTCCTTTGAGAAATGTATCCAGTAAACAATAATTTCACAAATAGAATAATTAAAATGATCTTCATTAATTTCCATGTGTTTTGAGATATACTGTAGCTGTAAGGAGCCACAGCATAGGGGCTGAAGGGCCGCATGCTGTTCCGGAGCCACGGGTTGCCGACCCCTGGTCTCGTGTGATCAGTCAGCAACAGTGAACTAAAACTAAAGGGCTAAACTAGCAGTTGTTGTTGAATAAAAAATATAGTATCCATTTCTCACTACAAATGTTTTAGAAACCCTTTCACTCCTTTGTTTTCAAGATATTAGAACTTTTACTGTGTGCTGAGCCACCATGATAGACCGATCTGCACCATGAGTTCAGCTGTCACGCCATCAAGAGCAACTTGGCTTTTGGGGCCAGGAGAACTGTTATCTTCCTTTGCTTCTGGTCTGTGCTCAGAGAGGGGAACAGATACAAGGGAAGGTGACGACAGTCTTGTACCAGAGAAGTCACCACTTCTGTCCCATAGAATAATTGAGGTTTGCAGCATGTTTGCACTTATTTCACTTTTCAGGACCAGTCACCCACACCTGTTGCATTTTTGGAAGTGAGGGTATCGAGCCTTTCTCCAGCTTCAAAGAAGCAGCACCTGTCATTTATCTTAGTTCTTGATGTGTTTGCAGTCCAGTAGACAAACATACCATAGGCCATGTCTATCTGGTTGGTAAAACATTAACCTTAGTAAAACGGTAATAATCAGACAATTAAACTAAACTCACATTGGCAGCACATATGGTTCGACAATGCAAAAGACAACATGCATTATCAAACTGCTGGTATGGTTTTAGTGTTGGCAGTCATCTTAAGTCTATATGGGCATTAGAACGTAGAGAGGCATAAGACAGATGTTATGGATACCGCAGTAGTATATTTTTAGGAAATTTCACAGACAGTCCACGAGCAGAATAATCACGGGACATCAAAGTACATTTTAGTTTTCCATCTTTCTGTAACAACAAATGCATTCTTAATGGCTTGCCTGGTTAAATAAAGGTGAAATAAATAAAAATACTGTTCATAATTAATATTGGCTGTCCATTCAAGGCCCTTTTTTTTTTGTCTTGCCGCTCATGTGTAACAAGATGGCTTATGTGTCATATTGATCACCTTGTTATATTTTTGTGCCATAATCATTCAGATAAATACTTCAAGATCTGCTCTATTTAACACAATTCTGAGCATTGATGTCTCTGTTATTTTAATGTTTTATAAGGTTGACAGAATTATAGCACAGTATGTCACATGTAAAGTTTTGGTCAATTTGTGTCCATCCTTTGTAAGTTTTTAGAATCTTGGTTGTCTAGTTTTTAATCCCTAAAGGTATAAATCTTCCTATGATTTTTGCTACGTCAACTGTTGTCGACATTTTTTGCCTGAAAGGCACCATATCCTCTTACACATGCATTTTTATTTTTTTTTTACTTATTTCAGGAATCTAAGTCATCATCTGGCCGATCCAGCATGTCGCGGTGTCGGAACTCAGTCACTACAACCACATCAGATGAGCCACACATCGGTAACTATCGGTTACTGAAAACCATCGGCAAAGGCAACTTTGCCAAAGTCAAACTGGCACGACACGTCCTCACCGGAAAAGAGGTAGGTATTACTCACTCACTCACTCACTCACTCACTGCAAGCTCTAATCTTATCCTGTGGTTCTGCTTGCAGAGTTGTCCTGTCTTTCTGTACTTGACTTTTATTTTAACTGCACACTTTTGTCAGTATTTTTCTTACGGAATAATATTTGGAAACCTGAAATCTTCATGAAAAAACAAATAACTGAACATGTGATTTAGCATTTATTAGGAATAAAAGTGATGATTTTCTCACTTTTTTTGCTAGTGAATTTTTTTAATTACCCCAAATGGCATAAATTAGAGCAAATATTGTAATTGTTTAGTTGACATCTAAATGTTCATCTTTCTTTCTGGTTGCTGAGTCGAAGGGAGGGTTCATGTTGTGATGCACAATAGGTTTGGTCTGATCTGAGGCTTGTGTGGCTTTAGAGACTGTGCATCTGCTACAGGAGATTAGATCCCCATTATTGGGCTGAATAGAAAAACCTGAATGTCTCCATCTTACACAGCATTCTAGATGTGATGTAATGGCATCATCAGTTCCTTAGCAGTTTGCGGGTGAGTCCATGCTGGCCCTTAGCCAATGCACAGTCAAGTCAACTGTCAAATTATGAGAGAGCGAGAGGAGTAGGCGGGCTTGGTCAATGTGTGACAGCTCTGTGCCTGACACTCTTAACACTCCATGTGACTTGCTGGCACACACCCGCACACACACAAAGAGAACAAGGCACAGTCAGAGGGCATGAAGGAGTCAGACACACAAGCATAACCAGGGAGGGACGGAAAGAAGTCAGAACGGGGAGATTTACTTGTAGTTTTCTGTCTGTCATGGACAACTGTGTTGCTTTGAGTCATAATTCTTGGCCATCAATATCCTCTTTTGGTGTATTTCAACTTTTTTTTTTCTACAGCTGTCATTTTGAATCCGTCCCATCTGCTTGTCTTTTTATTTTAAAAAAGGCAATAATTTCCATTTTGTAAGTCTGTCCCTCAGCCCCCGTCCTTGTGTCTCCATGGCTGGTTACCTCTGTTGGATTATAATCTGCAGACCTTACTGTGCCCCCTCGCCACACACAAACACCCACACACAGCATTTGTATCTCCTCTATTCTGCCCTGTTATGCAACTGTCATTTGCTGTGATTGTGGGATTATTTCTTAATGCTCATTCCCTTTGTGTATGTATCTGAGGAATGCATCTAAAAAGCCTGGGTGTATGCATGCGATGCTGTGTTGTTAACAGGTTCTTGTGAACAAGAGCCATCAGACCCCGAGCAGCAAGTGTAGTAAATGAATAAATGAGTTTTAATAATAAACGGACACTTTTTGTTTCGTTTCCAGGTGGCTGTAAAGATTATAGATAAGACACAGCTCAACTCCTCCAGTTTGCAGAAGGTGGGTCTCCTGAGTTTTCCTTCTGTTACACACACATCCAGACACAAAATTCAGACTTCATTCCTTCTCTCAGAAGTCATTGTCACGCTAGTCTTCCTGCCCTATATGCCTCTTTCTCCCTCTCTGCCTCTTTCTCTCCATCTTTCTGAAGTGGTCTAGTTTTCAGAGAGAGTTTTAATTACAGGAAACAAACTGCAATTACTTCCTTTGATCGTGGCAGGGTGGGGTCTGTCCTCTTACGCACATACAGTCAAACCATGTATGCTTCCTCTCTGAACGCACACACCCCAAAAGCCCAATCTACCCGGAGACAAAAGGGATAGAACATACACTTGTGTTCAAAAAAGGGAATGCATTTGATAAAAAAAAAAAAGATGAAGATCATAACAAAGTTGGCATAAAAGCTCACAGCCACATACTCTTAAAATTTATGGTGCATTTCATGCAAATACAAAAACAAAACTGCATGTCCAAAAGATTTGTGGTAGTATTTTTGATTTAATTCTTTAAAATGAAACATTTTTTGATCACTGTATAACCATATTGTTGACTCTTTTAAAAGACAGTTGAAGACAATGTTATTTAGGCGAGCTTTTAATTGACTGGTGGCCTGTTTTTTTATATTATGTTACTTTAATTGCATGTTTTAATGATTCTTTTTCCTTAAATTGCTGTTATTTCCTTTTTATATTACTCTGCATTTTTACTGTTAAACCACTTTGTGATCTTTATCTGTGAAAAGTGCTATATAAATAAAGTTCTTCTTCATATTGGTTTTTTAGACATCAGGTTTAAACGGGACCTCTGCTGTAGATGAATAGACTACATTAGACAGAAGACTCATTAGTTGCTCTGATGATTATCATACTCATTAAACATGGTCAAAAATTTAAATAATGAGGGCAGTCTTGTGTACAAGTGATCCCTAGGAGCCAAATACGTAGGCTTCTGATGATCTCTGCTAAATTTAAAAAAAAAAAAATCAAAAATCTCCCTCTGCTTTCTTATATTCTGGTCAGGATATCATATAGCCATTTCTCTCTCTTTCTCTCTCAATAGGGAACTCCGTGGTTTGTTTGGACTTTTTTTCGATTTTCTACGACTGGCCGCATTTTCAGTTTTTGTTTTTTTGGGTGGAGGATGGCGACCTTGGAAATGCCACCTCCGTCTATCCACCAGGGGGTGCGGATCGTTCCCCTGGACAGCAGTGTTACTGTGGAGGAGGTGCTTCTGGCTGTAGCCGAGCAGGTGGGCCATGATGCGATCTGCTTTGCGTCCCGAATGAATAGAGCTGTAGTTGTGTTTCTGGCTGCTGAAGAGGATGTCCACACCCTGATTGGAAGCGGTGTTGTCATCGGGGAAACGTATGTACAGGGGTCCCCCTTATTCCCATCAACGCGTATCACCGTCTCAGGTGTTCCACCTTTCATCACTGACGAGCAGTTGGCGACGGAGCTCCGCAGATTTGGGAAGTTTGCGGGCCCGTTTAGAACTCTGACTTTGGGATGCAAGGAGACCAAGTTAAAACATGTGAGATCAGTCAGGCGACTGGTGTTCATGTTTTTGGACTCGCCAACTGCGACTCTGGAAGTGTCCTTCCGGGTCAAACACGGGGACGGCTTCTCTATGGTGTTTGCGAGCTCAGGACAGATGACGTGTTTTGAATGTGGAGACGTGGGCCATAAACGGTTCGCTTGTCCGCACAGGCAGCGGGCGGGGGGCTCTGATGGAGCTGCGGCTGGTGCTGGCGGCGTGCCCTCCGCTCACGCCGCTGCTGCGGACGGCGTGGTGGGGCCTTCCGCCGCAGCTGAAGCCGCCGGTGCGGCCTCCGCTCCCACCGCTACTACGGACGACGTTGCGGGGGCTTCCGCCGGTCCTGCTCTGGAGCCTGCCGCTGTGTCTGTGGACAGCCCGGCTGTGGCGCCCGCAGCACAGCTTACGGCCGGGAGCGTCGCTGGTGATGGCGCCCAAAATGTCACTGATGGTGCGTCAGAATCTCGCTGTGTGACATCAGTGGCTGTGCTTCCGGAGGCTGCTACCGTTTCAGAGCAGGGGACGGAACAGCGACAGTCAGCTGCTGTGGGTGGCGTCCAGGAAAATGTGGCCCATGATGAATCCACTGGGCCAGATGAACCAAACAGTCAGCTGAGTTGTGCTGATGAGGAAATGGCATCTGATCCCGACACTGTGGCTATTACTGAGTCTATTGAGGCAAAATGCAGTACAAACACGAGTTTGTATTCACTGGAAGAAATAAATGCTTTTCTGGATGAAACCTATAACAAGGCCATTAAAGTCACTGACTACTTCAGTGACACTGTTAAATTCATTAAGTCTGTTAATGTGCTAAGAAGGCAGGTTGGTCTTGACCTCCTGGATGAAAGGAAATGTTTTCGCCTCAAAAAACACCTGACAGCCTTGCGTAAAGCAGCAGGGGGAACAGGGGTCAAGTGCGCCCGACAGAAGAAATAAATGGCGGTCGTTCCTCTGCCTGTTTTACACATTTTTGGGATATTGTTCGATCAGACTTTTATGACATTTGTAATTGACTGTAATTGACTGTCACAGAACTGGATCTTTACCAGTCTCCTGCCGGCGCGCAGCACTATCTTTGCTGCCCGAGGACAGGGACTTGGCCTGGCTTAAAAACGGGAGGCCTGTGGCTCTTCTTTGCATGGACTACAAGGTCACGGTTTACTCACCTGCAGGGCATGGGTGCCCCAACGTTTTCTTTCTACAATCTGGACGAGCCTGCTGCAAAGATGACTTGCTTAAAAATCCCATATGGTCTAAGGACTACAATCCATCTGAGATGAGGGAAATGTCTCTGGGACGTTCAACGGAACTGGCTGCGGGCGCGCAGCGCTATCTCTGCTGCCGGAGGAAGGGGACTTGGCCTTGCTTAAGAACTGGAGGCCTGTGGCTCGTCTTTGCACGGACTACAAGGAAGACTCGGGACTACTGCCACTGGCAATGTGGAATAGGTGGACTGCAGGGAATACTTTGTGTTGTGTGGGGGAGGGGGATGACTTATGTTTGCACTTTTCCAATGTGAGACACTTGGTGGAATGATATTGGTGCTCTTACATTTTTTGAATTATGCAATAAAGGCATTTTTTAAAACTCAGACTCTCTCTCTCGCTCTGTCTGTTTCTTTCTCTGTCTTTCTCTCTCGGAATAAACTCAAAAGCCCCACTCACTTGCCATTCAGACTATATAGCACGCGTATGTTTGTTAAGGGGAACCAGTAGGAATAAAGCTTGTTTAAAGGAAGAGGATTATTAATGGCCTATTTTTCTTAAAGGGGGAAAAAACTGAGGGGTTTCACTGTAACTATGAAGTGAATAATTATTTGAAACTGTACTGTCTGGAAGAGGATATGAGGCTTTAAATGAGCATAGTAAGTTTACTTTAAAGCAATTTATGGTTTTGGTCTGGTGCTAGATAAAAGGAACTGCGATAGTTATGTTGTAGAAATGATTAAATGGCCCTCAAGGACTGTAGATACCTTTTGAAGAAGAGTTTTTTGTTCGTTATCAGGTTTTTGTTTAGAAATCCACTAAACCTAGTTTGACATTTCTTTTTGCTAACTTTCTAATGAAATGTACCGTTTTTTTCAAATGGTGGAGAGTCTGTTTTCCCATCTTATTACATAAATACTTTGACTTTCATATTTGATTAATTCAGAAATCCCTAAATAAACCAGAAACTAGTACTGAAACCAGTTTTACTTGCGTATCTGCTAGTGAGGCTTTATCATGTTTGTTTGTCTTCAAGGAAATCAACATTCTCATGAATGAGAAGTGAATGTTTGTGTTTCAGTGTCATTTTATCCACCATAAACATTGGTTTTGAAGTTGTTGCAATAATACACCTAGAACATATCAACAGTGCCTTTTAAAATAATTTTCCTTGGAGCTGTTATACATTTGAGTGGTATAATGCAGAGTATAAATATATAAGATAAGATAAGAGATAAGATAAGCCTTTATTAGTCCCACAACAGGGAAATTCCAGGATTGCAACAGCACAGGGATAGCAACACTCAGAGCAACAATCAGAAGGCAAGAAAAAAAACAAGCAAGCAAAAGCAGCTAATATACATATGTACATATTACTATAAAATATATATATATACACAGACACACAGTGCAGAGCATTGTAGCTGGATGGAATAAATATATGAATATATGAACACACAGTGCAGAGCATTGTAGCTAGATGGAATAAATATGTAAATATATAATATATATAATATATATATTATTATTATATATATAGTGTGTATATATATATATATAGTGTATATACAGTATATAGTGTGTATATATATATATATACACTGTATATCGGAGCTTTCTCAGCACTCTGATGGTATCTTGGATTCAGCGCTCTCTCTGTGTGTGTGCGTGTGTGCGCGCGCGCGCGTGTGTGTGTGTGTGTTCTGTTTCTTGCAGCTCTTCCGGGAAGTGAGGATCATGAAGATGTTGAATCATCCCAACATAGGTGAGTTGCACCAAATCCTGACTTCATCTGTCGTCACTCACTGAACACCAGTCTTGTGTCTTTCAAGATTGCGTATTGAAGTCTCATGATGATAATCCTCCACCTTTATTTTTAATTTCTCTCTTGCCCCTTCCACTGCTACTCCCTTTCTTCTCCCTGATCACTCTGCCCTTCACTCCCCCCCACCTTCATGTCTTTCTTTGCCTTTCTCCCTCCCACCTACAGTCAAACTCTTTGAGGTGATAGA
This sequence comes from Pholidichthys leucotaenia, assembly GCA_020510985.1. NCBI lineage: Eukaryota > Metazoa > Chordata > Actinopteri > Cichliformes > Pholidichthyidae > Pholidichthys > Pholidichthys leucotaenia. The sequence continues at coordinate 201,613,454 of CM035836.1, read as the reverse complement.
GACAGAGAAGACTTTGTACCTGGTAATGGAGTACGCTAGTGGAGGTAAGTGCGTATCCTTGTGAAATTGCTCACTCTGAGGAGTGGTACTCCCTGTGTTCAGTAAAAATTTATCAGTCCCCCACGACCCATGAAAGGACTGTTGTTTTAATTTTTTTTTTCATAACTCCTGAGTCAGCATTGTCACAGATTGCTCAAAATAACTAAAGAAAATCAGACTTCCCGCTTTTTATGGCTATATTTGTCTTTTATTACAACAAGTTTTAAAGACTTGTGGTCTCGGCAGACATTAGCCATGTTTGCATGGCTAAATTAAAGATTAAAAGCCTGATCGGAATAAAAATGCTTCATGTAAACACACCAATCTGAATATTCTGACCCAATCACACTCATTCGGATCAAAATTTCATTCCGATTGAGACGGGTGGGCTATGCCGATTGTTATTACGATTAGTGCGCATATAAACACTTATTCCGAAGCTTGGGTCAAAAATATGTTTATTGCGCATGTCTGTACATGTCAGCCACACGTCGATGTGACATATTTCCACCTTTACAGCAGCTAGCGGAAGACATTGCGGGAGTAAAACAAAACTGGTCTGTATCGTCCTGCTGTCTCCCTCTGTTTGTCATATGCAGTAGTATGTACTTGTAGCTTCATTACGGAGACCAGCAGAAGCAAAAGTACAGTCTGAATAACATAATACAGGTCCATTTCAAAAAGAGACACGAAGCGGGGTTTGTTTACACCAGAAGTTGCTTCTTCTTCTACTATTTTCGAAATGTCGACGTGCGCATGTCAAAATGATTTAGTCCGTTCAAACGTGTGACACATGGAAACACATGTCCTAATCAGACCAGCTTTTTCAGGATCCATGTAAACAGTAAAGTTCTGATCTGAATTGTGATCAGATTGAAGAAATTTTGCACATGTAACGGCTATTGTTTAGTTCAGTGATGTATTGAACGGTCCATATATTGTGTTTTCTAGGATATAATGTTAAGATGTGACATCCTCAAGAACATGTACAATGTATAGTTTAAGGTTGCTTTTACACCTACAGGCTGTAGTTTGTTTCAGTCAGACTGGAGTTTGTTTTATCCGTTAGCATGTTTTTGGTTTGTTTTTTTTTTTTAAATCCCCCGCCAGTTGAAGACCAAAGGGGGATTATGTTATGGAGCGGTCTGTCCGTTTGTCTGTCCCATTTTTGTAAAAAAAGGTCAAGGTTAGCATTCCCTATGCCCTATTACTATAGAATGAATAAAGCAATGGTCACTAAACTTTGTAAACCTGAAGTGTGACTTTGGTTTTGGGATCGTAAGTTCAAAGGTCAAGGTCAAAATGCCATATAAACTATATTTCAACAACAAAGAAAGCTAGGTTCACCAAACTTGCTACACTGTTCACCTTGGGATCCTGACCTTTGACTATGGGTTTGGTTGGGGTCAAAAGGTCAAATGTCAACGTTAATATTCCCTATGCCCTATTACTATAGAACGAATAAAGCAAGGGTCACTAAACTTGGTACACAGGTTCAGCCTGAGACTATGACCTCTGACTATGGGTTTGGGGTCAAAAGATCAAAAGTCAAGGTTAGCATTCCCTATGTCTTATTACTGTTGAACGAGTAACTCTCTCTCGGGTTACCAAACTTGCTACACAGGTTCACCTTGGGATCCTGTCCTACAGCTACAGGTTGTATACAACTGTTTTTGTTGAATATTCATGGATCATGGGCTTATCATAATTTGGTTCTGCCCCAATAATTATATGGAAAAGTTGAAAACTGATCTCCTCCAGTGACATATTGGGATCTTCAAAGAAAACAGAGGTGGGGGATAGCGCATTTGTCTCAGAGTGCTCTTGTATCTGTTGAGAACACTAATCACTCTCAGGTGCACACCAAAACAACCGCACCAAGACCACTAAAAAAAGAGGTAATCTTGATCTGAATCATCGGGTGAACTGTGGTGTGGTCCTCCATATGAGAAAGCATACTTAACTGAAACGGGACCAAAAGCTAGAAAAATCATGAATTGAGGGCGTTATGAGATTTTAATGTATTTCTTTGAAATGCCTAAAATACATGGCAGGATGAATCGTGCACAAACCTGGAGTTGTGAGGAGAAGCAGGCTGGTCAGATGATCACTTAAACTCTCCTCTATCCAACACACACACACACACACACACACACCTGAAAAGAGCTTGTTAGCAAGCTGTCCGTGGAAAGGGGAATTCAGAAATGAGCTGCTCGATGCCGCAACAACTCTGAAAAGCTGTAACTGAGGAGTACAATGAAGTGCAAAGTGCACTGAATAAAATGAGGAGCTTTGGTGTTGCACAGAAATGAATGATAATGAATAATGCAAACATCCATCCATCCATCCATCTTCTACCGCTTTTCCGGAGGTCCGGGTCGCGGAGGCAGCAGTTCAAGCAGAGAAGCCCAGACTTCCCTCTCCCCAGCCACCTGCTCCAGCTCTTCAGAGGGGATACCAAGGCGTTCCCAGACTAGCTGGGAGACATAGTCTCTCCACCGAGTCCTGGGTCTGCCCCGGGGTCTCCTCCCAGTGGGACGTGCCTGAAACACCTCAAGTGGGAGGCGTCCAGGAGGCATCCTAATCAGATGCCCATACCACCTCAACTGACTCCTTTCAATGTGGAGGAGCAGCGGTTCTACTCTGAGCCTCTCCCGGATGACTGAGCTCCTCACCCTATCTCTGAGGGTGAGTCCAGCAATCCTACGGAGAAAGCTCATTTCAGCCGCTTGTATCCGCGATCTCGTTCTTTCGGTCATTACCCAAAGCTCGTGACCATAGGTGAGAGTAGGAACGTAGATTGACTGGTAAATCGACAGCTTTGCCTTAGAACTAAGCTCCCTCTTCACCACAACAGACCGGCACAACGTCCGCATCACTGCAGATGCTGCTCCAATCCGTCTGTCGATCTCTCGCTCCATTTTCCCCTCACTCGTGAACAAGACCCCAAGATACTTAAACTCCTCCACTTGGGGCAGGAGCCTGTCCCCAACCCGGAGAGGACAATCCACCTTTTTCCGGCTGAGGACCATGGACTCGGACTTGGAGGTGCTGATTCTCATCCCAGCCGCTTCACACTCAGCGGCAAACCGTCCCAGCAAGAGCTGTAGGTCATTGCTGGATGAAGCCAACAGGACAACATCATCTGCAAACAACAGAGATGAGATCCTGTGGTCACCAAGCATGACACCCTCCATTCCCTGGCTGCGCCTAGAAATCCTGTCCATAAAAATTATGAACAGGACCGGTGCTTTTATTTTAATGCAAACATTAAAATAACAATTTTCAAATTAATATAGACACTTCTATTCTGATATTTTTTGACCACACATATGCAGACAATGTACATCACCCTATGCAGTCACACATTCTGATGGGTCACAGATTTCTGCGCAACTGTGGTAAGGAAAATAACTTCCTGTGCTTACTTTTCATGTTGCCATGGCAAAAGCATCTGGCTATTCAGAGGAGAGAACCTTGTCGCGTGATTCTTTCATGATTTGACGTGACACATTTTGGTCGGCTTGAGTTTTTTCCTTGTGAAAAGGAACCAAACCAAGGAGAAAATTAAACACATTTTACAAACTTATCAACTGATTCGGACTTAAGTAAATGAATTTAGGTGTGAAAGTGCCCTTAAAGACAAAAAAAATGCTTTACTACTTATCAAAAAGTCTTTAAACTTCTGCCTAAAACAGTCAGTTTTCAACCTGCTCATTAATAACGAGATCCTAATCTGATTGGATAAAACAGTTGGTCACATTTTTTTTCCTAACTTATGGCACGCACACTATGGTGCTTGTCCTGATCTTTCTGTGTTGTGCTTAAGCATGACTTAACTCTAGCTTCTTTGACCCATGTGGAAGAGGTGAGCATTGCAGGTACAGCATTGCATTGTTTCTCATGCACAAGCATGGTAAAGGGAATGTTAGGTGCATTTGATGTATAATTGGCGCAACAATTGCAGCAGTGTAAGACGGCCATATTTGGAAAAAAAAAACCCCTCAAAATCAGCCACAAATATGTAAAGTTCAAGTGTTCTATATTTTACGGACTCTGTGGCCATGCTCTTGTAAACAAAGAGTGGATTCTGCTCAAGTAAAGTCATGTGTCATATTACAATGTGATGACTTAACTACAAGAGGTAACGGTGCACATGCCAAGCTAAGCCAGAAACTATGTAAGTGCTAGATGTTGGGGGACATAGAAAGGGGGACAATTATGCATCTTGCATGGCATGGACCAACTGGTCCCAGTGAGAGTGCAGCCGTAGAACTAAAGGAGGGGCCGTCAGCTTGTGAAGTCAACACAAAGGGGGAACTGCAATCTAGAGCCTGTAGTCGTTGAAAAACCAAAATAGATGCATCAATGAAAGCTGCTATTCTGCTCGCTCTGTTGGAAATGCTAATGAATAGCACATTTTACCAGAACTTCCACTTACTGTTGATAGTGTGTGCGGTCATTTTGAATCTGTAAGTCCTTCATTTGGGTATGATCCCAGCTGGCCAACAGGATATAGTCAGAAATGTGACTGCAGGAGCTGGGCCATTTGAAACTTCATGCAAGTGACTGGGAAAATCCGACCTGGAATGTGCCATTAACCAAAATAAGAGCAGTGTGTATTCTTTAAGTGAGCGCTCTAATTTTTAAGCAGTATACATGCGACCCATGGCTGTATTTTATAAAGTGAAAAGGCCATTTTCCACAATACCCTTTAACACTTTGAGAGCTTTAGTAACACAGGTATCATGTTCTCACACTGGATCTCCTCAAACATCTTTCTCTGGTCTCTCAGGAGAGGTTTTTGATTACTTGGTGGCCCACGGCCGGATGAAGGAGAAAGAAGCCCGTGCCAAATTCAGACAGGTGTGTGTTGGTGGGGGACAGCAAGAGTCTGTATGTAGGATTTTCTCACATTTGTTATAGTAAAATGTAAGGATTACCTTAATCGTATTTTGAGGACCATTTTAAGATTGCTTACTGATGCTTCAATAGTGGGAAAACAGACATTTTCTGTAATGATTTGATTATCAATTGGTGATATGCAGATGCTTAAATCTTGAATCCATAATGCTTCCTCATCACCACTTGTCCCTCATTGTCTCACCCACTTTGTCACTCTCCAGATTGTGTCAGCAGTACAGTATTGCCATCAGAAGTGTATAGTACACCGAGACCTCAAGGTGAGAACACACATAATTGAACTGCACTAAGTATAAAAGCACTCCATCTTCCTCTCTTTGTGACTCTGTGTCTCTCCATGTTAATTTTCAACAATATGAGTTGTTGCAATGAAATCCTGCCTCCAAAAATAGGCGACCCACATGTTAATCACCAAATAAGAGGCGTCCGTCTTTGCGCACTGGAGCTTAAACACCTGCTCATCCATATGCACTTCAGATATTTTTGTTTCCTATCTGATCTTCTCTGCGTGTACTTTTTTTTCCATCTGCACCCTGCTCTCACCTTACATGGTTCAAGAAATAAAATGCAGCATTATGCACACATGAATGCAAAACTTCTACTTCATTTTGGTCCAATGTGTTATGTAGAATTGGAAATCCTCTCATTGTGCCAGCAGGCAGACTTGTAGTCAGAAACATTATTATGATTACAGTTACAGTGACGTCAGTCTTTGGTTAGTCTCTGTAAACATTTTCAGCATTTTACAAAAAATTTTGAAACATTTTCCATACAATTGGCAGATAAGAATTTGTGTTTACAGAGAAAGGCAGTGGGAGCAAGGAGAGGATTGTGCTGGACATACTGTGATTACTGTAATGGGTACCATCCCGCCTGTTAACCTAATCACTCCTGATCTGAGAGTTGTAGTGTAAAATCCAGTACAGGCTTAACTTGAGGAGGTCTTACACTCCAAGAGCAAATTTTAATGAGCGTGCATTTTCATAGTGAAACTAAATCAGCTGTTTGGTTTCAGGAGGAAAAGAAATATGTAATATACTGTTCGGATTTTTATTATGAGCCAATAATAAACTAACCTTAATAATCTTAGGGTTATAAGCTAAAATCATGTGTATCTAAACTGCAAGAGCAGTTATTTGTGTCTTTGATCAGAGGTGAAAGATGATGTCAGTCTTGTACCTAATGGACATTCACACACGCAGAAGCTGCAAAGTATTCACAGCAAGTGAAAAGGAAAGTGCACCTGTTGCTAGGCAACCCTTGCCTCCTTGCTCACCAGCTCAGTTCAGGCTTAAAACACGCAGACTTAAAGTGTGTTCGCTCACTTTGCACATTGTGTCCTGCCTTCAGGCCCCAGCCCTGTGCCCTGGAAGCTCTTTCACCTAGTTCCTCCTTTTGGTGTTTTAGACATCAGTCTGCATTAAGATTGGCTGTTTGAAACATGTCAGACTGACCTTTTTCTTCTGTGTTTTAGCTGCTAATGGAAGCTCCATATGTGCAAAAATAACATCCAATCATGTCACAGTGAAACTTTGATTTCTTGCCGCATTAAGCGCTCAGGGAAAGAACCCCAATTGTTTTTTTCCTTCTCCTATATTCATCATCTTTTTTCTTCACAAAATAAATCTTACTCCATCTTTCCTGTCTTTCCATTCTCTTTCTATGCAGGCAGAAAACCTGCTGCTGGATGCGGATATGAACATCAAGATAGCCGACTTTGGATTCAGTAATGAATTTACTATGGGGAACAAGCTGGACACTTTTTGTGGCTCCCCACCTTATGCAGCCCCCGAGCTCTTCCAGGGCAAGAAGTACGACGGGCCTGAGGTGGACGTCTGGAGCCTGGGAGTGATCCTCTACACACTGGTTAGCGGCTCGCTGCCATTCGATGGACAAAACCTCAAGGTCGGAGAGATGTGTTTGTTTGTGTGTGTGTGTGTGTGTGTGTGTGTGTGTGTGTGTGTGTGTGTGTGCGCGCGCTGTTGTGCATGCATTACATAAGTGGAAGTCTGTATTCTGTGGGTGGTTGTAGTATTTGTCATGCTGGTTTCTGTTCCCTATGCCCTCCAGAATGCTAGAAATTGAACTTAAGAAAGAGTGAAAGTTAATCTCTTCTGCCAGTTGAAGTTTCAAACTGTGGCATAGCACAAGCACCACATAGGGGTTCTGTTGTATACAGTAAATGTTAAACATATTTCTCCCTATCAGTTTTACTGTGCATTCAGTTAGTATCCATGTGACTCTTCCTGTAGTGCAGACACATTTTAGGTGGGCGATACCACATTGAATGTGATGATATTGATATCGGCGTGCCTCTGAAACATAATCTAGTCTTATTGAATATGCATTTGTTTAAGGCCTACATTTACTGGGTTAACTTTGATTTTACCCTTTTCAAACTGAATGGTTGGAGCTGCTTTTCTCTTTGTTCATTTTTCAAACTGATTTTGTGGACAAGGATGAAAACTTTGCAAGTGAAGATAGTCATATTTAATGGTAATGGTTATTCTGTTTGACTCTTTTGAATCTTAGAGTTGTTAGTTAAGCTGTTTTCACTGCAGTTTTGCCTAATCTTGTATATCTTCTTCTTTCGGCTGCTCCCTTTAGGGGTCGCCACAGCAGATCATCTTCCTCCATCTCACCCTATCCCTTACATCATCTTCTGAAACACCAACCCTCTCCATGTCCTCCTTCACTACATCCATGAATCTTCTCTGTGGTCTTCCTATTTTCCTCCTGCCTGGCATCTCCATCTTCATCATCCTTTGTCCAGTACATCCACTATCCCTCCTCTGTACATGTCCAAACCATTTCAGCCTTGCCTCTTTTACTTGGTCTCCAAACCGCTCAACCTGAGCTGTCCCTCCGATATACTCATTTCTAATTCTGTCCCTCCTAGTCACTCCCAATGAGAATCTTAGCATTTTCAACTCTTCCACCTCCAGCTCTGCCTCCTGTCTTTTTGTTAGCGCCAAAATACAGTCTCACTACTGTATCGTAAATCTTCTCTTTCACTCTTGCGGCTCTCCTTCTGTCACAGATCACCCCTGACACTTGTCTCCACACACTCCACCCTGACTGCACTCTCTCCTTCACTTCTCTGGTGCAAACTCATCTCCCTTCACTACCTCTACTCCTTGCATCTTCACCATTACACCTGCCTTCCTCTCATTCACACTCATGTATTCTGTCTTGCTTCTACTGACTTTCATTTCTCTTCTCTCCAGAGCATACCTCCACTTCTCCAGGTTCTCTTCCACCTGCTCGCTACTCTCACTAGAAGAAGAAGCCATCTCTACTGTCATTCAGTCCATGCAGCCAATCATGTACTGCAGAACGAAATAACGTTTTTCTTATTTTGAACGTTAATCACACGTAGAATTAGAGGGGTCGCTGCCATGTAAGGCACCGCCACAAACAACTTCTCCTTCCTCCATTCTGTTATGCTGAGCACCAGGCTAGAAGGTGGGAAGTACCATTTTTATATGGTCTTTGGTATGACCTGGCCGGGACTTGAACCCCCAACCTCCTGGTTGTGGGGCGGATGCTCTATCATCTAGGCCACCACTCTGGTCAGATCACAATATCATCTGCAAACATCTTAGTCCATGGAGACTCCTGCCTGACCTCATCTGTCAGCCTGTCCATCACCATGGCAAACGAGAAGGGGCTCAGAGCTGATCCCTGCTGCAACCCCACCCCCTACCTCAAATCTGTCTGTCAGTCCTACAGCACACCTCACCACTGTCTCACTGTCATCATACATGTCCTTCACCACCCTCACATACTTCTTTGCCACTCCTGACTTTCTCATACAGTACCACCCTTCCTCTCTTGGCACCCTATCATATGCTTTCTCTAAATCCACAAAGACAGTGCAGCTTCTTCTGACCTTCTCTATGCTTCTCCGTCAACACTCTTAAAGCAAACATTGCGTCTGTACTACTCTTTCTAGGCATGAAACCGTACTGCTGCTCACTGATTGTCATCTCTTCTCTTACCCTCTCTCCTCTTAACCTGGCTTCAATAACTCTTTCCCATATCTTCATAGTGTGGCTGATCAACTTTATGCCTCTGTAGTTACTACAGCTCTGAGCATCATCCTTGTTCTTAAACATTGGTACCAAAACATTTCTTCTCCACTCCTCAGGCATCCTCTCTCTCTCCAAGATTGTGTTAAACAACTGGTTAAAAAGTCTACTGCCATCTCGCCTAGGACTGGGAATCATCACCAATTTGCAGAATTGATTCGATTCCAATTCTTGAGGTTCTGAAGCGATTCAATTTCGATCTGATCCCAATTCGATCAGGGAAATTACCATTTTAATAGCTATTTTACTTGCCAGGAAAAAAAAAATTCTTGGAGACGGTACATATTGTACCAGGAATACACTAACTTTGTTAATACATAAATTATCACATGAAGAACTGACCCAAAATCAATTACAATAATGCACGTTTTATTATTTAACTTATGATTTCACAAAGTGCTAACAAAGTGCTTTCTTTAGTGCAAAGGGTGTGTAGTGTCAACAACCCAGAGTAAGTAAACAAATTCAATGCATGAAGCATGTAGACATAATCTCACTGTATTTCAGTCTCTCCAGGATTTCGTCGACTGTTTTTGTGATTGTTGCGGCCCAAAAGCCTGAATTTGTGGGAGCTTTTCTCAAAAGTTGTGATAAAAGTTGCAACATTTTTTAGAGGTTTTTTGCACTGACAATTGTGTGAGGAAGTACATATTTTAAAATAGCTGTCTTTCCATAGTTTACAGTGATGCTATTCCATGTAACGCCACAAGAAAAGCACAGGACTGACAAAAATTTCCTGTTAGACACATCCTTGCCAGCTCAAGCTCTCTGTCTAGCTAATTGAATACAAGTCCTTTTCTCCTTCTGTCCAGCCTCATACAAGTTACTATATGCCTTTGCCACCTCTCTCTTTGCCATGCGCCTAGATTCTACATACTCTTGTCAACTTTCTTCATCTCCCTGACTATCCCACTTTTTCTTTGCTAACCTCTTCCATTGAATACTTTCTTGTACCTCCTTATCCTCATTCCGCCACAAAGTCTCCTTGTCTTCTTTCCTCTGTCCAAAGGATACACTACATACCTTTCTGCCCATTTCCCTTGATATGTTTGCTGTACTTTCCCAGTCATCTGGTAATTTTTCCCTACCACCCAGAGCCTGTATCAGCTCCTTCCTGAACTCTGTGCGACCTTCTTCCTTCTGTAATTTCCCCCACTTTGGCTCTGTTTTCACGGTTTTCCTCTTCTTGCTTTCCAAAGTCATCCTACAGATTACCATCCGATTCTGTCCAGCTACATTCTCCCCTGCCACCACCTTGCGGTCTATCTCTTTCAGATTTCTCCTTCTGCATAAGATGTAGTCCACCTGTGTGCACCTTCCTCCACTCTTGTAAGTCACCCTATGTTCCTCTCTCTTCTTGAAATATGTGCTCACCACAGCCATTTCCGTCCTTTAAGCAAAATCCACAATCATCTGTCTTTCCACCTTTCTCTGCTTAAGACCATACCTACCCAGGACCTCCTCATCACCTCTGTTCCCTTCACCTACATGTCCATTAAAGTCCATTCTAATTACCACTCTCTTCCCCTGGGAACACTCTCTACCACTTCATCCAACGTACTGCAGAATTCCTCTTTTGCTTCTACCTGACATCCAACTTGTGGGGCATACGCACTGACAACATTCAGCATCACACCTTTGACTTCTAGCTTCAAACTCATGATCCTGGCTGACTCCCTGTTTACCTTCTGAACACTTTTCACATACTCTTCCTTCAAGATGACTTCTACTCCATTTCTCTTCCTATCTGTACCATGGTAGAACAGTTTAAATTCCCCTCCAATTCTCCTAGCCTTGCTTTCCTTCCATCTGGTTTCTTGAACACACAGTACATCTACCTTCTTTCTCTCATCATATTAGCCAACTCGCTGCCTTTACCAGTCATAGTCCCTACATTTAAAGTCCCTACTCTCACCTCCACACTTCTACCTTTCCTTTACTCTCTCCCTCCTAACATGCCTTCCCCCTCTCTTCCCCCTCGATCTCAGACCAACAGTAGCCCCATTTCCACCAGCACCCTGCTGGTTAACAGCACCGGTGGCTGTCGTTGTTGGGCCAGGCCTCAACTGATCTGGTATGAAAGTCTCATTTGTCATGATCTGCATGATTGTTTTGGCAGAGGTTTTACGTCAGATGCCCTTCCTGACACAACCCTCCCCATTTATCTGGGTTTGGAACCGGCACTAGGAGTACACTGGCTTGTGCACTCCCTGTGGCTGTTTTTTTTTTTTTGGGGGGGGGGCCTAATCTTGTCTATAATAATGTTAATATCTTGTCAGCCTTGTAAGATCCAAAAAGTGTTTGAATCCAAGGATTAGAAATTCTTAGCAGTTTTCGTTCAAGTGCAGCTGTAGTCGACTCAAACCATATCATATTGCACTAAATGGACCCTAAAATTTCCACAATATGAAAGTTTTTTTTTTGTTTTTTTTCTTTTTTGGACAAACATTGTTTTGTGAGAAGCAGGCTGTGCCATGTGTACTTGAGTGCAAGTTTCTTATGTGTTTGGTGATGGATATTTGCTGCCTTCTGTTGACTTTCCATAAACTTGTCTCTTTCCAGGAACTGAGAGAGCGAGTGCTGCGTGGTAAATATAGGATTCCTTTCTATATGTCCACTGACTGTGAGAACCTGCTAAAAAAGTTCCTCATCCTGAATCCTTTGAAAAGAGGCAGCCTTGAGGTACGCTACATTATGCAGAGACGTATGCACAAAATACAGTCTGATGAGATGCGCAAGAAACTAAGATCTCATATATTGCTGCACTTGATTTATTGTACAACTGAATCAAAGTTTCAGCACCTTAAATGTGCTTGTTTGTTCATGCTCTAGTCTCCTTGAATGTACTTCTGTCTCTTAACATAAATGTGTTTGTGGCGCACGGTCCTGTAAATTTTGACTTTCATCAGCTACATGTGAGATTGGTGAAGAAGTGTAAAAAGTTTTTTAAAGGCATTGTAAAGAGTTGTTAGTTTAGGATTTATTGGAATCTAAATTTGACTGCACTGTTTTGTGACAGCATTGCTACAGTATAATGGTCTAAATAAAATACTTAATTTGTACTTGTTTTTTCAACCTTAAAGCAACTGTGTAACAATTCCAAAAAGAAATGTAATACTGTGGTGTTAGGGTTGAGTCTTGGGAATAGTCATTTACATCTGCTTTTTGTCTGTGGAGGTTAGGGGAATCTTGCTTTAACAAAATAAAGGTCTAATCAAACAAATATTAATCCAGAAGCAGGGTGGGAGAGGCTCCTCTAATGAAAGGAAAGAAACGATTTTCACATTTTGGGTGAAATGTGAAAATGTGTTTGTGTGTTTTTTTTTTGTTTTTTGTTTTTTTTTTTTTGGGGGGGGGGGTCTTTTTTGACATTGTCCAAACAAATTAATTCTAGTTTCAATTTAAAATCCCCTTATTGCCCTGAAGGTGAATAAATTTGTGATAGACAAACGGTCCAGTCTGTTTTTAAGAAGCCTTGGCTCTGTATTTCCTGTGAAGACTTTATTCAGTCAAGGCACCCAGCTACATTTGCACCATATTAATGCATTTTCCCAACAATTAATTTACTAGCAGCAGATCCTATGTTTTATTTAAGAAATTCAGGCAGTGCAAACACTAAGCTTTTTAGGGTTTCCTTCACCACTGACTCACTGGTCAGGTTGCAGTTTATTAGGTGGCCTTTTCAGGCACATCTGACCCTTTTATATTGCCTTATAAACTGTACTCTCTTTATGACAAAAGATTTTCAAGAGTGGAGAAAACTGACAAATTGAGTGCTTTGGCTTTTGGCTTAAAAACATCTTGATCTCTCCACTTTTAGGCCATTTTATTTGGACAGTGACGGTTGATAGTATCAATCTTCTCCTACCATTTATCCTTTTGTTGTTAATGACTACTCATATTTCCTTCTGTCTGTCTGGCTTGTTCCAAGCAGCAGATAATGAGGGACCGGTGGATGAATGTGGGCTATGAGGAGGACGAACTCAAACCGTACCTCGAACCACAGCTAGATTATAAAGATCCCAGAAGGACAGGTGGGCACAGAAATGCACTCAATTGATAATTTTCTTTCTTTTCCCACATAGAATCACAATTGAGAATATAATGTGGTTTTGCATTGTGTACAGATATCATGCTGCAGATGGGTTTCTCTCAGGAGGAGATCCAGGACTCGCTGGTGAACCAAAAGTACAATGATGTGATGGCTACATACCTACTTCTGGACTATAGGAACTCTGAGGTTCGCCATTTTGTTGCACATTTATGCATAAGCTTGTGTTGTGTCCTGCAAAATAGGCCATCCTTTAATTTGTTGGAAGTGTCCCAACGTTTATGGAAATGAGGCTTTACGTCTGTGTACAACCCCATTTCCATAAAAATTGGGACACCATAAAATCAAAATAAAAAGGGAATGCAATTTCAAGTGCAAGTTGTCAGCTCCGTAGGCACTAATGTAAGCCAGCACCATCAGAGATGCAGGCTTTTGAACTGAGCCCTGATAACAAGTGGGATGGTCCTTCTCTTCTGTCGTCTGGAGGATACAGTGATTTCCAAAAAAAGTAAAACTTTGATTCATCTGACCACTTCACTATGCCCTGGTCCATTTTAAACGAACTTTGGCCCAGGAAAGACGGCAAGGTTTCTGGATTATGTTCACAGGTGACTTTTTCTTTGCATGATAAAGCCAAACCAGGGGTACTCGGCCTTTTTTTTTTTTTTTTTTTTTTTTTTTTTTTTACAAAAAGTCTACATTTATTTTTTCAGTGGGCTATGTCCCCCCTGTTCTCCTCTTGATTTATGCCTGCAACATGCTGGAAAAAATACATGTCACAAAGCTGTCCATATGAGAAACTGAGTGAATACAACAACTTTTTATAGAACCCAACTACTCATTCAGCAACGACACAACATGGTGGTTTGATTTAGAAAATACATGACACTATTGTAACCGGAATATGTTAATTTTATACTATGTCTTTCTTTTTTTTATTTTGGACAGTATCTTTGCATATGGAACTTACCATTTGAAGTATTGTACAACCAAGGCTTGAATCTTTGAACAGCTGGGGTCCCACCTAGACATCCTGTGTTTGGACTTTTTACTGGTGTTAACTACGGTTGGGAATCATCACTAATTTCTAGAATCAATTTGATTCCGATTCTTGAGGTTCTGAATTGATTCAGTTTCAATTCGATCTGATCCCGATTCAATTAGGGAAGTTACCATTTTAATAGCCATTTTACTTGCCAAGAAAAAATTTTTTGGAGACCTTATGCTGCACAGGACTACTCCAACTTTGTTGATACATAAAGAACTGACCCAAAATCAGTTATAATAATGCACTTTTTATTATTTAACTTATGATTTCACAAAGTAGTAACAAGTGCTTTCTTTAGTGCAAAGGGTGTGCAGTGTCAAGTTAACAACCCAGAGTAAGTAAACAAATTCAATGCATGAAGCATGTATACATAATCTCACTGTATTTCAGTCCCTGCAGGATTTTGCGTGCTGTTTTTGTGATTGTTGTGACCCAAAAGCCTGAATTTGTGGGAGCTTTTCCAAAAAGTTGCAATAAAAGTTGCAACTTTTTTTTTTTTTTTAGGTTTTTTTGCACTGAAAGTTGTGTGGGGAATTACAGGTTTTAAAGTAGCTGCTTTGTCCATAGTTTACAGGGATGCTAGTCCATGTAACACCACAAGAAAAGCACAGGATTGCCAAAAATTTCCTGTTAAACCGTGATTTATTTAGAATTAAATGGTCAGTAAAATTGTCAAAAAATGACCCAACATTGTATTCTTGCTGAGACGTAAATAAAAAAGATTTAAAAAATAATTAGCCATTACAACAACTAAATTGCATTGAATGCATGTTAAGAGTATGGAGAAAATTGTGGCAGCACCTTCTTGAATCTTGAATTTGAAAACTAAGACCCCTGGAAAATTGGAGGTCTTCTTCTGTGCTGAAATTGACAACGAAGCAGGGATGCTCCTCCACTGACAACCTCTTCCCTTCAGAACGTCTTGGTGCAGGACAGATCTTGGAGTGGAAACCCAGTCTTCACAGATCTGAAGGGGATATGAAAAGGAGAATATATTTCAAAGTAAAATTAACAGGCATGTTTTTAAATCCCCACATCACAACAGGGTTTAATAATTTAGTTTCTTTTACCCAGTCTTCACAGATCTGAAGGGGATATGAAAAGGAGAATATATTTCAAAGTAAAATTAACAGGCATGTTTTTAAATCCCCACATCACAACAGGGTTTAATAATTTAGTTTCTTTTACTTTTTTTGTTTATATTTTAACTACAAATTAACTTTCAATTTTTGAAAAGGGTTTCAATTCATTTCCTGGAAGTCCAAAATTAAATGTCATTCAATACAAACGTTACTTGAAGGCAGCCACCTCTGTCATGAAGCCCTGAACTCCTCACTAAAAATATACCTTTATTCTGCATTTATTTACAGTGTTTAATCAACAGTTAACTACTGTATCCATTGTTTGTAAAAGAAAACACCATCATCCTGGATGAATTATTAATTTAACACACAAATGTTTAAAAAAAAATTTTTTTTTTTGCTTACCCCAGCAGTTGCAACAGTCTCCCTCTCTGGTCTGTTGCCCATTCTACATGTGTTTTATGTTTGAAAATTGTTTATCAATCGTCGACTTTTGCTTATGTTCCAACACGACACTGCAGTTAGTACAAAACAGTTTATTCCCGTTTTATGAAAAATATTCAGAAACTATTGAGCATAGTCTTTAGCTGTGAGCTTTCTTGACAAATTAACTTTGGCAAGTCTGCTCTGGGGCTGCCAAATGTAAACACGGAAGTAATGTGAGCATGTGGTACAGGGAACTCAAGCGCGATTGTTCATCACGCTAGATTTCAGCTGGCTGCTTGCATTTTATGTTTCAAAGACTGTCCATCCATCTTCTACCACTTAATCCTTTTTGGGTCGCGGGGGGGCTTGAACCTATCCCAGCATCTTTGGGCGAGAGGCAGGGTACACCCTGGACAGATCGCCAGTCCATCGCAGGGCGACACAGAGACAGACGGACAACCATTCACTCTCACATTCATACCTATGGACAAGTGTTAATGGAACACATCAGCAAAAAACTGTGTGTGATTTTAAAAAACACCCACAAGTTTTCCCGGGCCGTTCCTTTCTCCATCTCCCCCAGCCTGTTGGTGGACATCTCCTTGCGTCTCTGTCCTTGCCGCATGTACGGAGTGCTGACTTTGTGTTGAAAAAAGTCCACCTGCCTGAAAGCACCCCGTCGCTGGAGTACGCGGGAGGAGAGACGCCATAAAACCACAAACAAACAAGCAAATAATAACACTACAGCCATTGTTTGAACATTTGATACATCTTTAGAGGTAAAATCATTACTACATCTTGTCAGTGAGCTTTAAAGCTGTGAATCTCCGGCCTGGACATGGGCCAACATGAGCCCCTCCTCCCGGTACGACTCCTGGTGTGCATCAAGACACGCAGCAGATGGACAGACAGGTAGGAGTCAGGCACAGAAAGAGAGAATATTCAGTAAATTTTTTCAGAAAAACACAGACTTTGATAGACAATACAGAGCAACAGAATAAGGCTGCATTCACACCAGGATTGTCTGGGTGTCTCGGCTCAATTGGGTGGGGAATGCCGAGAATTTTCGCACCTTTGTTTGGTTTGGTTTGCATTCACACTGCAGCGGACCAAACTGCCTGGACAATGTCACACAGTTGCAGCAACTGCTTTTTTGGGGCACTGTAGCCTAAACCACCACTGACCAGGAGGAAAAAATCTTGGCTAAGAAGAAAACCCAGCTCATCGATTGACCAGGACCTAAAACGGAAATCCGTTCCCTTCAGCTGGGTTGTTTGTCCACCACAAACGAGACATTTTTTAACTTTCTCCTTGGCTTTCTCCAGTAAAATAATTTCTTGGGATCCCCGCGGTTGTCTTTATTTTCTACCCAAAATGTGCTACGGTAAATGCCACTATGATTACACAAATGCCGAGGGGCACTTCTGCCCTTTGGTCTGCTGGATCGTCAGTTTGGATTCACACTGCAAGCGAAGCACACCAGACTTTGTTTGCAAGTCAGCCGAGACCCCTGTTTTCAGGCAGTCCAGACTTTGCTTGTTTGGTGTACACCAGAGTTCGAACGTGCGCTCAGACGGCACCAAACGAACCAAACTATCCATGGATAGTCCTTTGGTCCGGACCAATCAGTGGCCGTGGGAATGCACCCTAAATTATTTCTTTTTTCTCTGTGCTCGGTACTGAGTGGTTGGTTACCGCTGTGGTTAGGGAGTTTTTAAATGAAGGTGCTGCCAATAATTTCCAAATCTATATTCTTTAACATACATTCAGTGCAATTTAGCTGTTGTAATGGATATTGTGTTAAAGTCTGTATTTGCTGTTGCACAAAAGAGTTTTTCTGTATAGCAGCAGAAGTTTCTCCTTAATTTACAAATCACTATTTAATAGAAAATTTTTGAC
The DNA here is from genome assembly GCA_020510985.1 of Pholidichthys leucotaenia. Classification (NCBI taxonomy): domain Eukaryota; kingdom Metazoa; phylum Chordata; class Actinopteri; order Cichliformes; family Pholidichthyidae; genus Pholidichthys; species Pholidichthys leucotaenia. The sequence continues at coordinate 201,595,895 of CM035836.1, read as the reverse complement.
AATCCTGTGCTTTTCTTGTGGTGTTTTAGAATATCATTGCCGTAAACTATGGGGGGAAAAATCTGCTTTAAAATTTGTAATTCTTCCCACAACTTTTAGTGCATAAAAGCCTCTGAAAACATTGCAACTTTTATCGCAGCTTTTTAAAGAAACTCTCACAAATTCAGGCTTTTTGGGCTGTATCAATCACAAAAACATCTCAAAAAATCCTGGAGGAACTGACAAATATGGTAGCATAATGGCATCAGTTATGCAAGTATTTAATTTTCATGAATATGTGCTCATTCACACACAGGTGGAATTCATCATTTTTATCCAGGGTGTTTATACAGTTTTGTAGGACATATGAGTGTTTCTTGAATCTGATGTCTCATTTCTACTCATTCAGGTTACAAAGTATAATGAATGGATTTACTCATACTAACTGCTTCTTGCATGACACCCACTTATTTCTAGAAGTGTTCCTGAACCAATACAGTGATTTTCGTGAAAGAATCATCCCTGTTTTTAACGCAGTGCCGTCTGAGGGCCTGAAAGTCATGGGCATCCAGCATTTATTTTCCTGTGTCCCTTGTGCAGTCAGATGTCTCGAGGCTCAAGGAATGTTATGATGATATTATGTTCTGTAGATGATGGAGTATTCAAAGTCTTTACAATTTTACGTTGAGGAACATCTATTTGAAATTGTTCCACAATGTTTAGATGCAGTCTTTTGTAGGTTTCTGAACCTCTACCCAGCTTTACTTCTGAGAGACTCTACCTCTCTAGGTTGCTCTTTTTTATGCTCAGTTATGTTACTGGCCTGTTGCTTATTAGCTTTATTAGTTGCCACGCTGTTCTCCAGTTGTTCCTTGTTAGTACCACTTACTTTTTCAGTCTTTTTCTGCCTCCATCCCAGCTCTCTTGAGAAGTGTTGCTGCCATCAAATTTCAGAAGAGCTGATGGTTTTTGAATGAAACAATAAATTTAAATTAAATTTGATGTGTTTTTATGTGCTGTTGTTGTTGTTAAACTAGTGTACAGTTTTTTTTGTTGTTGTTGTTTTTTTAATTTAATGTCCCAACCTTTTTGGAATTGTGATTGTACAATACCATTTGTTTTTAGTGTGTTAAAGCTGTCTTTTCCAGAATCATGACATATTATTAACATCTTGTACTGAAAGGGGACTTACCCCCACATACACACAAATTTTCATCCTTTGTTCTACACTTGTTTTGTTTTTTTCAGCTGGATGAAGGTTGTATCAAGCCCAGGCCAGGAAGTGATGTAAGCAACATTAATGCCCCATCCCCGACTCATAAGGTATAATGAGAACATAATAACACCAATCACACAATGAAGTTTCCCCAAGTTCAGCCAGTGTCATTGTACACTGATGTGACCACATATTTGAAAAAGAACTTGTTTGAACATCTATGACTATATACTTAGGTCTCCACTTCAATAATAGTTCCTAATATATACGCAAATGCTCTGTCATCAAGAAAACTGACTGTGGACCATCTTTTCTCTTTTAGGTACAACGCAGCGTGTCATCCAACCAGAAGCCTCAGAACCGCAGAGGCACCGACCAGGGTGAGATTGGTGTGTGCCGGAGAGGAAATGGGTTAAAGGATAGCTGAGAGAGAATAGATCAGGGGGATAATTTTGATCGTTAGTGATTTCTTTTTAACTTAAGACTCATTTCTGTTCTAATAATGAAAGGAAACTAGACAAAGGAGAGGAAGAGAAGTACAGACATCAACAGTTTGACTGAATTGATGACATGTCTGATGCACATTGTTTCTTTTTTCTAGGTTCCTCCTACTCCAAGAGGGGAGGTCAGACTGACAACCGGTCTTCTGTAGAGGATACTGCAAGGAAGGGTTCGTCAGGCAGCTCCACTACCAAGGTTCCTGCCAGCCCCATGGTCTCCTCTGACCGCAAGAAGAGTGCCACACCTTCCACTGTAAGAACCCAACATGCACCATACCTTCATGATATTTATAACATCCTCACAAAAGGGGTGCCATGGTGCATTATTGCTCCTTGAATTACCTGTTTAGCCAGATACAGAAAATGCATCCACGCAGATACACATCGCTGAAAATATCCAGGGGAAATTCTAGAGCTGTACAGGAAGTCGCTTTTCACTCCAAAGAAGAATCAACTACAATTTATCTTGTGCTGTGGTTCAAAGATCAAATTTAATGCTGCTTTGTAATTTAATTTTATTTGGTTTAATTATTAACGTCTTATCTAGCATGTGAAACTAAAAGCAGACACCTTGTTATTTTTGCTCTATAGTACAATGAGATTATTATATAACTTTTTTCCTTCATGTAGTATTTTTTTTCTCTGTATTACAACTGCTTTATATTTGAATATAACTACACACCCCTTTTCATTTCGTCACCCAGCTCTGCCTTTTACATGACACCTGTTGGCAAACCAATATGACACGTTACTTTAAATAACTGCACATCCTAACAGTCAACAAAATAACAATTTGGGGTTTTTTTTTGTTTTGTTTTTTTCAAAAATATTGAAAAATGTGTGTGTTCTGAAATATGCCAGATGACACCCACAAAGTGTTAAATGTCACCCTTTCAGTGTGTTTTTCAGTTGTCCGATTAGACCTCAGGACCTTGTGGGTGTGTACAATTGGTGCACAGTTGATACCTGTACCTTTGTTGGACTGGCACACCTTAGACTTTTGTTGTTACTTATTAATATGTGGACTCCACTGACATCACCTGATCTGAAGTGTACATCGGCACAAACCTGATCTGTCATGTTAAGTGAAAAACATGTGTGGGAGTTAAGAGTCTAAATTATTTTATTGGATTAAATGACAATTCAAGTGTACATAGACAAAAATGAATTCTTTGGCAATTCTGTCACTTGAAGATAATGTGCAAGCTGTCAAGAAATTAATCTGTTACAGGATATTCTCTTAAACCATCATTAACTGAGGATTTTTAATTAATACTGGCTAATTAAGATTGTGAGCCTCGCTTTAGGCTTTTCAAAGTGTACATGGTCATATAATAGATTCACAGCACCCTCCTGTTCCCTGTTACTCAGTCTCAAATGTTCCTGTATTCTAACACTGGTTTTTTTATTGTTTGGCTTTCTCCCTTCAGAATAGCATCCTGTCGACCGGTACTGGTCGCAGTCGAAACTCTCCTCTGAGTGAGAGATCAACACTGGGCCAGGGTATTCAGAACGGCAAGGACAGGTACACAATTACACACAAAGTACCACATAAGAGATGTTTTTAAAGGGGGCTAGAACCCCACATACAATAATTCTCTGAGACACTGTTGTCATTCACAACCCAACTAGTTGTTGTGAGGAAGTGCTGTACACATGATGCAGACACACTCGCCAGGGTTTGTGAATGAAGCAGTCCCACAGCTGTCTAAGTCCCAGATCTTGGCTGGTGCTCTCAGGAGCCCTGCCAGCTGGCTCAGGGAGATCCAGAGCCCCCCCCCCCAAAAAAAAAGGCGGGGTGGGCCCCTCTGGGCTTGGAAATCAGCTCTCTTGGAAATTTAGGCCAGACCTCGAGTAGATTACAGATTACCCGTGATGGAGGTCAGTTGGAGCAGAGAAGAGCTCAGTGAACATGCACACCTGCTTTCAAACATGCAGCTTTAAATAGGATAGACCGCAGTGCAGTTTTACTCTTATTGTGTTTCTTTATTTTGGTGACATTTTAGATTTCACCTATGCCTTCCCCCCAGTTTTAGTACTGATCAAGCAAAATTTGTTAAAAGAAGCAGTTCTTAATTATCCATATTTAATTATCCAGACTGCAGCATATATCATATGCTGCAGTCTGACAAGCTCACCTTAAGTTACACATAACATTGTTTCTTTCTAAATAGGACTCATCCTTCCAGGTGCCCTTTCTTCATTATCCACAATGTCTTTAATAGGGAAGAAACTGCTTCTATGATTTTAATTTGTGACTGGTTCAACTACCGCTACCTACTTGCTTTACACACCCGCATATGCGTCCACAAACAGAACTACGCGTCCATCATTCATGCTTAACCAGCCATAACCTTTATGTGCTTTTTCGTTGGTATTAAATATTAAGCCAAGCCATAACCCCTTCTACACAGTTTTCATGGTCATGGTTCATACTGCTTTATTACGTGTTTATGTATCAGTTTCAAATGACCCCTTGTCCCCAACATAGTGCACCACCTGGAGCACAAGAAATTCATTTGCAACAACATTGAAGTTGAAGCCAAATTTATAAGACTTTTTCCACACTTACTGGTGGCTGTGGTCATTTGAGACAGCATTGCATTTTTTTTTTATTTTTTTTTTTTGAGCACTGTGGGTCTGGTAGTTATTGTAGGCTTTGCTAACTTAGCAGTTGTCATGTGCTTTGATTTTAAAGTTACTTTATGTGATCATCATTAATGCTTTGATGTTTGGGCTTTTATACTTGTTCTACCCCACCCACCCACACCACCACCCTCTCTTTTTTCCTCTCTGTCGTTTTCTAATTTTCTTAATTTGGTCTCCTTTTATCTGTGTCTGAGCCTCCCTCTAGAGTCACTCACATTTTCTTGGCACCCCCTTTCTTTGCTTTATTTCAGCTTGTCTTCATACTAATCTTTCCTCCTCCTTTCTTTTGCTCCCCTCTCTCTTGTTAAGGAGATTAGAAGGACTTGTGATGGAATATTAACTCTTAGCAGCACTGTAAGGCCACCGCACTTGGCTCTGCATAAACAAAAATACCCGTGCACACAATGAGGTTGTGCATGTACTTGCACAAATGCTTTCAAACACGCATGTCACACATGCTCAAACTCTTGCTACACACTTTGTTACCCAGTTAATGTCCTTATTTTTCCATCACCAGCCATGCTAATCTCTGTTACAAAGAGAGCGCGTTTGTTTTGTGTTGTTGGCAGCTGTTTGCTGACCTCTGTAAATGTCCCCTTTTTGTTGCCTATTCTTCTGCTTTCTCTCTCTCTCTCTCTCTCTCTCTCTCTCTCTCTCTCTCTCTCTCTCTCTCTCTCTCTCTCTCTCTCTCTCTCTCTCTCTCTCTCTCTCTCATTCGTACCACTCTCTGCTTTCCTTTAATGTTTTTTGCACTGTGTGTGGATAAAGTCGAGTGAGAGCTGTCAGGGCTTTGTAGCCTGTAGCTGATTAGCAGCAGTTCAGGAAATGGTCAGTCTTTTTAAGTACAAGTGATTAATTCATACATTTTTCTTTCAAAATATTTTAGATTGTGTAAACCCTAAAAGAGGAGAACAAAGAGAAAAGGATTGGCCTTTGAGTTTGTCATTTTATTTTATTTGACCTATTAAATCTTACTGTTAAGTACCCATATTGATTACATGTTAACATGTTAAGCTGTCTGCTTATTTGATTTACAGTCATTTAAATCTAAAGCACATGACTGGTCACCTTTGACCAGCTGTGGATAGTAGAACTGTCATGAATTTAAGTTTTGGGGCTCCAAATATTTGGGAATACCCAAATCTTCCTTCCAGTCTTTGTTCTCCCTCAGTGGACTGTGTCAGTATCAGTGTTTTTCAGAAATATGACTTGTGAATTTAGAAATTGAAGTTTGAATTTTTCCCCTTAAATTTCCATCCATCTATCTTCTACCGCTTTTCCGGAGGTCCGGGTCGCGGAGGCAGCAGTTCAAGCAGAGAAGCCCAGACTTCCCTCTCCCCAGCCACCTGCTCCAGCTCTTCAGAGGGGATACCAAGGCGTTCCCAGACTAGCTGGGAGACATAGTCTCTCCACCGAGTCCTGGGTCCCCCTCCCCTTAAATTTATGTCTTATAAATTTAGAACTTTATTTTCTCATAAATTAGAAATGTTAATACAGTAAATGCAAGTTTTTTTTTCTTAGATATGTTGTGTGTAGGCACACAACTCTGCCACCTGTTATTTATTATATTATGCTCATTTACATACCTGCCAACTACTCGGGTTTTGCCGTAATGGTTCCGGTTTTCAAGACCCCATTCCGGGTTACGGCTTTATTAATGAAAATTATGGTTTTTCACTAAAAATTCAGTCAAAAATTTTCAATCGTAAAAAAAACACGAAAGCAACTCCAAACATGAGATCGCTAGGAATCGTTTCTAAATTTAGAACAAAGGCAATCGGCACTGCTTCCTGTAAGTGTATTGCGCATGTGCGAGAGGTCTGAGCCTAAGGTGCGCCCTTTCAGCCAGAACTGGAAGTGGCGTCTCTGTCGAACACGCTGTATTTATGCTCACTGTAGTGCAAAAACCTGCTAAAAAGGTGAGCGGCTGCCAAGAACCGGCGACGTATTGCTCTACGACGGCCGCTAGCTCACGTCCGAGGTGTCGGTAGTGAGCGCTATCTGAGCCGCCGGGTCTGGGTGCGCCAATAGTGCAGCGTTCGCCAGAGCTGTTTTAACCTCAGAACGCCTGCTCCCGCTCAGGAGTCCAGTCGACTCTGTCCACCGGTTTCCGTTTCTTGAGTGTGGCTAAAACGGCTGTATGAGCTGGGCTGCGCGGGTGAGGGAACGGTTATAAAAGTTAATCATCCCCAAAAACTCCTGCAGTGCCCTGACATTGATGTTGAGGAGAAAAAAAATAGCAAAACAATTTGGTTAGATTACTTTTATGATTCCAAACAGTTTGAAATTGACAGTGCACAGTGGACATTGACTCATAACTTTTGAATATTTCTAAGACTTAGCTACATCAGTGATTGTGCAAAATGAACTGCTCAAGACTCAATGGAGATTGAAACTGGTGATCTGAAATGAATGCTGGAATTATAAAAAGTAATGGTATGTTGGAATTTTATTTCTATTATGGAATAGATAAAATTAACTGATTTTGATTTGATCAGGTGTTAAAGCATGTGATGGATAATGCTTGTTGGAATATTTTAGGAATGTTATCTTCTTGGAACATAAGTCAATATTATACAGTAATAAGTGGCATTCAGCTGTTTGTTTTATGGCATTTAAGCACAGTTCTGGTACTTAAAAATCATAAAAACCCAGGAGCTTCGGGGGGCTTTGCCCCCCCAAGGGGCTCTGCCCTAGACCCCGCTGGGGGACTACGTCCCCCAGACCCCCTGCTAAATTTTCAGATAATTTCCCCAACCCCAAATCACATCCCTGGAGCCATTGTTTCCATTTGGAATTGCAAAGGAATTAGGTCAGCATTGTATATGTTTTCATTATGGAATCTGCCGGAGAAAAATCACAAATGAGTGTGAAAAACAAACGAAAATTACAGTCTTTTCACAAGGAATACTCCAAAGCATTTCCAGGAATTGTTATTCGCTCAAGAAAGGGTGAAAATTACCCCAACTGCACTTTGTGTAGACAAGATTTTTCGATCAGATATGGAGGAATCAGCGATGTGAAAGACCACGTGGGAATGAAAAAGCACAAGTCGAATGCCAATGCCAGTGACACCAGCGGCAAACTTTCTACGTTCTTCGTAAGAAAAATAGAAACATGATTACTGAAGAAATATGAGGTTGTTAGCCACATTTTAACTTGATTTAATGCTAATATTTGTTTGCCGTCGGGGGGCTTCGCCCCCGTGAATCCCCCACCAGGACTTTGTCCTGGACCTACCGGGGCCTGCGGCCCCTGGACCCCGGTTGGCTACTAGGCTTTTCAGGTTTTAAAAGTTGGCAGGTATGCATTTACTACCACACTGCAGGGATATATTCATTGGTACCACACTCTTATGTAACATTGCTTAAATACAAGCCTTGTCAGTGAACTATAAAGGAGAGGAAAGTGGGGGCGGAGAAGCCGATGTGAAAGGGTCAATTAACCATGATACTGATTTCAGGTCAAATTGCCCAGCCCTTCTGTATCTCCCCTCTTTTAAAATTAAATTGAAAAGCGAAAGGGGCGTCCCCAAGTTTCATGTCAAACTTTATCCACATAAGGTGTCTGTCTTCAGTCTCTCTGCCAATAGAAACTGAGTCTTAATGTTGTCTTAATGTTGGCCATTTGCATCAGGTAGATTCAGAGGTAGGTAGAGCTGCCAGAAATTGTTCTCAAGTAAAAGTAGTGTTGCCTTGTTGATATTAATTACACAACTTTAAGTAAGTAGTTGGCAAAAAAATTACTTAAGTGAGAAAATATTGACTGTAAAAGTTACTATAGTAGTGAGGAAGTCTCACCAATTTCTCTAAATCTTGTGACTCTTTTTTTTTCTCATAAATTTGTGTTGTTTTTTTTTTCCTCAAATCATCTGCTCTTTTCTTACAACTTTACGTTTTCCTCAAATTTTTTTCAGTAGCTTGAGATTTTCCTCTTGAACAGTTTTTGTCGACCGGCGGGGGATTGTTATGGTTCAGTCCGTCCATCCGTCTGTCCCACTTTTGTGAAATCATCTCCTCCTACAGTTTTGGTCCAGTTGTTTTGAAACTTGGTGCCATGGTTTGATATACACTGAGGATGCACTTATTGCAATTTGGTTCTGATGAGATGATTTTTGTGGGAATTGTAGCCCCTGACCCATGACCTCCTGTTTCACCTCACTTCATAGACAGTAACGGTCTTGTGAAATCAACTCCTCCTACAGTTTTGGTCCAATTGTTTTGAAACTTGGTACCATGGGTTTGATATACAGGTACATCTCAAAAAATTAGAATATCATGAAAAAGTTCAATATTTTTTGTCACTCATTTCAGAAAGTGAAACCCATATATTATATACAGTAGATTCATTACACAGAGACTGATATATTTCAAGTGTTTATTTATTTTAATTTTGATGATTATGGCTTACAGCCCATGAAAACCCCAAATTCAGTTTCTCCAAAAATTAGAATATTACATAAAATTAATTAAAAAAAAATAGTTTTTTAATGGAAATGTTGGCCGACTGAAAAATATGTCCATGTACACACTCAATACTTGGTCAGGGCTCCTTTTGGATTAATTACAGTATCAATGTGGCATGGCATGGAGGTGATCAGCCTGTGGTACTGCTGAGGTGTTATGAAGGTCCAGGTTGCTTTGATAGTGACCTTCAGCTCATCTGCATTGTTGGGTCTGGTGTCTCATCTTCCTCTTCACAATACTCCATAGATTCTCTCTGGGGATTAGGTCAGGAGAGTTTGCTGGCCAATCAAACACAGTGATGCCATTGTCATTAAACCAGGTTTTGATACTTTTGGCCGTGTATGTGTGGGGGGGGGGGTGCCAAGTCCTGCTGGAAAATGATGTCAGCTTCTCCATAAAGCTTGTCAACACAGGGAAGCATGAAGTGCTCTAAAATTTCCTGGTAGACGACTGTGCTGACTTTGGTCTTGATAAAACACAGTGGACCAACACCAAGAGATGCCATGGTTCCTCAAATGATCACTGACTGTGGAAACTTCACACTAAACCTCAAGTAACTTAGATCCTGTGCCCCTCCACTCTTTCTCCGGACTCTGGGTCTTTAATTTCCAAATGAAATGTAAAATTTACTTTTATCTGAACAGAGGCCATCTGCTGGTGTTTGTCCACTGTGTTTTATCAAGACCAACGTCTGCGCAGTCATCTACCAGGAAATTTTAGAGCACTTCATGCTTCCCTCTGCTGACAGGCTTTATGGAGAATCTGATTTAATTTTTCAGCAGGACTTGGCACCCCCCCCCCCCCACACACACACACACACTGCCAAAAGTATCAAAACTTGGTTTAATGACCATGGCATCATTGTCTTTGATTGGCCAGCAAACTCTCCTGATCTAAACCCCATAGAGAATCTATGGAATATTGTCAAGAGGAAGATGAGAGACACCAGACCCAACAATGCAGACGAGCTGAAGGCCGCTATCAAAGCAACCTGGGTCTTTATAGCACCTCAGCAGTGCCACAGGCTGATCACCTCCATGCCACACCACACTGATACTGTAATTAATCCAAAAGGAGCCCTGACCAAGTATTGAGTGTGTACATGGACATACTTTTCAGTCGGCCAACATTTCCATTAAAAAACTATTTTTTTAAAATTAATTTTATGTAATAATCTAATTTTTTGAGAAACTGAATGTGGGGTTTTCATGGGCTGTAAGCCGTAATCATCAAAATTAAAATAAACACTTGAAATATATCACTCTCTGTGTAATGAATCTATTTAATATATGGATTTCACTTTCTGAAATGAGTGACAAAAAATATTGAACTTTTTCATGATATTCTAATTTTTTGAGATGTACCTGTATATATCTCAACAACAAAGAAAGTTAGGGTCACCAAACTTGCTACACAGGTTCACTCTGAGACCATAACCTCTGACTACAGGTTTGGGGTCAAAAGGTCAAGGTTGGCACTCCCTATGGTCTCTTACTATAGAATGTGTAAAGCTCTCTAGGGTCACCATTACTTGCTACACAGGTTCACCTTGGGATCCTGACCTACAACTATGAGCTGTATACTTTGTTGTATATTCGTGGATGATGGGCTGACCATAATTTGGTTCTGCCACAGTATTGAAAAGTTGAAAACTGCTTTCCGTCAGTAAGTATTGGGCTCTTCAAAGAAAACGAAGGCGGGGGATATTGCACTCGCCTCAGAGTGCCCTTGTTGTATACTTGAAGTTTTTGTTGTGTACAGCTGTGTAACCTTTTCATTTAAATGTGCATATTTTTACTCATAATAATGAAACTTGTTTTTCCTAAATTTGCAGATTTTTCTTATACATTTGAGACTTTATGCTCATGACTTTGAGAGGTTTTTCTTCTTAAATTTAAGACTTTTCTGTTGATTTTTTTTCTCTGCATTTTTTACTCCTAATTTTGCAACTTTTTCTCCAGTTCTGAGGCAATTAAATTGAAATGAAATTTTCAGCTAAATAAAACGATAAATTCACTAAAATATCTCAAGATGCAGTAATTCTTGGAAAGAACGAGTAATTACAACATAAACCAACATATTTTTAACCAGTTTTCAATTTGGTGAAGGTTTGTGTTTGTAAATGTACTTATGAGTACTGCAAAAAACTACTAGAACAATTTTGTGTAGTTATTTAAGTACATGTAGAGTAACTGTATCTTATTACTACCTACAGTACCTTTGTGTAGGTTCTACACGAAAAAAGAAAAAAGTAATTCTTTAAGTCTAAATGGTGTAAGCATGAAAAACACCAACTCTGTGCTTTGTGCAAGTCCTTCACTGTATGTGTTCAGTGTCTTTGTGTCTACTTCCTCTGTTTTTTCTCTCGTGTCCTGTTTCCTATGCTCCTATCTACCCCAACCCCTCCCCTCCCCTCCCTCCAAACAGTGTTTGATAAGTGCTGCTTCTAACCATACCTCACCTCACCTCCCTGCCCACCCACACACAAACCCCGCCCACTGTTTTTTTTTTTGTGTGCGTGTTTGTGAATGCTTGATCGTGTGTGTTTGTGACGTCTTTATCTGTTTTTGTGTTACTCACGTGTGTGTGTGTGTGTGTGTTGGGCGGGGCACCCCCCCCTTTTCCCAAATCCTCCCTCTCAGCCTAAACACTCCGGGCTCCCGTGCCTCCACTGCCTCAGCCGCAGCCGTCCTCTCCTCCTCTTCCTCCTCCTCGCGTCCCCGCCACCACAAGTCCCTGTCCTCCTCCAATCATCCATGCCCCTCTGACCTCCACGCACCACGGCCCAGGCAAGTCTCTCTCTCTCTGTCTTCTCACACACGCACGCACGCACGCACACACACACACACACACACACACACACACACACACAGCCAGAACACCTTTACGGTATAGAGTGATATAGGACACACGAGCATAGAGTGATGATATAGAGTGAAGTACGTGGCGGTAATGCACCTGTAAGCTGGTTGCCAACCGCCAATGAAATCTAAAAGAAGAAGAACGCATTTACACTACCATTTCAGCATAATCCACCTCACCCAGCACACATCCTTTCTGAGAGGAATAAGGAGAGATGAAGATGGGCTAAAGTGATTTGTTGGCACTCGAGCCATCCACCACTGGGAGATTAAAAGGTGGGGTCACCAACTTTTTTTTTCCTCCCCTTTTTCTTTTTTTTTTTTTTTTTGGATTAGTTTTATTCACACAGTGACAATTTCTGGCACACAGTGGTGACCTGCCTGCCAATATTTTCTCCAACAAATGATATCGATCAAAGAAGAGGATTTATCTCCCCAAAGAGATTCTCTTATTGAACACAAAGCACTCTGCTTGCCAACAGTTGTCTCGCATTGAAATTCACAAAGGAAAGTTGATACATTTTCATAACTTTACCACTTTCTCTGATATGTATTTCTCTAAGGCTTTTTTGTTTATCACATTTTAATTACCCAGTATTTCTGTAGAGAAAGAAACAATGAAGCTTTCAAACAGTAAGGCATACTTGTTGAAGTTTAGAAGACATTTGTGTTACATGCAATGAATGTCTTTTAAAAAACCTGATGAATTCATTGATATCCGTGTCTATCGATGTACCACACCAACATGTCTGATGGTAACTTCTGTCAGTCATGCGCTCAGATTTTGAAACAATCATCTAGAGCATCTGCCAATACACATTTACCCCTATAACATCACCATGGTGATATCGCCAACATTTTGAACACTAGCAATCGTAGATTCAGCAGTTACTTAGCAACAGCTAGGAAGTACACTGTGGAGCTCAGAAAGCTGCAAGTGTGGAGATGTTGACATAGTTTGGCCAATCGGTTACACTCAAATGTTGGATTTACCAGTTGGACCATAACTGAGCAGGAAAAGCCTGAGAACAGGCTAAGTGGGTTTTTCTTGATGCTGGCCCTCTCACACACCTGTTGGTGTGTTTCTTTTGTTTGTGTACTGCATAAGAAACAAAATCAGGAAATTCACGTGGGTGTCTTAAAACCTGCACAAATTGGATTGTAAGATATTCGGCTATGACGAACAGATCAAATGTGGGAAGGGCAACTCTTTAAACAAACTTTGTTCTTGGCTGGGTGACTTTTTAATGAGGTGTGTTTTATAGCTGCTTTCTAGCTTTGAAATATTGAAGATGAGCAGTTTTATATTTCTCATGTCCTGAAACTGTTGAGAGATCCTCAGATCAGGGTGATTTTCTTTAGAACTAGGCAAAAATTAATATGTCAGCTATAAGATTTATTTTGTTCTTTTTCATACAATAAACAGAAGAGGGGCAAAGACAGTGATTATAAATATCTCTGTAGCTGCACCACCAGACATGTGACAAATGTTATCTCAAAAAAATCTCTGTAGACTGCAAGTCAAACTGAATCAAAGTATAAAAAGTGCAGTATTTTAGATTTAAAATCCTGAAAGTAGCAGTTTTTAATGTCAGGTTAATATATTGTTTGACCAAGCACCTTTAACTGAAAAAAAAAAAAAATCCCATTAATAAAACAACCGTTTAGTGTAGAATCTTGGTGTTAATATTCTGTCAAATTTGTGAAAATGTAACAAGTAAGCAGAACAGCACAGTTGTAGCCATATTAATGTTTGTTTTTGTAAAAAGAAAATCTCTGCCTTGGATAGAATTTTTAATACATTATTTTTGTTTTTTATTGTATATTGTGCGTGACTCATGAGTTTTCTGTGGACATTAAAAGGCAAGTTTATTTGTATAGCACATTTTATATACAAGACAATTCAAAGTGCTTTACATAAAACATTAAAGCATTACAGCAAGTTGCAAAAAAAATGCATAATAATTTAAAAGCAAACTAAAAAATAAATTAATGACAAACAGAAACAAGCTAAAATACAATAAGACAGATAAAGTGCAAGAAATAAAAGTTACAGTGCATTGTGGGAGATTAACAATTATTTTCCTGAAAGGTCACAGCAAAAAGGGTTTTTAACCTCGATTCAAAGCAGCTGAGAGTTTCAGCAGCCCTTCCGCTTTCTCACAGTTTGTTCCACATGTGAGGAGCATAAAAACTGAACGCTGCCTCACCATGTTTGGTTCCAACTCTGGTCAAAGATAGTAGACCTGACCCTAATGACTGTATTTTGGTTCTAAGCCATTCAGAGCTTTTTAAAACAACAACAGTATATTGAAATCTATTCTTTGACAGACTGGAAGCCAGTGTAAAGATCTGAGGACTGGAGTTATGACCTACTTTGTTAGTGAGGACTGGAGCAGCAGCATTCTGATCTGACTGCAGCTATTTGATGGAAATTTCAGTTTTGTTTAATTATTAGATCAGCTATGGTGTAGACACTTTATGGCTACGCAAGACCCACTAGCTGGAGCACATGTAATGTATGTGTTATTTTCTTCTGGATAATTAATGTCCCAAATGACAGTTTGAAAATAAGTTTGCATTCACATATGTTGACAGTAAATCAACCACCATACTGCTGACAGCAGTGACGGGCCAGAATTGTTACCATAGTAACAGGAGTGTTACCCTTGAATATCAACTTCAGTTTATCTTTGCCACTATAGTAAGTGCAAAAAGTTGAAAATTTTCATCTTCAGACGCCATATTCCATCTGCCACTCATACCACCATTGGTGGCAGAATTTTTTGTTACTTTCTCACCTTTGGTTTTTTGCTAACGAGTTACCATCAACATGTGAACCAAGCATAATAATAATAAAAACTCTGTATTACTCTTTGTTCTTTCCTGAAAAACTTCCCTCCTTTACTGCCTGACTATATGTAATCATATACTCTTACATTAGTTATAATGTATCCAGTCTTCATTTATTAGCAATCAGTTAACATCGTTCCTGGAATTGGTGAAGTGGTGTATTGACCTGACATCTAATCGGTCACCTGTGTGAACATGTCCTGTGTGTTTGTGGTTTATGTCTTAGCTTGTTTGTGTGTTCTGTTTGATAGCCCCCCTGCTTTAGTGATTGCTTCAAGGGCTGCTTTGGTATTTTAAGCTGTAGATTTTTTTTTTTCACCACAACACAGAGTGAAGGCTCCTAAAATGGCACACATTCTTCAGCCTTAGTGCTATCTAAGACTGAACTAATGTGAACATTGCAAATAGAGAGACCTCTTAACCTTTGTGTGATAATTGTCTAGTCTGTTAAGGGAAAAAACAAAACAAAAGTCGTACCAAAGTTCCAGCTGTGTAAATGTCAAGGTGGCCCTCTGGCTGTATGTGGTATTGTCTGCTCTGTGTTGAAGTCTTGTTCTGTTGCATGCGTCATTCAGCGGTGAGCTTGGGCTATTCAGAACCTGGTTGGGAACGTTGGAGAGAAGGTACCACTTCAACATAATAGACTTTATCCTGAGTGACCCAAAGGCACATTTTTCTCAGAATATGACCAAAGCCTTGCCTCCTTTCACTTCTTTTTTTTTTTTTTAATCCAGCCATGCTATTCACCTGAAAATATTCCTATCACCATTCTTGTAAATTTACATTTAACATGTTTGCTGCAGGAATATGAATGTATTCGTAAGATTAGTAAAATAAAAGGCAGAAGGCTACACAAAAAGTACAGGTGTATTTCACTAAATTAGAATATCATCAAAAAGTTGATTTATTTCAGTGATTCAATTCATAAAATGAAACTCCTATTTTATATAGATTCATTACAGACAGAGTGATATATTTCAAGTGTTTATTTCTTTTAATTTTGATGGTTATGGCTTGCAGCTCATGAAAATCAGTTTCTCAAAAAACTAGAATATTACATAGGATCAATTTTAAAAAAATGATTTTTCTAATAGAAATGTTGGCCGACTAAAAGTATTTCCATGCACACACTCAGTACTTGGTCAGGGCTCCTTTTGCATGAATTAATACTGCATCACTGTGGTGTGGCATGAAGGTGATCAGCCTGTGTTACTGCTGAGGTGTTATGAAGGCCCAGGTTGCTTTGATAGCAGCCTTCAGTTCATCTGCATTGTTGAGTCTGTTGTCTCTCATCTCCCTGTTGATGATACGTCATAGATTCTGTATGGGGTTTAGGTCAGGAGAGTTTGCTGGCCAGTAAAATATGGTGATACCATGGTCATTAAACCAGGCTTTAGTACTTTTGGCAGCAGTGTGGGCAGGTGCCAAGTCCTGCTGGAAAATGAAATCAGCATCTCCATAAACCTTGTCAGCAGAGGGAAGCATGAAGTGCTCTAAAATGTCCTGGTAGACAGCTGCATTGACTTTGGACTTGGTAAAACACAGTGGACTAACACCAACAGATAGCATGGCTCCCCAAATCAAGTGCCAAGTCTTGTCACTTGGAAATCAAGGTCCCAGAGTCTGGAGGAAGAGTGAACAGGCACAGAATCAAAGTTGCTTGAGGTCCAGTGTGACGTTTCCACAGTCAATGATGATATGTGGAGCCATGTCATCTGCTGGTGTTTTTCCACTGTGTTTAATCAAGTCCAATGTCAGCACAGCCATCTAACAGGAAATTTTAGAGCACTTCATGCTTCCCTCTGCTGACGAGCTTTATGGAGAAGCTGATTTCATTTTCCAGCAGGACATGGCACCTGCCCACACTGCCAAAAGTACAAATACCCGGTTTAATGACCATGGCATCACTGTGCTTGATTAGCCAGCAAACTCTCCTGATCTAAATCCCATAGAGAATCTATGGTGTATTCTCAAGAGGAAGATGAAATACACCAGACGAGCTGAAGGCCGCTATCAAAGCAACCTGGGCTTCCATAACACCTCAGCAGTAACACAGGCAGATCGCCTCCATGCCACGCTGCATTGATGCAGTAATTATGCAAAAGGAGCCCCGACCAAGTATTGAGTGTGTACATGGACATACTTTTCAGTTGGCCAACGTTTCTACTAAAAATCAATTTTTTTTATTATTAATTTTATATAATATTCTAATTTTTTGAGAAACTGAATTTGGGGTTTTCATTTGCTGCAGGCTGTAACCATCAAAATTAAAAGAAATAAACACTTGAAATATATCACTCTGTGTGTAATGAATCTATATAATAAATGAGTTTTACTTTTTGAATTGAATTACTGAAATAAATCAACTTTTTGATGACATTCTAATTTATTGAGATGCACCTGTAGGTACAAAATCCATATCCAGTCCACTGAATGAACACGAACCTCCATTCTCCTGAGCCTCCACACCTATCAAAATGCTTTCCCAACGCTACGGTCACAAAGATTCTTATGAACGATGGGTTCGTAAGAATCTCCCAGTTCCTATGAATTCTGGAGTTCACAGACATTCATGGGCGGAGGGGCATAGTTTCTAACGGCCTTCTTGGGAAGTTAGTACGGCTGCTGTTCAATTCGCAAGAGCAAGTTGAGGTATTCTTGAGAAATGAGGGGTTTTTCTGTCATACAGTGGCCCTAGAGTTCTTAGGTTTTGTAAGGGTGCCTTGGGATCTTGCTACGGCATAGTTACTGCCATCTTACGAAAATTTTTTGTTGTAAGGTGGCCGTACATTACCCCTATGTGTAACTCACAGCACTCTCGTTGGTAGGAAAATCTTACGGCGTTCGGCGCATTTTGTTGGGGTATATAAGTGGCGGCCATCCATTCTCCAACATTCTGTGTCCAAGTGATCATCACATCTGTTAAAAAAACTTTGTGGAAAAGTTTTACTTTCAAGTTGGCAATAATGCCAAGAAGACTACAGCTGCACCTTCTTCAGCCTCAGGATGATGAAGAAGATTAAACAGTTGTCGCTGCTCCCCCCCCCCCCCCCCCCCCCCCCCCCCCCCCCCCGGTGGCTTCTCCTTGCTGCTCTTTCCTTTGAGTCCCATGTCTCAAATAGGCCTAGTCAAAGCATGGTTGACACCTTAAAACAGAAATATGAAATTTTGCAGCTGTTTTCTCCTCGAAAACCTTACACTGAATGACGATTTGTACTGCATGTGTGCGGCCTACCCCAAAGAACACCACAAATGTGACATGAATGACATACTTTCACCTTATGAGCACCTCACTACCACCTTACGCACACTATGCCAATCTTCGTATGAATGGGGATTCATTTACCATCTCCTATGACCACTGTAAGAAACCCTCAAGAACAACTTAAGGTGTTTTTGCGGAATACTTACCATGACCTTAGGAATTTGGGGTTCTGGAATGGTCTCCTGGCCCTCAGTAATCCACGAACATCTTGCATAGTTCTTATGTTGTTCCTATGGTATTCATACGGCCGCCCTACAATGAGGGGTTTTCCTGGGGCATTCGTAGAAGATCGTTGACAAGACCATCAACCTGGCCACGAACCTACGAGCGCTGGATTCTCCTACAGCCGCCTTGAGAAGGCCGTACAAAATGGTCCGTAAATCGTTTGTACGGTGTTCTCAGCTGTTCGTAAGGGTATTTGTGACCATAGCATGAACTAACATTATTAAAAAGAAGAGTTGTGTACCTCTCAACAATATCTAGTCATTGTCATAACTAAAATAACTTCCCTACTAATATGCCTGCTTCTCTGTCCCTGCATTTACATCACAAATAGCCCTTTCAGACCGGCAAGTTTCCAAGCTTGTTGCATTCTGGAACCTAATTTTAAACCAGCCTGTGTCTTTGTACCCAAAAGAAACTAGCTCTGTACCTGAAAGGTCCTGAAAAGCTGAAACCTGACAACCTCTGTCTAGCTCAGTGTGAGAGCGATGTGGATGTCATGCTAAAAAAAAAAAAAAAAAAAAAATGCTAAATGTTTAACCCAACAGTTGTTGGTGTCAAAAGCAAATTCTGCAACTGAACACCTTATTTTCTGTTAATTTCTTAAACAGGAAATATACTTAAATTAAGGTAGTTCTAAAGTAAACTATGATACACTGTTTCCTGTATTTAGATATCTATAGCTCATTTTAAGATATCTTTAATTTAGGTAGTCATAATTACTGTTTCGGATACTCATAATGTAGAGCTACTGTAAATTCTGCCACTTTCTTTAAGAAATGATAAAACAGCTTGCCATACAAATAAGTGTCTGTCTCCCATGACCACACTTCACACTTTCTGACCTCAAATTTTACTGAAAAGATATCATGTTACCCAATTTGGAAATCCAGGAAGAGCCCTCCCACGATTACAAACATTCACTCAGGAGCAGCTCCGATTTCTGAGAGAGCTGTAGATTTACTCGGAAAGCTGTCAGTCATTTGTCCTTACTTTTTTCTTTGTCTTTTGTCCTTTGCTATAAAGCACGGAACAGAGCCAGAGCCGGAAGTGAAACCTTTCCGGTGTGAAAGGGCCAAAGATGATTTTTGTCTGTGTGTTGTTGCCCCCGTTTATCTGTTGAACAACATCAGCATATCTAAATCAGATTTGCTTGATGTGCTTTAACTGGTTGTCACAATGCTTTACTTGAATGCAACATCCTTCCTTTTTTAACAGTGAATGTTGTAGAGGGACTGTAGAGGACCATTTCATTTCAGTTGAATAATCGGGTCATATACTGCCTGTTCCGGTCTTCAGTTAAAACCAGAAGTTATCATACACTAAATAAAAAGAACCTTTTTTTTTCTCACAGCCTGACATTAAATCATGCTAAACTTTTCCTGTTTTAGATCATTAGGAAAACCAAAATTATTTCTATTTACTAAATGTCAGAATAATGAGAATTTTTTTATTACTTCATTCAAAGTCAGAAGTTTACATACACTAATACTACTATGCTGTTCAACAATTTTACAAAGCCCAGATGATGATGTCATGGCTTTGGAAGCTTCTCATAGGTTAATTGACAACATCTGAGTTAATTAAGGGACACCTCAAACACACTGCTTCCTTGTGTGACATCGTGGGAAAATCAACAGAAATCAGCCAAGATATCAGGAAGAGAACTGTGGACCTCCACAAGTCTGGTTCATCATTGGGTACAATTTCCAAATGCCTGAAAGTGCCACATTCATCTGTTCAAACAATTATATGCAAGTATAAGCACTATGGGAATGTCCAGCCATCATACTGCTCGTGATGGAGACAGTTTCTGTGTCCCAGAGATGAACATGCTTTGGTGTGAAATGTGCATATTAACCCCAGAACAAAAGTAAAAGACCTTGGGAAGATTCTGGCTGAAGCCAGTAAAAGATTGCCATTATCCACAGTAAAACAAGTCCTATACTGACATGGAATGAAAGGCCACTCAGCGAAGAAGATGCCATTACTCCAAAAGCAACATAAAAACCAGATTACAATTTGCAAATACACACAGGCACAAAGATCTCAATTTTTGGAGACATGTCCTTTAGTGGGACACCGCAGTGGTGGAGTGGTTAGTTAGCACTGCGGCAGCACAGCAACTCACCCTTGGCCGGGGGATCCTGGGTTCGATCCCAGCCCCTGACGAACAGTGATCTGTGTGGAGTTTGCATGTTCTCCCCGTGTCTGCGTGAGTTTACGCTGCGATTTCTCCGGTTTCCTCCCACATGCCAAAAACATGCAAGTTAGGTTAATTGGCATCAAAACTGGGGATTCTAAATTGTCTTTAGGTATGACTGAGAGAGGGAATGCTTGTCTGTCTCTCTTCGTTGGCCCTGCAATGGACTGGTAATTTGTCCATGGTGAACCCTGCCTCTTGCCCAAAAGATGCTGGGATAGGCTCCAGCACCCCCTGCGACCCAAAAAGGATTAAGCGGAAGAAGATGGATGGATGGATGTCTTGTAGTTGGATGAAGCTAAAAATGGAACTGTTTTGCCATAATGACCACTGTTGCATTTGGATGAAAAAGGGGTAGGGTTGCAAGCCTGAGAACACCATCCCATCTGTAAAGTACGGGGGTAGCAGCATCATGTTGTGGGGGTATTTTGCTGCAGGTGGGACTGGTGCACTTCACAAAATAGATGACATCATGGGGAAAGAATATTTTGTGGAAATACTGAAGCAACATCTCAAGATTTCAGCTTGGAAGTTGAAGCTTGTGTGGGTCTTCCAAATGAACAATGATCCTAAGCATACCGTCAAATTAAGTTATAAAGTGGCTTAAGGACAACAAAGTCACTGTTTTGGAGTGGCCATCATAAAGCCCTGATCTCAATCCCACACTTGTGTTTATGAAAAAGACATGTGCGAGCAAGGCGCCCTGCAAACCTGACTCAGTTACACCAGTTTTGTCAGGAGGAAAGGGCCAACATTTCAGCAGACTTTTGGAAGAAGCTTGTGGAAGGATACCCAAAACGTTTGACCCAAGTTATGCTACCAAGTACTAGGGAAATGTGTGTAAACTTCTGAATTGTAAGAAAGTAATTTAAAAAATTTTCAAAAATTCTCTCATTATTCTAACATTTAGCAAATCGAAATAATTTTGGTCATCCTAACTGACCTGCAGTAAAACAGGAAAAGTTTAGTCCGATTTAATTTCAGACAATGAGGGGGGAAAAGTTGTCTTTTTATACCGTGTATGTAAACTTCTGGTTTCAACTGTATGTGTAAAACAGTTTTTTTACACATGGCTGCCTTGATTTCAGAGGCAAAGGCATCATGGAGTCCCATGTTGACGATGACCTGCACCAAAAAATATCTTCATGGGTGATCCTGTTGCAGCTCTATACAACAGACTGTCTTTGTGTATTATATTTGTGTTTGTTTTCTTTTGTGGTTATTATATTGTCTTTTGTTTTGGTGGTCTTGTTTGTGGTGTCAAGTCGTCTGCTGCAGGTTTGCTGGTACCACTTACTGCTGTAGAAGAAGCATTTGCATATCAAGCAGATTTAAACCTTTAGTTCAGTGACGATCAATGTGTGTGGCTGTGTGCACAAGTGAGAGTCTGAGATCTGTGATGCTCTGCCCTTCAGCAAGGCAGATTAACTGTTTTTATTTGCGTGTGTGCCACTGACCTCATGTGACTGAAATACTTGACTTGGCTGACTTCATGGATTACATGAAACATCAACCAACACAAGCAAAAGTCACACTGACATAAATAATTGTGAACGTGTTGATGTCACATTAGAGGGAAGTAACCTTCTTCAGTCAATGTTGGACTAACTTTGTGTTCCTCTCACACATTCTTCTTCCTCACTATAATTTCTCTTTTTCATTCTGTCCTCCTGCATCACCATTCCATATCTGTCGTTCCTTCTTTTCTATTTTTTCCTCTTCTTGTCGGCTGTCCTACCATCACCCTCTACTCTCCATTTTCACCTCCTCTTCACCACCTTTTTTCCTCACACTTTCCAACCATCTATCCCACTACAATGTTTTCACGCTTCATCCCTCTTGTTCATGACAATTTTCTGCATCTCCTACGCTCTTCCCTCCTCTTTACCACCTTTTCTTTACCATCGTTCCCTTTGTTTTGTTCCTCTTTGTCTCTCAATCCTGCCCCTGTAGTGCCCCGGCACAGAGGGCACCTGGCGCTTCCCCATCTGCCCACAACATCAGCAGTGCCGCCGTGTCGGATCGTACCAACTTCTCCAGAGGGGTGGGCATTCGCAGCACTTTCCATGCTGGCCAGCAGCGGGGTGCCCGGGACCAGCAAGGCTCCGCCTACCCTGGTGGACCAGCTTCGCCGTCACTGTCACATGGTAACAGCCAGGCCCGGAGGACACATGGCGCCACAGGGATTTTGAGCAAGTTCACATCCAAATTTGTACGCAAGTGAGTAATGGGGAAACAACACATGGGATAAATGTAAAATGTAAATTTTGTTCTGTGGATTTACACAGTAAACAAATGGCTAAACATTGTAACAGCATCTAATCTATGTATTCCCAGCTGCCATTGCAGTTTAATGCTGTATTGAGGGTCCACCTCGAACCAGGAAATGTCTAATTTTATATTTTGTATGCTCTCATCCTCTCAGGAGCACAGTACTGTTTGGCCATGTCATCGGGTTGTTTTTTTTTTTTAAGGGGCTGGTCTCATCTATCACTAAACACATGCTGATCTTTAACTGTGCTAGGAGCAGAAAGGGAGAGGAAGGGAGCAGCTGTGTCTCCTCTATAATTTTGTTGGAGCGGTGGTGACTGAGGAGTAATTTTGGTTGTGGTTTCAGTCTGGCCTAGATTTCATCTCCATCTTGTTGCACAGGTTGCAACTGTTAAACTGTTCTATGTAATTGTAACAATATCCAAAGCTGTTTATTTATATACTTTAAAAAGGGAAGTCAGTTTTCTGTCTTTGGCCCTACCCTTTTGTATAAAGCTAGCAGATGTTGTTTCTAGTTACCATTTGTAGCTTTAGACAAATAATGGAATCAGTTTCACTTGATTTTTTTTTTTAATACATAATGTCAGTTTGTGCAGTAAGATTTACAATGAAGTTTCTCAATAATGCTAGACAAAACTATTTAAATTCTAGATGGTACTTTTGGTTATGATATAAATAAACAAATACTGTATATTTCTTGTTGCTCCTACCCAGTATCCATACATTTTATTTGTACTTATATATGAAAAGCCCCAGTATTATGATTGAGTTTCCAAAAGATGAAGAAACGCTTGAAACTAGTTTGTGGCAAATATTCTCTGAATCGGAAGAATAATGGCGGCATGCTGCAGATTAATCCAGATTTGCAGTTTGTATAAATATTTACATCACCAGGTCACTGGCTGTGAAACTGGTTTGAGATAAACTAGTCTGCTTTTCTCATCATAGAGGAAGACTGGCTCATTGTGTTTTAACTTGTTCTTGGACAACAGCGGGTCTTGATGCCACAGAGAAATGACATCTAAAAGGCTCACGCTGCATAGATATTACACATTTATTCTTTGTTAGGCTTTTAGGTCATCTTTTGAGGTTTACTAACATTAAAAACTAAATAGAATATCTCTAATATCATTTGATCATAAGTGTGGATTTTGGCCATGACCAAGATCATTTATTTTCAGTTTTTTAGTGGATAAGGTTCTGTATTATGTAACACTCTTTTTCTAATCTTAAAGTCCACTCAAAGCACGAAACTCTTAACACAATAACTCTATGGATTTAACAGAGAGATACCTAGGTCAAATTTAGAAACATCAATTAAATGCGTGTCTTGACACTGTTGGAGGAAACCAGAGCCCCAGGAGTCAACCCACACATCACAGGGAGAGTTCTGAAGAGAAAAGAAACTTATAAGGGAGACAACGGAAAGTGTGATTGAAAGAGAAGCGTCTAAGTGAATAATAAAGGGTCAGATTTGAATTGGCTGTCACGACAGTTAACGTTCATAGTGAAAGCATCATAGGTGATGATGCCTTGTTGCTTGTGGCATTAAAGTGAGCGAGTTGTGGATTACTCTTAATTTCCACAGTTATGGTTTCCACAGTTACAGTTGTGGTCCGTTACAGGTGCAGACCGGTCCCAACCTTGCGTTATTCCCCACCAGCTACGTTTATGGTTTGAAGTGGCACTGAGGAGAAGAACGGTCGCATGACAGAATCATGTGAGAATTATCTAAAATAACAGGAGAGCCCAAGAGAGACCGACAGAGGAGAACCGATTGTGATCACATGATAACAAGGAAGCGTGATGTGCCAGCTGTCTGTCTGGAGTCACTGGAAATCGGGCATTATCTTGACATCAAAGCCTTATCTTGAAATTCTGGTAAATTAAAAGTTGAGAAAACATGGTGACACATTGATATAAGCCTTTAGTTCCACTTGATTTTGACTGGGCAAACTGAAAACCTGGTGACAGACAGATGGATACACACCCTCACACACAGATGCATTGACACACTACTGTATGCCAGGGTTGCGTTTTGCACACCGAGGCACAATTACATGTGATTTTTACGTGACTTCGGTATGAATGTATGTCATCCAAAACTACACATCACCACTACAACAAAATACATTGCATTTGTTCAACCACTCATTCTCTTTAAACTAAGAAAACTGATGCATTTTTAGTGAAAATACGCTTGGATTTTTGCTCTGGTGGAGTTAGTTACTGTACCTGTATGTAATGAGGTCCTCAAGAAGAAAGGGAGCCAGATGGCGGCACAGAGCAGTTTAGCAGCAACTGCTAGCATGGATGTTAGCACCATAGCTAAGTGATGACATGAATTCTAAGTCAAGTCACATGACCTATATGTCTGATCTAGAACTACATACGAATGTGGTTCAGATCCGGTCTGACAAGTGGGGTTTTAGATCAGAGTTGTGCAGACAGACTGTCCTAAAATATCACATCTGTGTCACATTAGGGTAAAATATTGGATTTGAATCACTCCAGGCTGGTAATGTGAACCTAGCTTTTGTCCTCAACCAGCCCTGCTGGTTCTCTATGAAGAGGTAGTGTTGAAACATTTGGGAGGAGGTTGTATTTTTAGTGATTTTCCGCTGAATCAAAAAAAAAAGGATGGTTGAGTGTCGTGCCTTCATCCAGATTTTGTGTGCATGTGTGAGAGAGAGAGAGACGGAGGTACAGGCACAGCCACTCTCCAGGCCTCCTACTCAGAGATACTGTAGCTCCGTGGCGACAGTATCCATGGTTACACCGGAGATATCACTTTTCCCTCCACTATAAATACCGCCAGTGGGGACACCTTGACACAGATGCACTCATACAACTTTGTGCACCGGGCGGAAGGAGAAGGGGTGGTAACAGTGTTGACCAAACACACACACAGTGAAGTTGTATTTTTATTGACATATCATATGATCTCGGCCACTGCACTTTCCTGCTCGGCCTGGAGAGCAAGGTTTTGTCTGTCCTTCATCCTCTTTGGCGTGTTTGTGTGACGGAGATTAAGTTTCTCAGTGTGTGTTAAAGATTAAGTTGTTGCTTAATGTGTGCTCTCTTTTTTTCATTTTTACATGTCTTTGTGTTTTGTAGGAGCTGGTTTTGTCTCTCTTTGGTTTGTCACGTTTGAACTTTTCACCCCAAAAACGCTTCTTTTCAGGATTGTTCCGAAATGATCGGCTGTATATGTGAACGGAGTGTGTGTGGGAAGAATCGGTTCAGCTAGCTTCTTAGCAAAATTTCCCTGTTAAAGCCGTTCACACAAAGTTACATATAAACACACTGCAAGTCAGTTTTGTTCCTTTTAGTTGTTGTTTATGTGGTTGTTTCTTCAATCCTGAGTGTCTAAACTTTTTTTTGCTACTCAGAGGGCAGTTTGTCTTAAACACGAAAGTCATTGATGCATATATATTTTATACATACGTTTTTTTCTCTTTCTTTATCCCTCTTGTGTTTTTTTTTTTTTTTGTAGAAATCTCTCGTTCAGGTTTCCGAGAAGGTAGGCATCATATCCAACGTTGAATATAACCCCTTGATATATTTATATAAACGTTTCTTCTTCATATATATATTCTACATATATATACTTCCCCTTTGGTGTTTCGTGCAGCTTTTTGTTGAGATCTTCCTTTTGTGCCTTGAAGCCTTTTATCTTTTCTCCTTTTTATTTAAATCTGTGGTTTGGTCCCTATTTTGAGCCTTCTGATTTTGAGTGTTTTGGCCCATTTTTTTCTCCATTTTTTTTTTTTTTTTTTTTACTAACTCACCCCTCACTCAACCAGCCACCCACTCACTCACTTAACTCACTCTTTCCATAACCATGTGGTACAATAACACCTCACACTTTACCCTCTTCGTCCCTCCATTGTCCCTCCCACCTCCTCCTCCTCCTCCTCATCCACCCTGTTTCCATTTATTTTCAAGGTAGATTGTGTGAGAGCTCATATCCCCCGTAGCCTCCCAGATTTAGGTCAGCCCTCAATGGCTCATCCATCATCATACTACTCCCCATTCTTACCCTTTTCTTAGCTTCAAATGCAGGTAATGCAGATGTTGTTTAGACCATACTAGAAATTTCACTTTACACAACATATGGCATTAAAAATGTCATCAAACTGACCATATACCCTTTACTAATATCCTCATTTTTGGGGGGAAAAAGCATAGCTCAAAGCAACAGGTCTTAAGCTGGATTTATGCACCTGCGTCATGGTGATGCCATTGCTAACTCACATGGCCAATGCAGTTAACATTTTTTTTTCCTTGTGCACTGTTTTGAATATGTTGTTGTGTTGCCAATATGGGTTTGTGGCGATGTGCAGAGTGATATGTGTTTTTGTTCATTAAATGGAGACGGAAAATAGCAGATTGTGATGGAGTTGGAACTAATAAATGTTAAAAAAAAAAAAAAAAAAAATCAACTTTTCGTACAATCGCTGCAACAGAGAATAAAAAGAAAATGCTAGAGAGAACAGAAGAGGAAAAGTATGTCCGACCACTGCCACGCTATGTAACTAATGACGTTAGGATGAGTCATAAAAATGCTCTGCATCTGCTAACTTCCTCAGTGTTCTTTTGAATTCGGACCGTTGTCTATCCGACTCGCTTTGGAAGTTGCACCATGGTGAATGAGTGGAGCAGAGACAAAAACTAGAATAAGTGTAGGAGGAGACGAAGCAGACCAGTCACAGCTCTTGTGGTCTGCGTCGTGTGGAGAGCTACATGGCGACACAGAGGTAGTTGCTACTGCCTTGGGTTCACATCGATGCTGTCACCACGACACAGGAGACTAAATCCAGCTTTCATCTACACTAGCGGTCTGAATCCTGCAGTTCCTGAGCCACATGCAGCTCTTTGCACATAGCCAGTAACTGTTTGCATCTTTGGCTAAACAATTTAAAAAGAAATCTCAAATTTTCTAAGTTGACAGATTAGAAGAAACATTTCTAAGAAAAAAGTTACAGATTTAAGAGGAAAAACCTGTAAATTTATACTGCAAATGTAAGGGAAAGAGGTGCTCATTTTTTAAAAATAAAAATGGTGGCAGGAAAAACTGAACCATTTATCCAAGAAAAATCACATTTACACTAAAATGGTGGCATATATATATGAATAAAAGTCACTGATTTAGGGAAAACTCACATTTGAGGAAAAAAGTTTGCCATAGAAAATTGAAATATTGATGAGAGATACACATGAGTAACGTTGGACATTTACAAGAAAAAACATTTTGTAGTAAAAGGATGCAAATTTTGAACAAAAGGCATAATTTACCCAAAAAACACTAATTTGCAAGGGAAAAGACATTAATTTATCTTCCTAAAATTCTGTATTTAAGAGAAAAAAACTGTTTTTACTCATGTAGACGGGTCAGTTTATTCTCATGACCTGGCTGATTTTAAGGTTCAGATATGCTTTGTGGATCCATGCAGGTTATTTCAGTTGCTTAAAGTGGCTCTGTCCAGAACAGAGGTTGCTGACCCTGGTCTAGATGGATGACCTGAACCAGTTCTGTTGAATGTTAGCTCAAGTAGGTTCATTTTGTCTTCTTTTAATTATTTACCTTTTGTTCTTATTAAAGACAAAAATTAAAAGGAGATGTCTTTACCTTCTTAACATGTTTCGACTGTTCACTGCAGCCTTCGTCAGAAGAGTCAGCTGATTGCTGCCAGGTGACATTTATCAGCAGAACAAGAAACATTAAAATCAGCAATATCAGATCACTGTAAAAGAAATAATCACATCATGGACTGGAACAACGCAAAAATTATTGGATCAGAGAGCAACAGACACAAACGCTGGATCAAGGAGGCCATAGAAATCAGGAAGCGGGGAAAAGACACCATGAACCGAGATGAGGAGGCCTTTATGCTTTCCCACACCTGGGATTACATTCTCCAGAGACCATCTGACGGCGGAAGACGGGGCCGGCTCGGTGGATCTGACAGGTCTGCTGAGCTGGCCCCGCCTACGAAAGTCAGCTGATAAATGTCACCTGCCAGCAATCAGCTGACTCTTCTAATAAAGGCTGCAGTGTACAGTCGAAACACGTTAAGAAGGTAAAGACATCTCTTTTCTATTTTTGTCTTTAATAAGAACAAAAGTTAAATAAATCTGTTGACTGTTTCTGTTATGTAATCAAACGTCAGACGGTCTCACCCTTGTGCTTTCATCAGTTTGGTCAGTCAGCTGTTTTCTGAGCTGTAAATGATGAAGTTGTGTTGTACCGGGTCCTGAAGCGGAGGTAGTTTGTTGCAAGTCTCAGGCTGTGGTTGGTGGTAGTTTGTAGAAGAAGGCAGAGGGGATGCAGGAGGGACAAGGGTCCAGTGTTTTCTTTTCTGGAGGCTGTGCACTTCTTTTTTTTCATTCATGGCTCTGTTCTCACTCTGGCACTAACAGCAGCAGCAACACAACTGGATGGCTTTGATCCACTCTGGCTGGAAATCACCTTTATCCTGTGAACACACACAGACAAATACACATTTACATTGGCTCTGAAAGTTACATACAAAACACATTTGCTCACCATCATCTACATAGACTTTCATGTAGATGCCAAAAAATAACAAGTTTATATAAGAACATGACACACATTTCATATTTACAGTACATACAAACGTGTAAAATGTGTTATTTGCTTTTAACCAGCAGGTAGAGCAATTTTTCCTTCTTGGTGTGGCCCATTGCGCCACCTGGTGGTTTGAAATTGTAACAGTTTTTCCTCTTGTCATATTGAAGTACTTTTCTGTACTTTATATTCAGCACAAGTATTGAATCTATGAAGTTTCTTAATCATTGATTAGTCAGTGTTTAAATAAGGGGAAAGTTGGTAAGTTGGGTTAGATTGGACTAACATGTATTTATAGCTTGTCACAACTACTAAGTTGTTAAAGTACTCCTCGATATGTGAGGTATTTAGTGTTGAATCATTCTATCAGTCCTTTGTTCTCCCTTTCTGGGGGCCATTTTGCATCCTTTCATATTCAAATATATCACATAAATGGCATGCAAAATGGCAATTGATTTGGCATTGTTCACTTTTTTCCTCTTTTATTGAGAAAACCCTTTGTAACATTTCCCTCTCTTATCTCACCATGTTTTAACCATACTTCTGTTGCAGGAGGTATTTAATAATGTGTATTTCTGTTTCACCTGTACTTATAAAGTTCCACAACAGAATGAATTTGAGAGAAACTGTTGACTTTGTCATGTACTTTCCTGCCATTGTCTGCATGTGTTTTGCTGCTGTTTGTGTTTTTGTTTTTCTGCTTTTGCCACTTTAGCACCCTTTTGTGTGTTTTCAGTGTCTACGCATATGAGAGGACACGTGTGTGTGTGTGTGTGTTTTAATGAACAGGCTACAGTAGTGTGAGTGTGTGTGTGGGCCTTTGTGTAGGTCCAGTGTTACTAATGCAGGTTTTAATGCAGCGCTGGGATCATTAACGCCCCTAACCTCCATGAGCCACAGAACTCACCGCGTCGCCATGCTGACCATTCTGCTCCAAACCACTCCATCCTTAGTCACAGTCATTCCAGCTCACGTCAACGATCCATTCTGTTGGAATACTTTAAATTCTGTTCCATGTTGTTTCATTCCATCTTTTTTTTTTTTTTTTTAACTGTGCCAGTTGACTTTTGCTCTTCTCACTTTGGTCAAAGTTCAGTTTGGTCATGTACATATTATTGAAATCTTTATTATTATCATCACAGCCATTTTTCCTACCCATTTTTTTCTTAATCCATCCTGTTAAATAGTTCCAGTTTAGGTTTTTTCTACAGTGGGACAAAAAACTATTTAGTTAGCCACCAATTGTGCAAGTTCTCCCACTTAAAAGATGAGAGAGGTCTCCAATTTTCATCATAGGTATACCTCAACTATGAGAGACAAAATGAGAAAAAAAATCCAGAAAATCACATTGTCTGATTTTTAAAGAATTTATTTGCAAATTATGGTGGAAAATAAGTATTTGGTCACCTACAAACAAGCAAGATTTCTGGCTCTCACAGACCTGTAACAACTTCTTTAAGAGGCTCCTCTGTCCTCCACTCGTTAAAAATCACATTGAAGGATTTTTAATGAATTAATTGGTAAATTCTTCGGTAAAATAAGTATTTGGTCACCTACAAACAAGCAAGATTTCTGGCTCTCACAGACCTGTAACTTCTTCTTTAAGAAGTTACAGGTCTCTCTGTCCTCCACTCGTTACCTGTACTAATGGCACCTGCTTGAACTCGTTATCAGTATAAAAGACACCTGTCCACAACCTCAAACAGTCAGACTCCAAACTCCACTATGGCCAAGACCAAAGAGCTGTCAAAGGACACCAGAAACAAAATTGTAGACCTGCACCAGGTTGGGAAGACTGAATCTGCAATAGGTAAGCAGCTTGGTGTGAAGAAATCAACTGTGGGAGCAATTATTAGAAAATGGAAGACCCACAAGACCACTGATAATCTCCCTCCATCTGGGGCTCCACGCAAGATCTCACCCCGTGGGGTCAAAATGATCATGAGAACAGTGAGCAAAAATCCCAGAACCACACGGGGGGGGGACCTAGTGAATGACCTGCAGAGGTCAAGTAACAAAGACTACCATCAGTCACACACTACGCCGCCAGGGACTCAAATCCTGCAATGCCAGACGTGTCCCCCTGCTTAAGCTAGTACATGTCCAGGCCCGTCTGAAGTTTGCTAGAGGGCGTTTGGATGATCCAGAAGAGGATTGGGAGAATGTCATATGGTCAGATGAAACCAAAATAGAACTTTTTGGTAAAAACTCAACTTGTTGTGTTTGGAGGAGAAAGAATGCTGAGTTGCATCCAAAGAACACCGTACCTACTGTGAAGCATGGGGGTGGAAACATCATGCTTTGGGGCTGTTTTTCTGCAAAGGGACCAGGACGACTGATCCGTGTAAAGGAAAGAATGAATGGGGCCATGTATCATGAGATTTTGAGTGAAAACCTCCTTCCATTAGCAAGGGCATTGAAGATGAAACGTGGCTGGGTCTTTCAGCATGACAATGATCCCAAACACACCGCCCGGGCAACCAAGGAGTGGCTTCGTAAGAAGCATTTCAAGGTCCTGGAGTGGCCTAGCCAGTCTCCAGATCTCAACCCACATAGAAAATCTTTGGAGGGAGTTGAAAGTCTGTGTTGCCCAGTGACAGCCCCAAAACATCACTGCTCTAGAGGAGATCTGCATGGAGGAATGGGCCAAAATACCAGCAACAGTGTGTGAAAACCTTGTGAAAACTTACAGAAAACGTTTGACCTCTGTCATTGCCAACAAAGGGTATATAACAAAGTATTGAGATGAACTTTTGTTATTGACCAAATACTTATTTTCCACCATAATTTGCAAATAAATTCTTTAAAAATCCTTCAATGTGATTTTCTGGATTTTTTTTTCTCATTTTGTCTCTCATAGATGAGGTATACCTATGATGAAAATTGGAGACCTCTCTCATCTTTTAAGTGGGAGAATGTGCACAATTGGTGGCTGACTATATACTTTTTTGCCCCACTTTATTTGTAATTAGTTTGTACCCAGTGGAGTAAAGCAGGCTTCATTTGCTCTAGTCCAGAATGTCTAGTTTAAAAGTAGTATCTCACTGAGCTGCAACAGTTGGCAACTAGTTTGAGATTTTAAAAAAAATTGCAACATATATGCAATTTAGCAACAATTTTCACTTGGAATCACACTGAATTGGCACATTTGCGCCTGTCACAGATACTGCAGGGACGCCATATTAACTCCCAGGGAATTTTGTGCCAAAATTTGCTCAGAGTTTACATACATGCCATGTGCATATTGCATAACCTTCTCGCAACAAAATTGTGCATTGGTTTTTATCCCCCGCCGGTCAAAGACCAAAGGGGAATTATGTTCTAGGGCAGGCTGTCCGTCTGTCTGTCACTCTTTTCTGAAATCAGTTCCTCCTACAGTTTTGTTCCGATTGTTTTGAAAGTTAGTACTAGGGTTTGATATACAATGATGATGTGCATTTTTTCAATTTGGCTCAGATTGGATGATTTTTGCAGGAATTATAGACTTTGAGGTCAAGGTCAGAGGTCAGATTTTCCCTAAGTCTTGTAAACGCACCCCTCCGTGGATCGCCACCTTATTGTGATTGAGGGGTTTGTGTGCCCTCATGATCCCAGGGGCCATGTTGTCGGAGGCAGTTTGCCAATGGTAAGGTCTCCCAGGATAGATTGGTCCTGGGTGAAGGGCCAAACCAAGAGTGGTCCAGTAGATGTTTATGAAAGAGTTGCATTTAGACCCGGTGTACCCAAAGGAGCCACATGGGTCTGCCCTCCGGTGGGCTCACTACCTGCAGGAGGGATTATGGTGCTGTGTGAACTAAGCGGTAGTCTGGGCTGCTGCCTCCGTGACCCAGACTCCTGGATAAGTGGTAGAAGATGGATGGATGGATTGTAAATGCAGTAACTACTGAAATAAATGATGTAGGCTTTTCAAATTGATACCCTAGTTGTATCTAAGACAAATTTTGGACGGCTTACACCCTGACCTGACTATGGGTTTGGGGTCAAAGGTCAACGTCAACATTCCCTTTTATACTTTGATCAAGTAAAGCTGTAGTCATCAAACTTGGTACACAGGTTCACCTTAAAACCATGACCTCTGACTATCGGTTGGGGTCGTCAAGGTTAGCATTACCTATGCCCTATTACTGTAGAATGAATAAAGCTAGGTGCACCAAACTTGCTACACAGATTCACCATGGGATCCTACCCTACAGCTATGGGTTGTATACAACTATTTTTGTTGTGTATTCATGGATGATAGTCTTATCATGATTTGATTCTGCCCCAGTAATGATATGGAAAAAGTTGAAAACTGTTCTCCTTCAGTAACATGATGGGAAAACAGAGGCAGGGGATATTGCACTCATCTCAGAGGGCTCTTGTTTGCACTTACATTTGTCCCCCACCGGCTGCGCAAGTCCTGTGCTACACTTGCATGACAGTTATCCATGAGAACTGCTAAATTGGGACCATACCTGCCCATTCCAGCAGTCATTTTATCATCAGACATCAAGTGAGACTGCTGGATGAGGAGGCTGCCTCTTAGTCCACATCAGACACGGCAGGTCCTGGGACTGGTTCCACTTCCTCTGTAGGGGCTTGAGGGACAGGGACGGTAGCCCCCCATCTCTAGCCTTACCTGTCTTGCTGTTGGGTGGCATGGTGACGCTCTTGGTCACAGTTGTGTCAGCATGTGCTAGAAAATGACCAGGTCATTCATGTCTGTCTTGCATGCAGAATGTCGTCAATTTTATCTCCAGTCAGTTTAATTTCATAGGTTTCCAACCCCTGGGAAAGTTGTCTAACTTTCTTTGCACTTTTTGACTTACTGAAACTAAATTGAGAAGGGTTCTAGATGGGGTTGAAACACCCATGACAGCTCTGCGACTATTTAGTGAGCAAATTTGTTGCACAGATTTTTATTTTTATTTTTTATTTTTTTGAACATGTTGAAAATTCCTGCGACATGAGAGTGAGGCTCTGCAACTCAGGAGAGGAAAAGGTGAACCCCTGCAAACGTTTGGAAACATTTTGTAAACTCCCTCACGAATGCCATTCTTCAACTAGTTGCAAGCTGTCACAGCCCAGTGAGATACTACCTGTAGTTGTTACGAAGTATTTGTAAACTTTTACTGGCAGATGTGCCAGTTGACTAACTAACTAACTAACCTGCACTTATATAGCGCTTTTCTAGTCACAAAGACCACTCAGTGTTATCGTTGACTAATTCAACGATAACACTGAAGTTGGCCCATTCTCATTAGATAATACTCTTTAGTCAGGATTTAGTTAAATGACCTAGAGTATACCTCTATGTAGAAGAAAAACAGCATTTATGATATTATATATTTAAAAGCCTTGATTTTTTTTAACTAACAGCTAATCATTAAACCTTTTAAAGAACAATATTGATGCATTTTCTGGTGTAAAGTTATGATTTGCATTTTAGAATTCCAGAAATTGAAATGAGCAGAACCAACAGCAATCCTATTATAAGCATCTAGTTTCTGAGATTTATGCTAGCACTGTAGCTTAAACAGCATATCTAGCAACAGCATTGATCCTGGGGACGTGTAGGCTGGATTTATAATTTGCAGCTGTGTCATTTCCAATAAATACAATGACAATCAATGGAAATTTTTCACCATGAAGATTTGAAAATATTTTACTGTGTTTTGAAAAAAATGGTAACAAAATCTTACAATGGAAACAACTCTACTTTTTAATTGTGATGAACAAGAATAAAACAGTAACACCAGATTTGTTCTTGTGACAATGTTCATACACACAGTCCAGATCTCAGTATTGGGTGTGTCCACCAGCACCATTGATGCAGGTAATACAGTACATGTGCATCTCATTCAGGCCACAAGCTGATCAAGGCAGTACTCCTCCTGTACTGCCTAGACCAGTTCGTAGCAAATAGTGGTCATGGATCTCTTGTGACAGTTCGGCAGTTCATAAAAATCCCACACATGCACGATTGGGTTAATGTCTGGGGAATGCAGCATCTTTTGCTTTCAGAATAGCTGTGGGGACACGTACATCATTTGAACAAACATTGTCATGCACTACCCTCAGTTATGCCTTGAGCATGTAGACATTCCTCACGTTTTAGGCGCAGCTTAGTCACAAATTGCATCGCTCTTGACACTGTATTTGGATTTGGCTTTACAGTGGATATAAAAAGTCTACATACCCCTGTTCAAATGCCAGGTTTTTGTGATGTAAAAAAATGAAACCAAGATAAATCATTTCAAAACTTTTTCCACCATTAATGTGACCTATAACCTGTACAACCCAATTGAAAAACAAACTGAAATCTTTCAAGGAGAAAAATAAAAAATAAACTTACAATAACCTAGTTATAACTGGGGGATATGGCTGTGTTCAGAATTTTAACCAATCACATTCAAACTCATGTTAAATGGGAGTCAGCACACCTGCCACCATTTAAAGTGCCTCTGATTAACCCCAAATAAAGTTCAGCTGTTCTAGTAGGCTTTTCCTGACATTTTTGTAGTCACATCTTACAGCACAAGCCATGGTCCGCAGAGAGCTTCCAAAGCATCAGAGGGATCTTATTGTTCAACAGTATCAGTCAGGAGAAGGGAACAAAAGAATTTGCATCCATCCATCCATCCATCTTCTTCCACTTAATCCTTTTTGGGTTGCGGGGGTGCTGAAACCTATCCCAGCATCTTTGGGCAAGAGACAGGGTACACCCTGGACAGATCACCAATCCATTGCAGGGCCAACACAGAGAGACAGACAACCATTCACTCTCATAGTCATACCTAAGGACAATTTAGAATCCCCAGTTTGATGCCAGTTAACCTCACTTGCATGTTTTTGGCATGTGGGAGGAAACCGTAGAAATCCCGGAGTAAACCCACGCAGACACGGGGAGAACATGCAAGCGCTACACAGATCATTGTTGGTCGGGGGCTGGGATTGAACTCAGGATCCCCCGGCCAAGGGTGAGTTGCTGTGCTGCTGCAGTGCTAACCACTCCGCCACTGCGCTGCCCCAAAAGAATTTCCAAGGCATTAAATATACCATGGAACACAGTGAAGACAGTCATCAAGTGGAGAGAATATGGCACAACAGTGACATTACCAAGAACTGGATGTCCCTAGAAAATTGATGAAAAGACGAGAAGAAAATTGGTCAGGGAGGCTGCCAAGAGGCCAACAGCAACATTGAAGGAGCTGCAGGAATTTCTGGCAAGTACTGGCTGTTTAGTACATGTGGCAACAATCTCCCATCTTTTTCGTATGTCTGGGCTATGGGGTAGGGTGGCAAGATGGAAGCCTTATGTTATGAAGAAAAACATTCAAGCCCGGCTACATTTTGCAAAAACACGTTTGAAATCTCCCAAACACATGGGAAAATGTGTTATGGTACGATGAAACCAAGGTTTAACTTTTTGGCCGTAATTCCAAAAGGTATATTTGGCGCAAACACAATACTGCACATCACCAAAAGAACATCATGCCTGCAGTGAAGCATGGTGGTGGCAGCATCATGCTTTGGGGCTGTTTTTCTTCAACTGGAACTGGGGCCTTAGTCAAGGTGGAGGGATTTATGAACAGTTCCAAATACCAGTCAGTGTTGGCACAAAACCTTAAGGCTTCTGCTAGAAAGCTGAAGATGAAGAGGAACTTCATTTTTCAGCATGACAGTGACCCAAGGCACATATTCAAATCAACAAAAGAATGGCTTCACCAGAAGAAGATTAAGGTTTTGGAATGGCCCAGCCAGAGTCCAGACCTGAATCCATTCAAACATCTGTGGGGTGATCTGACGAGGGCTGTGTACAGGAGATGCCCTCACAATCTGACAGATTTGTAGCGTTTTTGCAAAGAAGAGTGGGCAAATATTGCCTCATCAAGATGTGCCACACTGATAGACTCCTACCCAAAAAGACTGACTGCTGTAATAAAAGCCAAAGGTGCTGCAACAAGGCATTAGTTTAAGGGTGTGCATATTTATGCAACCAGGTTATTATAAGTTTTTTATTTTTCCCTGTAAACATTTTCAGTTTGTTTTTCAATTGGATTGTACAGATTATAGGTCACATTAATGGTGGAAAAAGTTTTGAAATGATTTATCTTGGTCTCATTTTTTTTACATCACAAAAACCTGGCATTTGAGCAGGGGTATGTAGACTTTTTATATCCACTGTATATAGAGAACCTAATGATGAGTTTGAACAATGACATGATTTTGACTTTTGATAAACACAAACTCAATGAAGTGTGAAATCTGCTGGTTTGAGAATTCTGATTATTGTGTGTACTTTTAATGAATACAAGTGAATGTAAAACACCTCACGAAAATTCCCAGGCTTGCCCCTTTTTTTAAAAAAATTATTTAAAAAAAATTTGACTGATGTGTTTTCATTGACTGTCATATTTGAGCAAATTTTACCAGTAATATAGTTGCATACGTTTTGCTGTTTGGGGAATGTAAGGTCTTAAATTTGACCAAATTACCTTAAAGGTATGTAAAGGCCTAAATTGAGCTTCCCTATACCTGCAGATCCCCTGTTACACAGAGACTGAATTTTTGAACAACTTAATCAACCAATCCTGGTCTTTAGTTATCTTTTAAGTACTTGCACAGACTGGACTTGTATTCCCTGTAGTAGCTGCCACAGTGGTGCATTGTTGGTTGTGGAGTCTTGAATCAAATCTGAAAACTGGACTGGACTTAGTGTTAACATCAAGGCTCAAAGTGGCTGGAAGATGAAGGCAGGCATGGCGAGCGGCACATCTTTGTTCACTTTTAATCTGTGTTTAGGAGTCCACATGTTGCCCAAAGCACTCAAAAAAGACTAAACTTGTGTTGATTTTCTCGAGGAGTCCGTATGAGGGAGAGGGTCGGGATGAGGGAAGCAGGTGAGATGCAGTACCACTGGGAATGAGGTGGGGGGAAAAATCAGAAACCCTCCACAAACCTCCCAGACTACCAAATCTCCTGCCAATCAGTAGACTGGAACCTTAACTAGATGATCCAAGCTTGTTGTGATTGGTGGGGGGATGAGGGGGAAGAGGTGTAATTGGGTGGTGATGGTGGTAATGGCTTTAACCAATCAGGGGATGGGAGATTAGTGGTGAATGGTAGCATCTTAGAGACTGAGAATAATGGTGTGGAGGATGAGCTGCATGATGGTGTGCGTGAGGGGAAAATCAGAATCAAAGTACCCACATGTGTGTTTGTATGCTGATGCACAACAAAATACACACTATCACACACGCACTCGGGCATAATTGGCACGCATGCTTGAGCTGTGCGACACAGGAACACACAAACACACAGGTGTGTTTAAATTTTTTTGCTTTTTGTCTTCATCACCACAACCTCATCATTTCCCTCTTCCTCTGCACTCCTTGCCCTTATGACTCTACTTGTTTTTAAAATAATTCTCCCAATTTTCACCCTTTAACTCATCTTTTGTCTGTCCTTATCTCTTCCTCCTCCACCCTTCCTATTTCTTGTTCTCCCGCCCATCTCTTCACTCCTGCTATCTTCCTTTCATGTGTCCTTCCTGTGGTCCCCCCAACTCTCTCATTCTACTCCATCCTCCCATCGCTTCACCCAGGTCTGTGCTGAGCAGTACAGTGGACAAGTCGGAGAAGATGTCCGGCGGCGTTCTCTCTTCCTCCTCGAACAACGATGAGAACAACTCCTCACCAGGATCTGGTAACACTGGTACGTTCAAATTGCTGTTTGAATAGAGGTGTGGAGATGTAGACGGCCCACAGTGCCATCTGACTGACCTATCACAGAAGCACAGAAACACTGGCAGTCGGCATTCTGAGTGCTAAGGTGATTTGATGATATTTTTTTTTCATTTTACCTTTATTTAACCAGGAAAAAAAAACCCGTTGAGATTAAAAACCTCTTTTTCAAGGGAGTCCTGGCCAAGAGGCAGCAAAAAAATCACAAATACACTTACAATGACATACAAATCATATAAAACAGTTACAAATTAGTGAGGCCATCTCAAGTGTTCTCAATCTGGATTTAAAATCGTTCAATGAAACAAGTTCCGTAAGTTTGCAGTCTTTTTGCAACATGTTCCATGTAGAGGAACATGTTCCATGTATATATACATGTGTATGTATATATATATATGTATACATTATATATATATATACATACACATATGTGTATGTATATATAATGTATATATAATGTGGATATACAGTGGGGAAAAAAAGTATTTAGTCAGCCACCAATTGTGCAAGTTCTCCCACTTAAAAGATGAGAGAGGTCTCCAATTTTCATCATAGGTATACCTCAACTATGAGAGACCAAATGAGAAAAAAAAAAATCCAGAAAATCACATTGAAGGATTTTTAATGAATTAATTGGTAAATTCCTCGGTAAGTATGTGGTCACCTACAAACAAGCAAGATTTCTGGCTCTCACAGACCTGTAACAACTTCTTTAAGAGGCTCCTCTGTCCTCCACTCGTTACCTGTATTAATGGCACCTGTTTGAACTCATTATCAGTACAAAAGACACCTGTCCACAACCTCAAACAGTCAGACTCCAAACTCCACTATGGCCAAGACCAAAGAGCTGTCAAAGGACACCAGAAACAAAATTGTAGACCTGCACCAGGCTGGGAAGACTGAATCTGCAATAGATAAGCAGCTTGGTATGAAGAAATCAACTGTGGGATCAATTATTAGAAAATGGAAGACATACAAGACCACTGATAATCTCCCTCGATCTGGGGCTCCACGAAGATCTCACCTCGTGGGGTCAAAATGATCACGAGAACGGTGAGCAAAAATCCCAGAACCACACGGGGGGACCTAGTGAATGACCTGCAGAGAGCTGGGACCAAAGTAACAAAGGCTACCATCAGAAACACACTACGCCGCCATGGACTCAAATCCTGCAGTGCCAGACGTGTCCCCTTGCTTAAGCCAGTACATGTCCAGGCCCGTCTGAAGTTTGCTAGAGAGCATTTGGATGATCCAGAAGAGGATTGGGAGAATGTCATATGGTCAGATGAAACCAAAATAGAACTTTATTGTAAAAACTCAACTTGTCGTGTTTGGAGGAGAAAGAACACCATACCTACTGTGAAGCATGGTGGTGGTTCTGCAAAGGGACCAGGACGACTGATCCGTGTAAAGGAAAGAATGAATGGGGCCATGTATCGTGAGATTTTGAGTGAAAACCTCATTCCATCAGCAAGGGCATTGAAGATGAAACGTGGCTGGGTCTTTCAGCATGACAATGATCCCAAACACACCGTCCGGGCAACGAAGGAGTGGCTTCGTAAGAAGCATTTCAAGGTCCTGGAGTGGCCTAGCCAGTCTCCAGATCTCACCCGCATAGAAAATCAACAGTGTGTGAAAACCATGTGAAGACTTACAGAAAACGTTTGACCTCTGTCATTGCCAACGAAGGGTATATAAAGTATTGAGATGAACTTTTGTTATTGACCAAATACTTATTTTACTGAGGAATTTACCAATTAATTCATTAAAAATCCTTCAATGTGATTTTCTGGATTTTTTTTTCTCATTTTGTCTCTCATAGTTGAGATATACCTATGATGAAAATTGGAGACCTCTCTCATCTTTTAAGTGGGAGAACTTGCACAATTGGTGGCTGACTAAATACTTTTTTGCCC
This sequence comes from Pholidichthys leucotaenia, assembly GCA_020510985.1. Lineage (NCBI taxonomy): Eukaryota > Metazoa > Chordata > Actinopteri > Cichliformes > Pholidichthyidae > Pholidichthys > Pholidichthys leucotaenia. Next base: position 201,555,177 of record CM035836.1, on the reverse strand, counting down.
CACTGTATACATGTTCCATGTATATATCCACATTATGAATGCCAAAGTCATAATAGAAAGATCATATGACCTGTTTGTAAAATTGTTCATTTACTGTTATTTAAACATTCTACCCCAGTGCTGTAAGGCTGATTGAGAGCAGTTCTGCCAGAAATCCAGAGGAGGGTACAAACTCATTAGATTAACTCAAGCACATTTACACGAGTAACTATCACAAAACTATATTTCCATTAGTAATTTTATTGTAGGATGCTTTTTTTATTCTTGAATACATTTCTGAGGAAATAAACTGTAGTTTTACTCAAATGGATTTGGTTATAGTGCGAGTTACTTTTGATGTCACCGATTTGAAAACTGGTTAGAAATGTGATTTATATTGTAATAACCTATTTTCACCAGAAATGGCTCAATCTTTATTAATTTTATTAAATTTATTATTATTGTTTCATTGAGATCGGTGTTTTATCATTGTTCATCATTTCGGGCTCAGTGGCAAGGGAATGAGAAAGTTATGCTTTCTTGAGAAGTAAAAAGTTGCATGAAATCATCACACCTTCATCAAAAACAGTCAAATTAATAGAAAAAACATGAAAACGATCTGAAATGTGAGGGGAAAAACCTCAAATTTATGGCAGTGTCAATTCTAAAAAGAAAGTCATACATTTGAGGCATTTTAAAAAAAACCAAATGTACAGTATGAAGGGGATAAATGCTGATTTAAGAGTATCAAGTTGCTAATTGTGTGGTAGAAATCATAAATGTATGTGGAAAAAACTTGTACAGGTACATCTCAAAAAATTAGATTATCGTGAAAAAGTTCAATATTTTTTGTCACTCATCTCAGAAAGTGAAACCCATATATTATATAGATTCATTACACAAAGAGTGATATATTTCAAGTGTTTATTTTTTTTTAAATTTTGATGATTATGGCTTACAGCCCATGAAAACCCCAAATTCAGTTTCTCAAAAAATTAGAATATTACATAAAATTAGTTTTAAAAAATAGGTTTTTAATAGAAATGCTGGCCGAATGAAAAGTATGTCCATGCACACACTCAATACTTGGTCAGGGACACTTGGCAGTGTGTGTGTGTGGGAGGGGGGAGTAGTGCTAAGTGCTGCTGGAAAATGAAATCAGCTTCTCCATAAAGCTTGTCAGCAGAGGGAAGCATGAAGTGCTCTAAAATTTCCTGGTAGACGACTGCGCTGACTTTGGTCTTTTTAAAACACAGTGGACAAACACCAGCAGATGACCTCTGTTCAGATAAAAGTCAATTTTGCATTTCATTTGGAAATCAAGGTCCCAGAGTCTTGAGAAAGAGTGGAGAGGCACAGAATCTAAGTTGCTTGAGGTTTAGTGTGAAGTTTCCACAGTCAGTGATGATTTGAGGAACCATGTCATCTGCTGGTGTTTGTCCACTGTGTTTTATCAAGACCAAAGTCAGCGCAGTCGTCTACCAGGAAATTTTAGAGCACTTCATGCTTCCCTCTGCTGACAAGCTTTATGGAGAAGCTGATTTCATTTTCCAGCAGGACTTGCCCCCCCCACCCCCCCCCACACACACACTGCCAAAAGTATCAGAGCCTTGTTTAATGACCATGGCATTACTGTGTTTGATTGGCCAGCAAACTCTCCTGACCTAAACCCCATAGAGAATCTATGGAGTATTGTCAAGAGGAAGGTAAGACACCAGACCCAACAATGCAGATGAGCTGAAGGTCACTATCTAAGCAACCTGGACCTTCATAACACCTCAGCAGTGTGACAGGCTGATCACCTCCATGCCACACCACATTGATACAGTAATTAATCCAAAATTTGCCCCAACCAAATATTGAGTGTGTACATGGACAAACTTTTAAGTCGGCCAACATTTCTATTAAAAAAAAAAGTTGTTTTTTTTTAATTAATTTCATGTAATATTCTAATTTTTTGAGAAACTGAATTTGGGGTTTTCATGGGCTGTAAGCCATAATCATCAAAATTAAAATAAACACTTGAAATATATCACTCTCTGTGTAATGAATCTATATAATACTGTATATGGGTTTCACTTTCTGAGATGAATGACAAAAATTATTGAACTTTTTCATGATATTCTAATTTTTTGAGATGTACCTGTACACCTATGAGGAAAAAGTTGTATATTAACAAGAAAAAGATCCTATATGTGAGGAAAAAAACTCACATGTAATTCGCATCAAACGAGACACAAATTCACGATAACCTAAAAAATGGCTACTGTTATTGCTGAAGTAACTTTGTTTTTTATCCCCTGCCGGTCGAAGCCCAAAGGGCTCTTCAACCCCTTTGGACTTTGACCAGCGGGGGATAATGTTATGGGTCCATCCGTCTGTCTGTCCCACTTTTGTGAAATCAACTCCTCCTACAGTTTTGGTCCAATTGTTTTGAAACTTGATACCATGATTTGATATACACTGAGGATGCACATATTGCAGTTTGGTTCTGATCAGATGATTTTTGTGGGAATTGTAGCCCCTGCCCTATGATCTCCTGTTTCACCTCACTTTATAGACAGTAACGGTCTTGTGAAATAAGCTCCTCCTACAGTTTTGTTCCAATTGTTTTGAAGATTGGTACCATAATTTGATCTACTCTGATGATATGCATATTGCAATTTCACTTTCATCAGATGACCTTTAGGTCAAAGGTCACCAAACTTGCTACACAGGTTCACTTTGAGACCATAACCTCTGACTTCAGGTTTGGGGTCAAAAGGTCAAAGGTCAAGGTTAGCACTCCCTACGCTCTCTTACTATAGAACGTGTAAAGATCTCTAGGGTCACTATACTTTCTACATGGGTTCACCTTGGGATCCTGACCTACAACTATGGGTTGTATACTCTGTTGTATATTTGTGGATGATGGCCTTATCATAATGTGGTTCTGCCATAGTAATTGTAATGAAAAGTTGAAAACTGCTCTTTGTCAGTAAGTACTGGGATCTTCAAAGAAAATGGAGATGGGGAATATTGTACTTGCCACAGAGTGCTCTTGTTGTAAAGACTTTTTTGTTTACTCTCAAGTAACTCTTTAGTGACTACGCTTATTTGTACTCTTCTTAATCATAAGGTAACTCTGCTTGAGTAGAATTTCTGGCTACTCTGCCTAGCTCTGTAAAAAGCACACTAACATGTTGCATTCCAGGAGTGTTGGATATCTGAACAGGTAAGGTCAGAATGCCCCTCCACTTTAGCTGTGTTCTTCTCAAATCAGAAAACGCTGACTGTCTTGTGAACACTGCCGGCCCAAAACAATGCAGTACATGGAAATTTGCCCATTAAAGCACCATGGCGACATGTTCAGAGATAGAAGTTGGGCAGTACTGTGTATCTGACCAAATACAAGATGTGTACAGCATATAAAAGAAGTGCTTGTAGTACATTTACACAGCTTGTTGATGCGTGACACATGGGTGCTGCAGCAGCCATCTTAAATCCCTTAGAATAGTGTCTGCTGTCTAACCTGAAAAAGTTCAAAGTTGGACACCAGAGGCCAGGAACTCAAAAATTCCTAATTCAGTTAGGCCCTAGAATGCAGCAACACCTTTACTAAAGTCGTATTTGTTTCAACAGTTCTCTAACAGTCACCTGTTATATGAAGACCTTTAAATGTAGCCATGCTTGTGGCTGCAATGCTAATGGCTATCAACAGCACCATCCATGCATAATTACAGAGTCCCATGAGAGCATCAAGCATGGTATGTACATCCATCCATCTTCAACCGCTTATCCAGGGGTCCGGGTAGCAGTCTAACCAGGGAAGCCCAGATTGCTGCCCACTTCACATAGCAACATTATCCCCATGATCCCTCGTGCAGGTGGTGAGCCCACTGGAGGGAGGAACCATGTGGCTTACTCACCAGGCACTTGCCCTCAAGCCCCGATAACCCCAAAACAGGTGGGGTATACTGCATCCTTGTTGTAACTTCTTTATGGAGATTTACTGGACCACTCTTGGGCCCTCCACCCAGGACTAATTTGTCTTGGGAGACCCTAGCAGGGCCAAGTTGCCCCTGACAACATAGCTCCTTGGTTGCTTAATGGTCCGGGGCCTCCGTTGACATATTTTGCACTTCATAATGTACCACACATTTTCAATGCGAGACAGATCTGGACTACAGGCAGGCTAGTCTTGTACCCACACTCTTTCACTATGAAGCCACGCTGTTGTAACACGTGCAGGATGTGGCTTGGCATTGTCTTGCTGATATAAGCAGGATGTCCCTGAAAAAGACATTGCTTGTATGGCAGCATATGTTGCTCCAAAGCCTGTATGTACCATTCGGCATTAATAGTGCCCTCACATACACTACTCACAAAAAGTTAGGGATATTTGGCTTTTGGGTGAAATTTATGGAAAATGTAAAAAAGTTCGTCCGAGCTGGTCCGATGTGCCACGGCCAGGATGAAAACCACATTGCTCCTCCTGAATCCGAGGTTTGACCAACGGCCGGACTCTCCTCTCCAGTACCTTGGCATAGACCTTCCCAGGGAGGCTGAGGAGTGTGATCCCTCTAAAGTTGGAGCACACCCTCCGGTCCCCTTTTTTGAAGAGAGGAACCACCACCCCGGTTTGCCATGCCAAAGGCACTGCCCCCGACCTCCACGCAATGTTGCAGAGGCGTGTCAACCATGACAGCCCAACAACATCCAGGGCCTTGAGGTACTCAGGGCGAATCTCGTCCACCCCCGGGGCCCGGCCACCAAGGAGATTTTTAACCACCTTGGCGACCTCAGCCCCTGTGATAGGCAAGTTGGTGTGCTCCAACCGGTCTGTTGTGGTGAAGAGGGAGCTGAGTTCTAAGGCAAAGCTGTCGATTTACCAGTCAATCTACGTTCCTACTCTCACCTATGGTCACGAGCTTTGGGTAATGACCGTAAGAACGAGATCGCGGATACAAGCGGCTGAAATGAGCTTTCTCCGTAGGATTGCTGGACTCACTCTCAGAGATAGGGTGAGGAGCTCAGTCATCCGGGAGAGGCTCAGAGTAGAACCGCTGCTCCTCCACATTGAAAGGAGTCAATTGAGGTGGTATGGGCATCTGATTAGGATGCCTCCTGGACGCCTCCCACTTGAGGTGTTTCAGGCACGTCCCACTGGGAGGAGACCCCGGGGCAGACCCAGGACACGGTGGAGAGACTGTCTCCCAGCTGGTCTGGGAACGCCTTGGTATCCTCTCTGAAGAGCTGAAGCAGGTGGCGGGGGAGAGGGAAGTCTGGGCTTCTCTGCTTGAACTGCTGCCTCCGCGACCTGGACCTCCGGAAAAGCGGTAGAAGATGGATGGATGGATGTAAAAAGTTCACGCTACAGTGATATTATATCATGAAAGTAGGGCATTTAAGTAGAAGCATGCAGTGGTGATTTCCTCATCTCAGACAATTTATTGAAACAAAAGCCAACAACAGTGGTGGGTATACCACAACAAAAAAATGTCAGTGTCTCAATAACTTGTCATGTGCCCTTGAGCATCAGTTACAGCTTGACAACGATGTCTCATGCTGTTCACAAGTCGACTTCTTGTCTGCTCAGGCATGGCATTCCACTCTTCTTGAAGGGTGGCCCTCAGGACATTGAGGTTGTGGGGTGCAGGGTTATGAGCCTCTACACGGCAACTCAGCTGATCCCATAGGTTTTCTATGGAATTCAGGTCAGGAGAAAGTGCAGGCCACTTCATTTGAGGTACCCCAGCCTCTAGCAGCCGCTTCCTAATGATGCGACCTCGATGAACTGGAGCATTTTCGTCCATGAAGATGAAATTAGGCATGTGTTGTTCATGCAAGGGCACAATGACTGGATTAATGATGTTATTCAGGTAGTACCATCTTGTCATTGTACCATTCACAAGGTGTAGGGAAGTTCTGTATTGACTAGACACACCTGCCCTGACTGTAACACCACCACCAAAGGCTCGCCTGGTGACAACATTGGCTGATGCATAGCACTGTCCTTGACGTCTCAAATGTCGTTGGTGGCCATCATTTCTACTCAACGTGAATTGACTTTTTATCAGAGAACACATTGAGGCCCACTGGTCCCTTGTCCAGCGTAAATGCTCCCTGGCTCATGCAAATGATGATGCCTGTGCCTGGTGGTGTGATCAGGTACACTTGTAGGTCATCTAGCACACAGACCACGCTGATGTAAACGGTTTCAAATAGTCTGACGTGACACTTGGGTGCCTCTCACCTCCCTAAATGTGCCTGGAGTTGAGTGGCATTCATCATCCGGTTCTGCAGGACACTGTTCACAATGAAGCAGTCATCAGTGTGGGATGTGGCCAAAGGACGTCCACTTCTATGCCTTTCTGTGACTCTTCCACACTCTGTGACACTCTAAGCTCAGTGGCCACCTCCTCTGAGAACATCCTGTTTGAAACCTTGCAATGGCGAGGTACTGTTGATCAGTTGTTAGGTGTCGTCTTGGTCTCATGATGTCAAAATGTGAACAGCATGATGAAAAGGACTGTTATAAATACCAATTCTAACTGAACCAGAAAATTTATTGGTCATTTCATGTATCAAACACCGGTTGTGAATTTTGCCATTAAGCACCTTGTTAGAGAACAGCAAGTTATGCAAAAAGTACTGAAACATTGAACAGCAGGACATGTGCATTCACAAGGTTAGAGAAGGTCAAATTAAGTTCACCTGTAAAGGTTATAGTGCATTTTAGGTGCATCCTGAAATCTCACCTGAAAGTTGAATATCCCTAACTTTTTGTGAGTAGTGTATGTGCAAGTTACCCATGCCATGGGCACTAACACACCTCCATACTATCATAGATGCTGACTTTTGAACTTTGTACTGATAACATCTGGATGGCCGTTTTCCTCTTTAGCCCAGAGGGCAGGATGTCCATGATTTCCAAAAACAATTTGAAATGTGGACTCATCAGACCACAGCACACTTTTCCACTTTGCATCAATCCATCTCAAATGAGCTCGGGCCCAGAGCAACTGGCAGTGCTTCTTGGTGTTATTAATATACAGTTTTCACTTTGCATGGTAGAGTTTTAACTTTTAGATCTAGCGATGAACTGTGTTAACTGACAGTGGCTTTCTGAAGTGTTCCTGAGCCCATGTGATAATATCTTTTACAGAATGATGTTGGTTTTTAATTCAGTGCCGCCTGAGAGATCAAAGGTCATGGGCATTCGATGTTTCTTTTCTGCCTTGCTGCTTACATGCAGAAATTTTTCCAGATTCTCTGATAACATCATCTTTTAATGATGGACTGTAGGTGATAAAATCCCTCAATTCCTTGCGATTGTACATTGAGAAATGTTCTTAAACTGTCGGACTGTTTGCTCACACAGTTGTTAGAATAGAGCGAGCTTCACCACTTTGTTTTCTTGTGAATGACTGAGCCTTTCGGGGGTGCACCTTTTATAACCAATCATAACACTCACCTGTTTCCAACCTACAGGTTGAAGAGGATTTTTAAATGATTGTATTTTATTTATATTTACATTTTACACTACGTTCCAACTTCACTGGAATTGGGGTTGTACAAATACAATGTCATTCATACAAATGCAACATGTGCAAAGTTGAGCCAAAAGCTTTGATTGAGCCAAAAGCTTTGATTAGCTTTAGATTATAACATTATTACTTGCCAAAATAGCTAGCTTGTTGGGCAGCTCACACATGGTTGTCAGGCCCCGTTCATGTGGTGCCTGTATACTACACTGTAGCAGTAAACATAGTAGATGATAATAGTAAGATTCATGTACGTAACTGTAATAGTGGAAAGTCCAATCCGAAGCTTTATCAAGTAGAAACATTTTCAGCTTGATCTTAAAAGTCAAAAGTGTGTTTGTTTTGATTATTATTATAGCCCATGCAACAAAGTTGTGGAGGATATAATGTTTTTGACCTGTCTGTCCGTTTATTCATCCGTTTGATATTTTATGTTGTTGCCAGTATCGAGAGCCTAAGTCACATCCCCTCTACTTCTGCATATGGGACCTTTAAATTGGAAAAAATTTCCATTGAAGTGAATGGCAAGAGAGAAATTATCTTTTGATCTCAATCAAATTTTGCTACGGGTTACACGTTTGTCAATTTAAAAGATAATTTTCCACATAAAGACCAAGTAGCAGGTTGTTGTCTCACTGTTAGTGTAAGGTTGTGAAAATATGTACTGTAAATTGATAAACTGCAAACACTCGGGTAAGTTACGTCTTTTTCAAAGAGTGCCCAGGGGGAAGTAAGTAGCAGTCCTGTGGATCAGCTGCAGCTCTCACAATACAAAACATTTGTGTTGTCTTTTCTCCTTTGGATCCTTCTGTCATTGGTCAGGAAACAGGAGGTGAGCTTTGAGAGAGGAACCGCCATAATCGTGTTTGGTGACATGTATAGTACGTGACAAGGAGATGTAGTCCACTAAGACCGGAGCGCGAAGCTCCTCAAGTCCTGCGCAGACCAGCTGTGTGGGATTGAGGAGCACATCTTCAACCTGAGCCTGAAGCTGGGGAGGGTACCACAGTTGTGGAAAACATCTTGTGTGGTACCTGTACCAAAGACTTCCCACCCCAAAGACCTCAACAGCTACAGACCAGTGGCCCTGACGTCTCACATGATGAAGACCCTGGAGAGACTGCTCCTTGCTCACCTCCGCCCCCTGGTGGGACCAGCGATGGATCCACTCCAGTTCGCCTACCAGCATGGCATTGGGGTGGAGGATGCAGTGATCTTCCTCCTTCACTGTTCCCTGTCCCACCTGGAGAAGCCCGGGAATGCAGTGAGGATCATGTTCTTTGACTTCTTCAGTGCTTTCAACACCATCCAACTGATGATCCTGAGGGACAAGCTGCTGTGCGCAGGGGTGGACCAGCACCTGTCGTTATGGATCCTGGACTACCTCACTAACCGGCCACAGTTTGTGAGAACCCGGGATTGTGTGTCCGACACGATCATCGGCAGCACGGGGGCCCCCCAGGGAACGGTTTTGGCTCCCTTCCTGTTCACCCTTTATACTGCGGACTTCTCACACAACACAACACACTGCCATCTACAGAAGTTCTCTGTGATCTCTGTGTGACTCTGCGATCGTCGGCCTCATCTCCAACGGAGATGAAGCTGAGTACAGAGGACTTATCCAGGACTTTGTGGACTGGTGCCATCGGAACTGCTTCCAGATCAACGCGAGGAAAACTAAGGAGCTGTTGGTGGACTGCCGCAGGCAAGGACAACCCCTCACAGCACCAGTGAACATCCAGGGAACAGACATTGAGATGGTGACATCCTACAAGTACCTTGGTGTTCATCTGAACAATAAACTAGACTCGTCACACAATACCGACATACTCTACAAGAAAGGACAGCGCAGGCTGTTCCTACTGAGGAGGCTCAGGTCTTTTGGTGTACAAGGGGTGCTCTTGAAGACATTCTATGACATGGTGGTGGCATCAGCCATCACTTTTGGAGTGGTCTGCTGGGGCAGTGGCATTACAGCAGCCGATAGGAAGAGACTGAACAAACTAATCAAGAAAGCTAACTCTGTCCTGGGGCAACGCCTTGACCCAGTGGAGGAGATAGGAGAGAGAAGGATGGTGGCTAAACTGTCATCTCTGCTGGAGTCCGAGTCCCACCCTATGCAGGACATACTGAACGCACTGAGGAGCTCATTTAGCAGTAGACTACATCATCCTAGGTGCGCAACCGAGAGGTTTCACAGGTCCTTCCTACCTACAGCTGTCAGACTGTACAACCTAAGCAGGGCTGCTCGCAGAGATAGCAAAAAAACATGACGACCTAATGGTATTGAATGCAAAAGACGCAACAGACTTACACAAATGGTCCCCTCCAGTATACAACTAGGACAATATCAGTCGCTTTGGAGGGTGACAATATGTATGAGTACATATTCATACCATGTAGGGTAACTAAATAGACAGTTATGCTGTTTATTCCATCTAGCTACAATGCTCTGCACTGTGTATATATATTTATATATTTATGTGTACATACAGTATGTATATTCACTGCTCTTATTTTCTTATCTTCTAAATCATTGCTCTGAGTGTTGCTATCCCTGTGCTGTTGCAATCCTGGAATTTCCCCATTGTGGGACTAATAAAGGCTTAGCTTATCTTATCTTAAGCTGTTTCACAAAAGCCAAATATTACTCTGTTATTATATGATAACTTTAATTATGTGGAAAATTCTTTTAAAATGACGAACATCATGTGTGTAACTCGTGGCAAAATTTGATCGGGATCAAAAGATAATTTCTCTCTTGCCATTCAGTTCAGTGGAGACTTTCTTCGATTTAAGGTCCCATATGCGGAAGTAGAGGGGGCGTGACATAGGCTCTCTATAGTTTCTACGTTTCTAATTGGATTGACTTTAGATTTATTCAGCTTTAACTCATCAAAACCTTGGGCAGTTCAATTTTGACATACATCTAATGAGGAGTTAATTTTGCAGGATTACCAACAACTAAGAGGACTTGAATATGAACTTTTTTCTTTTGAAAAAGACACTAATTCCTTTGGTTCCATGCCAGGTTTATATTTGCATCAGATGAGGGCTTGCATTACATTGTTCAGCTCTGAACTCGGATATGGGCATGTGTGGGGTGTGCCAGCTTGCTTACTCAGGTTCTTTCATTTTTGTTGACGTCATACCATACCTATCAAGTGCATTTAGACCACGACTGCGGTCTGACATTTCATGTAATGTGGTTGTCAGAAGTGTTGAATTTATCCCCCCTGCATGTGTTGACACCCTGGAACGTCGCCATCATCATGAAACAAGATGTTTTATTCTTCTCCTTTATTGCATTTTTTTCCCCCATCTTCAGTCATCGTCTTTACAACTCCTGTCCCTCCCTCCTCCTCTAGGTGGCACCGGCACCCCTCCGGCCATCGCCAGCCAGAAAGACTCGGCCAAGCCACGATCGCTGCGCTTCACCTGGTCCATGAAGACCACGTCATCCATGGAGCCCATGGAGATGATGCGTGAGATCCGTAAGGTCCTTGACTCCAACAGCTGCGAGTACGAGTTGCGTGAGCGCTACATGCTGCTGTGCATGTCGGGCAACCCAGCTCGCGACGACTTCGTCCAATGGGAGATGGAAGTCTGCAAGCTTCCGCGGCTCTCCCTCAACGGCGTGCGCTTCAAGCGGATCTCGGGCACGTCCATCGCCTTCAAGAACATTGCATCAAAGATCGCCAATGAGCTCAAACTGTGAGTGAGGAGATGCAGCGATGGAGGGAGGGGGTGAAGAGGATGCTGTAGGTGGGCTGGGGGTCCCTGAGGCAGTCAGGACGTAAGCTAAATAAAGGTGGGATTACTTTAAAGATGATTGTTGTGGACTACAGTCTGACGATGGGCTGCCCGGTCTTTTCTAGAAGTTTTGTTCCTTAGGTTCTGAGGCCCCACAGTTAAAGAGTTGTGAAGTTCAAACAGACCAAGGTCTTCTCTCTGTCCTGCTGGGCTCTTTCTGTCACCTTCTACTTAGACGTTCCACTCTTCTGCATGTCCGACCTTCCCCCTCAGTTTTTATTAGGAGTCCCACTCTGACTACTCTACTTCTTCTTCCTACCGTCTGTTCAGATTCTCTGCACGTTCTGCTGCCACATCTGTGCAAGTTTGGCTGGAGAACAAAGCAGAGAAATGCTGGGGGGGGGGGGGGGGGGTCTTTTTTCTGAATGATTGACAGGAAGTTCGGGTGAGTGTGGAGCCTTGTCCTGCTGGAAAATGATTGGAATTAAGACTCCCGAAAAACTGAACGGACTCCAGCTGAGCCAGTACACACACACACACTCACACACATGGATTTTGGATGAACAAACTCTGTGGTCGTTGGTCAAAGGATCCTCTACACCTGAAACCTGCTTGCTCAAATCTATCCACAAAATCCTCCTCACACACACGGTTCTTCTCGTCCTCCGATCTCAGACTGAACTCTGCACAAACACATCCATCTTCTCACCGTTTCACTCCTTTTTTTTAATTTTATTTTTTAAGATTTTCTCACACCCAGGTTGTGGAGAGGCCTGTTAGCCTTGATATTTTCAACTTTAATTTCATACTTTTAAAAGAAAAGAAAAAAAAAAAGGTATTTTATGGCTTTTAAAAAAAAGAGTTGTGCACTGGAAATAATGGGGGAGATGTGAAGAGGGGAGGGCACTTGATGGATTTCATGTTGCCTTTTTTTTTAAGGAATTTAATCTGGGATTTGTTTTTGTTGAATGATTTGGGTTTTTTTTAAAGATGTTCTCACCTGGGTGGCATTGCGCCTTCGTATTCAGAATGTCACCCCCCCCCCCCCCCCAGCCCTCCACGCTCTACGACACACGTTCCCAAAGAGCAAACACGCAACGGCGATGTTGGTGGATGTAAAAGATCACTGGAAGAAGACAAAAAAAAAAAAAACCCACAAGTGATTGACGATGGAGGGTGAATTATTTTCTTTTACTTTTGATTTGATAATATATTTTTGTGTCATTGGAAGACTTTGGGTTTGTACAGATTAGGATTTTTTTGCGGGGGGGTGTGAAGGGTCGTGTCGGATCATATCATTGCTGCCTTTTATTTTAATTTTTTTGGTGTAGTGCACCTTTAGCAACACATTTACCCTCCGCAGCCTCCTTGTAGAGTACCAGATTAGCCCCCCTCCCCCAGTGCAGGAGTTATCGATGTATTAAATGATGTTGATGGCGGCGGTGACTACTACTGCTCATTCATGTTTTAGTTTGTTTTGTTGGTTTTTTTTTTTTAACTTTAAACTTTTTTTTTTATAAAGGCCTTGTTGGTCCAGAATGGCTTGAATCAGAGAGTTGAAAGGCAGGAAAGACTTCTTAGACTATTATTGTGTCAGAGCGCACGTTCGACTCCCAAAACCACAAGCAGAAGAAGTCACTTCCTGCTCTCTTTCTCTCATCACATTTGATGCTCCAGTTTTGTCAATGCAGAAGAAGAAGAGAAAAAGAAACTCATATACACACATGCAGAGGTGGGAGAAAGTCTGGGTCCCATCAGCTGGTTGTACCTAACGCTTTTCTTTATTTCTCTCACGATGACACACTCTCGTTTTATTTTTTTTTCCTTTCAGTTTTTAATGCATCAGATTTTTTCTTTAAAAAGTTGATCATTGTATTAAGGTGCTGGGTTATTGGATTCTAATTATTATTCTGGCTGTTGCTGTTATATTATCTCTTTCAGGGTTGATTTTATTTGACATTATTTTGTTTTACATTGCTGTAATTTACATTGATTTAAAATGTGTTTTGAGCAAACTGTAACTGTAGTGGTGGGTTTGTGTGGGGGGATGGGAGGGGTGATCAACTCCTCAAAAATGTATTTTTTTTTTTCCTTTTGTGCAGACAAAAATGATGAAAAATTACAATGATAGTAATAAAAACAATGATATAATGATGGCGTGACTCTGAAATCCATTATGTGAAAAGTTAGATGCAGCAACCTTACCAGGGCTGTTCATTAGAGTTCCCCTTACGCATTTCCCTTGGACTGAGAGGAACCAAATTTGGATGGATGGATGGATGGATGGATGGATGGGTGTACTTTATTGATCCCAAACTGGGAAATGAAATTCGGCACAGTTATTAGTCTTTATCTCTATAGGTACCACCAAGGGTCACACACTTCTCCCATCACTTTCATCGAGCGTCTCCAGTGGTGTGCAGCTTCTCAAGCGCAGGAACCTGATGACCGCTCTGCATTCAACTGGCTCCACTATCACACCTTACTCCACCTTAGCACCTATTAAAGAGAAACTCTTAGGAGTTCAGAGCTGCACATTACCGCATGACCTATAGAGATATGTATTATTATATACAGTGGTGTGAAAAAGTGTGTGTGGCCCCGTCCTGATTTTACTTTTTTTGTATGTTTGTCACACATAAATGTTTCAGATCATAAAGCAAATTTAAATATTAGACACAAATAACACAAGTAAACACAAAATGCCGTTATTAAATGGTGTTTATTAATAAGGGTAAAAAAAAAATCCAAACCTACATGGCCCTCTGTGAGAAAGTGATCCCCCCCCTCCGTTAACATAAATTAACTGTGGTTTATCACATCTAGCCACACCCAGACCTGATTACTGCCACACCTGTTCTCAACTTAAATGGGACTTGCCTGACAAAGTGAAGTAAACCAAAAGATCTTCAAAAGTTAGACATCATGCTGCAATCCAAAGAAATTCAGGAACAAAAGAAACAAAGTAATTGAGATCTATCAGTCTGGTAAAGGTTATAAAGCCATTTGTAAAGCTTTGGGACTCCAGCAAATGACAGTGAGAGCCATTATCCACAAATGGCAAAAACATGGAACAGTGGTGAACCTTCCCAGGAGTGGCCTGCTGACCAAAATTACCCCAAGAGCGCAGCAACAACTTATCCAAGAGGTCACAAAAGACCCCGCAACAACATCCAAAGAACTGCAGGCCTCACTTGCCTCAGTTAAGGTCAGTGTTCATGACTCCACCATAAGAAAGAGACTGGACAAAAATGGCCTGAATGGCAGAGTTCCAAAACGAAAACCACTGCTGAGCAAAAAGAATATAAAGGCTCGTCTCACTTTTACCAGAAAACATCTTGATGATCCTCAAGACTTTTGGGAAAATACTCTGTGGACTGACAAGACAAAAGTTGAACATTTTGGAAGGTGTGTGTCCCATTACATCTGGGGTAAAAGTAACACAGCATTTCAGAAAAGGAACATCATACCAACAGTAAAATGTGGTGGTGGTAGTGTGATGGTCTGGGGCTGTTTTGCTGCTTCAGGACCTGGAAGACTTGCTGTCGTAAATGGAACCATGAATTCTGCTGTCTACCAAAAAATCCTAAAGGAGAATGTCCGGCCATCTGTTTGTGACCTCAAGCTGAAGCGCACTTGGGTTCTGCAGCAGGACAATGATCCAAAACACACCAGCAAGTCCACCTCTGAATGGCTTAAGAAAAACAAAATGACTTTGGAGTGGCCTAGTCAAAGTCCTGACCTGAATCCAATTGAGATGCTGTGACATGACCTTAAAAAGACGGTTCATGCTCAAAAACCCTCCAGTGTGGCTGAATTACAACAATTCTGCAAAGATGAGTGGGCCAAAATTCCTCCACAGCGCTGTAAAAGACTCACTGCCAGTTATCGCAAACACTTGACTGCAGCTGTTGCTGTTAAGGGTGGCCCAACCAGTTATTAGGTTTAGGGGGCAATCACTTTTTCACACAGGGCCATGTAGGTTTGGATTTTTTTCCCTTAATAAACATCTTCATTTAAAAACTGCATTTTGTGTTTACTTGTGTTATCTTTGTCTGTTTAATTAAATTTGTTTGATGATCTGAAACATTTAAGTGTGACAAACATACAAAAAGATGAGAAATCAGGAAGGGGGCAAACACTTTATCACACCACTGTATGTGCAATTTCAGCCCCCTACAATAACTGGAAGTGGGTTAGGGGAACTCTCATGAACAGCCTTCGTAAAAGAACATGAAGTATATTTATGTAAAACACTTTCAAATTATCATAGTATTTTTACTATATTGCCAATATTGATCAACTTTTTGGTTTATTTTGATCTTTATGTCAAGCACGTTTCTAAAAAGTATCGGTCAGTGAAATCCATGCTGAGGAGTCTCCAGAGAAAGTCCTCTCGGAGCAAATGAGGCTGCATCTGCTTGGAGGTTATGAGGGATGCAGTAATCATTGTTATCTGATACCGATTCCGATACTAATTAAGTCGCTACATCGGTTCCAGAATCTGAACCGACAATCTAGCATCCGATCCATGCAATGCAGATGACCCCCTGTATGTTCACCATAGGTGTGAAATATGAAGACGGTGATGGAAAAAAAACAGTAAAAGGTAGAGAGAAAGGTGATTTCTTACTTCCTGAGAATATAGTGACAGTTCTACAATGGATTGCAGTTGTGTGTAAAATGGAACTGATTGTTTACAAAGTAACAACACATGTAATATAAAATAAAAACTTTGAATTACAGAATTTTTTTTTTGCAAAGTTAGAATTTGTTTAATTTAGGCTTAATGTTGCCTGAAGAAGCCCCAGTCTTTTTCCCAAAATGAAGAGTAATGTAATCTTTTTAATTTTGCACTGATTTCAGATCAGCCAAGTATTGCCGGATATTGGAGTAAAAATATCTGTAGGGGATTGGTGCCCCATAAAAGCTGGATAGGGCTCGGGGGTGGGGGGGGGGGGGTGGAAACCGTTGGTGTTGGTTTCGCAGATCTCAGCTGGGAAAAGACGAGTTCCCGGTATCAGTGGAACACAGGTGTTGTTGCTTCAAACCAGCAGCAGGGGGCGCAGTGAACAAGTCCTTTAGCTGACTTTCCTGTGGTGGTGTGAAGAGATGTTTTTTTTTTTTTTTTTTGCATTTTTCATTCATGATTTTGTCAGAGTTCTCTAAAATTCACTCCTAGATGCGTCACTATGAAGCTGTACATCTGTTGTCCACTGACCATCCTGTTTTGGTGTAAATGCGCAGTTTGGGGAAGAATCCGTGCAGCTCAGACATTCAAGTCTCTGTACTATCCCAGCTCTACCTGACTGCCCAGACCACAAGGCTCTTCCTAGCACAGGTGGCAGTCCCCTATTCCATAGTCCCAGTAACTGTTTGGGGATGTGATTATTTAGGAGCAATTCAGAGTGAATATCCACATATCTCTCGTCTCCCTCAGTGGGCTACATGAGCATCGATGCTTTAAGAAATGTGACTCCTTACAAACTTGAAACTTTTGCATACCGAGTCTGCAACATTTTCTTTCAATTTCCTTTAAACAAAAAAAAAAAAAAAAATCAGCTTTCCCCTCTGCAAATTTGTAATTTTTGTCCAAGTAATTTTGTTCTTGTAAATTTGTTGCTTTTTTGGGGGGGTAAATTTTGTCACGTTACCAGGTTCATACTTTTTTTTTTTTCGTTTTAGATTTGCAGTGAGTTTGTGTGTAATTTTCCTTTACTAAAATCGAGCAGGATTTTTTTAGCCAAATATCTGTGTGATGAATGAATATCCAGGTAATCCAGATGTTTGGGTAGAGCCCCGCTTGTGTGGCCTTCTGTTTCCTGCAGTGTCATACAGCTTGTGGGGGTTGTGGATTATGAATCATGGTAAAGAGCTGCACAACAAAACGTGTAGATCAGAGTGGATCATTTGATTTGTGGATAAACATATTGTGCTCTAAAAACTCAAAAGGAGTGCTTTAAAGTTAAATTATAATCAAAATTTGGCTCTAGGCCAAGGGGATAGTTTTTATCTTGGGAGTAAACCATGACAACCCTTGTGCAGCTGTAAACCCATGAAGTGATGACATGGGAACCTTGTAGTTACAGAACGTCTTCGTTTCAGCAGTGATTGGTTGGTGCACAGGTAAATCCCTATGATGCGCTTGTGTCTGCAGCCCTACTCGGGAATGTGGTGTCTGCAGGTGGTCTGACCTGTTGCGAGTCAACAGATGGTGTTTTGCAGGAACCCGATGAATCTCAGATCCAACTGGTGTGTGTGGTGTGATGTGAGTTCAGACATTCCCCAGCACACACGATTAACGGGCGTGTGGATCAACTTTAGAAATGACATGAGCATTTTTTCTGGTAATTCCTTTAATCATAAAGAAAACACTTCAAACTCAAATGTTCCATTTCCACAATGTAAACAACTTCATACATACAGTACAGCCAAAACAGTTGTTGGAGGAATGAACAGGTGAGAAAAGGTGAACCACCTTAAAGCCAAATGTCATGTCCATCACTTCCATTCCCATTCAGTGCTGCCTTTAAGGGAACGCTGAAGGCCTCTAACTAAAGTAGGTGGTGTGGAACAGAACAGTTTGCAGTCAAACGGCAAGTTCAGTTCTGTATGAAAAGGCAGTGATGCATACGGCTGATTCAGTCTGGCATTAAGGAAAAAAGAGGGTAATGACCATGACAAAAAACCAGGTTCAGTCATCAGCATTAATTTATGATTCATTACCTTGATTACCTATACAATCATACAATCTCTAAACATAAATAAGGTGGAAAAAATCTGCACTATGGCAGGACTGAGAAGCGAACAGCATTTTCTGACGCATTAGTATGGACAGGAGGTGAGGCCGTCAGTGGGAAACTGGACTGCAATAATTTAAACGGTCATAACAAAAAATCATAAAATGGAAACTGACTGATTTGGCCTTTTGGTAACAGGACTTTTTTGCACAGAGACTGAACAAGTCAACTGACCAACTAACTTGGCAAAGAAAACCTCTTCCTTCAATTTTAACACTCCTGTGTGTAGCAGGAAACAGTCCAACAAAGTAAAGTCTCAGGGACTCTTCTCTGACGCTCAGCCACTGAAACAATGTGCTTTTAAAGCAATAACTCACTTTGGCAAAACATTTAATTTTTTCAGTCAAGACGACGTCTGTTGGAAGTAGGTGATCATGTTTAAATATCAGCCCTATAAACACATCTAACAAAGGCTGAGAGTTTGATGGCTCTTTAGTGTTCAGACTAAAAAAAACCCAATCACCCCAAAATAACTCCGAGCAGCTGGACCTGAACACAAACCTGTTAAAGCTAACGTTCTTTAGCGTCCAGACACGGGAGACGTGGCTTTCTCCTTTAATCAATTATTACAATAAAGTACATATTATCTAAGCTACTAGAGCAGTAACTACCTGTCGATCTACACAACACCTTCAAAATAAAAACTTCAGTACTATTATTAATAGTGTATGATCATCATGAGATTTTGCCCAGTTCAACACCAATAGATTTAACTATTAAAGCAGAACTATAAACTCAGTTTTTATTTCAAAGCTTGGCTTCTGCAAAAGTATGCTTTGCTACTTTTTGAGGGACATAGTTAAACTCAAAAGAAAGGAGGAAAAAAAGATCCTGTGATTTTGATGCCCTCACAGGAGGAGCATGTTTGGCTCAGATGTGGGCAACTCTTCAGCTTTTCTTTCTCTCATTGTATTTGCTTTACTGACCCTGCCCAGTGGGCCAACAGTATGACTGTATAAATATATCTTACTGTTTGTGTTCCTCTTCAGCCACATTCCTCTGCAATCCAGATGTTCAAGAGTCACCATGGAGACAAGCAGGTGGGTTTGGTGGTCATGACGTTGTTCCACAGCCTGATGACCGTGTGTGTGTGTCTGCCTGTGTTGTGTTCAGGTAGTGTTAGTGTTGAGTGTGTGGTGTAGAGGTAGGCGTGTGTTAATACAGTAAAGGGATTCAGATCTCTGACGGGTCTGTTCTGCACATTTCAGATGTGTGATGCCTCATGCAGGACCTGAGAACATTTAAACTATGGTGTGGTCATGTGATGAGGAAGGCTAGGGGTGCAAAGAAAAGTGTGTCTGGATGTTTGTGTTTCTGTACCTACTGTTATATTTGTAAGTTTGTGTGCATCAGTGCGAGTTGGGCTGCCCGATCAGTGATGGAGGCATTTGCCCTGAAGCAGAGGAGCTGGGGGGAGAACCCCTCAGACTCCCACTGGTGGAGGAGGAGGTGGTCACAGCGGGACGGATGAGTGGAGGTGGAGGGTGGTTGTGGGGTGTGCGGTTCTGGAGTGGGCGCGTTTGTAGAGGAGGCGGCTGACGCAGGAGGCTCGGGGGTGCTGAAGGAGGAGCTGGACGCAGCAGCGGAGGAGGCTGAGAGAGCGAGGAGGGGGCCTGGGTGGAGGAGGGGGGAGAGGAGCCACAGGCAGCGTCAGATGGAGAGTCCTCCATTTTGATCTAAGAGGACATGGGAGAAGTGATGAAAGTTTGTTAAAAGTTATTTAGAAAATAACACCTGTCAGCTGTGGCTTTAAGCTCAAACTTCAAACTTGTATTAGACCTAATTTTATTGTAAAATTCATATCGCCACCTTATCATAGTTGGAGGGGTATGAGTGCCCTAATGATCCCAGAAAGTAAGCTGTCATGTTGCCCCTGGTAGAGTCTCCTGAAGCAAATTGGTCCTGGGTGAAAGGCCAGACCAAGAGCAGTACAGTGGATCTCCATTAAAAAAAACCAAAACAGTTACAAGGACCTAGTGTATCTAAAGGAGTCATGTGGATCAGCCCTCCAGTGGGCTCACCACCTGTAAGAGGGATCACAAAGATCACGGTGCTAGGAGAACCGGGTAGCAATCTGGGCTCCTCTGCTTAGACTGCTGCCACCGTGACCTGGACCCTCAGCTAAGTGGTTGAAGATGGATGGATGTCCATATGAGACATGGCAAAAGTTGATGGATTCAGTGCTCATGTCAGGTGCATTCAGACCAAATGTGAACGCATGATGCAAATACATGTAAAGTTAATGTAAACATGCAAATTTGGGCATTCGAGTGTCCGAGGGATTTGGTAGCGCTGCTAAGTCATCAGCCTTGAGATTCTGCCATCACCAGAGTGAAGTATCAAAACTGGTGAGTAAGCTAGTTTGAAAATGAGACTCTGCCACTCACCTGCAGACAGACGGACTGGAAGCTCTGCAGCTGAATTGGAGTGTTGGAGTTATCCACCCACGGACCCTCGCCACAGATGTGTTAACAAGGGCTAGCAGGCTAGCAGTGTAAACAACAGTCATCCAGGTGAAGTTTTGGAGGCAGGAACAATTTTTCCAGGTGAGAGCCCCATCGGATAATGTAAACCTAAACATGACGGTGTTTTGGGGATTTCTGCAGCAGAACACAGCTGCAGAAATTATAAAAGCAACGCTGCCTGTCTGCAACTCGTCCTAACAGTGAATTCATGTCTATTTGTGTGTGTGAACATGTAATGGCGCCGGTCGTGTTTGGTCTGAACGCACCTTAACACTGCTCTCCAGGTTTGGGGTATCTAATATTTACCCCAATAGCTTTTCTTTATGTGTGCAGTAGTTTGTGACTAAACCACTAACTTTCTTCAAGTGAGCATCCTGTAAACAAAACGAGCTGTTGTCAGCGGGATCAATTCACTCTTCGGTTAAAAACATCTGTCAATATGGCACCTACTCCCACGTGTGCATGTTGTTGTTTTTTTTAATCAGACTGTTAGAATGTAACCACGGTGACTAAATTTGTCTGAGTTACTAAATTTTCTCTAAACCCCACTCCCTCTTCTTTCACGTCCTAGTTCGCCCAACCAATCCAGCCGGGGGGGGGGGGAATAATCCCTAGGTTTTGCAACTAATTCTGAAGGATTTTATGCACAGAACTGACAATGATATATATGCACACCGGTTTAGTTGCACTCTTTTTTCCAAGCATTCTAGTTTATATTTGAAGGAAAGTGTTCAGTTCTGTTATGAAGATAGAAAAATAGTCTTATTTGTCATGAGAAATCATTTATTAGTGTTGTATCTGAACAAACCGGAATCTGTGCATCCCTCGTTATGCTTCTTGAAAGTTCTATAGTCACTAAACTCTTGTATTGAAAAACAACCTATGAATAGCCACACGGTGCCTGTGATCTGGTGCACATCCTGCCTGCCCTCACCTCGTCGTCCTCAGTGACTCCATCTGTAGCTGCTGCCATCTCCTCGCTGCTCCTCCTGGGGTCTCTGTGGTCCCGGTTTGTAGCCACCTGCTCTGCCGCCCACTCCCTCAGCACCTCGTCCAGGTTGAAGCGGCGGCGGTAGCTTACAAAGAATGAGCTCACCTGAGTAGACGGAGAGTTATAGAAAAAAGAATCACACAAACTTTTGTTTCAAGAACGTACGGCAGACAGTGGAGAGCACAGCACATTTTTCTATTGGGGAAAATGTTAGGGGGGGTGAGGAGTAAACTGGATAAAAGATGAGGTTATGGGCCCAGAGATCTTAGGAAGTGGAAGCCCACCTGTGCAGGCGTCTTTGTCCCGATCACCTCAGCAATGGCGGTAAAATCTTTACCATACCGACGAATAGCTAGAAAGGAGAGATCAGGTTAATGGCATTGATTATAGTCAGTTTCCTGTAACATCACAAAAATCTGTTAACAGGAGGAGAGACAGTTGACGTTTGACGCACGTTTACAGTTGACCTCCATCTGAGCTCAGCTGGCTATGTGGCACCTGCCTCTTTTTTTTCCCCCAGGCCTGACCTGATTCCCACCAACATCAGCACACATACACATTCGTGTTTCAGCTTTTCTTTCTGTGCTTCCACTGAGCAGCTGCAGTAAATCGGAGTGCACATGGAGTAAAGAAGAGGTTCAATTTTAAACCTGACTGAACTACAAAAAACTCAGCTGTGCTTCAACAGTTTTTGTTTCCACACTGAAGAGTCTAATCCATCAAGAAAGGCATTTCACCATCTTCCACTTGCATCTGGTGAATCTTAAGGAAAATCTGTGCGCTTCAATATTTTCAGCAAACAAAAATCAGTTTTGATTTAAAATCTACGGCTTCACTAAATGACTAAATCTGAAATGTCTGTTACAATTAAAGTCAGATTATATTTTTCCATTTAACTAAAATCAGACTCGTGCATATTTGGCACATGGAGTGTTCTGTAGTCACACAAACTATAATTACGATGTAATAAACAACACTCAGTGTCTATATAACACAAATGCACTTATAATTGATTAATTGCTGGATACAACACTATAACAGAAGTGCTCAGTGAATTAACAGCTGCATCACTTTAATTAAACTAATGATCATTATGTCTCCTATTGATTCAACCTTTGACTTTTGCTGTGAGAGCCGAATGATTTTTTTTATTCTTCACAAACAAACAGTATTTTCATGAAAACAAATATTTAAAAAAAATACATCAACAAATGTTTAAAAAGGTACAGAATTAAAGTCTTTAGAAAATTTTTATGGGTCTGAAATAATCATAGTATTTACATCTGGGCAGCTGGATGACGAGACTCGTGGCTGGTAACGTAGATGTATGTAGGCACTAGACAGGACATGGCTAAAATTTTCATGGCAAATGGAGGAAACATTCTGGTGGTAGTAACTGACAGCACCTGCAGCATTGTGATAACAGGATGCACAAACAATTGTTCATTGTATTTATTGTAATCGTGTGAGTAAAGCTGGATTTGTGCACCAGCGTTGACACAGGAGTGGCGCAATAGGTCCCTGCATCGCCTAACGTGCACCTCTTCCGAGAGGGAGAGGCAACTACAGACCATTTCTGACTAGGGATGAGCCGATACCATGTTTCCAAGACTGATACCGATACTGCGACTTTGAGTATCGGCCGATACCGATCCAAACCCAATACCGTCTCTCTTATTTAAAACAACAGCACAGAACATACTTTGGTAATGACTGGTTGCATTTTGCATACACATAAAAACATAAATTTAAAAGTCAAAGAATATATTACAAATCTGACTCAGTTCAGCAACGCTGCTGCTTTTTTAAATTTTAAACTTTGCAACATTGGCAGCATTTCACTGGTCAGCACTATGTAAACATGCATTCTGAAGTTTTAAGTGCAAGTTTATTGCAAAACTTTAAAGCTGAATATTTAAATAAACATTCAGAGGAAATTCAAAGTGCCACTGCATGAGGTAAAAAAAAATGCTGTAGATCTGAAAATAAAGGAAGTAACCCTTTAAGTTGCATTTTTGTCATAAGTATTCTCCTGGTGCGCAGTTTATTTAGTAGTTTATTCTCTGTCCATAGTTTTTAGGTTTGCTCTTATTTTGAAGTCATCCCTGTTTCATTTCATAGCCTTGTTAGTCCTGCTTCCGATTCATCGGTTATAATTTGCTATTTATGTTTCTGTCACCTACCTCTCATCAGCTGTAACTGTCCATCTAAAGGTAAGCCCATGTTATGTCGTCATTCCTGCTCCTCTGGTTTTTACTTTCACTTTCCTTCTTTTAGTTTCACTTTTAGCGTATTCCAGCAGTAAAACAGCGGCTGCTGCTGCATGACACACTTGGTTCTGCTCGGTTCTTGACAGAATTCAGCATACTTCTTTGCTGCCATGACATTTTTGCAAGTGTTTTATCAAGTTGGTGGTGTAAAATTGCAAATGCTGGTACCACACAGCAACATACTGAGACGAGTCCCACAGACAGGCTCCAGCCATGTGACACTCGTTGCCTCCGTTTACAGGAGCCGTGCACAGCACGGCTGAGAACAGGATCACGCCTTCATTTTATTGTTATTAGCATATCGGATCGGTAAATTACTTTTATTCCTTACTGATACCGATCCAGCCATTTTGCCTGGATCGAACCCAATACCAATATGGCAGATTGGATTGGCTCATCCCCATTTCTGATTCATCCTAAGGGATAAGGAGGTAAGGATCTGTACTTATATAGCGCTTTTCAAGTCACAAAGACCACTCAAAGCGCTTCACTAGTACTAACCCTCTATTCTAAGGGCCTATAGGAGACAGATAACTAGGGACAATTTAGAACAACCAATTAACCTAACATGCATGTCTTTGGATTGTGGGAGGAAACCGAAGCCCCCAGAGTAAACCCACGCAGCACAGGGAGAACACGCAAACTCCACACAAAGGTTCCTACCCCTGCCAGCCTGGGGATTCAAACCTGGAACCTTCTAGCTGTTAGGCAACAGTGCTAACCACTGCACCACCGTGCTGCCTAACCCCAGTAAGATGAGATAAGCCTTTATTAGTCCCACAATGGGGAAATTCCAGGATTGCAATTGTAATTGTATAGACTGTCAAATGATGGCAGCAGCAGTGGGTGAGACCGACCATAAAGTCTCAGTTACAGCAATCATACAAAAAGATGCATCTTTAACATTTATTAGCTCCAACTCATCACAATCTGCTCCTCTCCAGTGCTATTTAATGAATAAACAAAAACACACGATGAACACAAATCTCTCTACAGATCAGCAGAAACCATTTTAGCAACGAAACAACGCATTCAAATCAACATACAAGAAAAAATTGTCTATCGGTGCATCGGTGACATATGTCAGCAATGGTGTCGACGTGATGCAGTTGCATAAATCCAGCTTAAGCTATGTATAATATAATAATAATATATGTATAACAATATATATAAATAAGCGATCATCAGCCGGAATAATGGGTCCCAAGAGAGCTCTGCCAAATGAAGATGAAATAAAAAAAAGCACTGGATTTCTTGGCAGAAGAAATGTCTGCTCTAAAATCACAGCAAAGAGGTATTAAATTAAATTTTAAATTAAATCACCCTTATTGTCATTCAACCGTACAACCAATCATGTACAGCAGAACGAGATTGTGTTTTACCTATCTACAGTGTAAATCACACACACCCCAAGTGCAGAATCAGAGGGCCGCTGCCATGCAAGGCGCCGCCACAGAGTTCCCTCCTCCATTCCATTTATTGCTGAGCACCAAGCTGGACGGCAGGAAGTTCCACTTTTATATGGTCTTTGGCATGACCCGGCCGGGATATGAACCCCTGCCTCCCGGGTGTGGGGCGGATGCTCTACCAACTGAGCCACCACTCCGGTATACCACTCCGAGGTATACTGGACCTCGTGGAGGAAATTAAAGCGCTGCGCAGCCAGAACGCTGAAAAAGACAAGAGGCTGGCGTATCTCGAAAGCAGATTGGCTGAGATGGACCAGAACACTCAGGCAAACGACGTGATCATCACGGGGCTCCACATCAAACCCCGGTCATATGCGAGAGCAGTTGCTGCAGACAGCAGTGGAAGTCAGCTAGATGAGGAATCCGCTGAGCAACAAGTGTCGGCCTTCATGCAGTCGAAAGGAATCCAGCTGGACTGCAACAACATCGAGTCCTGCCACCCTCTGCCCAGGAAAAACGGCGACAAACCTGCTGTGATTATGAGGTTTGTAAACAGAAAACACAAGACGGCGCTACTGAAACAAGGTAGGAAGCTGAGAGGAACCAACATCTACATAAACGAGCACCTCACGAAAGAAAACGCAGAAATAGCCAGGAAAGCAAGATACATGAAAAAGCAGAAAAAATTAAAAACACCTGGACATCAAACTGTAAAATATTCATCAAATTAAACGGATCGCTTGAAGAAGCCAAGGTCATTAACATCCGTAACATTATGGAACTGGACAAATATCAATGAATATTATGAACTGGAGTCACAGCAACAATTCAGACAACTGTAGGACACTGAAGGATTTTACTCATCTGCAAAAAACATTCAACAACATGAATCAAAAAATCAACAAACAGGAACAACAGGAACTGAAAGTTTTTGAATACACAGAGCACAACCCACAGGACGTAGAATATGACATAGACCCTGATAATAATCTTTTTAACTCAATCAATAATGACTGTAATTATTACACAGATGAACAGTTCAACACAATGATCACAATTGATTTCAATATTTCTATGATCCACTTCAACAGCAGGAGTCTCTATGCAAACTTTAATAACATTAAAGATTATTTAAATCAGTTTAAAGAGCCATTCAATATTGTGGCAATATCAGAGACGTGGCTCAGTGTAGAGAAAGGAGTGGATTTTACCATGGATGGCTATGAATTAAATTATATAAATAGAAAAGTGAAAAAAGGAGGAGGAGTTGCAGCTTATTAGTCCCACAATGTTGACAAGAGCTTGAAATACAAGGTTGTTGAAAATCTGTCAGTAACTGTGGATGATTTATTTGAATGTATTACAATAGAAATCTGTCTGGACAATGTGAAGAATGTAGTAGTGAGCTGTGTATATAGAACACCTGGATCAAACATTGACTTATTTAAGGACTGGATGGAAAAAATGTACGCAAAACTAACTCAAAGTTATATTCATCTGTGGGGATTTCAATATAGATCTGATGAACTCAAAACAACATAGTTTGACAGAAGAATTTATCAACACAATGTACAGCATGGGCTTACATCCAACAATTACCGGACCTAGCAGAATCACGTCACACAGTGCCACACTAATAGATAACATATTCACAAACATTATGGAAAATAATATCAGGAGTGGGCTTTTATTGAATGATATCAGTGACCACCTGCCGATTTTTGTTGTCTATCAATGTGATTATAGGAAGAAAAAGTATACCAAAAATATTAAATATAAAAGAATAAGAACCAAAGAATCAATGTATTTACTGACAAAGGAATTATTAATACAAGATTGGAAGATAGTTTATGATGAAAATGGCATAAATGGAGCATATGATAAATTTTTACAAATATTTCAATCATTGTACAATAAATGCTGTCCTATAAAACAATACAGTGACAGACAACAAAAAAAAAATATTCCTTGGGTCACCAAGGGGTTAATAAATGCATGTAAAAAGAAGAATACATTATATAAACAATTCATTAAATGCAGAACAGTGGAAGCTGAGATCAAATATAAAAGATATAAAAATAAGCTTACTACTATAATGAAGACCTGTAAGAAAGAATATTACAACAGAATACTAGAGGATAACAAAAATAACATAAGAGGAATATGGCAAGTACTCAGTGGGATTATTAGTAATCGTCCTAAGTATGCAAATTATCCAGAATATTTTATCGAAAATAGCAGTTTGATTAATAATATGGAAGATGTGGTCAGTGGTTTCAATAAATTTTTTGTAAACGTTGGTCCTGAATTAGCAAAATCAATAGTGACACCGGAAACAAACCACAGTGGTTCTGTGAATGAAATAGAGGATAGAAACCCAAACACAATCTTTTTGGGTGCAGTTACTGAAAAGGAAATTATCGAGACTGTGAGTAAATTTAAGAACAAAAAATCAACGGACTGGAATGAAATTGACATGACAATAGTGAAAAAAGTAATTGAGGGAATTGTTAAGCCACTCACCCACATCTGTAACCTGTCATTTCAAACTGGTACATTTCCAGACAAAATGAAAATAGCAAAAGTAATACCTCTATACAAAACAGGAGACGGTCATCGCTTCACAAATTACAGGCCAGTCTCTTTACTCTCACAATTCTCCAAAATACTTGAAAAAATATTCACTAAGAGACTGGATGATTTCATTGAAAAACACAACCTCCTTACAGATAGCCAGTATGGTTTTAGAGCAGATAAATCTACATCTTTGGCACTGATCGAACTTACAGAAGAAATTACTAGTTGTATAGATAAAAAAAAGGTTGCTGTAGGAGTATTTACAGATTTAAAGAAAGCTTTTGACACCATTGACCACAGAATACTACTAAGGAAACTGGAAAGGTATGGGGTAAGAGGGGTAGGACTGAGTTGGGTGGAAAGTTATTTAAGTAACAGACAACAGTTTGTACAAATTGGAGAGCACAAATCACCCTTCATGGACATCACTTGTGGTGTGCCCCAGGGGTCAGTTTTGGGACCCAAACTCTTTATCTTGTATATAAATGACATATGCCAAGTATCAAAAATTCTGAAATTTATTTTGTTTGCGGATGACACAAATATCCTTTGCACTGGTGAGAATTTGCAGCAGGTTTTAGAGGTGGTCACAACTGAAATGGAAAAATTAACGCAGTGGTTCAACAAAAATAAATTATCTCTAAATCTAAAAAAAACAAAGATTATGGTGTTTGGAAATTATAAAATAAATCATGAAATAATGGTAACGATAGATGATGCCAGAATAGAAACAGTACAGGAAAATAAGTTTCTGGGGGTGACGCTAGACAATAAAATCTGCTGGAAACCTCACATCAGTCACATCCGGGCTAAATTAGCAAAATGTATAGGCATACTGGGGAAGACAAGACACATCTTGGACTATAAATCATTGGTCTTATTGTACAATTCACTGTTTTTACCTTAACTACTGTGTAGAAGTCTGGGGAAACACCTACAAGACCAACCTACAAGCAATATGCACATCACAAAAAAGAGCTATAAGGATAATTAAACCTGCAAGCAGGTGTGAACGGGCCTTCACCCCCCGCGCGCCCGCGGAAACCAGCGCCCATAGTCCCTCGCTGGCTGGGAAAATGTGCCGTCATCACTGCAACGGCTGCATGCATAATAAAGTAAACCATTTGGCTCAGATCTTCCTGTGAGCAGTAAGTGGCATTATCCCTTTTGTCATGGCATGTCCATGGTAACACGTTTGATGTCATACTAACATTGATGTTCAGTTATGATCATGGCTGTGTTCTGATGAAACTCAGAAAATTTCACGTCATTCTGGCCAGCTGAGCGTGAGTAATAAATGAAACAGTTTTAAGCAATTCTTTCGTTATCCACTATGTGGCGCTATATCTTTTGTCAGGTATTTTGATGTCATTGCGTCCGGGGTGGCAATTTTTTCCTTCATGGAAAGTTTTATGGCCATCGGACAAGTTTTGCCCGTCAGTAATTTTTCCTTTAATCATTAGGGGGCGCTATGAGTGTTGTTTATTATTTGTATATAGACGAGTTGGTGGAAGGGAGAATATTGATCGTATAAAATTTGTTGCAAATCATGCAAAGTATGTTCAATTTACAAGGGTCTAATGTTGTTACCACTAGGCGGTGCTAAAACTTTTGTTATTTTATATAGGAATGGTCAGGGTGCGATTATTATCCATTTTTGAAAATTTGGTGGAAATCAGAAAAGTTTGTCCAAGATACAACTTTCAGAAATTTTATGGCGTGTAGTCAACCGTCGCCATGTTGCCATGGCAACGCTTCCCTGTAAGTTATGTGTTGTCCACCCATATTGGACTGCATAAGACAGTGACCTCAACATATGTTGAAAAATTTAGACCTCCAACCTTCCCACCCCGCCCCATAATCTCATGGGTTGAATGGCGAGAAGGGCGTGTCCATGGTAACATGTATGACGTCATACTAACGTTGATGTTCAGTTATGATTATGTCTGTGTTCTGATGAATCTCTGAAAATTTCACGTCATTCTGGCAAGCCGTGCGTGAGTAATAAATAAAACAGTTTTCAGCAATTCTTTCGTTAGCCACTATGTGGCGCTATATCTTTTGTCCGGTATTTTGATGTCATTGTATCCGGGGTGGCACTATTTTCCTTGATGGAAAGTTTTGTGGACATCAGAAAAAGATTGTCCAAGATACAACTTTCCGAAATTTCATGGCGTGTAGTCAACCGTCACCATGTTGCCATGTCAACACTTCCCTGTAAGTTATGTGTTGTCCACCCATATTGGACTGCATATGACAGTGCCCTCAACATATGTTGAAAAATTTAGACCTCCAAGACCTTCCCACCCCGCCCCATAAGCTCATGGGTTGAATGGCGAGAAGGGCGTGTCCATGGTAACATGTATGACGTCATACTAACGTTGATGTTCAGTTATGATCAGGTCTGTGTTCTGATGAATCTCTGAAAATTTCATGTCATTCTGGCCAGCCGTGCGTGAGTAATAAATAAAACAGTTTTCAGCAATTCTTTCGTTAGCCACTATGTGGCGCTATATCTTCTGTCAGGTATTTTGATGTGATTGCGTCCGGGGTGGCACTATTTTCCTTCATGTAAAGTTTTGTGGACATCGGACAAGTTTTGCCCATCAGTAATTCTTCCTTTAATCATTAGGGGGCGCTATGAGTGTTGTTTATTATTTGTATATAGACGGGTTCGGGGAAGGGAGAATATTGATCGTACAAAATTTGTTGCAAATCGTGCAAAGTATGTCCAATTTACAAGGGTCTAATGTTGTTACCACTAGGTGGCGCTAAAACTTTTGTTATTTTATATAGGAATGTTCAGGGTGGGATTATTATCCATTTTTGAAAATTTGTTGGAAATCAGAAAAAGTTTGTCCAAGATACAACTTTCCGAAATTTCATGGCGTGTAGTCAACCGTCGCCATGTTGCCATGGCAACACTTCCCTGTAAGTTATGTGTTGTCCACCCATATTGGACTACATATGACAGTGACCTCAAGATATGTTGAAAAATTTAGACCTCCAAGACCTTCCCACAACTCCCCATAAGCTCATGGATTAAATGGCGAGAAGGGCGTTTCTATGGTAACAAGTATGATGTCATACTAACGTTGATGTTCAGTTATGATCATGTCTGTGTTCTGATGAATCTCTGAAAATTTCACATCATTCTGCCCAGCCGCTTGTGAGTAATAAATAAAACAGTTTTCAGCAATTCTTTTATTAACCACTATGTGGCGCTATATCGGTTGTCAGGTATTTTGAGGTCATTGCGTCCGGGGTGGCACTATTTTCCTTCATGTAAAGTTTTGTGGACATCGGACAAGTTTTGGGCGAGTTACAGGTGGTTGAAGTTGTAAGGGGAGGAGTCAAACTTCGCCATGGCGCCCTGGCCACGCCTTTTGAGATTTTGACTTAAATTATATAACTTTTAATGGGCAATGCCTGTAGATGCCCCCATGTAAAAATGAGCTCAATTGGATCTGGTCCCTAGGACAAGTGCGTTAAAATGCGAGGTGTGAGTTTTTTCCGAATTGGAGGTGGGGCGACTTTGAGGCAAGATGGCGGCCTTCCTGTTGGCGGTGGGTATGGGCCACAATGATGTTTTTTGCATGTCTTGAGGTGATTCACACCTCACCCAAATTTGATGTGTCTACGGCAAAGTTTATGGTCCCCAGTCTCCATTGACCTTGTACGTTTGGCCCCACCCACAAAAATGAGGGGTCGGGGGGCACATATGTTTTCCAGTTTATCGAATTTTTTGCCGGGTCTGAGGGGTTTGCCAAAAGAAATCGCGTTTTGGTTAACGTTCAGAGGGTGAAAAATGCGATCATTTAGGCAGAATAATAATTAAAAAAAAAAAAAAAAAATTAAACCTGCAAGCAGGTGTGAACGGGCCTTCGCCCCCCCGCGCGACCGCGGAACCCGCCACCCGTCCTCCCTCGCTTTGAACAGTACCTGCTGGCCATTTACTCCAATCGACTTCTTCCACGCACATTAGGTGGAGGTGCCGTAGTCATTGTGCCCAAAAACAATGTCTCCAAACTTTCAGTCATGTCCGTCTGCTGAAGTTGCTCCACTCTCATTTCAGGACAACACCTCACATCACCAGTAAATATACAGGGAACAGACATTGAGATGGTGACATCCTATAAGTACCTGGGTGTTCATCTGAACAATAAACTAGACTGGTCACACTATACTGACGCACTCTACAAGAAGGGACAGCGCAGGCTGTTCCTACTGAGGAGACTCAGGTCTTTTGGTGTACAAGGGGCGCTGCTGAAGACATTGTATGACACGGTGGTCTGCTGGGGCAGTGGCATTATGGCAGCCGATAGGAAGAGACTGAACAAACAGATGAAGTAGTAGTAGTAGTAGATTAGTTTATTTGACAGGGACAGTGCAATAAACATAGACAATTAATCAAAGACAATTAATCTGATGTGTTGCACATAGAGTGTAGAAAGAAAGCTAGCTCTGTCCTGGGGTAGCGCGTTGTGCCAGTGGAGGAGATAGGAGAGAGAAGGACGGTGGCTAAACTGTCATCTCTGCTGGAGTCCGAGTTCCACCCTATGCAGGACATACTGAACGCACGGTGGAGTTCATTTAGCAGCAGACTACATCATCCTAGGTGCACAACCGAGAGGTTTCGCAGGTCCTTCCTCCCAACGACAGTCAGACTGTACATCCTAAGTAGGGCTGCTCTTAGAGATAGGCTAAAGACGTGACAACCTAATAGTTTTGAATGCAAAAGACATACAATGGTCCCCTCCAGCATACAATTAGGAAAATACCGGTCGCAGCAGGTACAAACGCAAATCTTTGTGACAGGCTCACCTTTCTGTGATTTTGGTGTGTGGACAACAAAAAGTTGTGTTGTTTTACGCGTCACACCAGATTCTGACCTGTGGGAGCAAACACTTTTACCAGTTACGCAGAACTTTTTTTCTAAAGCTGTCCTACCTGAGCTTGTTGCCCGTCACTTTACTGACTCTGACCCCACAACACAAGAGGAAAGCTGCAGCAGATAAACCCACCCAGAAGGCCAAAAGACGACGTCTAACTGCATTACAGCCAGGTCCCACACACAATCCCAGAAGACAGGCACAGAACACAGCAGAAGTGTGGTGGACTTGCAGGCAGCCAGAAGAGCTGGATGACATGGTTGCCTGTGATAACCAAAACTGAAAGTCAGTGTTTCCATTTAGGATGTGGGGGACTCTGAAGCACCAAGCCCACAGCAGCCGTGGTTTTGTGACATGCGCATTAGAGTAGTGCTGTATCATGAGACAGTTATGCGCTATAACATGGTAGAACAATGATACATGTCGATCTTGCATGTCAATTTATATACTTGTATTGTGTCATGGTTATGGTTACACTTTTCCATCTTTGAAATAAAGTGCTGGAGTTTGTAAGCCATTGTGTACTTTATTCCAAATGTTGTTACAAAGCAAGCAAGTGTATTTATATAGCACATGTTGTCTGCTTATGTCCAAAAGGTGTGCAATATGTTCAAGAGGCAAATTAATCTGCAAATGTATGTTAGTTAAAAGGAGAATTTGAAATTGGGATTTTTTTTCTGTCTTTGTTAGGCTGGGTAAAAACTGCATCAGCAGAGCCATTAAACTGAAAGATGGAAGCCCAGTGTAGTATTTCACCTTTGAGTGATTATCTTTGAGGAAATTGTCATCCAGAGTATTTCTGGAGAGCTCTCCCTTTAACTTTCTGTTCTCCTCTTGGAAGAGTAAAAATTCTTTAAGTCTACAGTGACACTTGCTGTAGTTCTGTCGCTCTTGTGCATTGTCCTCTGGAGCATCATCAGCCTGACAGATCTGTGCTGCTTCATCAGATGTCGTCTCCTCCATCTCAGCCAGAGGTGTGGTGTCATCTGTTGCTGATCAGGACAATAAACAACTGTAGTTAATATATTTTGTAATCAAAAGGAATCCCAAGACACATTTTAGAAAGAAAAACATAGGTGAAATAAAAAAAGACGACCTGAAGGAGCTACATTATCCATCTCAGTCACGTGGCCACTGATCTTGGAGGTCTGTGCTGGGAGGATCACTTGCATGCCCTGCTGATTCTTTTTGTCATAATCTTGTCCATCTGCATAAGCGGTTAAACCTGTCAGGAGTGGCAGCTGGAAGCTCTGCATGCCTAAGGTTTAGAGAAGGTGCCCAGTCAGGATCACAGTCTAGCATTTCATAAGCTGGTCTGCTGTTAAAGCAAAAGAAAAATTAAGAAAATACTTTGGAGTAGAACAAATTAAACCCGCTCACACAGGTGTGTGAGTGGGAACTTTTTCTAGCTACTCTGATATCGGAGTGTCTTTAGCTTAGCTCTGTTTAGCTTAGCACTGCTGATGTAGGTTAAAAGCTATGACCAAGCAAGTCTTAACCACAACACAAGCAAGTTTTAACAACAGACGTACACCATAAATCATAACGTACCTTTATAAAAATGCTTTGAGCACACCACCATCGATACAGGTGCGTGTTTGAAAGTTACGTTGGGTCTTCTGACTGCTGCAATCCAGGCCAGGCGTCGCCTCTTCGTTACATCCGAAACGTGAGCTGTGCTGTTCTTCTTCCAGGCTGGAAAACGAAAAAAGCCTATTCCGTGGTTTATCTTTTCTCCACGGCGGTTGTGAGAACGACTATTACAGTTTACCACACAGCAAGACTCCCCCATGTCTGCTTTATGACGATGTCTCCAGCTTTTACGTGATGTCCGCGAACGGTTCCGAGCGTACCCAGAATGCACTTGGTGAATTCTATGGACACTACGTCATAATGGGCGAATCAATATTGTTTAAAACCTTTTTTTAAGTTTTGCAAATTGCGGTTTACGTAGTCTAAAATCTTGCAAATTGTGGTTTGACGATTATACAGAAGATGTTACGCCATGATCAAAAAGTGGGCTGTAGTCTGTTGATGTAACATGCGGACTTCACTTCCCAGAATGCATTGTGTGTTTGTCACGTGGGCATGCTTGCGAACATAATGTTTGAAACATTTTTCTAATAAATTAAAAGTTGTTAAGAGTGGTAAATTTGTTTGTAGCAAACTAATGTGCTGAAGTCACAATTTAATAACAGGTGAGAATTTATGTGAAAAAATGGCAAAGAAGCACAACTAGCATATGCTTTTAAGTGTGGACAGATTTCCAAACATTTCACAACCTAAACTATTGTCTGTGACATGGGCAGACTGTCAGTGGCGTAGGGACTGTTCAGGGTGGGACTAATATCCACTGTCAAATATGTAGTGAAAATCAGACAAAGATTGTCCAAGATACAACTTTCTGAAATGTCATGGTGTGTAGTCAAGCGTCACCATGTTGCCATGGCAACACTTCCCTGTAAGTTATGTGTTGTCCACCCATATTGGACTGCATATGACAGTGACCTCAACATATGTTGAAAAATTTAGACCTCCAAGACCTTCCCACCCCGCCCCATAAGCTCATGGGTTGAATGGCGAAAAGGGCGTGTCCATCGTAACATGTATGACGTCATACTAACGTTGATGTTCAGTTATGATCATTTCTGTGTTCTGATGAAACTCTGAAAATTTCACGTCATTCTGGCCAGCCGTGCGTGAGTAATAAATAAAACAGTTTTCAGCAATTCTTTCATTAGCCACTATGTGGCGCTATATCTTTTGTCCGGTATTTTGATGTCATTGTATCCGGGGTGGCACTATATTCCTTGATGGAAAGTTTTGTGAACATCGGACAAGTTTTGCGGGAGTTACAGCTGGTTGAATTTGTAAGGGGAGGAGTCAATCTTCTCCATGGCGCCCTGGCCACGCCTTTTGAGATTTTGACCTAATTTATATAACTTTTAATGGCCAATGCCTATAGATGCCGCCATGCAAAAATGAACTCAATTGGAGCAGGTCCCTAGGACAAGTGCGTTCAAATGCGAGGTGTGACTTTTTCCCGAATTGGAGGTGGGGCGACTTTGAGGCAAGATGGCGGCCTTCCTGTTGGCGGTGGGTATGGGCCACAATGATGTTTTTTGCATGTCGTGAGGTGATTCACACCTCACCCAAATTTGATGTGTCTACGGCAAAGTTTATGGTCTTCTGTCTCCATAGACCTTGTACGTTTGACCCCACCCACAAAAATGAGGGGTGGGGGGGCACATATTTTTTCCAGTTTATCGAATTTTTGGCCCGGTCAGAGGGGTTTGCCAAAAAAAATCGCGTTTTGGTTAACGTTCAGAGGGTGAAAAATGCGATCATTTAGGCAGAATAATAATTAAAAAAAAAAAAAATAAAGAAACGTGAGCGGATACAATAGGGCTTTCGCCGACTGACGTTGTCAGTGGCTCAGGCCCTAATAAAGAAACGTGAGCGGATACAATAGGGCTTTCGCCGACTGACGTTGTCAGTGGCTCAGGCCCTAATAAACAATGCAGGATATAGAGACCATACCAATTCGTTGCTCTTGAAGTCACATGTCATAAAGTTCATCGATTTAGTTAAATTTAAGACAGCACAAGTAATGTACAGGGCAATTAACAATCAACTCCCAACTAATATACAAATAATATTTAAAAAAAGAGACAATGATCATAATTTGAGAGGAGACTTAAACTTTACAAAACCCAAGATACGTACAACCAAGAAAAGTATGTGCATATCTGTCTGTGGGGTGGATTTGTGGAACAGTCTGGAGCCGGAACTGAAACTATGTACAAACAGAAATCAATTTAAAAAGAGGTACAAGCACCATTTGCTGAAAGGATATATGTTAGAAGGGTAGAATTTATATGTACGATTCATTATGTTCACTAGGTGGAAGAAGGACTATTCTCCTGACCTGTGTTGGGTCAGCTCTTTGAATGGGGAGCCATATCCTACACAGATCCTCATTCTTGATGATTTTCCACACAGCCAACACCGGCCCCTGCTTGTACACATTGGCCTACAACTTCCAGTCATATACAGCCCAAGGAAGATGCGCTGGAACTTCCGCAAAGCCAACTGGAAGAAATTCAGTGAAACTCTGGACCGGAGCGTTGTTACCATCCCACTCCACACCATCACTGTAGATGAAGCATACAACCGCTTCTGCAGCGCAATCTTCAAGGCTGCCCATACTGCAATCCCACGAGGCTACCGACCCCTCTATGTCCCATGTTTGGACGGAGAAAGTGCTGCCCTCCTACAATCCTATCAAACATCAGGGGACCCAGAGATAGCAGACCATCTCATTGAATCACTAAATACAGCCCGGCGAAAGAAATGGGAGGAGACAGTTGCTGACCGGAGCTTTACCCACTCTAGCAGGAAATGTTGGAGCCTCATCCGTCGCCTAGGAGCTGCACAGAAGCCCCCTAGCCAAAGCCGAGCATCCGTCACACCCAACCAAGTTGCATCCCA
Organism: Pholidichthys leucotaenia; assembly: GCA_020510985.1. Taxonomy (NCBI): domain Eukaryota; kingdom Metazoa; phylum Chordata; class Actinopteri; order Cichliformes; family Pholidichthyidae; genus Pholidichthys; species Pholidichthys leucotaenia. The sequence continues at coordinate 201,518,024 of CM035836.1, read as the reverse complement.
CCTACTGACTATCGCCAAAGCACCCCAAGACAAAGACACCAGAACAGCAGTTACAACTGAGCTAAAAAAACACCAAAAAATGCCTGTAGAGGAAACGAACCCTGAACCCTTCGAGGCTGCTGAACTGGAGAAAGTCCTACAGGGCCTGAAATGTGGAAAGGCAGCAGGATACGATAACATCTTCCCAGAATTCATGAAAAATCTTGGCCCCCGAGCCCTAACCTGGTTGACACAATTCTACACAAGGATCACACAAACGAACTCAATCCCAAAGAAATGGCGGGCAGCAAAGGTCATTGCCATCCCAAAACCTGGCAAAGACCACAAACTACCAGCAAGCTACCGCCCAATCTCCCTACTCAGCGTTCCTTACAAAATCATGGAGCGCCTAATACTGCAACGCATTTCCCCAGAAATAGAGGATATTCTAAGTGTGGATCAAGCAGGTTTCCGCAAGGACCGCAGTACAGGAGAACAAGTACTGGCCCTAACCACCTTCATTGAAAATGGCTTCGAGAGCAGACTGAAGACAGGGGCTGTGTTTCTCGATCTTACAGCCGCCTATGATACGGTCTGGCACAAAGGCCTCCTCCTGAAACTTATAAAGGCGATCCCTGCTTGGGCAACAGCAATTATAAAAACCCTGCTGACCAACCGAAGGTTCAGAGTCCACCTCAGTCAGAAGACAAGTGCATGGAGAATGCAGAAAAACGGACTCCCACAAGGCTCAGTTCTAGCTCCAACTCTGTTCAACCTCTACATAAACGACCTGCCTACTACAAAATCCCGCAAATTCATCTATGCAGACGACATCTGTTTGGCATTCCAAGCACCAGACTTTGAACCACTGGAACGGGTGCTCACGGAAGATCTTGCTAAACTGGACCAGTTCTGCAAAATCTGGCGCCTAAAACCAAGCCCAGCAAAAACCGTCTCCAGTGTATTTCATCTCCACAATGCAAAAGCTGCCAGAGAACTAAACATCCACCTGAGCGGACTCAAGCTTAAGCATGCCCCAAATCCAACTTATCTTGGAGTGACCCTTGATAGGACCTTATCCTTCAAGGAACATCTAAAGGGAACGGCTGCTAAGGTGAAAGTACGAAACAACCTGCTCTGCAAGCTCGCTGGTGCAAAATGGGGGGCGGCAGTCTCCACCCTGCGCACCTCAGCACTGGCCCTTTCATACTCTGTAGCAGAATATTGTGCCCCTGTCTGGTCCAGGTCATCTTACACACACCATGTAGACACCCAGCTCAACTCAACCATGAGAACTATAACTGGAACAATCCGCTCAACACCACTCCCCTGGCTCTCTGTACTGTCAAACATAGCCCCTCCACACATCCGGCGAGCAGCATTAACTCAAAGGATGCTCCAAAAAGTTAAAGATTTTCCTCACTTACCAATCCATGCAGATATCTACACCCCACCCACTGCCCGACTTTCATCCAGATGGCCGATTTGGAAAAACCCTCCCCCAGCTGACTTTACCATCCAGACAGCTTGGCAAGAGGAATGGGAGACCAAGGAGGTCCCAAACAAACAGCTGGTGATAAACCCCAACCAACAGGTCCCGGGCACCAACCTCCCAAGGAGACAGTGGTCTACACTCAATCGCTTCAGGACTGGACATGGCCCCTGCTTGGCCAGCCTTCACAGATGGGGCAGTAGCCCTAGCCCACTGTGCGCATGTGGAGAGGAGCAAACTATGGAACACATCATAGAGGCTTGCCCGCTCCAAAGACTGGAAGGAGGATTACACACCCTCCATACAGCAAACCAGGAGGCAACTGCTTGGCTTAAGGACTTTGCATTCGCTAAATAAAATAATTATGTTCACTCTGGGACATTATGGGACACTATGGAATGGTGGGTGGGACAGCACTGTGTGTATCTGTGTCGTTTGAGACTGGTTTTAATATATGGACTTCATTGTATGTTAGAATGGATGGGTGTTAATGTTGATCTGTAAAAAATACAGTAAATTGTTTACTTGGGGTCTTAAAGATGGTAATTTGTATAAAATTCACATGGGAGTATCGATGGAAAAGAGGAGTTGGAATTAATAAGTGTTCACTTCTTCCTTCTCCCTTTCGAACAGTGTATACTGTAACTTTATTGCATTTGCCATTTGCTTGTTTTTTGTTATATTTTTGTGTTCGAAATAAACTATCTATCTATCTATCTATATGGAACATAACTAGCCTTGCAGATAGGCATGTCCTATCTAGTGTTTATATACATCTATGGCCAGTAAGGATGTCACAGCCAACAGCATAACTGGGTTGTCACGTGTCTCTACCAAGCAGTTGGGGCAAAAGTAAGTGCAACACCTACTCTAGAGAATGTTGTCTCAAGCATCTTTAAAAACTGATGAGTGTCAAGTATGTACGGGGAAGGGGGGAGAGTTCATAGTGGTCAAATTTGACCAAATGTGGTTTAGTTTTCAACTGCAGGGATCCAAGCGCTGCAGCACTGATGGAAGAATTGTGTGGACCGAATGGGAGACGATGTTGAAAAATAAACCCCATTAGGCCAAATTTGACCACTATAAACTTTTCAGGCACCCCCCGCCCCGTGCAGAATGCAAACTTTTTCCTGAACTATTTGTATTTTAGCAAAGGTGTTTTAAGGACTATAAATTCTAAGTGCTTTATAACATAGTCATATTAAGTCAAATGTCTCATTTTGTTTCTCTTCAGAATCATTTGGAGCTTAACTTACAAAGAAATATATTATAAGATATGATAAGACAAGATAAGCCTTTATTAGTCCCACTATGGGGAAATTCCAGGATTGCAACAGCACTGGGATAGCAACACTCAGAGCAATAATTTAGAAGAAAATAAGAGCAGTGAATATACATATGTACACATAAATATATAAATACCGGATAAAATATAAATACCGGAGTAGTGGCTCAGTACCGGAGTGGTGGCTCAGTTGGTAGAGCATCCACCCCACACCCGGGAGGCAGGGGTTCAAATCCCGGCCGGGTCATGCCGAAGACCATATAAAAGTGGAACTTCCTGCCGTCCAGCATGGTGCTCAGCAATAATGGAATGGAGGAGGGAAATCTGTGGTGGCGCCTTGCATGGCAGCGGCCCTCTGATTCTGCACTTGGGGTGTGTGTGATTAACACGGTAGATAGGTAAAACACAATCTCGTTCTACTGTCCATGATTGGTTGTACAGCTGAATGACAATAAAGGGTGATTTAATTAATTAAAAATATATATACACGAGCTTCCGGTTATGGCTGCCACGTAGGACGGACGTGTCTCGCTCTGCTCTGCTCCTGGAAAAAAAAAAAATCGGCAAATAACTCTCTCATTTGGGACAGAACGTATCCCAGCATTTGGGCGAGGATATGTCGGCGAAGCCTAAGGCTGGAAAACCAGGAAAAGGAAAAAGCGAGCCGCCGAAACAGTCCAAATTAACGGACTTTCAGGTCTGTGACGCAGCAAACAAAACTCCATATATGGCAGAGGAGGCTGGCAACGGTGCGATATTTGCGGGGAATGGCGCAGATGCGCTGATGGCTGCCATGAGTTCAATGAGAGCGGACTTTTCCTCTAGATTTGATGGGATTATGGCAGCGTTGGAAGGAATAAGAAAGGAATTGGGTGACTGTGTAGAACGAACGGCGCAGATGGAGCTCCGTCTCGCTAGTGCTGAAGATGACGTCACCCGTCTTCAATTAAAGGTGCGCACTTTGGAAAAAAAAAAATAAATCTCTGGAAGATAATATTTTGGATTTGGAATCTCGGTCGAGACAGAATAATTTGAGGCTGGTGGGTCTTCCAGAGGAATCAGAAGGTCGGGACGTATGTTCCTTTCTGGAAAAGTGGATTCCGGAGGTGCTGGGCAGCGAGGAGTTGCAATCAGCAGTGATTCTGGAAAAAGCACATCGTATTGGCCCACGGAGAGATAAGGGACCGCCGAGGACCTTAATTATGAAGTTTCTTAGCAACAGAGACAGGATGAAGATCTTCAACGCTGCACGAGCTAAAAAAGGAGAGATTAAACACCAGGACCAGCAGGTGCGGTTCTACCCAGATTTGGCCACAGGAATCCAGCAATTGAGGAAGCAGTTTGATCCCGTACGTAAGGAGCTGCGCAACCTTGGGATTCGTCATGGTGTAATCTATCCTGCGAGACTGCTGACCACGTATGAGGGCAGAACCCACATCTTCAAGACCCCAGAGGAGGCGCAGGAGTTCATCAAGAAGATCAAAGAAGAAGAAGAGACTGGTGGGAGCTAAGCATGAACAAAATATAAGGTAGAATAATTAAGCATTTGCACAGGCATCTGACTGACTTGAAGTAAATAGTAAGTTTACAAAATATAGATTGTATTATATATTAAAAAAACAAAACAAAAACAAAACAAACAAAAAAAAAAAAACTATGATGTACAAAGTTGTTAAAAATTTTGGAGTTAAGTTGGAAAACTACAGAGGAGAGTTAATGTTACGTCATTAAAAGCAGTAGAGTTAGGGTGATTGGGAGGATGAAGAAGGAGTGGCTTAGGCTGTTCCCCGTGGGTGTGGAACGGTCGATGGCTATATCGGGAGACAGAATTTTTCTTTTGATTTTGGGGGGTTTGCCACAAGTGTGGGAAGGGGAAATTTGTTTGTGTGTAGTTTGTAGGATGAATGTTCAACCACTCATGTTTTTGCTTCTCTGTATGAGCATGTTTACACTGCAAGGTAATCCCAAACTCTCTATTGATCATGGACCAAAGTGTTAATCTTAATTTAACTTCATGGAATTGCAGAGGTCTACAAAATTTAAAAAAACTTAAACAAGTTATGAATAAAATAAAGGACATGGGTTCAAGAATTGTGTTTTTACAAGAAACTCATCTGATAGAGGAGGATGTTAAAAGAATTAGGAGTAGATGGCAGGGAAGTGTATTCACCTCTTCATTTTCATCCCGAGCCAGGGGAGTTATGACTCTCATACATAAATCAGTTCCTTTTCAAGTGAAAAATGTAATTGGAGACAAATTTGGAAGATATGTAATCATTCAAGGTTCTTTGCTATTAGAAAATATAAATCTTGTGAACTTATATGGTCCCAATATAGATGATCAGAAGTTCTTTGCTAATTTATTTCTCATCTTATCATCACTTACAGGGCAACATATAATAGCAGGGGATTTTAATTGTACATTGAATCCAGGTGTGGATAGATCAACAGGACTGGATTGTACGCACATTGGATGTAGGATGACTATTAATCATTTTATGAAAGAATTGAGATTGTTAGATATATGGAGAGAAATGAAACCACAAGTTAAAGCCTATTCTTGTTATTCCAGTACCTACAAGACATTCTCACGTATTGATTATTTTTTGATTTCCACAGAATTAAGGTCCAAGATTCAAAACTGCTTTTATGATAACATCGTGATCTCTGATCATGCACCCTGTTGTCTAATATATGTAGATAAAAAATTGACAAAGGAATCAGGTAGATGGCAATTTCAGCATAAATGGCTTCAGGATGAGGAATTTGTCAAGTATATAGAAAAACAGATAGACGAGTTCTTTGACATCAATACTACACAAACATCAGCATGTGTAAAGTGGGAGGCTTTCAAAGCTTTTATTAGGGGACATATTATTAGTTATACAGGATCAAAATCTAAGAAGACTCAAGAGGAGAGAGCTAAATTGGAACATAAAATAAAAAGTCTTCAGGAAAAAGTGTATGCAGGAAGTGACCCAAGGTTGGAGAATGAATTACTGATTTTGAGAGCTGAATACGACAAAAAATCAGCGAATAGAGCTGCCTCGAGTCTTCTAAGATTGAAACAATCTTTTTATGAACAAGGTGAAAAATCAGGAAAATTATTAGCATGGCAGATTAAACAATTGGAAATTAAAACACCAATTACCAGTATTATAAGTAACGGACAGGTAGTTATAGATCCTTTAGAAATTAATAGAGCCTTTAGAGATTACTATGAAAAATTATATGATACCAAAAATGAACCTGATTTAACAAAACTAAATGGGTTTTTGAACGAACTATCTATACCGTGTATTCCAAATGAAAACAGGGAGATATTGGAGTCTAAAATTAGTCAAGAAGAAGTTGGGCTAGCCATTGATAATATGAAATCAGGAAAAAGTGCAGGACCAGATGGTCTTCCAGTTGACCTTTATAAAAAATTTAAGAATAAATTAATAAAACCTTTTTTGGAAATGGTTTTAGAAGCATTTCAAAATAATAATTTACCATCATACATAAATAATGCCTTAATTATACTGCTGCCAAAACCAGGTAAGCCCTCTAATAAATGTGAAAATATGAGACCAATAAGCCTATTAAACGCCGACCTTAAGATAATCTGTAAAATTTTAGCAAGACGAATACAAGAAATTTTACCAAATATTATTAATCGAGATCAGAATGGCTTTATAAAGGGTAGACAAGGCTTCCATAATGTAAGAAGACTATTTAATATTATTTATTTTAATAAAGAAGCACCGGATACAGCTCTCCTATCATTGGACACCGAAAAGGCCTCTGATAGAGTTGAATGGCCCTTTCTTTTTGAAGTCCTACAAAGGTTTGGACTTGGAAATAATTTCATAAAATGGGTTCAAATAATATACAATAATGCTACAGCAGAAATCCTAACAAATAACAATATTTCAAAACCAATAAAAATCAATAGAGGATGTCGACAAGGCTGTCCACTTTCACCTTTACTGTTTACTATGGCAATTGAACCTTTAGCGATAGCGATACGTTTACATTCACAAATATATGGAATTAAAGTTGGACCAACAGAACATAAAATCTCCCTGTACGCCGATGATATAATTTTGTTTATGTCGAATCTAAAAAAATCAATTCCAACCTTGTTGAATTTAATAAAGAATTTTGGGGAAATATCAGGATATAAAATAAATAAAACTAAATCTTCAATATTAATGCTAAATGAGACCCAGAGAAATTACCCAGCCCCTGAGGTAAATCAATTCAATGTTGTAAATCAGTTTAAATATTTAGGAATCCAAATTATGCCTAAGCTAGAATCAGTCGCCAGCGTCAACTATGAAGCCTTAATGTCAGATATCAATGAGTTAACTCAGAGATGGATGTCACTACCAATGTCGATGATCGGGAGAATCAATATACTTAAAAGTAATATTTTACCTAAAATACTTTATTTATTTCAATACATTCCCTTATCACCACCTTTAGATCTATTCTCAAGAATAAAAAAAAAGTTAGTGGAATTTATATGGAACAACAGGAGGGCTAGATTACGTTTGTCTTTATTATATTTACCATTTGATCGTGGAGGTCTGAAATGTCCAAATTTTATGTTGTATTATTGGTCGGCACAACTGAGGTCTATGACATATTATTTTTCATCAAATGATCTCCCTCACTGGACTGAAATGGAATCATACAATTTACCTTTACCTCTTCCCATATTCATATACTCAGATTCGGCAAAAAAATTACAAAAACAAGTTAAAAATCCATTTGTAAAGCATATGATCAAAATATGGTGTGAAGCTAAAAACTATTTAAAAGAACCACAGTTATTGTCACAATTTAGTCCAATATGGGGTAATCAATATTTTAAACCAGGGAGAGCGGACGCTGTATTTAAAGTATGGAATTTAAAAGGGATACAAAAGATTCAGGATTTATATTTGCCATGTGCAGACAACATAATGTCTTTTGAAGAGCTGAGGATCAAATTTAATCTCAATAGAACACATTTTTTTAAATATCTTCAACTTAGAAACTTTATTCGATCAAATCAAAATAAAGCTCTCACTCGACCTATTTATTCATCCTTGGAAAAAATGATGATGAAAGATAGTAAAAGAAAGGGTATTATTTCAGAGTTTTATAATTCATTGACACTATCTTCAAGTGAAAATTCACTGAAAAGATTAAACTACTGGAAAGAAGATCTGCAAATTGAAATTTCAGAGGAACAATGGGAATTGGCTTGTACAGAAGCTCAAACCAAATCAATAAATGCACGCCTTAAATTGATACATTTCAAATGGTTAATGCGGATGTATGTTACACCGGAGGAGTTAAATAGATATAACAAAAATATACCAGATACATGCACAAAATGCATGGAAAGTAAAGGAACCCTATTTCATTGTTTATGGGAATGTAGATTAATAAGAATGTTTTGGGAAGAGGTGAGGGTAACAATTGAAAAAATAATCTCAAAACAAATCATACTGAATCCTAAACTGTTTTTGTTGGGTCTGTACCCAGAAAAGCATAATTTTAATAAAAGTGAAAGAACATTCATAGACCTCAGTTTGCTTAATGCCAAAAAATGTATTGCACTATTATGGAAAAAGACTCATAGACCAGATGTGACTCAGTGGTTAAGACAGATGTTAACAAACCTTCCATTAGAAAGAATAACATATATACTGAAATCAAAGGAAATTGTGTTTGAGAATATATGGAGACCTTTTATTGATTATGTAAAAAATTTAAACATAACTCTTGAAGAAGAAGGTGAATGATGTGTGTGGACCTTGTAAATTCCAAACTGGTGAACATAATATGTATACTTATGTATTGGATTGTCTAGACTAAACAGAGGAGCATTGTTGAAGACTTGATTTTGTTGGTGGTTGTTGGTGTTTTTAGTGCATTTTTTTTTTTTGTAGTACTTTAGTGTTAGTGTTTGATTGTTTGTATCATGTTTGTTAAAAAAAAAAAAAAAAGGTTCAATAAAGATATTGTGGAAAAAAAAAAATATATATATATATACACAGTGCGGAGCATTGTAGCTAGATGGACTAAACAGCATCACCGTCTACTTAGTTACCCTACATAGTATGAATATGTACCCAAACATACTGTCACCCTCCGTAGCGACTGATATTGTCCTAGTTGTATACTGGAGGGGACCATTTGTGTAAGTCTGTTGCATCTTTTGCATTCAATACAATTAGGTCGTCACGTTTTTTTGCTATCTCTGCGAGCAACCCTGCTTAGGTTGTACAGTCTGACAGCTGTAGGTAGGAAGGACCTGCGAGACCTCTCGGTCGCGCACGTAGGATGATGTAGTCTACTGCTAAATGAGCTCCTCAGTGCGTTCAGTATGTCCTGCATAGGGTGGGACTTGGACTCCAGCAGAGATGACAGTTTAGCCACCATCCTTCTCTCTCCTATCTCCTCCACTGGGTCAAGGCGTTGCCCCAGGACAGAGCTAGCTTTCTTGATCAGTTTGTTCAGTCTCTTCCTATCGGCTGCTGTAATGCCACTGCCCCAGCAGACCACTCCAAAAGTGATGGCTGATGCCACCACCGTGTTGTAGAATGTCTTCAAGAGCACCCCTTGTACACCAAAAGGCCTGAGCCTCCTCAGTAGGAACAGCCTGCGCTGTCCCTTCTTGTAGAGTGCGTCGGCATTGTGTGACCAGTCTAGTTCATTGTTCAGATGAACACCCAGGTACTTGTAGGATGTCACCATCTCAGTGTCTGTTCCCTGTATGTTTACTGGTGCTGTGAGGGGTTGTCCTTGCCTCCGGCAGTCCACCACCAGCTCCTTAGTTTTCCTCACGTTGATCTGGAGGCAGTTCCGATGGCACCAATCCACGAAGTCCTGGATAAGCCCTCTGTACTTAGCTTCATCTCCGTTGGAGAAAAGGCTGACGATCGCAAAGTCGTCAGAGAACTTCTGTAGATGGCAGTGTGTTGTGTGAGAAGTCTGCAGTGTAAAGGGTGAACAGGAAGGGAGCCAAAACCGTTCCCTGGGGGGCCCCCGTGCTGCCGATGATCGTGTCGGACACACAATCCCGGGTTCTCACAAACTGTGGCCGGTTAGTGAGGTAGTCCAGGATACATGATGACAGGTACTGGTCCACCCCTGCGCACAGCAGCTTGTCCCTCAGGATCATCGGTTGGATGGTGTTGAAAGCACTGGAGAAGTCAAAGAACATGATCCCCACCGTGTTCCCAGGCTTCTGGGAACGATGAAGGAGGAAGATCACTGCATCCTCCACCCCGATGCTATGCTGGTAGGCGAACTGGAGTGGATCCATCGCTGGTCCCACCAGGGGGCGGAGGTGAGCAAGGAGCAGTCTCTCCAGGGTCTTCATCATGTGACACGTCAGGGCCACTGGTCTGTAGCTGTTCAGGTCTCTGGGGTGGGAAGTCTTTGGTACGGGTACCACACAAGATGTTTTCCACAACTTCCCCAGCTTCAGGTTGAGCTTGACGATGTACTCCACAATCCCACACAGCTGGTCTGTGCAGGACTTGAGAAGCTTCGCGCTGATGCCGTCCGGTCCCGAGGCCTTCCTTGCCTTGATCTTCCTCAGCTCCGTCCTCACCTGGGTCTTAGTGAGGGTCAGGTTGGGGGACTGTGTGCTGGGAGTGGGGGGGGGGGGGGTGTTGGTGGAGTGGGGTGTGGACAGCAGGTCTCGATGACTTTAGGGGCGGCAGTGGTTGGTGTGCAGGCGTGGGGGAGGGTGGTTGGTCAAACCTATTAAAAACAGGTTCAGATTGTTTGCCCACTCCCTGCCCCCCGTGGCCTGGGAGGAGGTATTCTGGAGCCCAGAGATGGTTTTGAGGTTTCTCCAGACCCCGCCGATGTCGATCCATTGCAGCTTGTCCTCCATCTTCTTCCTGAAGCTGTCCTTGCCTTCTCTGATCTTCCTCCTCAGCTCCCTCTGTACAGACTTCAGCATCTCCCTGTTCCCTGACCTGAAGATCCTCTTCTTCTCTCTCAGAAGTGTTTTTATCTCAGGGTTGATCCAGGGTTTGTTGTTCGAGCAACACTGTATGGTCTTGGTGGGCACGGTGTTGTCCACACAGAAGTTGATGTAGTCCGTGATGGTGTGAGTGAGGCCATCAATGTCCTCACCATGTGGATTGCAGAGCTGCTCCCAGGCAGTGATTTCAAAACAGTCTTTTAGAGCATCCATTGCCTCCTCAGACCATATCTTCACCGTGCGCATGACCGGAGGTTGTCTGTGTACTGCAGGGGTGTCCAACCATGTGCCATGGAGAGCCAAGACCCTGCAGGTTTTCTCTTCTACCCAGTCTCTTCAGCAGGTGTTTTCACTTATCAGCAATCAGTGGGAAGAAGTTCACTGAAATCTGCTGTTGAAGACACTGGTTGGAGGTAAAACCTGCAGGGCCTTGGCTCTCCATGGCACATGGTTGGACACCCCTGGTGTACTGTATTATAGATTATTACCAGGGATGGCAACAGGAAATTCTGATTTCAGCTGAAATCTAATTTGGTCGATTGATTTATGGGGGGGCCGGAAGGGCGCAGCCCCCCTGAAGCTGGGAGGTTTTCAGTAAAACAGAAGTAATTTAGACTGAAAAAAATGATTAAAAAAAAATGAAATACTAGACTTAGCTAAATCATTATAGGGATGTGATTTGGGGTTGGGGAAATTATCTGAAAATTTAGCAGGGGGTCTGGGGGACACAGTCCCCCAGTGGGGTCTGGGGCAGAGCCCCTTTGGGGGGGCAAAGCCCCCCGAATCTCCTGGGTTTTTATGATTTTTAAGTACCAGAACTGTGCTTAAATGACATAAAACAAACAGCTGAATGTCACTTATTACTGTATAATATTTTTTTGTTTGTTTTTTTTTTGTTACTTATTTGTACCCGTAGGTAGACTTGGTTTGCAGTCTGGTGACAAGCCATCGGCTGCTGGTCGCTGCGTGCGCGAGCGCCCTAAACCTACATGTTTTTAGTATGCGGGAGGAAACCGGAGAAATCCCGGAGTAAACCCACGCAACACGGGGAGAACATGCAAACTCCACACAGCTCACTGTTGGTCGGGGGCTGGGATCGAACCCACGATCTCATGATCCCCGCGGTCCCCCGGCCGAGGGTAAAACTGTGCTGCCACAGTGCTAAACCACTGCGCCACCGTGCAGCAGTGGTTGATATATTGACTTATGTTCCAAGAAGATAGCATTCCTAAAATATTCCAACAAGCATTATCCATCACGTGTGGTGTTAAAAATATTTTTTAAATAAAGTCCAAAACATCTTCAGCAGGCAAGATGAAGAAAAGTGAAAAGTGAACTCCTGTGGCAGACATAAGGCGTTTGATCGCCTCTAAGGCGTTTGATCGTGTTAATCACAGGATATTGTTTAGGAAAATGATTGACAGGGGGGTTCCCAAGTACTTAGTACGTATCCTGATTTACTGGTACGCACATCAGAAGATGCTGGTGAAATGGGGGAAGAGTCATTCATCCCCATTTGGTGTGAGCAGTGGTGTCAGACAGGGCAGTATATTGTCCCCTATTCTATTTAATCTTTATATGGATGAGTTGTCAAAACAACTGAATGCCTGTAAAACTGGGTGTTTAATAGGGATTAAGTTAGTGAATCATTTTATGTATGCTGATGATCTAGTTATTCTCAGTCCAAGTAGTGCTGGTCTTCAGGAGTTATTAAGAGTGTGTACTGCTTATGGAGAGGAAAATGACATAAAATATAATACAAATAAGAGTTGTGTGCTGATTTGCCGCACTAAAGAAGATTTGTTAATGAAATTCCCTGTCTTTGAATTGGCAGGCAGGGAATTAATTGTCAGGGATAAAATTAAATATCTGGGACATTTTATTAATGATAGAATGACTGATGATGATGATATTTTCAGACAACGCTGCAAAATCTACATGCAAGCAAATATTCTTGCACGCAGGTTTGGTTTTTGTTCAGATGAGGTGAAACTGGTTCTTTTTAAAACCTATTGTACACCTTTATACACTGCTCATTTATGGATAAATTATAGGAAACAAAGTATGCAGAAATTACAGGTTGCTTACAATGATGCTTTAAGAATTTTACTTAAAAAGCCTCAATGGTGCAGTGCTTCCGAGTTATTTGTCTGATCACGTGTAAATACACTGCATACAGTAATAAGGAATCTTATGTATAAATTCATCTGTCGGCTTGATGTATCTAGAAATGAATTCATTCAAGTCATGTCTAGCATTAAGCTCAGTTCTATTCGCTGTCAGTCACAGTTTAGAAGGCACTGGTACAGTAGTCTTTTTAAGTCTTTTTAAAGTCTGTACTGTCTGTACATCTTTTAGTAGTTGTGTCTTATTGTTTTGTAACTTTTTGATTGTTTTTCTTATTATTTGTTTTCAACTGTCTTGTTTTATTTTATTTTATTTTATTTATTTATTTTATTTTTGATGAACCATGAGTCTGGAATAAAGTCTTTGATTGATTGATTGATATAAAGGTCTACATTTAACCATGAGAAACTCCAGGTTAGCTGAGCAGTGTCTCCCAACAGTGACAGAGTTCGTGCACCAAGCCTTGTTAATATAAATGCATACTCCCCCACCTCTGGTCTTACCGGAGTCATTAGCTGCTCTGTCTGCCCACAGAGTGTGCCGTCCGGCCAGCTTGACAGCACCGTCAAGTAATTCAATTCAATTCAGCTTTATTTATAATGCGCCACATCACAACAAAAGCCGTCTCGTGGCGCCACACAAGTACTCCACTATGTAGCCATATTTCCGTGAAATCATGATATTGCAGTTCATAAGTTTCTTATTGTTGGTGATCCGAAGCCGTAGCTCATCCATTCTGTTCGCCACTGACCGTACATTAGCAAGGAAAATGCTGGGTAGTGAAAGCCGGTGCGGTGTTAGCTTTAGCTTAGCTCTTAGCCCTCCGCGCTTCCCCCACCTTTGTTTACGGTCTCTACGCCGCCTGCGAGCACTTCCGGTCGGCCGGGTAGCTTACCTAGCGTCAGGTGTTCTCCAGAGCTCAGGGATGAAACATAGGTTGCTGATAAAAAAGGTCGTTATTTTGTAATCCAATGTCCAAAAGTTCATTTCGGGTGTAGGATGTAAAAGCGAAGCTGTTCTGAATGAACAGACCCGAAATGAGCAGAAATATCGCTGCTAATCCACAAAATCTGAAGAGACGCTGAGCCTCGCGTTGTGCAAGCGCCGCCATCTGGTCTGAAAATTTTTGGAAGATAAAAAAAAGCGGAATTCTGTGAATTAGAGGAAAAATCACATCCCTAAGAATAATATTTTTACAGGAAACCCACCTAACAGAAGTGGAGCACACTAAACTCAATAGACAAGGGTTTAAAATGATCTTCATCTTCATAAAAGTCAGGGAGGAGGAGGGGGGTAGCGACATTGATCTCAACCAAAATTATATTTGACAAAAATCAGAACACAAAGATAAAGAAGGGAGATACAGTATGGTACTTGGGCGGTTAGAGGGAGAAGATATCACCCTGCTGAATGTATATGCACCTCCAGGGGCTAACTGGAAATTTTATAAAAATGTATTTGACCTAATGATAACTAAAGCCCAAGGTTTAGTGATATGTGGTGGAGACTTCAATCTAAGACTGAATCCATACTGAGATGCATCAGGTAATTCTCCACATCAAAATAACACTCAAAGTAGAAAAACTCGGATGCTACTAAAAGAAATGGGAATTTGTGACGTGTGGAGGGAATTCAACCCCACTGTAAAAGATTATACATTTTACTCAGCACCACATTCATCATACTCAAGGACTGACTATTTTTTTATGTTTAATAGAGACATTGGAAGAGTAAAAACATGTAAAATAGGACTGATGGATCTCTCTGACCACAGTCCGATCTATATGAACCTAAGTATCCAAAAATACACAAATAATACATTTTCTTGGAGGTTAAATTCAAATGTGCTGAAAGGACCACTGAAAGATGAATTGGAATCAGATATTCTCAGATATGTGGAAGAAAATGATAATGGAGAAGTATCCCCTTTAATACTGTGGGATGCACGCAAAGCTGTAATAAGGGGAAAGATTATCGCAAAACTGGCAAGCCAAAAGAAACTGAGACAAGAAAAACTAATCACATTAGAGTCAGAACTTAAGAACCTAGAAAAAGAGCACAAAGATAACACTCATTCTAATGACTCGCTCAAAATTAAGGAAATTAAGAAACAAATGAATGAGATCTACACAATAGAAATCCAGAAGAAACTTACATTTCTGAAACAAAAATACTATGAAACAGGCAGCAAATCGGCAAAATTGCTAGCCTATAAATTGAGGAAACAACAAACGGAGACAGCAATCTACAAAATCAGAGACCCAGTATCAAACGAAATAAAATTTAGAATTCAGGATATTCTTAAAAGCTTCGAGAACTACTATAAGAACTTGTACTCAAAAAACTCAAAAACCTCAAAAAACATAAAAACGCATCCGAAACATTCCTAAACACATTAAACCTTCCCCAACTTACTGAGTCACAAAATAAAACACTACTGTCAGAAATACAACCTAAAGAATTAGAAAAAGCAATTATGAAACTTAAAGCTATCAAATCCCCAGGAGCAGATGGATATACAGCAGAGTGGTATAAAACCTTTAAACAGCAACTATCTCCTCTCCTCCTGAAAACATTTAACTATGTCCTCCACACAGGGGAAATCCCCCCTCCTGGAGAGAAGGGGTCATTGCAGTCATACCTAAACCTGAAAAGGATAAACTAGACTGCTCCAACTACAGACCAATCAGTGTGTTAAATCAGGACTATAAGCTTTTTACCACTATCCTTGCCAAAAGGTTAGAAAATATACTGACAGACTTAATTCATTTACACCAAACAGGTTTTATAAGACAAAGACAGACACAAGACAACATTAGACACACTTTACACATAATTCATCATATAAAAAAATATAACTTAAATGCAGCCATATTGGGATTAGATGCTGAAAAAGCATTTGATTCGGTTGACTGGTCTTTCCTATATAGAATCTTATCCAGTTTCAATTTTCATAACAACTTCATTAGAAGTATCCAGGCATTATGTAAAAAACCAACAGCTAAAATAAGGATTAACGGTAAATTATCATCATCTTTTGAACTGGAAAGAGGATGTCGTCAGGGCTGCCCCTCGTCTTCACTGCTCTTTGCAATCTTCATAGAACCTCTGAGCCAATGGATAAGACAGAATCAAAAAATTCGAGGTATTACACTTGGTCAGAAGGAACACAAAATAGCACTCTTTGCTGATGACATTTTAATATACCTGGGGCAGCCAGACACTTCTTTTCCAGAACTAATCTCAGTTTTTTCAGAGTATGGAGATCTATCGGGGCATGAATTAAACATGCATAAAACCCAAGTTTTAACATTCAACTATGACCCAAATCAATATTTACTAAGCAAACTCAAAACTAACTGGGAGATGGAATCTATGAAATATCTGGGGGTCAATATCCCGAAACAACTCAACAAAATTATAACACTGAACTATGATCCACTGATGGCAAAAATAAAATCTGATCTAGCAAGATGGAATATGATACCATTCTTGGGTACCGCACAAAGAATTGAATCAGTCAATATGAATATACTTCCACATCTTCTATACCTTTTTCAAACAATACCAGTAGAACCTCCCAAAGAAACATGGCAAGAACTGGACAGAAGGATCTCAAGATTCATATGGCAGGGCAAGAGACCTAGAATCAGATATAGAACCCTACAGCTAAACAAAGACAAAGGTGGGCTCGCGCTGCCAAATATCAGGGACTATTTTAACGCCGCACAAATTAAAACTTTAGTAGAGATATGTAACCCAGTCTACACTGCACAATGGAAGGAGATGGAATGCCAAATAACAAGTGACATCCCCCTACAGGCGATAATAGGGAACAATGCCCTACCTAAACTTTTGAATAACACTAACCCGTGGATAGAGACCCCGCTAAAACTTTGGTTTAACATAGTCAGAGAGAATCAAACTAAAGAACTCTATCAATTACTGCAATGGATTGCCTATGATCAAGACTTTACTCCTAATAAAACAGACATTAGATTTAAAAAGTGGAAAGAGAACGGACTGATAAAATATTATGATTTTTTTAAAGGGCAAATTTTAAGAAGTTTTGAAGATTTGAAAAAACAAGGTCTAATAAATCAAGACCTTTACAGGTTTTTTCAGCTTAGACACCACATAAACAAAATACTTAAAAAGGAGGATTTAGACTTCCGGTCTGGATGCCATGGCGACTGCAGCTTAACACTGAAGCTCTCAGACCCAATCCAAGATAACACCTTGAAAATCAAACTTAACGGATTTTTGGAGGAGTGAAAATCAAAAGACAAAATCATCATGTCTAAAGGAAAACAGAAGAAACTGAAATTCACCAGGCCAGGACACGTATCGGCCGGAGAATCTGAACTGGAAGATCTCCGTTCAGAAGACGAGGAACTGGTGGTAGCTAACAAAAAGGTTAGCCTGAAATCACTATTTGAAGAGCTACGACGATTTCGCCGAGAGGTTACGGCCGAATTTCGGGAATTCAGAGAAGAATTGAAAAGGACAAACAACAGAGTGGACCAGGCCGAGAACCGAATCTTGGAAACAGAGGAACGAATAAAAGTGCTCGAAGATTCTATGCTGGACCTACGCAAAAGACAAGCATCTATAGAGGCTAAGCTAGCCAACCAAGAAGGAAGAGAGAGAAGAGACAATATAAGAATTCATGGTCTGATAGAAGGAGCCGAAAACGGTTTTAACTCAATGGCAGAATGCGTGGAATCTTTACTAAGAGAGAAATTGGATATTCCACAAACCACCGACTTAAACATAGAAAAGGCACATCGTTCATTAGCCGCTAGGCCAGCGGCGGAAGCGCCCCCACGTTCGGTGTTGGTAAGATTTTCCAATTTCAAAATAAAACAAGAGGTGGTAAGACTGGCTTGGCAGAAAAAAGGATTTATGCACCAGGAGAGAAAAGTCTTCGTGGAACACGATTACGCCCCGGAGGTCCTTAAAAAGCGCAGGGAATACAATGACGCGAAAAAGGTGCTAAGAGAGAAGAAACTGCGCTTTCAGACGCCATTTCCTGCAAAGTTAAGGGTCTTCTACGGTGAAGAAACATGTCTCTATAATTCGGTGGAAGAAGCAACAGCTGACATGGCGAGAAGAGGGCTCCCGGTAACGGTATTTAAACCCGCAGCAGACCCGAGTGAGAAGATCAAAGCGCAAACATGGACAACACAAAGACCTTCAAAATCCACGGGCCAGCAGCGGGAAACCCAGCGCCAGAGCGTCGCGGATAAACTGTCCGTTTTCAGGTTGGAATAGTGACCTTTTTTTTTTTTTAATCAATCTGCACATCCAACCCCCCTCATACAAGGTAACAAACATTAAAGGAGATGCGTATTCAGCATGTGGTAAAACATTTCATGGAACAGTCATAATATTTGAAACAAAAGTCTTTTTAATTAAAAAAAAAAAACCAACTTGTTAAAATAGAAATGTGACAATAATCCACATGTTCTCCTCACACTAACAAATACTGTTTTTGCGTGAATGTTTGATGTGATGGGGGTGGGAGGGTGCACACAATTTCACAGAGTATAGGCATAAAAGGAAAAAAAAAATCATTACAAGTTCGGATTGGGTTCTGAAACTCACGTTAAAAGCATGGGACAACTTACAGGGGTAAGAGAGGGCCCTCAACACGTAACAGAGTTTGAGGAATTCCCCTCAGAGCCTTCACTCTATCAAGGCTCTTCCAGGGTCTTTAAAAAGACCTCAGCTTAGGAAGTTCTTTTGACAGTTTTTTGTTTTAAAGTTTTATACACTATGTTCTTAATGTTTTTCTTGTTCTTAATGTTCTTTCAGTTTCTGAGTAGCACAAAAGAGGGCCACCACACAGTTATACTAAACAAAACAACACAATGGAGAAACAGGGTGTAACCAAAATAATTTCATATAATGTAAAAGGAATCCTGAATCTAGTTAAAAGATCCAAGATTCTAGGCAAAATGAAAAAAGACAAAGCAGGAATAATATTTTTACAAGAAACCCACCTAACAGACGTGGAGCACACTAAACTCAGTAGACAAGGGTTTAAAATGATCTCTTCATCTTCATATAAATCAGGGAGGAGGAGGGGAGTAGCGACATTGATATCAACCAAAATTACATTTGAAAAAAAATCAGAACACAAAGATAAAGAAGGGAGATACAGTTTGGTAACTGGGCGGCTAGAGGGAGAAGATATCACCCTGCTGAATGTGTATGCTCCCCCAGGGGCTAACTGGAAATTTTATAAAAATGTATTTGACCTAATGATAACTAAAGCTCAAGGTTTAGTGATATGTGGTGGGGACTTCAATCTCAGACTGAATCCATACTGGGATGCTTCTGGTAATTCTCCACATCAAAATAACACCCAAAGCAGGAAGACTCAGATGCTACTAAAAGAAATGGGAATCTGTGATGTGTGGAGGGAATTCAACCCCAGTGTAAAAGACTATACATTTTACTCAACTCCACATTCATCTTACTCAAGGATTGACTATTTTTTTATGTTTAATAGAGACATTGGAAGAGTAGAAACATGTAAAATAGGACTGATGGATCTCTCTGACCACAGTCCGATCTACATGGACTTAAATATCCAAAAATACACAAATAATACATTTTCTTGGAGGTTAAATTCAAATGTCCTGAAAGGACCATTGAAAGATGAATTGGAATCAGATATTCTCAGATATTTGGAAGAAAACGATAATGGAGAAGTATCCCCTTTAATACTGTGGGATGCATGCAAAGCTGTAATAAGAGGAAAGATTATTGCAAAACTGGCAACCCAAAAGAAACTAAGACAAGAAAAACTATCCACATTAGAGTCAGAACTTAGGAACCTAGAAAAAGAACACAAAGGCAACACTCATTCTACTGACTCGCTCAAGATTAAGGAAATTAAAAACCAAATAAATGAGATCTACACAATAGAAATCCAGAAGAAACTTACATTTTTGAAACAAAAATACTATGAAGCAGGCAGTAAATCGGCAAAATTGCTAGCCTATAAACTGAGGAAACATCAAACAGAAAGAGCAATCTACAAAATCAGAGACCCAGTATCAAAGGAAATAAAATTCAGAATTCAGGATATTCTTAAAAGCTTCGAGAATTACTATAAGAACTTATACTCCCACAAAAAACATAAAAACGCATCCGAGGCATTCCTAAACACATTAAACCTTCCCCAACTTACGGAGTCACAAAATAAAACACTGCTGTCAGAAATACAACCTAAAGAATTGGAAAAAGCAATTATGAAACTTAAAGCTAACAAATCCCCAGGAGCTGATGGCTATACAGCAGAGTGGTACAAAACCTTTAAACAGCAACTATCTCCTCTCCTCCTGAAAACATTTAATTATGTCCTCCACACAGGGGAAATCCCCCCCTCCTGGAGAGAAGGGGTCATTGCAGTTATACCTAAACCTGAAAAGGATAAACTAGAGTGCTCCAACTACCGACCAATCAGTGTACTAAATCAGGACTATAAGCTTTTTACCATTATCCTTGCCAAAAGGTTAGAAAATATACTGACAGACCTAATTCATTTAGACCAAACAGGTTTTATAAGACAAAGACAGACACAAGACAACATTCGACGCACTTTACACATTATTCATCATATAAAAAAATATAACTTAAATGCAGTCATATTGGGACTAGATGCTGAAAAAGCATTCGATTCGGTTGACTGGTCTTTTCTATATAGAACCTTATCCAGTTTCAATTTTCATAACAACTTCATTAGAACTATACAGGCATTATATAAAAAACCAACAGCTAAAATAAGGATTAACGGTAATTTATCATCATCTTTTGAACTGGAAAGAGGATGTCGTCAGGGCTGCCCCCTGTCTCCACTGCTCTTTGCAATCTTCATAGAACCTCTGAGCCAATGGATAAGACAAAATCAAAAAATTCAAGGTATTACACTTGGTCAGAAGGAACATAAAATAGCACTCTTTGCTGATGACATTTTAATATACCTAGGGCAGCCGGACACTTCTTTACCAGAACTAACCTCAGTTTTTTCATAGTATGGAGATTTATCGGGGTACAAATTAAACATGCATAAAACCCAAACTTTAACATTCAACTATGACCCAAATCATTATTCACTGAGCAAACTCAAAACTAACTGGGAGTCGGAATCTATGAAATATCTGGGGGTCAATATCCCGAAACAACTCAACAAAATTATATCACTAAACTATGATCCACTGGTGACAAAAATAAAATCTGACCTAGCAAGATGGAATATGATACCATTCTTAGGTACTGCACAAAGAATTGAAGCAGTCAAAATGAATATACTTCCACGTCTTCTATACCTTTTCCAAACAATACCGGTAGAACCTCCCAAAAAAACATGGCAGGAGCTGGACAGAAGGATCTCAAGATTCATATGGCAGGGCAAGAGACCTAGAATCAGATATAGAACCTTACAGCTAAACAAAGACAAAGGTGGGCTCGCGCTGCCAAATATCAGGGACTACTTTAAAGCTGCACAAATTAAAACTTTAGTAGAGATATGTAACCCAGTCTACACTGCACAATGGAAGGAGATCGAATGCCAAATAAGAAGTGACATCCCCCTACAGGCGATAATAGGGAACAATGCCTTAACTAAACTCCTGAATAACACTAACCCGTGGATAGAGACCCCGCTAAAAATTTGGTTTAAGATAGTCACAGAGAATCAAACTAAAGAGCCCTATCGACTTCTGCAATGGATTGCCTATGATCAAGACTTTACTCCTAATAAAACAGACACCAGATTTAAAAAATGGAAGGAGAAAGGGCTGATAAAATATTACGATTTTTTTAAAGGGCAAATTTTAAGAAGTTTTGAAGATTTGAAAAAACAAGGCCTAATAAATCAAGACCTTTACAGGTTCTTTCAGCTTAGACACCACATAAACAATATACTTAAAAAGGAGGATTTGGAAAGGGCCCAGTCAGGTGTTCTGAAGGTCTTCTTAATGGCATATAAAGGGATCCCAGGGATCAGATACATTTCTTAAATATACCAAGGTCTTCAAGACTTAAAAGGAGACAACACATCATATATAAAAGAGAGATGGGAAAAAGAGGGGAATTTCACTTTACAACTGGAAATATGGGAAAAGCTAAATAAACAGCAATGGAAAAGTACCTCATCCCTGCAGTGGAGAGAATTTGGATGGAAAAACTTGGCAAGATTTTTCAGAACACCTGCACAAAACAAATTTACCCATAAGGGGTTGAACTGTTGGCGCCTGTGTGGTGAAAAGACTGCAAATCATTTTCATGTGTTTTGGTCATGCCCAGTTATCCACCAATATTGGACCAATGTACAGACAATATTGGGGAAAATATTCAAAATAACAGTTCCCTTTTCTTTTGTAACTTTGTATTTGGGTTTACTACCGGACTCACTGGAAAGATGAGGAGAAAAATACTTATTCAATGTTTTAATATTGGCAAGTAAAAAAGCTCTAACTAAAAAATGGATGTTGAAGGACTGTCCTACACCTGAAGATTGGATTAACGTGATCCAAGACATTTACTCAATGGAAAAGTTGACATTCGCACTGAGACAGGACATGGATGGGTTCATGAACTTTTGGCAACCCTGGATCTCATGTGTCTTCCATTAGATCTAATCTTTGACAAACACCATTTCAATAATGGTTCCTCTCTTTGTTCCAACACTACTCAGATGCTCTTTTACCTTTATTTACTTACTTTTTCTTTTTGTTTGTTTTTTGCTGGGTTTTTTTTTTCTCTTTAATTTCATTTTTTCTTTCACTTTAAAAAAAAAAAGGGGGTGTTGTAAGAATTATTCTTCCAATGTTGTCAGATATCAGAAAATAAGGGAACATGTGATGAAAATGTAAACAATGCATTGCTGTAACGACCTGTATACCCTTTACAAAAACTTAAAGAAAAAAAAAAAGAAAAAAAAAAAAAAAGAAAGAAATACACTCTATACATTGCTAATGTGGTAAATGACTATTCTAGCTGCAAATGTCTGGTTTTTGGTGCAATATCTAGATAGGTGTATAGAGGCCCATTTCCAGCAACTATCACTCCAGTGTTCTAATGGTGCAATGTGTTTGCTCATTGTGTCAGAAGACTAATGGATGATTAGAAAACCCTTGTGCAATCATGTTATGTCTGCAATGCTGTAATTGCTGCAAATGGAGGATTCTTTGACGAAAGCAAAGTTTGAAGGAAAAAATTATTATTTCAAATACAAATCATTATTTCTTAAAAAAAAAAAAAAAAAAGGAGGATTTGGAAAGGGCCCAGTCAGGTGTTCTGAAGGTCTTCTTAATGGCATATAAAGGGATCCCAGGGATCAGATACATCTCTAAAATACACCAAGGTCTTCAAGACTTAAAAGGAGACAACATATCATATATAAAAGAGAAATGGGAAAAAGAGGGGAATTTCACTTTACAACTGGAAATATGGGAAAAGCTAAATAAACAACAATGGAAAAGTACCTCATCCCTGCAGTGGAGAGAATTTGGATGGAAAAATTTGGCAAGATTTTTCAGAACACCTGCACAAAACAAATTTACTCGTAAGGGGCTGAATTGTTGGCGCTTGTGTGGTGAAGAGCCTGCAAATCATTTTCATGTGTTTTGGTCATGCCCAGTTATCCACCAATATTGGACCAATGTACAGACAATATTGGGGAAAATATTCAAAATAACAGTTCCCTTTTCTTTTGTAACTTTGTATTTGGGTTTACTACCGGAATCACTGGAAAGACGAGGAGAAAAATACTTATTCACTGTTTTAATATTGGCAAGTAAAAAAGCTCTAACTAAAAAATGGATGTTGAAGGATTGTCCTACACCTGAAGATTGGATTAACGTGATTCAAGACATTTACTCAATGGAAAAGTTGACATTCGCACTGAGACAGGACATGGATGGGTTCTTGAACTTTTGGCAACCCTGGATCGCATACAGTATGTGTCTTCCATCAGATCTAATCTTTGACAAATACCATTTCAATAATGGCACCTCTCTTTGTTCCAAAGCTACTCAGATGCCCTTTTATTTTTATTTATTTATTTATTTTTGTTCTTTTGTTTTTTCTTGTTTTGTTTTGTTTTTTTTCTTTCTTTAATTCTTTTTCTTTCACTTAAAAAAAAAGGGTGTTGTAATAATTATTCTTCCAATGTTGTCAAAAAACAAAAAAAAGGGAACATGATGAAAATGTAAACAATGCAATGCTGTAATTACATATGTACCCTTTACAAAAACTTAAATTAAAAAAAAAAAAAAAATAGTCTGAGTCACTGCAGGTGTCTCAAACCCGTCTCGACCTCGTCTCGAAACCTACTCAATTTAGGTTCTGCAACTTTAAAAGTGTGAGAACAGTAAGACAACTTTGCAGTGGGTTTGAGACCTATGAAACTAAATTCTGACTGACTGGAGACAAGCACCTGCACCAGTGGTGACTGACTGGAGAGGTGGAATGGCTGGCAGCAGGTGTCTATTACACCAAATCACTGCCCAGAGCCTAATAACGAGGCGGTTGTCACCCCCTTGCTTTTTGAATAATACCCTTGTTGGAGAGGTGACTGTCATTTTCAGTCTATCCATCGTCATGGTAAATGGTGTTCACATATACACTCACCGGCCACTTTATTAGGTACACCATGCTAGTAACGGGTTGGACCCCCTTTTGCCTTCAGAACTGCCTCAATTCTTCGTGGCATAGATTCAATAAGGTGCTGGAAGCATTCCTCAGAGAGTTTGGTCCATATTGACATGATGGTATCACACAGTTGGCGCAGATTTGTCGGCTGCACATCCATGATGCGAATCTCCCATTCCACCACATCCCAAAGATGCTCTATTGGATTGAGATCTGGTGACTGTGGAGGCCATTTGAGTACAGTGAACTCATTGTCATGTTCAAGAAACCAGTCTGAGATGATTCCAGCTTTATGACATGGCGCATTATCCTGCTGAAAATAGCCATCAGAAGTTGGGTACATTGTGGTCATAAAGGGATGGACATGGTCAGCAACAATACTCAGGTAGGCTGTAGCGTTGCAACGATGCTCAATTGGTACCAAGGGGCCCAAAGAGTGCCAAGAAAATATTCCCCACACCATTACACCACCACCACCAGCCTGAACCATTGATACAAGGCAGGATGGATCCATGCTTTCATGTTGTTGACGCCAAATTCTGACCCTACCATCCGAATGTCGCAGCAGAAATCGAGACTCATCAGACCAGGCAACGTTTTTCCAATCTTCTATTGTCCAATTTCGATGAGCTTGTGCAAATTGTAGCCTCAGTTTCCTGTTCTTAGCTGAAAGGAGTGGCACCCGGCGTGGTCTTCTGCTGCTGTAGCCCATCTGCCTCAAAGTTCGACGTACTGTGCGTTCAGAGATGCTCTTCTGCCTACCTTGGTTGTAACGGGTGGTTATTTGAGTCACTGTTGCCTTTCTATCAGCTCGAACCAGTCTGGCCATTGTCCTCTGACCTCTGGCATCAACAAGGCATTTCCGCCCACAGAACTGCCGCTCACTGGATATTTTTTCTTTTTCGGACCATTCTCTGTAAACCCTAGAGATGGTTGTGCGTGAAAATCCCAGTAGATCAGCAGTTTCTTAAATACTCAGACCAGCCCTTCTGGCACCAACAACCATGCCACGTTCAAAGTCACTCAAATCACCTTTCTTCCCCATACTGATGCTCGGTTTGAACTGCAGGAGATTGTCTTGACCATGTCTACATGCCTAAATGCACTGAGTTGCCGCCATGTGATTGGCTGATTAGAAATTAAGTGTTAACGAGCAGTTGGACAGGTGTACCTAATAAAGTGGCCGGTACCTCTACTACTGTACTACTGTACCTCTACTTACGAATTTAATTCGTTCCGGAAGAATTCTCGTAACGTGAAAAATTTGTAAGTAGAGGCGCGTTTCACATGTAAATGCCGTAATCCGTTCCAAGCCCCCAAAATTCGGGCATAAATTTTTTATAAATCGTAAAAACGCATCAAAACATGTAACAAATACATGTTACAATTAGATTACTGCACAATAAACATAAAATGAGAGTTTAAAATGAGAGAATAATAAAAGAGAATAATAAAAATTATGTTCATTTACCCTTTAACTGCTATCGTCGTCGACGTCGTCACCGTTTGCCTTCTTTGGTTCATGTTCTGATCCAAGGACGTTTGCTTTTGTCGGCTTGTAAGTGCTTCGTTTTGTTTCAATACCGTGCTGATCGTTGATGTATTACGGCCATATTCTTTGGCGAGATCAACCAAACGCATAAAGTTTTGGGAAAAAAAAAAAACTTCGTGGCCAATGGGATACCAGGAAGATGCTAGGCGATAGCCAATGGCAGAGCAGCTACAGGTATGTTTACGTTCGGTAAACTACGGAAGCTGCGAGGAGCGCATACTTTTTTGCCTTTCGTATCCTGAAATTTCGTTCGTAACTAGAGGCAATATTTTCCCGTTGAGGCGTCTCGTAACCTGAAAATTCCGTATGTAGAGACGTTCGTAAGTAGAGGTACCACTGTATATCCCCTGCCCAGGTCATACCAAAGACCATATAAAAATGGTACTTTCCACCTTCTAGCTTGGTACTCAGCATAACAGAATGGGGAAAGGAAAGTTAATGCACAGGGCTACCAGAAGACTGACCCCCCTTCCCCCGTAGCTTTCACTACTTACAGTAGCTGTGTGGCCTAGGGTCAGTGAAACAGAGACAGGTGCTGCCCCATACACCACATGGTGTCCCACATGCTGTGAAATTAACTTAACTTATATAGCGTTTTGCTATTCATCTCTGGATGATCAAAGCGCTTTAGAGATCCTGCTACCACCCATTCTCACACACTGGTGGCGGTGGAGCTGCCATGCATAGGTGCTAGCCTGACCCACCAGGAGCAACTGGGGGTTCAGTGTCTTGCTCAAGGACACTTCGACATGCAGACTGCAGAGAGCGGGAATCAAACCATTGAAGCTCTGATCAGTAGTTGGCCACACTACCCCTGTGCCACAACTGCCCCCATGTCATGTTGTTTATACAGTGGGGTAAAAAAGTATTTAGTCAGCCACCAATTGTGCAAGTTCTCCCACTTAAAAGATGAGAGAGGTCTCCAATTTTCATCATAGGTATACCTCAACTATGAGAGACAAAATGAGAGAAAAAAAATCCAGAAAATCACATTGAAGGATTTTTAATGAATTAATTGGTAAATTCCTCGGTAAAATAAGTATTTGGTCAAAAACAAAAGTTCATCTCAATACTTTGTTATATACCCTTTGTTGGCAATGACAGAGGTCAAACGTTTTCTGTAAGTTTTCACAAGGTTTTCACACACTGTTGCTGGTATTTTGGCCCATTCCTCCATGCAGATCTCCTCTAGAGCAGTGATGTTTTGGGGCTGTCGCTGGGCAACACAGACTTTCAACTCCCTCCAAAGATTTTCTATGGGGTTGGGATCTGGAGACTGGCTAGGCCACTCCAGGACCTTGAAATGCTTCTTACGAAGCCACTCCTTCATTGCCCGGGCGGTGTGTTTGGGATCATGGTCATGCTGAAAGACCCAGCCACGTTTCATCTTCAATGCCCTTGCTGGTGGAAGGAGGTTTTCACTCAAAATTTCACAATACATGGCCCCATTCATTCTTTCCTTTACACGGATCAGTCGTCCTGGTCCCTTTGCAGAAAAACAGCCCCAAAGAATGATGTTTCCATCCCCATGCTTCACAGTAGGTATGGTGTTCTTTCTCCTCCAAACACGACAAGTTGAGTTTTTACCAAAAAGTTCTATTTTGGTTTCATCTGACCATATGACATTCTCCCAATCCTCTTCTGGATCATCCAAATGCTCTCTAGCAAACTTCAGACGGGCCTGGACATGTACTGGCTTAAGCAGGGGAACACGTCTGGCACTGCAGGATTTGAGTCCCTGGCGGTGTAGTGTGTTTCTGATGTAGTCTTTGTTACTTTGGTCCCAGCTCTCTGCAGGTCATTCACTAGGTCCCCCCATGTGGTTCTGGGATTTTTGCTCACCGTTCTCGTGATAATTTTGACCCCACGGGGTGAGATCTTGCGTGGAGCCCCAGATCGAGGGAGATTATCAGTGGTCTTGTATGTCTTCCATTCTCTAATAATTGCTCCCACAGTTGATTTCTTCACACCAAGCTGCTTACCTATTGCAGATTCAGTCTTCCCAGCCTGGTGTAGGTCTACAATTTTGTTTCTGGTGTCCTTTGACAGCTCTTTGGTCTTGGCCATAGTGGAGTTTGGAGTCTGACTGTTTGAGGTTGTGGACAGGTGTCTTTTATACTGATAACGAGTTCAAACAGGTGCCATTAAATACAGGTAACGAGTGGAGAACAGAGGAGCCTCTTAAAAAAGAAGTTACAGGTCTGTGAGAGCCAGAAATCTTGCTTGTTTGTAGGTGACCGAATACTTATTTTACTGAGGAATTTACCAACTAATTCATTAAAAATCCTTCAATGTGATTTTCTGGATTTTTTTTTTCTCATTTTGTCTCGCATAGTTGAGGTATACCTATGATGAAAATTGGAGACCTCTCTCATCTTTTAAGTGGGAGAACTTGCACAATTGGTGGCTGACTAAATACTTTTTTGCCCCACTGTATATCTGCTTGTCATTTACTGATGTGAAAAATGTAGTCATTATAATGAGTTTCTTCTGCTAGCCATAAGTTCGGGGGATCAAGCTAATTCCTGTACCGGAGCTGGAGTGGGCAAGCGCTTATATATGCTTTTACTATTGTTTCTAGTGATTGCAAGGCATGTTTATTGCATACATTTGTTTGTATTGTGTTCAAGTCATTTTACATGTGTGCTCCTGTGCAATACTCTGGTGGGAGAGAAGCTGCAGTGGGCAAGCAGTGAAAATGTTATTTTATTGTTTGCTGTGATTCCCAGGCATGTGTAATTGTATATATGAGTTTGACATCAGACGATAACATGACCACTGGAATGGAAAGACACCATGTATTTATAAGATAAAGACTGCTCAGTTGGCATGGATATTTGCTGTGTGAGTATTGGGCAGCCATTGTGGGACTGTTCTGAGTGCCAAAAAGAAAACTAAATTTTGTATCATGCATGTTGCGAGAATGACTTGCAACACTTGCATGACATGTATGCAAACACCCAGAGAACTTTGGGCAAAAACTTGCTGGGAGTTTGTGCAACACTACTGTAACATCTGTGAGTCAGTGTGGTTCCAAATGAAAATTGTCCCAAATTCTCAGATTTGTGTAATGTTTTTTTTTTTTTTTTTTTTAATTCCAACTAGTTGTGAGCTGTGTCAGCCCAGTGAGATAGAAAGAGCAGAGCTGTAACAAGGGGAAGAAGATGATAATTCTAAACTGACCTTGTACAGCCAGGAGCTGCTCCTCTGTGGTCCAACGAGAGTTCATCTTAGGTGGAGGCTGAGAGAGCGAGAGAGAGAGAGAGAGATGCCAGATGAACCACGAGCAAAGATGACATTGGAACCAGTCAGTCCCATGAGGGGTTAAATAATATCTGGTTGAGGGAGGACAGAAGGATGAAGTGAAAGAGGACAGGAACACACAAGACATCAGACAGAAGTGAACAGAGCCAAAAATCAAAAATGAACAGGGTGGTAAATGAGGGATGTAGTGGAGAAAAAGACCAACCTCGATCGGTTTGAACGCATCGATGCTTTCAGCTAGACTCTGTTTTAAACTGCTGTTGTGCTGTTTAAGAGACTGAACCTAAGAGATGGGGAATAAGTAGTGACGCCAACAATTTATTTCAAGTCAGCAGGAATTTCCTCTGAGTGTAACTGATCCAAACTTACATGTGCAGTATAATGTAATCACTAAATTGTAATTAAAGGCCATATCAAACACACTGGCACCTGTCTCTTAAGTGAAACCAGCTGTGCATCCAGCTGACGAAGCATCACAGCACCAGAGTCCTGACAGGCTGACAGAGACGTGATGTCCGCCTGATCCAGATGCATGCCTTTGGGTGGCCTGCGACGGGCTCTGAGAGGATGGTGTCTGTACTGGGCCCCAATACTCTCCTTTTTTACCGGCCCTGCACGGCTAGGGGTCACTTTCTCTATGTTTGTGCTGCTGGGGTTCTGCTTCACAGCCTGTATGGACAATCAAACCACAACCCTATTTTTTTAAACTAGAAATTTAGAGAGGTGATGGAAAAAGATTTTATCACATTTATGTACAATTATTATTAAAGATTATACAATTAAACATGTAGGCTGATCTCTCTATGCACCTAAAAATGTGTTTCTGTGTTTTCCATTTCTCACCTCTTTTTTGGCATCAACCTCAAAATCACTGTCACTTCCTGGTTCTCCTTCCTCCATATCGTCATTACTGAAAAGACAAAACAGCAAAAATGTTTCAGTACTCATGCAAAAAAACCTCAAAACAATTACTACATTTTAAAGGCTCAAAAATATCTGGAATAGATGACAAGAAATATAAATCTGTCTCTTATATCCCCGAGAAAAAGTCCAGGAAATATCAAATCTCAGTTTCTCAGCATTAGTGTTATCCTCCAGTAATCATTCTTCTCTCTGGCCAAAAAGTGATAAATACAGTGGTGTGAAAAAGTGTTTGCCCCCTTCCTGATTTCTCATCTTTTTGTATGTTTGTCACACTTAAATGTTTCAGATCATCAAACAAATTTAAATATTAGACTAAGATAATACAAGTAAACACAAAATGCAGTTTTTAAATGAAGGTGTTTATTATTAAGGGGAAGAAATCCAAACCTACAGTGGGGCAAAAAAGTAGTCAGCCACCAATTGTGCAAGTTCTCCCACTTAAAAGATGAGAGAGGTCTCCAATTTTCATCATAGGTATACCTCAACTATGAGAGACAAAATGAGAGAAAAAAAAAATCCAGAAAATCACATTGTCTGATTTTTAAAGAATTTATTTGCAAATTATGGTGGAAAATAAGTATTTGGTCAATAACAAAAGTTCATCTCAATACTTTGTTATATACCCTTTGTTGGCAATGACAGAGGTCAAACGTTTTCTGTAAGTCTTCACAAGGTTTTCACACACTGTTGCTGGTATTTTGGCCCATTCCTCCATGCAGATCTCCTCTAGAGCAGTGATGTTTTGGGGCTGTCGCTGGGCAACACGGACTTTCAACTCCCTCCAAAGATTTTCTATGGGGTTGAGATCTGGAGACTGGCTAGGCCACTCCAGGACCTTGAAATGCTTCTTACAAAGTCACTCCTTCATTGCCCGGGCGGTGTGTTTGGGATCACTGTCATGCTGAAAGACCCAGCCACGTTTCATCTTCAATGCCCTTGCTGGTGGAAGGAGGTTTTCACTCAAAATCTCACGATACATGGCCCCATTCATTCTTTCCTTTACACGGATCAGTCATCCTGGTCCCTTTGCAGAAAAACAGCCCCAAAGCATGATGTTTCCACCCCCATGTTTCACAGTAGGTATGGTGTTCTTTCTCCTCCAAACACGACAAGTTGAGTTTTTACAATAAAGTTGTACAGTGGTACCTCTACTTACGAACGTCTCTACATACGGAATTTTCAGGTTACGACACGCCTCAACGGGAAAATATTGCCTCTTGTTACGAACGAAATTTCAGGATACGAAAGGCAAAAAAGTACGCGCTCCTCGCAGCTCCCGTAGTTTACCGAACGTAAACATACCTGTAGCTGCTCTGCCATTGGCTATCGCCTAGCATCTTCCTGGTATCCCATTGGCCACGAAGTGTTCGGGCAGTTTTACGTGTGTGTACAGTACAGAATTAACATTTATTCGCTATGGGCCCCAAGAAAGTGACGGAGATAAGTGGAAAAGGAGAAAAGAAGAACAGAGTTTTTTTGTCCATACAAACAAAGAAGGAGATAATCGAAAGGTATGAAAAGGGGATGCGTTTGGTTGATCTCGCCAAAGAATATGGCCGTAATACATCAACGATCAGCACGGTATTAAAACAAAAGGAAGCCCTTACAAGCCGACAAAAGCAAACGTCCTTGGATCGTTTCTTCACAAAACGTCAGGCAAAAACCACTGATGAGACAGAACATGAACCAAAGAAGGCAAAAGGTGACGACGACGACGACGACGATAGCAGTTAAAAGGTAAATGAACATAATTTTTATTATTCTTTCTCTTTTATTATTCTCTTTTATTATTCTCTCATTTTAAACTCTCATTTTATGTTTATTGTGCAGTAATCTAATTGTAACATGTATTTGTTACATGTTTTGATGCGTTTTTATGATTTATAAAAAATTTATGCCCGAATTTTGGGGGGCTTGGAACGGATTACGGCATTTACATGTAAAACGCGCCTCTACTTACGGAATTTTCACGTTACGAGAATACTTCCGGAACGAATTAATTTCATAAGTAGAGGTACCACTGTATTTTGGTTTCATCTGACCATATGACATTCTCCCAGTCCTCTTCTGGATCATCCAAATGCTCTCTAGCAAACTTCAGACGGGCCTGGACATGTACTGGCTTAAGCAGGGGGACACGTCTGGCACTGCAGGATTTGAGTCCCTGGCGGCGTAGTGTGTTACTGATGGTAGCCTTTGTTACTTTGGTCCCAGCTCTCTGCAGGTCATTCACTAGGTCCCCCCGTGTGGTTCTGGGATTTTTGCTCACCGTTCTCGTGATCATTTTGACCCCACGAGGTGAGATCTCGCGTGGAGCCCCAGATCGAGGGAGATTATCAGTGGTCTTGTATGTCTTCCATTTTCTAATAATTGTTCCCACAGTTGATTTCTTCACACCAAGCTGCTTACCTATTGCAGATTCAGTCTTCCCAGCCTGGTGCAGGTCTACAATTTTGTTTCTGGTGTCCTTTGACAGCTCTTTGGTCTTGGCCATAGTGGAGTTTGGAGTCTGACTGTTTGAGGTTGTGGACAGGTGTCTTTTATACTGATAACGAGTTCAAGCAGGTGCCATTAATAAAGGTAACGAGTGGAGGACAGAGAGACCTGTAACTTCTTAAAGAAGAAGTTACAGGTCTGAGAGCAAGAAATCTTGCTTGTTTGTAGGTGACCAAATACTTATTTTACCGAGGAATTTACCAATTAATTCATTAAAAATCCTTCAATGTGATTTTCTGGATTTTTTTTTTCTCATTTTGTCTTTCATAGTTGAGGTATACCTATGATGAAAATTGGAGACCTCTCTCATCTTTTAAGTGGGAGAACTTGCACAATTGGTGGCTGACTAAATACTTTTTCCCCCACTGTATATGGCCCTGTGTGAAAAAGTGATTGCCCCTAAACCTGATAACTGGCTGGGCCACCCTTAGCAGCAACAACTGCAATCAAGCGTTTGTAATAACTGGCAATGAGTCTTTTACAGCACTGTGGAGGAATTGTGGCCCACTCATCTTTGTAGAACTGTTGTAATTCAGTCACATTGGACGGTTTAAGCATGAACTTCCTTTTTAAGGTCATGCCACAGCATCTCAATGGGATTCAGGTCAGGACTTTGACGGGCCCACTCCAAAGTCTTCATTTTGTTTTTCTTAAGCCATTCACAGGTGGACTTGCTGGTGTGTTTTGGATCATTGTCCTGCTGCAGAACCCAAGTGCGCTTCAGCTTGAGGTCACCAACAGATGGCCAAACATTCTCCTTCAGGATTTCTTGGTATACAGCAGAATTCATGGTTCCATTTACCACAGCACGTCTTCCAGGTCCTGAAGCAGCAAAACAGCCCCAGATCATCACACTACCACCACCATATTTTACTGTTGGTATGATGTTCCTTTTCTGAAATGCTGCGTTACTTTTACACCGGATGTAATGGGACACACACCTTCCAAAAAGTTCAACTTTTGTCTCGTCAGTCCACAGAGGATTTTCCCAAAAGTCTTGGGGATCATTGAGATGTTTTCTGGCAAAACTGAGACGAGCCTTTATGTTCTTTTTGCTCAGCAGTGGTTTTCGCTTTGGAACTCTGGTAGGACACGTCACTTGTGGTAACGTATCGTCACTTCTTGTATTGCTGTCTGTCCATGTGGTTTGCGCTCCTCACTCTGAGGATTTTGCTTTTAATTGTATTTTAACCACTTTTTTTCCATCTACCGTTAGCTCTCCCTTCTGTTTATCAAGCCTCTTGCACCTGTGTGCACACTCAGTGTCACCTAATCACCCTCTTTAGTCTTCTGTTCACCTTTCATCGGTGCTTTTGTTAGCTTCGGGTTAGCCACTAGCTATGGCTACTAGCTCTCCTTCCTCTCCGCCTCTGGTGTGCTCTCTCTGTCAGATGTTTAGCTACACCTCTGCCTCTTTTAGTGATAACGGTAAATGTAATAAATGTTGTCTTTTTGAGGCGCTCGAGGCGAGGTTGTCTGATTTGGAATCCCGGCTCCGCTGCATTGAAACACCGTCTGCGCCAGTTACTCTTGATGGACATCCCCTAGCTGCAGCGGAGCTCGCTAGCATAGAATCAGAATCAGAATCAGAATCAGGTTTATTGCCATTGTTCATGTAGTACACAAACTAGGAATTTGTCTCGGTACAATGCTGCAACATTAAACATGATAAGATAAGAGAAATAAACTATACATGTAATAAAGTGTAGGATAAGATTAAGTGATACTGGTCAACAGTTAAAATATATATTAGCCAGCAGCAGATACTGTGGAGAACTATATAGTGCAGTCGGTAATGCAGGAAGAAAACAGTGATGATTGACATGAGTCTGGTTGAGCTGCTGTACATGGTGCACGAGAGTCACTTAGTGTTCAGCAGTCTAATGGCAGAGGGGAAGAAGCTGTTCATGTGACGGGAGGTTTTAGTCTGGATGGACCGAAGTCTTCTACCAGAGGGGAGGGGGGCAAACAGTACATGACCAGGGTGTGAGGGATCGGCTATGATCCGGCCAGCACGCCTCCGGGTCCTGGAGATGTACAGATCCTGGAGAGATGGGAGCTTGCAGCCGATCACCCTCTCAGCAGTGCGCACGACGCGCTGCAGCCTTAGTCTGTCCCTGGCAGTGGCTCCTGCGTACCACACGGTTATGGAGGTGGTGAGGATGGACTCGATGATGGCTGTGTAGAACTGCACTAACATCTTGGTGGGTAGCTTGAGCTTCCTCAGCTGCCGCAGGAAGAACATCCTCTGCTGGGCTTTTTTGATGAGTGAGCTGATGGTCAGCTCCCATTTGAGGTCCCTGGTGATGGTAGTGCCTAGGAAGCGGAAGGAATCAGCAGTGGTGATGGGAGAGCCTGAGAGGGTGAGGGGGGGCAGAGGAGTAGTGACTTTCCTGAAGTCTACAATCATCTCCACTGTCTTCAGAGCGTTCAGCTGCAGGTTGTTATTGCTGCACCAGGACGCCAGCTGGGCCACCTCTCTCCTGTAGGCGGACTCGTCGCCGTTGGAGATGAGCCCGATGAGGGTGGTGTCGTCCGCAAACTTGATCAACTTGACAGACTGGTGGCTGGAGGTGCAGGAGTTGGTGTAAAGGGAGAAGAGTAGGGGGGAAAGTACACAGCCCTGGGGTGATCCGGTGCTGATGCTAGTATAGTCTGAGACAGTCTTTCCCAGCCGCACATGCTGCCTCCGGTCCGTCAGGAAGTCGATGATCCACCTGCAGAGGGAGTCAGGCACGTTGAGCAGGGACAGCTTGTCCCGGAGCAGAGCGGGGCGGATGGTGTTGAATGCGGAGCTGAAGTCCACAAACAGGATCCTGGCGTAGGTTCCCGGGGAGTCCAGGTGCTGCAGGATGGAGTGGAGGGCCAGGTTGACTGCATCGTCTACAGACCTGTTGGCTCGGTAGGCAAACTGCAGCGGGTCCAGGAGAGGGGTGGTGATGGACTTGAGGTGGGACAGGACCAGGCGCTCAAAGGACTTCATGACTACAGAGGTGAGCGCTACAGGTCTGTAGTCATTAAGTCCAGTGATCCGTGGCTTCTTGGGGACAGGGATGATGGTGGAGGATTTGAGGCAGGACGGCACGTGGCATAACTTAAGGGAGGTGTTAAAAATGTCTGTGAATACAGGAGCCAGCTGTTTCGCACAGAGTCTCAGGGTGGAGGGAGACACGCCGTCTGGGCCGGGGGCCTTGCGCGGGTTCAGTCTGGAGAACTGTTTGAGCACATCCTGCTCACTGATGATAAGGGGAGGGGGGGAGGTGGGGGGGGGTGCCTTAAATGAAGTAGGGAATGTGGAGGCTGTGGAGCTGGAGGGAGGGGGGGAGTTGGACACAGATGACGAGGTGTCAAAACGGGCATAGTGTTGGGACAGTCTCTGACAAAGGGCTTTGTCATCCTGACCTTTAGGAGCCTGAGGCCGATAGTTGGAGATCTGCCTCAGTCCTCTCCACACGGAAGCCGAATCATTAGCAGTGAACTGCTGCTGGAGTCTCTCTGAGTACACAGATTTAGCCCTCTTCAGCTCTCTGTTAAACCGGTATTTAACCTCCCTGTAGCAGTCCCTGTCTCCACTTTTCAGCGCTGCTTCCTTCTCCTTCCTGATCTGTCTGAGCTTAGCTGTGAACCAGGGTTTGTCATTAGAGTAACTCACCCTGGTGCGTGATGGAAGAATGTTCTCTTCACAAAAGTGGATATATGAGTTCACAGTGTCCGTGTACTCATCCAGATCATGCGTGGCTCCTTTAAGCATGCCCCAGTCAGATATTTCCATGCACGTTTCCAGCTTCTCCTCAGCATCACTGGTCCGTATCTTCGTAGTGCTCACAACAGGTTTAGTGAGCTTCAATCTCTGTCTGTATGTGGGAATGAGGTGAACCATCACGTGATCAGATAATCCCAGCGCAGCTCGAGGGACAGCGCGATATGCGTCTTTCACTGTGGTGTAACAGTGATCCAGTGTGTTTAATCCTCTGGTGGGGCATTTAATAAACTGTTTGTAGCGGGGGAGATCGTGGCTCAGATTGCACTGATTAAAGTCGCCAGCCACAATAATCAGCGAGTCTGGAAAACTCCGCTCTGTGTGTTGAATGTGATCCGCGAGCACGCGCTGAGCTTCGCGCGTGTCCGCGTCGGGAGGGGCGTACACAGCGATCAGTATAAAAGAAGCAAATTCCCGTGGGGAATAAAAAGGCTTGCAGTTGATAACAAGAAATTCCAAGGCAGGAGAACAGTGTTTGGAAATTTCCGTTACATCAGAGCACCAGCTACAGTTGATGTAGAAGCAGACACCGCCTCCTGTGGTCTTGCCGGAAAGCTCTGTGTCACGATCAGCACGGAAGAGCTGGAAGCCGTCGAGGCGCAGCGCGCTGTCCGGTATATTTTCCCGGAGCCAGGTCTCAGTAAAGCAGAGGACAGCTGAGGAGGCGAGGTCCTTAAAACGCATCAGCAGTCTCAGTTCATCCACCTTGTTAGAGAGAGAGTTGGTATTGGACAGAAATATGCCAGGCAGCGCCGTTCGCGAGCCTCTCCTGCGAAGTCGTACGAGAGCGCCCGCTCGTCTTCCTCTCTTCCGCCGTCTCACTTTCCGAGCCAAACAATAAACCAGATCGGCGGCAGGGGCTAGAAAAACTGGGAGGAGGTCCGTGGGGGTCAAAGTCCTGATATTTAAAAGTTCTTCACGGGTATAAGTGCAAGCAGACACACAATTGACAAACAAAAACAAACAAAGAGCGCAGCGAAGCACCATGTCGACCGCTGTGGGCGCCATCTTGGAAGGTACAGAGTTCAACAGGGCGTGAAACCGTTAAGAGGTAAACGGGTGGGGTCCGCGCGGTCCGCCCGGGGGATTCAACTCGGCGTGCGCGGGGCGGCCGCCCGGTGCGGGAGGATCCCGTCCGCGGGACCTCCCCCCGGCGCGCGCCGGCCCACGCCGGGCGCATTTCCTCCGCGGCGGTGCGTCGCGACCGGCTCCGGCTCGGCCAGGAAGGGCCCGGGGGCGAAGGTGGCTCGCGGCTCCGGCCCCGAGCTTTACAGCG
Organism: Pholidichthys leucotaenia; assembly: GCA_020510985.1. NCBI lineage: Eukaryota > Metazoa > Chordata > Actinopteri > Cichliformes > Pholidichthyidae > Pholidichthys > Pholidichthys leucotaenia. The sequence goes on along the minus strand of CM035836.1, from coordinate 201,480,224 downwards.
CCCCCCCCGCCCGGACTTCGCCGCTCGCCGGGGCCGCGGACGGAGTTGCTCGCTGCGCCCTCTCTCCCCGCCCTCCCGCCGGGGAGGGACGGGGCCCCCTCGCTCCCGGCGCGAAGGTCGACCGGGGCGGACTGTCCTCAGTGCGCCCCAACCGCCTCGCGCCGCCCGGGCGGGGACCGGCCCACGACCTGCGGGGGGGCGCAACGGGTCCGCGGCGATGTCGGCCACCCACCCGACCCGTCTTGAAACACGGACCAAGGAGTCTAACGCACGCGCGAGTCGGAGGGTGCCGTGGAAACCCCGAGGCGCAATGAAAGTGACCTGTTAGGGCGACCTGTTAGCGGTCCTCCGGTCCTCCTCAGCAGCAAAGAGACTGGGTGGGTGACGGTGAGAAGGAAGCCTAGCCGCAAAGCCCCGGTTCACTACCAACCTGTTCATGTTTCTAATCGTTTTTCCCCACTCAGCGACACACCTGCTGAGGAAAAAACTCTGATCATTGGCGACTCTGTAGTCAGAAATGTGAACCTAGAGGCTCCAGTGGCCATAGTCAAATGCAATCCTGGGGCCAGAGCAGGCGACATCGAGTCAAATTTTAAAATGCTGGCTAAAAGTAACTGTAAATACTCCACAATTGTTATTCAGGCTGGCATTAATGACATCCGTCTCCGGCAGTCGGAAGTCACGAAACTTAATGTAGAATCGGTGTGTGACTTTGCCAAAACAATGTCGGACTCTGTAGTATTCTCTGGGCCCCTCCCCAGTCTGACCAGTGATGACATGTTTAGCCGCTCATCATCCTTCAACCGCTGGCTGTCTGTGTGGTGTCCTGCAAACAACATGGGCTACATTGACAATTGGAGCTCATTTTGGGGAAAACCTGGTCTTATGAGACGAGACAGTGTCCATCCCACTTTGAATGGTGCGTCTCATTTATCTAACAATCTGGCATTTTTTTTTATCCAAATTTCCAAAATCTTGACAACTCAGAGTTGGGACCAGGAAGCAGAGTCGCAGTCTTACAATGCCTCTCTGCAGCTCCTCTTCATCCGCCACCCCTCAATTTAGCCCCTGTCTTCCCCATCAGAGAATCATTGTCTGCTCCCTCCAAAGTAAATAAAAATATAATATATAAGCATCCCAAAGTGATTAAACAAAAAGTTGGTAAAACTCAAATTAAACATGAAGCCTCTAAATTGAATGACTTGGCCTCTGTTCCTCCTCATAATTTAAAAATTAAATGCGGTTTGTTAAATATTAGGTCTCTAACTCCCAAGTCTCTGCTAGTCCATGATCTGTTAATTGATCATCACATTGATTTAATATCCCTTACAGAGACTTGGTTAGGACAAGAGGATTATGTTGGTTTAAATGAATCAACTCCCTCTGGTTATTTTAACTGTCAAAATCCCAGAAGTTCTGGTCGTGGAGGAGGAGTAGCAACAATTTACCATTCCAAATTACTAGTTAACCTGTTGCACTCCGGGATACCGCGGGCGGTCACGTCTCTGCGTCCTAGTGCATCTCAGTGCGCACTGAAAAAAAAAAAAAAAAAAAAAAGCTGCATTTCCGTTCTTCCAGTACAGACACAGCCGCGAACAGAAAGCCAAAGGAGTGTTTTGATTGGTTTAGATTTGATTGACCTTTCATTCGACTAATAAGAGCCTTGAATTGGGTTTCTGAAACCTTGAAGAACCAATGACTGAAAACCCAGCAAGAAGGACCTGCCTACCAACGACCGCGACTACAACGAGCCAATTGAAGCAGAGAAGTTCGACGATTGAAACGTGTGCGTCCCGTGCGTAAAATCTGTTTCGTCTAAGCCGCTGGGTGACACACATTGAGACCTGTGTGTAACGGTAGCATTAGCCAGTCTTTTTTTATTACGCCTGTTCTTATTTGTTTTGAAAAATCGTTCGCCAAAACCACAATCATGGAAGCGCAAAACCGCAATAATGGAATCATGGTTTGACCGGGTCGGGTGACCAGAACCACGAGTCCGTAACAAGCGGACCAGCTTCATGTTCATCTGACAATGAGGAACAGATGTTCGCCAACAACACTGCTGTTGCGGACAGGTAAGTGTTATAAGCTAAATTATTCTTTATCAATGAAAATAGGAATAAAAATGACTTTTGACCGATCGGTAATTACAACAGACTGTCATGACCACATGACGGACCGTTGACGGACCGTTTTTTGTGCACTGAACTCCTCTGTAGTGGGTGGGGGTGGGGGGGGAGTTGTTATCCTCTACATTGCAGATATTTTAGTATAATTTTTATTGCACTGTAGGTTATTTTTTCTTGTAAAAAAAAAAAAAAGGCCACACATTTTTTACGTGGCATGCTTCTTTGTGTGTGGGGGTCTTGTTTGTTCATTCATTCATTCATGAATGAATAAACAACCCCCCCACACACAGCCCTGAGTGTCACCTTTCATTAGAGCCCAAGATGAAGCTTCTATGTTTCAGCATTCAAAAGTTACAGACGTTTTTCCAAACTGTGCCATTTGGCACAGTTCAAAAACGCCTGGGAACAACCTGAGAAAAAAGCTGTGTAATATATTCATTTTTTGTGGTATTGTTACAAAATTTTGACCTCAGCTTGATAACACTTGGTTCTACATTTCTGTTACATTTCCCAGCCAGTATCCGACAGCTGTGTGTTATTTGCAAGCATTTGTATCTAAAAAAAAAACACCCAGGCGAACTTTATTTTCTTCAGATTCAGTATGTTTAGATGACTGTTACTCAGTGGCAGGAGCACTTAGAGAGATTATGACTGTTTTGCCAAAAAATTCAAAGTGTTTTCTTTTAAATGAGACCAACCCCATGAAGATGCTGCAAAGGGTTGAAGAACAGCTTTTGATTTACTTTGGGTATGTTATTTTTAGGCGTTTTTAGGGAAATTGACCAGAGTGCAAGGGGTTAATGTAAAGCAAAAAAACATGTTATAATTCCTTTGAGGGCCTGGTCCTCAGTATTGGGCACTTTAGCAATTTTAGGCTAAACCCAATTTTATTTGCCATAGTTTATCATCCTCCATCAACCTACTTAGAATTTTTATCTGAATTTGCTGAATTCTTAGTGGATTTAGTGCTGAAATCAGATAGAATAATTATAGTAGGGGACTTTAATATACATGTAGATAGTGACTGCCTTAATGTGGCATTTAATTCAATATTAAGACTCGATTGGGTTTTCTCACAAAGTAGGAAATTCTACTCATTATCTCCACCATACGTTGGACCTTGTTCTGACATATGGCATAGAAATAGAAAATCTGGTAGTGTCTCCTCATAACCCTGTACTGTCAGACCATTGTCTGTTAAACTTTGATTTTACTATTTCTGACTATTTGGCCCCTAAAGAAAAATATTATTACAGTAGATGCCTCTCAGATGATGCTGTTATCAAATTTATGCAGATTGTTTCCTCTATGCCATGTGTCAACACAACAGAAATAAGCTATAGACAGCTTGCTCCTTCTATAATTGATAGCATGGTAGATAGTGTTACAGCTTCTCTGCATCAGACTCTAGACTTGGTGGCCCCCTTAAAAAAAGAAAAAGTCTAATCAGAGATTTCTAACTCCTTGGTTCAACACAGAAACTTGTAGCTTAAAACAGAAGACTCGTCAATTAGAAGGAAAATGGCGCTCCACTAATTTAGATGAAATCTATTTAGCTTGGAGAAATCATCTTTTAATTTATAAAAAATCTCTTAGAAAAGCTAGAACGAGTTATTATTCTGCATTAATAGAAGAGAACAAGAATAATCTCAGGTTTCTTTTGAGTACTGTAGCCAGGTTGACAAAGAGTCAAGACTCTGTCAATCCTAGTATTCCCTTAGAGCTTACTAGTCAGGACTTTATGAACTTTTTCAATAATAAAATTTCATCCATCAGAGATAAAATTAATCAGATTCTTCCCACCGTTAACTTAAATACAGTAACTACTACAACTCCTTCAACTGATATCTGTCTTGGTGAGTTTACTCCAATTGACCTTTTAGAGTTAGACAAAATAGTTTCCTCATCCAAGCCTTCAACTTGTCTTTTAAACCCTATTCCTACCAGGTTATTTAAAGAAGTCTTCCCACTTATTGGTAGCTTTATTCTTCATATAATCAATTCTTCATTAACTTTAGGCCATGTACCGCAGGCTTTTAAAACGGCTGTAATTAAACCCTTACTCAAAAAGTCAATGCTAGATCCAGGGAGCTTTAGCTAACTATAGACCAATCTCTAATCTCCCTTTCATTTCAAAAATCTTAGAAAGAGTTGTTGCTACACAATTATTTGACCACCTGCAGGGAAATGGTTTACTTGAAGAGTTTCAATCTGGGTTTAGAATCCATCATAGTACTGAAACAGCCTTAGCGAAGGTCACTAACGACCTCCTCATCGCATCTGATAATGGATTTGTTTCTGTACTTGTCCTTTTAGACCTTAGTGCAGCTTTTGATACTATCGATCATAATATTTTACTTGATAGATTAGAACACTATGTTGGACTTAATGGAACTTCGTTGCAGTGGTTTAGATCTTATTTATCTGACAGGTTCCAGTTTGTTCATGTCAATGAGTTTTCTTTCAACTCAAAGCTCAGTCATGGAATTCCACAGGGATCTGTGCTAGGCCCTACTCTTTTTAGTTTATATATGCTTCCGTTAGGCAACATTATTAGAAAGCACTTTATACATTTTCATTGTTATACAGATGACACACAATTATACCTGTCAATGAAGCCAGATGATACTAATCAATTAGCCAAGTTAGAAGCCTGTCTTAAGGAAATCAAAGCTTGGATGACTTGTAATTTCCTGCTATTAAATTCAGATAAGACTGAAGTCATTCTTGTTGGTCCAAAAAACCTTAGAAATACCTTTCCAAATCAAACTTTCAGTTTGGATGCGGTTACTCTTTCTCTTAATAGCTCTGTGAGGAACCTTGGAATTATTTTTGATCAAGATCTGTCTTTCAATTCACATATTAAATTTGTTACTAAGACTGCCTTCTATCATTTGCATAATATTGCCAAGCTGCGGAGCATCTTGTCTCAGAGTGATGCTGAGAAACTGATCCACGCTTTTGTTAGCTCGAGATTAGATTACTGTAATTCTTTATTATCAGGTTGTTCTAAAACATCTTTAAAAAGTCTTCAGCTGATCCAAAATGCTGCAGCAAGAGTTTTAACAGGTACTAGAAAGAGAGATCATATCTCTCCGGTTCTGGCCTCCCTTCATTGGCTTCCCATAGAGTTTAGAATTAAGTTTAAAATCCTTCTTCTTACTTACAAAGCTCTAAACAATCAGGCCCCTTTTTATTTAAAAGATCTGATACTACCATATTATCCTAACAGGCCACTACGCTCCCAAAATGCAGCATTACTTGTAATACCTAGAATCTCCAAAAGTACAATGGGAGGCAGAGCCTTCAGTTATCAAGCTCCTCTCCTGTGGAACCAGCTGCCAATCTGGATTCGGGAGTCAGACTCGATCACTGTTTTTTTGTTTTTTGTTTTTGTATATATTTAAGTTTTTGTAAAGGGTATACATGTCATTACAGCATTGCATTGTTTACTTTTTCATCACGTTCCCTTTTTTTTTTGTTTTTTGACAACATTGGAAAAATAATTCTTACAACACCCTTTTTTTTAAGTGAAAGAAAAAGAAATTAAAAAAAGAAAAAAAAACAAACAAAAAACAAAACAAGAAAAGAAAAAAACAAAACAAAAGAGCAAAAAAAAACTAAGAGTATCTGAGTAGCATTGGAACAAAGAGAGGTGCCATTATTGAAATGGTATTTGTCAAAGATTAGATCTGATGGAAGGCACATATGCGTTCCAGGGTTGCCAAATGTTCAAGAACCCATCCATGTCCTGTTTCAGTGTGAATGTCAACTTTTCCATCAAATAAATGTCCTGAATCACGTTAATCCAATCTTCAGGTGTAGGACAGTCCTCCAACATCCATTTTTTTGTTAGAGCTTTTTTACTTGCCAATATTAAAACAGTGAATAAATATTTTTCTCCTCGTCTTTCCAGTGATTCCGGTAGTAAACCCAAATACAAAGTTGCAAAAGAAAAGGGAACTGTTATTTTGAATATTTTCCCCAATATTGTCTGTACATTGGTCCAATATTGGTGGAAAACTGGGCATGACCAAAACACATGAAAATGATTTGCAGTCTTTTCACCACACAAGCGCCAACAGTTCAACCCTTTACGAGTAAATTTGTTTTGTGCAGGTGTTCTGAAAAATCTTACCAAATTTTTCCATCCAAATTCTCTCCACTGCAGGGATGAGGTACTTTTCCATTGCTGTTTATTTAGCTTTTCACATATTTCCAGTTGTAAAGTGAAATTCCCCTCTTTTTCCCATCTCTCTTTTATATATGATATGTTGTCTCCTTTTAAGTCTTGAAGACCAAGGTATATTTTAGAAATGTATCTGATCCCTGGGATCCCTTTATATGCCATTAAGAAGACCTTCAGAACACCTGACTGGGCCCTTTCCAAATCCTCCTTTTTAAGTATTTTGTTTATGTGGTGTCTAAGCTGAAAGAACCTGTAAAGGTCTTGATTTATTAGACCTTGTTTTTTCAAATCTTCAAAACTTCTTAAAGTTTGCCCTTTAAAAAAATCGTAATATTTTATCAGTCCGTTCTCTTTCCACTTTTTAAATCTAGTGTCTGTTTTATTAGGAGTAAAGTCTTGATCATAGGCAATCCATTGCAGAAGTCGATAGGGTTCTTTTGTTTGATTCTCTCTGACTATCTTAAACCAAATTTTTAGCGGGGTCTCTATCCATGGGTTAGTGTTATTCAAAAGTTTAGGTAAGGCATTGTTCCCTATTATCGCCTTTAGGGGAATGTCACTTGTTATTTGGCATTCCATCTCCTTCCATTGTGCAGTGTAGACTGGGTTACATATCTCTACTAAAGTTTTAATTTGTGCGGCTTTAAAATAGTCCCTGATATTTGGCAGCGCGAGCCCACCTTTGTCTTTGTTTAGCTGTAGGGTTCTATATCTGATTCTAGGTCTCTTGCCCTGCCATATGAATCTTGAGATCCTTCTGTCCAGTTCTTGCCATGTTTTTTTGGGAGGTTCTACCGGTATTGTTTGGAAAAGGTATAGAAGATGTGGAAGTATATTCATTTTGACTGCTTCAATTCTTTGTGCAGTACCCAAGAATGGTATCATATTCCATCTTGCTAGATCAGATTATATTTTTGCCATCAGTGGATCATAGTTTAGTGTTATAATTTTGTTGAGTTGTTTCGGGATATTGACCCCCAGATATTTCATAGATTCCATCTCCCAGTTAGTTTTGAGTTTGCTTAGTAAATATTGATTTGGGTCATAGTTGAATGTTAAAACTTGGGTTTTATGCATGTTTAGTTCGTACCCCGATAAATCTCCATACTCTGAAAAAACTGAGATTAGTTCTGGAAAAGAGGTGTCCGGCTGCCCCAGGTATATTAAAATGTCATCAGCAAAGAGTGCTATTTTATGTTCCTTCTGACCAAGTGTAATACCTCGAATTTTTTGATTCTGTCTTATCCATTGGCTCAGAGGTTCTATGAAGATTGCAAAGAGCAATGGAGACAAGGGGCAGCCCTGACGACATCCTCTTTTCAGCTCAAAAGATTATGATAATTTACCGTTAATCCTTATTTTAGCTGTTGGTTTTTTATATAATGCCTGGATAGTTCTAATGAAGTTGTTATGAAAATTGAAACTGGATAAAATTCTATATAGGAAAGACCAGTCAACCGAATCGAATGCTTTTTCAGCATCTAATCCCAATATGGCTGCATTTAAGTTATATTTTTTATATGATGAATTATGTGTAAAGTACGTCTAATGTTGTCTTGTGTCTGTCTTTGTCTTATAAAACCTGTTTGGTGTAAATGAATTAAGTCTGTCAGTATATTTTCTAACCTTTTGGCAAGGATAGTGGTAAAACGCGTATAGTATAGTATATTGTATAGTAGGAGGAGTCTTTGTCTAATTTGACCTTGTTGTTACATTATACAGTTTCTTTTAACCTGTACTGTACTATCTGAAATAAATTCATTCATTCATTCATTCATTCATTCATTCATTCATAGTCCTGATTTAACACACTGATTGGTCTGTAGTTGGAGCAGTCTAGTTTATCCTTTTCAGGTTTAGGTATGACTGCAATGACCCCTTCTCTCCAGGAGAGGGGGATTTCCCCTGTGTGGAGGACATAGTTAAATGTTTTCAGGAGGAGAGGAGATAGTTGCTGTTTAAAGGTTTTGTTCCACTCTGCTGTATAACCATCTGCTCCTGGGGATTTGTTAGCTTTAAGTTTCATAATTGCTTTTTCTAATTCTTTAGGTTGTATTTCTGACAGTAGTGTTTTATTTTGAGACTCAGTAAGTTGGGGAAGGTTTAATGTGTTTAGGAATGCTTCGGATGCGTTTTTATGTTTTTTGAGGGAGCACAAGTTCTTATAGTAGTTCTCGAAGCTTTTAACCTCTTGCACTCCGGGCAATTTTCCTAAAAATGCCAAAAAATAACGTGCCCAAAGTAAATCGAAAGCTGTTCTTCAACCCTTTGCAGCATCTTCATGGGGTTGGTCTCATTTAAAAGAAAACACTTTGAATTTTTTGGCAAAAAAAACATAATCTCTCTACGTGCTCCGGCCACTGAGTTACAGTCATCTAAACATACTGAACTTGAAGAAAAAAAATTTGGACACAGTGTTTTTATGGATACAAATGCTTGTAAATAACACACAGCTGTCCGATCCGGCTGGAAAATGCAACAGAAATGTAGAACCAAGTGTTATCCAGCTGAGATCCAAATTTGGTAACAATACCACAAAAAAATGAATATTTTACACAGCTTTGTTCTCAGGCTGTTTCCAGGCGTTTTGGAACTGTGCCAAATTGTGCCAAATGGCACAGTTTGGAAAAACATCTAACTTTTGAATGATTCAATGTAGAAGCTTCATTTTAGGCTCAAAGGAAAGGTCACACTCAGGGCTGTGTCTGTGTGTGTGTGTGTGGGGGGTCGTCCCCCCCCCCTGCTACCAAGGACAGAGTTCGGCCCTCACTACATGACAGATTACACTCGTTGCATGTTTCCACAGCAACGCTGTCACAGCGGCTTCCCCCCCCCCCACTCGCTACTGTGTGTGTGTGGGGGGGGTTGTCCCCCCCCCCCCCCGCTCGCTACAGAGGAAGGACTTCAGCCATCGCTACACAACGGATTAGCCTTATGTGGTGATGTAGGACAGCAGTGCAGTCACCGCGGCTCCCCCCCCCTCGCTGCAGAAGAATAGCGGGGGTGGGGGGGCGTTCACAGCCTGTGCACTGCGAGCAACCCCTTGTACCGCGGCGCACGAACTTCAGACTTCGTGAACCGCACAGCTGTAATTTACTGATCGGTCAAAAGTCATTTTGGATTACAATTTTCAGGGATAGAGAATAATTTAGCTTATAACACCTTACCTCTTCACAGCGGAGTCTTGGCGAACTTGTCTTCCTCATTGTCAGACGAACGCGACGCTGGTCCGCTCTGGTTCTGGTCTCGCGACTCGATCAAAACATAATTCCATTATTGCGGTTTTGTGCTTCCATGATTGCGGTTTTTGGCGAACGATTTTTCAAAACAAATAACAGTAGTAATTAAAAAAAGACTGGCGAAGGCGTGTGTGTCACTCAGCCTTCGTCGTCAGCCTCCGTCGGTCTATAATGACCATGGAAGAAAATCATAACGTCTACTCTGCTGGAACCAATACAAAATAAGCACCGCCTGTGGCCGAACATGCCGATCCACGAATGGCACTCCCTGTCACACAGGTTGCATTTGTGGATGGTCTCCATGCTGCTGGGTCTGTGGGGCTCTTCCTGTGTCCTTTTTTGATCCGCTCCAGCAGCCAGTCTTCACCCAGCCTTAAAAAAAAACAGCTCACGAACTTCTCTGCTTCAATTGGCTCACTGCATTCAAAGCGTTGGGAGGCGGGTCCTCCTTCCTAGGTTTTCATTCATTGGTTCTTCAAGGTTTCAGAAACCCAATTCAAGGCTCTTATTAGTCGAATGAGAGGTCAATCAGATGAACTAATCTGTTCGCGGCTGTGTTTGCAGATTTTTTTTTTCAGTGGTGCTTGGAGGCCACACCACCTACACCACCACCATCAATATCCTTATCATGCGTCATGCGCACGAGGGCGCTCTTGTGCGCCCTCGTGCGCCCTAGGATGCAGAGACTTGCCCGCCCGCGGAACAACGGAGTGCAAGAGGTTAAGAATATCCTGAATTCTGAATTTTATTTCCTTTGATACTGAGTCTCTGATTTTGTAGATTGCTCTCTCCGTTTGTTGTTTCCTCAATTTATAGGCTAGTAATTTTGCCGATTTGCTGCCTGCTTCATAGTATTTTTGTTTCAGAAATTTAAGTTTCTTCTGGATTTCTATTGTGTAGATCTCATTTATTTGTTTTTTAATTTCCTTAATTTTGAGCGAGTCATTAGAATGAGTGTTATCTTTGTGCTCTTTTTCTAGGTTCTTAAGTTCTGACTCTAATGTGGTTAGTTTTTCTTGTCTCAGTTTCTTTTGGATTGCCAGTTTTGCAATAATCTTTCCCCTTATTACAGCTTTGCATGCGTCCCACAGTATTAAAGGGGATACTTCTCCATTATCGTTTTCTTCCAAATATCTGAGAATATCTGATTCCAATTCATCTTTCAGTGGTCCTTTCAGGACATTTGAATTTAACCTCCAAGAAAATGTATTATTTGTGTATTTTTGGATACTTAAGTCCATATAGATCGGACTGTGGTCAGAGAGATCCATCAGTCCTATTTTACATGTTTTTACTCTTCCAATGTCTCTATTAAACATAAAAAAATAGTCAATCCTTGAGTATGATGAATGTGGTGCTGAGTAAAATGTATAATCTTTTACACTGGGGCTGATTTCCCTCCACACGTCACAGATTCCCATTTCTTTTAGTAGCATCCGAGTTTTTCTACTTTGAGTGTTATTCTGATGTGAAGAATTACCTGATGCATCCCAGTATGGATTCAGTCTTAGATTGAAGTCACCACCACATATCACTAAACCTTGGGCTTTAGTTATCATTAGGTCAAATACATTTTTATAAAATTTCCAGTTAGCCCCTGGAAGTGCATATACATTCAGCAGGGTGACATCGTCTCCCTCCAGCCGACCAAGTACCATGCTGAATCTCCCTTCTTTATCTTTGTGTTCTGATTTTTTTTCAAATATAATTTTGGTTGAGATCAATGTCGCTACCCCCCTCCTCCTCCCTGACTTATATGAAAATGAAGAGACCATTTTAAACCCTTGTCTATTAAGTTTAGTGTGCTCCACGTCTGTTAGGTGGGGTTCCTGTAAAAATATTATTCCTGCTTTGTCTTTTTTCATTTTGCCTAGAATCTTGGATCTTTTAACTGGATTCAGGATCCCTTTTACATTATATGAGATTATTTTGGTTACACCCTGTTTCTCCATTGTGTTGTCTTATTTAGTATAACAGTGTGGTGGACCTCTTTTATGCTACTCAGAAACTGAAAAAACATTAAGAACATAGTATATAAAACTTTAAAACAAAAAACTGACAAAAGATCTTCCTGAGCTGAGGTCTTTTTAGTGACCTTAGAAGAGCCTTGCTGGTGTGTTGGCTCTGAGGGAAATTCCTCAAACTCCGTTACTTGTTGAGGGCCCTCTCTTACCCCTGTAAGCTGTCCCATGTTTTTAACGTGAATTTCAGATCCCAATCCAAACTTGTAATTATTTTTTTTTTTTTTTTTTTTTTTTTTTTTATGCCTATACCCTATGAAATTGTGCGCAACCTCCCACCACCGTCACAGCAAACAATCACGTTAGTACAGTATTTGTTAGTGTGGAGAGATCATGTGGTTCATTGTCACATTTCTATTTTAACAAGTTTTGGGGTTGTTTTTTTTTTAAAGACTTATTTGTTTCTAATATTATGACTGTTGCATGAAATGTTTTACCACTTGCTGATTCTGCATCTCCTTTAATGTTTGTTACCTTGTAGGAGGGGGGTTGGACGCGCAGATTGACTAAAAATATCGTTATTCCCTCCTGAAAACGCTCAGTTTTTCCTTATAGCCCTGGCGCTGGGTTTCCCGCTGCTGGCCCGTGGATTTTGAGGGTCTCTGTGTGGACCATGTTTGAGCCTTGATTCTTTCGATCGGGTCTGCTGTGGGTTTATACACCGTTACCGGGAGCCCTCTTCTCGCCATATCCCTGGTTGCTTCTTCCGCCGACTTGTAGAGACACGTCTCATCCCCGTAAAACACCCTCAGCTTCGCCGGAAATGGAGTCTGAAAGCGCAGTTTCTTCTCTCGTAGTACCTTTTTAGCGTCGTTGTATTCCCGACGCTTTTTAAGGACCTCCGGGGCGTAGTCGTGCTCCACAAAAACTTTTCCTTCTTGGTGCATAAATCCTTTTTTCTGCCAAGCCAGTCTCAAAACCTCCTCCTTTGTTTTGAAGTTGGAGAACTTAACCACCACCGAACGCGGGGGCGCTTCCGCCGACGGCCTTGGGGCTAATGAACGGTGTGCCCTTTCTTTTTTTTTTCCACAATATCTTTATTGAACCTTTTTTTTTTTTTTTAACAAACATGATACAAACAATCAAACACTAACACTAAAGTACTACAAAAAAAAAAAAATGCACTAAAAACACCAACAACCACCAACAAAATCAAGTCTTCAACAATGCTCCTCTGTTTAGTCTAGACAATCCAATACATAAGTATACATATTATGTTCACCAGTTTGGAATTTACAAGGTCCACACACATCATTCACCTTCTTCTTCAAGAGTTATGTTTAAATTTTTTACATAATCAATAAAAGGTCTCCATATATTCTCAAACACAATTTCCTTTGATTTTAGTATATATGTTATTCTTTCTAATGGAAGGTTTGTTAACATCTGTCTTAACCACTGAGTCACATCTGGTCTATGAGTCTTTTTCCATAATAGTGCAATACATTTTTTGGCATTAAGCAAACTGAGGTCTATGAATGTTCTTTCACTTTTATTAAAATTATGCTTTTCTGGGTACAGACCCAACAAAAACAGTTTAGGATTCAATATGATTTGTTTTGAGATTATTTTTCAATTGTTACCCTCACCTCTTCCCAAAACATTCTTATTAATCTACATTCCCATAAACAATGAAATAGGGTTCCTTTACTTTCCATGCATTTTGTGCATGTATCTGGTATATTTTTGTTATATCTATTTAACTCCTCCGGTGTAACATACATCCGCATTAACCATTTGAAATGTATCAATTTAAGGCGTGCATTTATTGATTTGGTTTGAGCTTCTGTACAAGCCAATTCCCATTGTTCCTCTGAAATTTCAATTTGCAGATCTTCTTTCCAGTAGTTTAATCTTTTCAGTGAATTTTCACTTGAAGATAGTGTCAATGAGTTATAAAACTCTGAAATAATACCCTTTCTTTTACTATCTTTCATCATCATTTTTTCCAAGGATGAATAAATAGGTCGAGTGAGAGCTTTATTTTGATTTGATCGAATAAAGTTTCTAAGTTGAAGATATTTAAAAAAATGTGTTCTATTGAGATTAAATTTGATCCTCAGCTCTTCAAAAGACATTATGTTGTCTGCACATGGCAAATATAAATCCTGAATCTTTTGTATCCCTTTTAAATTCCATACTTTAAATACAGCGTCCGCTCTCCCTGGTTTAAAATATTGATTACCCCATATTGGACTAAATTGTGACAATAACTGTGGTTCTTTTAAATAGTTTTTAGCTTCACACCATATTTTGATCATATGCTTTACAAATGGATTTTTAACTTGTTTTTGTAATTTTTTTGCCGAATCTGAGTATATGAATATGGGAAGAGGTAAAGGTAAATTGTATGATTCCATTTCAGTCCAGTGAGGGAGATCATTTGATGAAAAATAATATGTCATAGACCTCAGTTGTGCCGACCAATAATACAACATAAAATTTGGACATTTCAGACCTCCACGATCAAATGGTAAATATAATAAAGACAAACGTAATCTAGCCCTCCTGTTGTTCCATATAAATTCCACTAACTTTTTTTTTATTCTTGAGAATAGATCTAAAGGTGGTGATAAGGGAATGTATTGAAATAAATAAAGTATTTTAGGTAAAATATTACTTTTAAGTATATTGATTCTCCCGATCATCGACATTGGTAGTGACATCCATCTCTGAGTTAACTCACTGATATCTGACATTAAGGCTTCATAGTTGACACTGGCGACTGATTCTAGCTTAGGCATAATTTGGATTCCTAAATATTTAAACTGATTTACAACATTGAATTGATTTACCTCAGGGGCTGGGTAATTTCTCTGGGTCTCATTTAGCATTAATATTGAAGATTTAGTTTTATTTATTTTATATCCTGATATTTCCCCAAAATTCTTTATTAAATTCAACAAGGTTGGAATTGATTTTTTTAGATTCGACATAAACAAAATTATATCATCGGCGTACAGGGAGATTTTATGTTCTGTTGGTCCAACTTTAATTCCATATATTTGTGAATGTAAACGTATCGCTATCGCTAAAGGTTCAATTGCCATAGTAAACAGTAAAGGTGAAAGTGGACAGCCTTGTCGACATCCTCTATTGATTTTTATTGGTTTTGAAATATTGTTATTTGTTAGGATTTCTGCTGTAGCATTATTGTATATTATTTGAACCCATTTTATGAAATTATTTCCAAGTCCAAACCTTTGTAGGACTTCAAAAAGAAAGGGCCATTCAACTCTATCAAAGGCCTTTTCGGCGTCCAATGATAGGAGAGCTGTATCCGGTGCTTCTTTATTAAAATAAATAATATTAAATAGTCTTCTTACATTATGGAAGCCTTGTCTACCCTTTATAAAGCCATTCTGATCTCGATTAATAATACTTGGTAAAATTACTTGTATTCGTCTTGCTAAAATTTTACAGATTATCTTAAGGTCGGCGTTTAATAGGCTTATTGGTCTCATATTTTCACATTTATTAGAGGGCTTACCTGGTTTTGGCAGCAGTATAATTAAGGCATTATTTATGTATGATGGTAAATTATTATTTTGAAATGCTTCTAAAACCATTTCCAAAAAAGGTTTTATTAATTTATTCTTAAATTTTTTATAAAGGTCAACTGGAAGACCATCTGGTCCTGCACTTTTTCCTGATTTCATATTATCAATGGCTAGCCCAACTTCTTCTTGACTAATTTTAGACTCCAATATCTCCCTGTTTTCATTTGGAATACACGGTATAGATAGTTCGTTCAAAAACCCATTTAGTTTTGTTAAATCAGGTTCATTTTTGGTATCATATAATTTTTCATAGTAATCTCTAAAGGCTCTATTAATTTCTAAAGGATCTATAACTACCTGTCCATTACTTATAATACTGGTAATTGGTGTTTTAATTTCCAATTGTTTAATCTGCCATGCTAATAATTTTCCTGATTTTTCACCTTGTTCATAAAAAGATTGTTTCAATCTTAGAAGACTCGAGGCAGCTCTATTCGCTGATTTTTTGTCGTATTCAGCTCTCAAAATCAGTAATTCATTCTCCAACCTTGGGTCACTTCCTGCATACACTTTTTCCTGAAGATTTTTTATTTTATGTTCCAATTTAGCTCTCTCCTCTCGAGTCTTCTTAGATTTTGATCCTGTATAACTAATAATATGTCCCCTAATAAAAGCTTTGAAAGCCTCCCACTTTACACATGCTGATGTTTGTGTAGTATTGATGTCAAAGAACTCGTCTATCTGTTTTTCTATATACTTGACAAATTCCTCATCCTGAAGCCATTTATGCTGAAATTGCCATCTACCTGATTCCTTTGTCAATTTTTTATCTACATATATTAGACAACAGGGTGCATGATCAGAGATCACGATGTTATCATAAAAGCAGTTTTGAATCTTGGACCTTAATTCTGTGGAAATCAAAAAATAATCAATACGTGAGAATGTCTTGTAGGTACTGGAATAACAAGAATAGGCTTTAACTTGTGGTTTCATTTCTCTCCATATATCTAACAATCTCAATTCTTTCATAAAATGATTAATAGTCATCCTACATCCAATGTGCGTACAATCCAGTCCTGTTGATCTATCCACACCTGGATTCAATGTACAATTAAAATCCCCTGCTATTATATGTTGCCCTGTAAGTGATGATAAGATGAGAAATAAATTAGCAAAGAACTTCTGATCATCTATATTGGGACCATATAAGTTCACAAGATTTATATTTTCTAATAGCAAAGAACCTTGAATGATTACATATCTTCCAAATTTGTCTCCAATTACATTTTTCACTTGAAAAGGAACTGATTTATGTATGAGAGTCATAACTCCCCTGGCTCGGGATGAAAATGAAGAGGTGAATACACTTCCCTGCCATCTACTCCTAATTCTTTTAACATCCTCCTCTATCAGATGAGTTTCTTGTAAAAACACAATTCTTGAACCCATGTCCTTTATTTTATTCATAACTTGTTTAAGTTTTTTTAAATTTTGTAGACCTCTGCAATTCCATGAAGTTAAATTAAGATTAACACTTTGGTCCATGATCAATAGAGAGTTTAGGATTACCTTGCAGTGTAAACATGCTCATACAGAGAAGCAAAAACATGAGTGGTTGAACATTCATCCTACAAACTACACACAAACAAATTTCCCCTTCCCACACTTGTGGCAAACCCCCCAAAATCAAAAGAAAAATTCTGTCTCCCGATATAGCCATCGACCGTTCCACACCCACGGGGAACAGCCTAAGCCACTCCTTCTTCATCCTCCCAATCACCCTAACTCTACTGCTTTTAATGACGTAATATTAACTCTCCTCTGTAGTTTTCCAACTTAACTCCAAAATTTTTAACAACTTTGTACATCATAGTTTTTTTTTTTTTTTTGTTTTGTTTTTGTTTTTTTTTTAATATATAATACAATCTATATTTTGTAAACTTACTATTTACTTCAAGTCAGTCAGATGCCTGTGCAAATGCTTAATTATTCTACCTTATATTTTGTTCATGCTTAGCTCCCACCAGTCTCTTCTTCTTCTTTGATCTTCTTGATGAACTCCTGCGCCTCCTCTGGGGTCTTGAAGATGTGGGTTCTGCCCTCATACGTGGTCAGCAGTCTCGCAGGATAGATTACACCATGACGAATCCCAAGGTTGCGCAGCTCCTTACGTACGGGATCAAACTGCTTCCTCAATTGTTGGATTCCTGTGGCCAAATCTGGGTAGAACCGCACCTGCTGGTCCTGGTGTTTAATCTCTCCTTTAGCACGTGCAGCGTTGAAGATCTTCATCCTGTCTCTGTTGCTAAGAAACTTCATAATTAAGGTCCTCGGCGGTCCCTTATCTCTCCGTGGGCCAATACGATGTGCTTTTTCCAGAACCACTGCTGATTGCAACTCCTCGCTGCCCAGCACCTCCGGAATCCACTTTTCCAGAAAGGAACATACGTCCCGACCTTCTGATTCCTCTGGAAGACCCACCAGCCTCAAATTATTCTGTCTCGACCGAGATTCCAAATCCAAAATATTATCTTCCAGAGATTTTTTTTTTTTTTCCAAAGTGCGCACCTTTAATTGAAGACGGGTGACGTCATCTTCAGCACTAGCGAGACGGAGCTCCATCTGCGCCGTTCGTTCTACACAGTCACCCAATTCCTTTCTTATTCCTTCCAACGCTGTCATAATCCCATCAAATCTAGAGGAAAAGTCCGCTCTCATTGAACTCATGGCAGCCATCAGCGCATCTGCGCCATTCCCCGCAGAAATCGCACCGCCGCCAGCCTCCTCCGCCATATATGGAGCCTTGTTTGCTGCGTCACAGACCTGAAAGTCCGTTAATTTGGACTGTTTCGGCGGCTCGCTTTTTCCTTTTCCTGGTTTTCCAGCCTTAGGCTTCGCCGACATATCCTCGCTCAAATGCTGGGATACGTTCTGTCCCAAATGAGAGAGTTATTTGCCGATTTTTTTCTCCAGGAGCAGAGCAGAGCGAGACACGTCCGTCCTACGTGGCAGCCATAACCGGAAGCCACGGTGTGCCCTTTCTATTTTCAAATCGGTGGATTGGGGAATTTCCAACTTCTCTCTCAGTATGGATTCCACACATGCAGTCATTGTGGTGAAACCGTCCTCGACTCCTTCTTTCAGACCATGAATTCTTATGTTGTCTCTTCTTAGTCTTCCTTCCTGGTTGGTTAGCTTAGCCTCCAGTCTTGACTGTCGTTTGAGTAGTTCCAGCGTGGTTTCTTCTAGCCCTTTTATTCTTTCCTCTGCTTCCATGATTCGGTCCTCAGCCTGGTCCACTCTGCTATTTGTCCTTTTTATTTCCATTTCATGAAATTCGGCCCAACACTCTCGGCGAAATTGTCTTAATTCTTGAAGTACCATTTTTAAGCTAACCGTGTTGCTAGCCTCATTTAGCTCCTCTGCTTCCGAGTGGTCATTGTCCTCCAGGTCAGATTCTCCTGCCGATGTGCGTCTTGGCCTGGGAAATGTCGATCTCTTCTGTTTTCCTTTAGGCATAATGACTTTGTCTTTTGATTTTCACTCTTCCAAAAATCCGTTAAATCTGATTTTCAAGGTATTTTCACGGATCGGGTCTGGGAGCTTCAGCGTTAAGCTGCTATCACCATGGTGTCCAGACCGGAAGTCGATCTCTGTTTTTAAGAATAGGGTTAAAACCTTCCTTTTTGATATAGCCTACAATTAGGGAGGGATCATGTGTTTCTGAACCCTCCCTTAGTTATGCTGCTAACAGGTTTAGTCAGCCAGGGGACCTCCAATAATGCACTGGGCCTCACTCCTTTCTTCACTCGCAATGAAATATTTTTTTTTGCTGGTCATTAACATCCGTTTGTTCTCTCCCATAGATTGAGTCCCCATTGTGCTGTTTGCTCTCTACATGTCGGTTCTTTTCATTTTCTCTGTCCACTCACCCCCCAGCCAGTCGCAGCAGATGACTGCCCCTCCCTGAGCCTGGTTCTGCTGGAGGTTTCTTCCTGTTAAAAGGGAGTTTTTCCTCTCCACCGTCGCCAAGTGCTTGCTCACAGGGGATCGCCTGATTGCTGGGGTCTTTCTGCAACTGTGGGGGTTCCCCCTACACAGTTGAAAGTGTTATGAGATGACTGTTGTTGTGAAATGGCGCTACATAAATAAAGTTGAATTGAACTCTGCCATGCAGGCCATTTTTGCCCAGTCTCTTTCTTATGGTGGAGTCATGAACACTGACCTTAACTGAGGCAAGTGAGGCCTGCAGTTCTTTAGATGCTGTTGTGGGGTCTTTTGTGACCTCTCGGATAAGTCGTCGCTGTGCTCTTGGGGTAATTTTGGTCGGCCGGCCACTCCTAGGAAGGTTCACCACTGTTCCATGTTTTTGCCATTTGTGAATAATGGCTCTCACTGTGGTTCACTGGAGTCCCAAAGCTTTACAAATGGCTTTATAACCTTTTCCAGACTGACAGATCTCAATTACTTTGTTTCTCATTTGTTCCTGAATTTCTTTGGATCGCAGCATGATGTCTAGCTTTTGAGGATCTTTTGGTCTACTTCACTTTGTCAGGCAGGTCCTATTGAAGAGATTTCTTGATTGAGAACAGGTGTGGCAGTAATCAGGCCTGGGTGATTACTGCCAGAGATGGGAGCCTGCAAGCTCCCATCTCTCCAGGATCTGTACATCTCCAGGACCCGGAGGCGTGCTGGCCGGATCATAGCCGATCCCTCACACCCTGGTCACGTACTGTTTGCCCCCCTCCCCTCAGGTAGAAGACTTCGGTCCATCCAGACTAAAACCTCCCATCACATGAACAGCTTCTTCCCCTATGCCATCAGACTGCTGAACACTAAGTGACTTATTGACTCTTGTGCACTATGTACAGCAGCTCAACCAGACTCATGTCAATCATCACTGTTTTCTTCCTGCATTACCGACTGCACTATATGGTTCTCCACATTATCTGCTGCTCGCTAATATATTTTAACTGCTGACCAGTATTACTCTCTTATTCTACACTTTATTGCATGTATAGTTTATTTCTTTTATTTTATCATGTTTAATGTTGCAGCATTGCACCGAGACAAATTCCTAGTTTGTGTACTACATGAACAATGGCAATAAATCTGATTCTGATTCGGGTGTGGCTAGAGAAATTGAACTCAGCTTTCCAGAGATGTGATAAATCACAGTTAATTTATGTTTTAACGAGGGGGGGGTGTCACTTTTTCACGCAGGGCCATGTAGGTTTGGATTTTTTTTTACCCTTAATAATAAACACCTTCATTTTAAAACTGCATTTTGTGTTTACTTGTGTTATCTTTATCTAATATTTAAATTTGTTTGATAATCTGAAACATTTAAGTGTGACAAACATACAAAAAAATGAGAAATCAGGAAGGGGGCAAACACTTTTTCACACCACTGTAGGTGTTCAATAAAGTTTCTTACCTGTCGTCTTTCTCTCGCTTGCTTATCAGTCTCCTGGCCTGTCGGTCCATGACAGAGGTTCTTGTCCTGGTCTTCTTCCAGCTGTAATAATACTTAACCAAGCTTGGCATCATCTTATCAGGCAGCTGTGAAAGAAAAGTCAGCTACTCTTTAATGATGTGTACAAAAATCTGTTCTGAGTAAGCATTACAGGTGTGTTTTTCACTCACCATCTGTTGAATGCGGTGAAAGCTCTTGCCATGGAAGCTAAATGCCTGCTCAAACAGCACTTTATCCTCAACCGTCCACTCGTCTGGGAAAGGGGTGAAATTGGCCAAGTCGGCCAGTGAGCGTTCTACATCATGTTTGTGCCACAGCAACATACCCAGAGCCTGAAGGAGCAGAGGGAGACAAAGACTGTCAGGACAGCAGAGAAAAGTTAAGATAAGATAAGCCTTTATTAGTCCCACAACGGGGAAATTCCAGGATTGCAACAGCACCGGGATAGCAACATTCAGAGCAACAATCAGAAGGCAAGGGGGGGGGGGGGGGGGGGGGGAGAGCAGCGAGTATACATATGTACATATAAATATATAGACACACGATGCGGAGCATTGCAGCTAGATGGAATAAATATAGTAGTAGTAGTAGTAGATTAGTTTATTTGACAGGGACAGTGCAATAAACATAGACAATTAATCAAAAACAATCAATCTGATGTGTTGCACATAGAGTAGATATATAAACACAGTGCGGAGCATTGTAGCTAGATGGAATAAATATATGAATATATAAAAACACACAGTGTGAAGCGTTGTAGCTAGATAGAATAAATATGTGAATATATAAACACACACACAGTGTGGAGCGTTGTAGCTAGATGGAATAAATATATGAATATATAAACACACAGTGCGGAGCATTGCACCTAGATGGAACAAACATGCAAATATATAAACAGTGCGGAGCATTGTAGCTAGATGGAACAATTATGCAAACACATAAACACACACAGTGCGGAGCACCGTAGCTAAATGGAATAAATATGTAAATATATAAACACACACAGTGCGGAGCATTACAGCTAGATGGAATGAAACAGCATAACCGTCTACTTAGTTATCCTACTTGGTATGATTATGTACCCATACATATTGTCACCCTCCGTAGCTACCGGTATTTTCCTAGTTGTATACCGGAGGGGACCATTGTGTAAGTCTATTGCGTCTTTTGCATTCAATACTATTAGGTTGTCACGTCTTTTTGCTATCTCTGCGAGCAGCCCTGCTTAGGTTATACAGTCTGACAGCCGTTGGTAGGAAGGACCTGCGAAACCTCTTGGTTGTGCACCTAGGATGATGTAGTCTGCTGCTAAATGAGCTCCTTCGTGCATTCAGTGTGTCCTGCATAGGGTGGAACTCGGACTCCAGCAGAGATGACAGTTTAGCCACCATCCTTCTCTCTCCCATCTCCTCCACTGGGTCAAGTCGTTGCCCCAGGACAGAGCTAGCTTTCTTGATCAGTTTGTTCAGTCTCTTCCTATCGGCTGCTGTAATGCCACTGCCCCAGCAGACCACTCCAAAAGTGATGGCTGATGCCACCACCATGTCGTAGAATGTCTTCAGCAGTGCCCCTTGTACACCAAAAGACCTGAGTCTCCTCAGTAGGAACAGCCTGCGCTGTCCCTTCTTGTAGAGTGCGTCAGTATTGTGTGACCAGTCTAGTTTATTGTTCAGATGAACACCCAGGTACTTGTAGGATGTCACCATCTCAATGTCTGTTCCCTGGATGTTTACTGGTGCTGTGAGGGGTTGTCCTTGCCTGCGGCAGTCCACCACTAGCTCCTTAGTTTTCCTCGCGTTGATCTGGAGGCAGTTCCGATGGCACCAGTCCACAAAGTCCCGGATAAGCCCTCTGTACTCAGCTTCATCTCCGTTGGAGATGAGGCCAACGATCGCAGAGTCGTCAGAGAACTTCTGTAGATGGCAGTGTGTTGTGTTGTGTGAGAAGTCCGCAGTATAAAGGGTGAACAGGAAGGGAGCCAAAACCGTTCCCTGTGGGGCCCCCGTGCTACCGATGATCATATCGGACAAACAGTCCCGGGTTCTCACAAACTGTAGCCGGTTTGTGAGGTAGTCCAGGATCCATGATGAAGGATCCATGATGTTACAGGACAAAACACAAAGACCAGAAAGAAATGTGTCCATTTATTGCATGTTTTTGGTGAATGAAAACTGAATTCTGCTGCTGTACCTGTTCCATGTTGTAGCCATGCTTCTCCTTAGCCATCAGGATGTACTCATCCACTGGAGAAAAGGGGGAAAAAAGTTCATACAACACAGAAAAGATTAGTGTGGAAATATGGAGAAATATCAGTAAAAAATGAAAGAAGTGTGACGACGCACAAGAGAAGAATTTTATTATCAAGGCTCAACATTACAGTTTGTACTCGTACCAGTTTTTTCAGAATTACGTCACTCAGCATTTTTATTAGCCAAGGAGGGCAAGTTTTTTTTTCCCTTATAAACTCTTAATGGTTTTTCTCATAATGCTGAAGCTTCTACACAGATGCTGCATCAGCCCCCACCACCACCACCACTGGACAGTAACATAATTTTATAAATTCTATAACGTTTTTCTATTGTCATATTTTACATGTAGTAGATGTTTAAGAATAATTGATGTTTGCTGTATATTATTAACAAATATTAACAAAATAAAGCAACACAGTTCAAATACTTCCCTTTATTTGTAAGAAATATAAAAGTTTACAATTGGAATGAATTAAAAATGACCTTTTTCATGATATTCTTTTTTTTAGATGCACTTGCATAAATAAATGCATTTGCATATTTTTCAGCGTGAAGTTATTTTCCTAAACTTTGGATATGTTTGTAATAATGGACCAGTTTGGGATTTATTATTTTTGTTTAGCTTATGGTTTCTGCATCATGAGTTGAACTGTGATCCCTGGGTGAAGGTCTACATTTTTCAAGCACTTTGTAGTTAAATGTGACTGTTCTTAAAGTGACTACAAAATTCCTAAATATTATACTGTACAGTTTTCAATTGTCAGTTTTTTTTGTGTGTATTCATTATACAGCTCCAGAAAAAATGACAAGACCTAAGAGACCCCTGGAAAATGATCACTTTATTTGGTTTTACTGTTTATACGTATGCATTTCAGTAAAATGAACAATTTTGTTTTATTCGCTAACCTACTTAAAACAACTCAATCCAAATTCCAAGTCAGAATATTGTCATTTAGAGCATTTATTTACAGAAAATCATACCTGGCCATTACAAGAAAAAGATGTTGCTTTTTGATGTGCTTTTGAATCAAATAATGCGAAGAAAACAAGTTCATGTTCATTCTTAACCTGTTGCACTCCTGTGTACCGTGGACGGGCACGTCTCTGCGTCCTACAGCGCACGAGGGCGCTGCACCAACAGCGCACTGAAAAAAAAAAGCTGCATTTCCGTTCTTCCACTACAGACACAGCCGCGAACAGATCAGATATGATTGACCTCTCATTCGACCAATAAGAGCCTTGAATTGGGTTTCTGAAACCTTAAAGAACCAATGACTGAAAACCTAGCAAGAAGGACCTGCCTACCAACGCTGCGAATGCAGCGAGCCAATTGAAGCACAGAAGTTCGAAAGCTGTTTTGTGTAAGGCTGGGTGAAAAGAGACTGACTGCTGCAGATGAAAAAAGGACCCGCAGGAAGAATAGTCACAGACCCAGCAGCACGGAGACCACCCACAAGTGCGACCTGTGTGACAGGGACTGCCATTCGCGCATTGGCCTGTTCAGCCACAGGCGGTGCTTTTTTTTTTTTTTTTTATTCCAGCAGAATAGACGTTTAGGATTCTCTTCCATGGTCATCGTAGACCGACGGAGGCCGACGACGAAGGTCATAAATCATTCGCCAAAACCGCAATCATGGAAGCGCAAAACCGCAATAATGGAATTATGTTTTGACCGGGTCGCGAGACCAGAACCACGAGTCCGTAACAAGGGACCAGCGTCGCATTCGTCTGACAATGAGGAAGAGAAGTTCGCCAGGACACTGCTGCTGTGAAGAGTTAAGTGTTATAAGCTAAATTACTCTTTATCCCTGAAAATTGTAATCAAAAATGACTTTTGACCGATCGGTAAATTACAACTGTGCGGCGCACGAAGTCCGAAGTCCGTGCGCCGCGGTACACGGTTTGTGCACCGCGTCCGGACCGTGAATGCCCCCCCCCCGCTACTCTTCTGTAGCGGGGGGGGGGGGGGCGTGGTGACTGCGCCGCGGTCGCCACATCGCCACATGAGTCTATTCCGTCATGTAGCGATGGCCGATGTCCGTCCTCTGTAGCGAGGGGGGGGGGGACAACCCCACACACACACACACACCCCTGAGTGTCACCTTTCATTAGAGCCCAAGATGAAGCTTCTATATTGAATCATTGAAAAGTTACAGAAGTTTTTCCAAACTGTGCCATTTGGCACAATTTGGCACAGTTCAAAAACGCCTAGGAACAACCTGAGGAAAAAGCTGTGTAATATATTCATTTTTTGTGGTATTGTTACAAAATTTTGACCTCAGCCGGATAACACTTGGTTCTACATTTCTGTTGCATTTTCCAGCCCGGATCTGAAGCTGTGTGTTATTTGCAAGCATTTGTATCCCAAAAAACACCCAGGCAAAATTTATTTTCTTCAAGTTCAGTATGTTTAGATGACTGTAACTCAGTGGCCGGAGCACTTAAGAGAGATTATGACTGTTTTGCCAAAAAATTCAAAGTGTTTTCTTTTAAATGAGACCAACCCCATGAAGATGCTGCAAAGGGTTGAAGAACAGCTTTCGATTTACTTTGGGCACGTTATTTTTTGGCGTTTTTAGGGAAATTGACCGGAGTGTAAGGGGTTAAACTCTACAATACTTCAGTTTTAACTTAGGAAGAACTCAAATCTGTATTTGTGAAATAGCTGTTTATTCACAGCTGAGCTTTCATGCATCTTACCATGTTTATTGTAAATGGGTTAAAAAGTTAAATATTTATACTACATAATGTGACGGACTCTTTATTGTTCTTTCTCTGTTTAACACCGGTGTTGCATTGGTTTGATCTGTAGAAAGACAGGCAGACTTACACACCGCATCAAATCACAGCTCAAGTAAGGTCATTTCTGCATGTTCCCCTCTGTCTAAAGCTGTATTATAATTTGTTCAGGAAAATGCACAACAGCCTGTTTCCTGTACATGATTGTCTTCAGCCAGTCCTCCAATTTAAAGGTAACTAGTCTATATGAAGAGCAGCAAATCATCTGGTACCTTTACGTACAGGTACATGACTATGACAAGTGGTTTGTTGTGGCGCTCAAAATTTTAATTGTGCTGCTTTTAGTCTATGTATGGCAATTGTAAAAGGTACTACTAGTTAGGGCTGTGAGATATGACAAATTTCATATCACAATATAAGTAATCTTGTTTGATGGTAACGATATATAACACGATACACATTTTCTGTAAATTCTATAATTTATATATGTTAATCAATAAAAAGGACCATCTCTTTTTCTACAAATTACAAATACAAATAATAGTAATAGTAATACAATTACAAATATAAATACAAATTTAAATTACCATACTGAAAAAAAATCAATTGTACAAATTTATGTCATTAATTTTATGCATTTTTTCCCTCTTAATTTTGCAGTGTGTTATAAAATTGTTTTTTAATGTGCATTTGAGATGACTTTAACTTTATTTATTATTGTTACTTGCCTAATTAAAAATTATTAGAAATCAAGCTACATTAAGAGGGAGTTTGTTCCTCTGACATGTTTTAATTTATTTTTTATTTAGTGTATGTGGCCACTGTCACGCACTTTTGCAACTTTAGTAATATTTTTTTCAGACAAAATTAAGAAACTCGGCAGTGATTTAAACCAGAACGATGGTCTGATACACTATGTTTCCCATTAGCGACAAGTTAGCATCATCATTTAGCCTTTGCTGTTTTATAATTAGAGAGAGATGGTGTTAATGTTACTTACCTCCAATTAAAATGAGGTTAGAGGACTATCTTCTCTGATGCAGCACGGTGGGGACAAAGTCCCACGTCCCTCGCATATAAATAGCAGCTCCACTGAAGTAGCGACAAAACATTAGCATGCAGTTAGCTGCTGTGGCGCACCTGGCACATTATGGGGGAAGAGGCAGGGCGGTGACAAGTAGCAACAGGTATGCGTCTTTTAAATCCCGATATAAACGATAGTTTTATATGAAACGGTAGATTTTTTTTTATCGTGTCACCAATATATATCATCACATCGCACAGCCCTACTACTAGTAATTATAGTTTTCAACTACAAATGCACTCAGAGAGCACATACCTCCGTCAAGGCTCCTTCCATCCCTGATGGATCACCTCCAAAATAATGGGTTTGTGTGTAGGCCACGAGCCACGTCTGGTGAAAATAACAGCAAAGTCTACCCAGTAGTTTTGGGGGATTCTTGCTAACATATTGTAAGAAGATAAGAGCCTTGGCAAAGGTATGCATTTTCGGATCATTACCAAAACGTTATGGGTTCCTCTCTAGGCCAAGGACCACCTCTGGTGAAAATTTTATCCAAATCCAGCCAGGAGTTTTTTGTGTAATCCTGCTGCATAAATACAAACAAGATCCTTGGTGGAGGTATGCACTCTCAGATCATCACCAAAATTTAATGGGTTCATGCTTGGCCCAAGGGCTACCTCTGGTGAAATGTTCACAAAAATCCATCCAGTAGTTTTTGCATAATCCTACTAACAGACAGACAGACCAACCACCCTGATTAAATTACCTACTTGGCAGAGGTAACTAGTCTATATAAGCCTATGACAACACAGTGACAACCACCTGGGGGGGGGGGGGGCACTGTGACAACGACATTAGAGAATTTCTGAACTTGAGTTTTGGCTTTTGATTTTGAGGTGCCACCACAAGATTTTCAGTGGCCCCCATGTGGCCACCCCTATGAAAAATTTCTGGAGGCGCCCCTGCGTTGCATTTGTCATGTAAAATTACAACTTTTTTCCTCATGAATTTGTGGCATTCTTCCAGTAAATTTGTGACTTTTGTCTTGTAAATTTTTGTTTCATTCCTCATACATTTGCAACTTTTATTAATTATAAATTTCCAGGACCGGAGTGAACCAATGCTGTCTCAGATATCCTTTCTTGTTTGAATGCAACATTACTGTGTTTATAAAATGCTACTATTCTTATAAAGTTATAGGCTTTTCTTTCTCACAAATTTTCATCTTATGCACATTTCTAACTGGAATCTTTATTTAATCATAGTTACAACTTAATTCTGGCTAAGTTTGGGCCTTGTTTATGATAAATTTGTGGCATTTTTTTTAACCTCCGCCACAGAATGTTGTATTTCCATGGGTGTTTGTTTGTTAGAAGGATTCTAAAAAAAACTACTGCATGGACTGGGATGAACTTTTGCCCAAGGATGAATCCAAGTTTTGGGCCAGTAACAGCTGGCCCAATTATCAGTAACAGCTTTTATGGAGGTATGCAATGTTTCCCCAACCATTATATTAGGGGGGCGCCCCCGACCCCCTAAAGCTGGATTCATCCTGCATTTCCCCTCTGGTCCGCGTCTGCTTTGGATGAGCCCGGCGCGCACACGGCGCTGTACATGCTCACTTTTTTCATCTACCCAGGCCGAGCGGTTGATGCATGTGCACAACCATCATTTGTAGTTTCACCCCCACCCTATAGGTAGCGCCAATGTGCTGACGCGCCAGGTTTTTTTGCCAACTACAGCGAAGGAACGTGAAAGTAATGAACATTAACAACAATGGCATAATTTAACAGTCACCAAGAGCAAAAGGAGCTGCTGTTACTATATCTAGCGGTAGAATTACAAAAAAAGAAGAAAGTATAGCGTGCGACCACTGAACGAGAACCACGCCACGAACAGGGAATTCAGTACCTCTTCATCTTCTTTGAATTTGTATGCTGTGTCGATAGCGCCACCTAGTGAATGGGACATTCAGTCTTGCACATGCGCTGTCAACGCCTTCAGGTAGTGAGTAGGCTGTGCGGTCATAAAATTTAGGCTGCACGCGGTCATCCGCAGAAGAGCTCTGTGGACACTAGCGAACTGGAGATGACGTAAATTTCATCACACAAGCCTTTCGGTTACGTGAACGCGGACAACGGAGGTGCAGCATGAAACCAGCTTAACGGTACCCCCCCACCCCCCTCTGAAGGTCAAGTTAATTTTATTTAATTGTATTTTCAATATAGCACCAGCTCACAACAGTATTTAAGATTACCTTTCCTATAGAACAGTTCTATACCTTGTTCTTCTATTAAACTAAATACCCTTATGTTATTGATCTTATTTACATGATGGCATGTCATTTCTGTGTTTACATGGTCATGCGTTTACAATGCTCCTCTGCTTTCTGTATTGCGCAGGGCGGAGTTCTGCCCCAATGTGCACTAGCAACGTTGATCATAACAATTTGTCACCTTTTGACCTTGTATGTGTCAAATTTATCTATTTAACTATTTATTCCACAAATTTTATTATCGGCATGTCGCACAATTTCAAGGTTTATGGGTAGGCTGTGGAATTATTCAGTTATACCTGTTCCAGCGAAGAAAGAGAGGAGCGTAAGATGGCGAAAATGAGAGATGATCATGGAGACAGAGGCCAAAAAAAATGAGATCCAAACTTCAAAAGTATGGGAGCCTTTTACCAAAAATAAATAAATGAAATAAGTTAAATGCAGACTCTGTAAAGCAGAGTTGTCATGTATCACAGCAGCAAACTGCAGTGATATGTCCATCCTTCTCCTCCCTCCACTCTGTTGCCCTGTCTCTGGCCACCTGTCAGCAGACCTCCGCTGCACTCCGTCCCAGTGACGAATGGCTTAAGTTGGGCCAGCTCTGAACACCACACAGATAAGATCAGCAAGTTTTAGCAAGTCAGTGCATCTTATTTTCAATGACCAACTGTCTCAGCTTTTGAAAATTGACCGTACTGTTACTGTATGCTGTTTGTGGTTTTACCTGTGAGACAATAATCTCTCTCGGACAATGGTTGCTGACGGCTGAGCTATTTCAGTTATGCTGGCTAATGTCTTAAGTGCAGTAAATTGGTGAATTACAGGAGTAGTGTATTCTTTTTCATATTCTCCATTACTGTTGTGGTAATATCAGCCCTCATTGTAAATATTAATATTAATACATCTCGGGAAATTAAAACACCATGATTTGTAATTTAATTAAAAAAAAAAAACTATAACAATCAAAAATAAATTCAAACAGCTTAAATACTTTACTGTATGTGTAGTGAAGGCTCACATTCCTGCACTGCAATTTAAAGCGTTTGTAAACTGTTACTTTAGACTTGAAGAAGTCCTTTTAATTTTCAACTAAAGCCAGCAAGGTTTCAAGTAAGATGGACTATTTTTTTTTTCTTTTTTACTTTTATGGAGTTGAATGTTACTCTAATTTGTTTTGAACACGCAGAGTTAAAACAGCTCTCTTTGCTGCAGCAGAAGCTGCTATTTGACTTTCTATACTTTATTTTGGGGGTTAAAAGATTGCACTTTAATGTCTTATTTAATTGTGCTGCTACAAACACTTGATTAAGCTGTGACATTCAACTTTCCAACTTGTTTCATGGGTTATCTTATTTAGCTATAGGAACTTTTTATAATAGGCTACTTTATATTAAGGCAGAGACTGACAACAAGGCGACTTTCACAGGTGTGCAGGATTAAACAGGTGAGGTAAAACATCTACTGGAGCCCAAACAGAAGCCATGCCAACAGGAAGCAGAGATGGTGGACATGACAGAAATAATCATAATTAGTGGACTAATAGTAGTTTATAGAGTCATGCCCCCCCCCTTTCCAAAAAAAAGAAGCTATAAGCCCATGGGAAACACTGGGTATGCATTCTCTGGGTGGTCTCTAGTTTTCTAATAAATTGGTGACTATCATAAATGTAGGTCTATTTTCCTTATAAATGTAAAAGGTTTATTAATTTGGGAACCTGCCAAAGTGATTAATAGGACTGACTGAAGTACAGGGCACAGCAGGCTTACACCAGCATTTGGCTCATGGGTCAGTGCTAATGTCCAGCCCTGACTGCTATCCTCAGTCAGCACACAGCCTTTAAACTGAAGGTTAGCTGGTTGAGCTTAGACTGATGTGTGCAGTGAGAGGTCTTACACATGGCATCAGAGAGCTGATTGTTGGGGCACCACACTAGCATGCTCCTCTGGTCTTTCTCATTATAGCGAGCTGGAGAATCTGGGAATGAATATAAAACAGGTGTTATACTATATGCAAATGCAATTAAACCCACATATTATTTGGAAATATTAACAGAAACAGAATAATCTTCATATTTTTCCCTTACAATTTAATCGCCATCATTTTGTTCCTAATCTACCCACCAATTCTGACTTTCATTGTCCTATTTGGCATTTTCCCTTTCATCTGAAGCAAGCTTTGCTCGCTCTTTATTAGCCGTCTGTCAGGGAGCTCTGCTGAGAAGTCAACATTTGTGCTCTTGCTAAAACAGATGCTGGTTTGCCAGCTTGTCCTCTCTGCTGGTGCAGTCTGTTATGGGAGAATATCATCTTTTCTCCATGGAGATTGTGCTGATTGCGTTCTCAGCATCAAACCATTTTATCTGCTAGTCATAAGGTACAGGCATTCTTTACTAAATACATGTTGAATATATTTTAATATTTTATGCTTAACTTGTGTTTTAACTCAAAACAGTACTGGAACTATTTTCTAAGGCTACAGGACTAATGTGATGGGGACTTCATTTTAACCCTCTAGCCTTTTTGCTTCATTTCTCTGCTATTCATCTATAAAACTAGTCATTTGACCTTTTCTCAACTTATCTGCATTCACCTCCTTCCTCCATTTAAACGTCCTTCACATTTCTCCTCACCTCTGCGTGTCCTTCTCAGCCCTGATTTCCTTCCCCTTTCTATCTATCCTCAAACATAATGCTGCTTGTCTTGTTCTCTCTCTTGACTCCCAGCTTACCTGGCTTAAACTCGGGGATCTGAGCCTGGTAGTCTCCTCCGACTCTGATCATGCTGTCTGTTGGGAGAGAAACACAACAACTCTGTCAGTTTGTTTCCTTGAGAGACGGATGAAGTCTGGTGCAGACACAAGCAGATGGGTGAGTAAGTGACAGGTTTTTTCCTGGATTGAGTAGGTCATGAGAGAGATAATAAGGACAGAAATGGCAAAGGTGATCTTACGTGACAAATCAAATTTTTATACGTGTTCTTCACAACCAAATATAGGAATAAGGTTTTGCCACTGAGACTGTATTAAATTACAAAGACAGTCATTTTATGCGAACTGTGAACCTCTTATAATCACTCTATAAATTCAAGAAACCTGTGTGTGTGTGTGTGTCTGTCTGTGTGTCCCACAGGACTCGTTGAAAGATCACAGGACCGCCTATGATGTTCCTATGATCTCTGCATGATGTCCTATGATGTTCCTATGTATAACTCCTTGTGTGAAATGTCCTGTGATGTTCCTATGTTTGAAGAAGAAGTCAAGAAGATTGTTCAGAACTCCTAAGAACTCCTTATAGAGTAATGACAGAGTGTTAAAGACATCATGTAGACATGGAAATCTCACTGAAGTATACAAAGATATAGAGTGAAGAAGAGTTGCCACGGCCAAGATATGTAGTGATGATATAGAGTGAAGTGATGATATAGAGAGAAGTATGAGGAAACGAAGAAGAGTGATGTCTGAAGATAGAGTTGAGGTTTGATTGGGTCACCCAAAGATACTGGGATAGGCTCCAGCACCCCCGCGACCCGAAAAGGATTAAGCAGAAGAAGATGGATGGATGGATGGACACAGCAATGATGATGGAAAGACTACAGCTCCTGACCAGATAAGAGTGATGATACAGAGTGAAGTACGTGCACCTGTAAGCTGGTTGCCAACCGCCAATCAAATCTAAAAGGAGGACTCCTTACGTGTGAAAAAAATTATCTGTCCTTGGACTGCATTACTCACAATCATAGGACTCGCTATGACATCATCAAAGATCAAAGGCAGGCATCACTCACGCTCACTCACGATCATAGGACATCAAAGATCAAAGGCAGGCATCACTCACAATCATAGGACTCGCTATGACATCATCAAAGATCAAACGTAGGCATCACAATCATAGGACTTGCTATGATGTCAGCAAAGATCATAGGACTTGCTATGACATCATCAACTAGAAAAGCACTCGGAGAGCGCAGACCTCCGCCAAGCGCCACAGTTACATACGTATCATGATCATCATCGTAGTTACAATAATAGGTATCATCATCATCATCATCATCATAGTTACAATAATAGATATCATCATCATCATCATCATCATAGTTACAATAATAGGTATCATCATCATCATCATCATAGTTACAATAATAGGTATCATCATCATCATCATCATCGTAGTCACAATAATAGGTATCATTATCTCATCATCATCATCATCATAGTCATCATATCATCATCACGATGATGATGATACCTATTATTGTAGCTACGATGATGATCATGATACCTATTATTGTTACAATAAAGAATCCTTTAAAAAATTCCTGTATCCAGACGGTGATCCGGATCATCCCCAAAATTTAATCAGTTCTTCCTTGTACCACTTCCAACAACGCCTGAAAGTTTCATCGAAATCCGTCCAAAACTTTTTGAGTTATCTTGCTAACCAACAGACAGACAAACAGACAGACAAACAGACAAACGCTGGCAAAAACATAACCTCCTAGCAGAGGTAAAGATCAGAGGACTCACTATGACATCACAGATCATAGGACTCACTATGACATCATCAAAATGGTAACGGTAAATAGCATTCACTTATATAGCGCTTTTATTCACATCTCTTGATGACCAAAGTGCTTTACAGATCCTGCTATCCACCCATTCACACACACATTCACACACTGATGGCGGCATGCTACCTAACATGGCGCTTCCAGACCCATCAGGAGCAATTGGGGGTGAAGTGTCTTGCCCAGGGACACAACGGCAGGATATCTGAGGAGAGCGGGATTCGAACCGCCAACCATGGGGTTATTGGACGACCTGCTCTACCTCCTGAGCCACTGCCGCCCCACTGCCTTTGATCAAAGGCAGTCATCACTCAATCATAGGACTCTTTATGACATCATCAAAGATCATAGGACTCGCTATGACACAATTAAAGATCAAAGGCAGGCATCACTGAACAAGTGCTGATGTGCTTGCTTACACCCTTGCTTACACTTGCTTTCTATGGGCATGCAGAAATACTTGCTTACACTTGGTTTCTACAGGCATGCACAGGTATACACGGACATGCACAGGTATGCACTAGTTTTGTTCTAAAGTTAGAAAAATACTAGTGTGATCCCAAAACATCTAATCTTAATATCTGGGCTACCATTTATGTTCTGCTGTTTTCTGGTATAACTGGTTGCTCTTATCTGCTTTGACTTTTCAAACATGGTTTACAAGGCAGTGATCAAAATTCAGAAAAATAATATTCTAATGAGAACATTTTCATTTTAATCAAAAATAAGCAAAAAGTGACAGTAGGTGGCCAAAGTAACTGGTACAACAATAAAGCTACCAAAAGATTGAAAGGTAACAGAAGATAACAAGTACAAGAAGTGATTAGAGACTAACAGAAATGCACAGAGAAAGCTTCCAATGAGAAAAGGACAGATTAAATGTTCTTCTGGGCCAGAGAACAGGAGAGGAGGACAAGAGGATGATAGCAGCATGAGCAAAGGTATAAAGTGGACGGGAGGAGTCAGGAAAGAAGACAATGAAGAAGAATGCTTCATTAAAAAAGGGAAGGAGGTGGGAGTGGAAAAGGAGGGGGGAATTATTCCAGTTAAACCATTTAAAATGATGTACAAAATGATCAGAAATGAGTCTGTAGGTGAAGGCATATGTCGGCAAAGAACAAGGATGAGAGTGTGGGAGAGGACTGATGGAGAGAAGGACGGGGGTGAAGATGGAGTACAGGGAGTAATAGCAGTGATGCTGGAACAACATGCAGCTATGCCATAAAAATATCTGTACATAACTCTTTACTGTGTGATGCTTCATTATTCAGATGGTACAAAAACTGAGAGGTCAGTAGCAGTAGATGTGTGCCTACCATGAGCATGCTCCTCATCACTGCTTTCCTCCTCAGAGTGTGGTTGGCTGTTGCCATTGGTAACGGTTTTGGCCCTGCTTCTTGACAGGACCCCGGCCCCTGTGCGCTCCATCACTGGCGGCATAACTGCAAGAAGCACAAGACCCAACAGTGAGCTCTTTTAGATGATCACAAAGTGACAAATGAGGAATGATCAGCTAATGGAAATTCAGATTTGACCCATTTCCATGCACTTCAGTCACGTAAACAAAAAACAAAAATTGTTTACATGATCCAGTCAACAGTTAGATTTCTTCCCACAACTACACAAGATAAAACTCAAACTTCCTGTCCAAGTTTTTAACATGGCTTTGGTGGTCAGGGCTGTAGAACATTGGCATTTCTGTATTTTCTTCTATCCGGAATATGAAGACTATTCAAATCCTTCATTTTGTTAAGCATCATTTAAGCTTTGTCCTCACTTCAAATGAATGCCCATGCTTGCCATATTAGCATTGTGGTTACCCATTTTAATTACATATTTGCACACGTGCAGATGAGTGTTGGAATAAAAATCAGACTAAAAGGCATACATAGCCACTAGGGGTGTGCTAGTATATCGTACTGTTCACGATAGTCCTGGTATAAAATGGATCCTGGGGTATTAATATTGCGATATTCTGATTTGGTCAGCCAGGACACTGCCAACACACTAGTCAGTTGGAGGAGAGCCCATCAGAGGTGGAGTCCTTTGTCTACCTGGGAAGTGTGGTGGATCGACAGGGGGGCACAGACAGAGATGTCACAGCCAGGATCAGCAAGGCAAGATTAGATTTTGTCATACTGAAGAATATCTGGGCATCAAAAGAGATCTGCACAAGAACAAAACTTTGCATCTTCAACTCTAACGTCAAGTCTGTTCTACTTTATGGATGTGAGACCTGGAGGGCGACAAAGATGATGCAGCAGAAGATCCAGACTTTCTTCAATACATGCATGAGGTGCATCTTTAACATCAGGTGGCCGGAGAAGATCAGGAATCTGAAGACCTGCGGGAGCGGGCGGGACAGAGACCAGTGGCAGAACAGATTCTGCGGAGGAAGTGGGACTGGACTGGAAACACCTTCAGGAAACCAACATGCAGCATCACACGCCATGTCCTGACCTGGAACCCGCAGGGGAAGAGAAAGAGAGGCCAGCCTCCAAAACAGCTGGAGATGAGATACTGAGGCGGAGATGAAACACCAGGGAACCGACTGGAGGGGAGTAGAGACAGCAGCTCAGAACTGAGTGTGATAGCGAGGGGTTGTCGATGGCCTATGCTCCATAGTGAGCTATGGGCTTAAGTAAGTAAGCTGATTTGGTTATGTAATGACATCAGATTGTTAAACTGCTAATGTAAGTTACATGCTACATGGCAAAACAAACATAGCGTGGGAAGATAGTAACCACTGTGCTGTTTGGCATTACTAAAAGAAGATCCACTTGTATAGAAATATTTTGGTTTTAAGAAAAATTGTAGTGCAGTTATGTGGAAATTCTACCACCCACCAATTATCCACATGGCTCTGGTACAAAGTTTCAAGTGTACCATTATTGTTCCTTTTTGGCCACTTCAGATCAAATTTATTCAGTCACCTGAAGAATAAACACATTATTCAGTATGAAGAGAATCAATATGCCAGAGGAGCTATCACAGCAACGGTGACTTCTAATGCAGGTAAACTGGACAACATACAGTGGTGCAAAAAAGTGTTTGCCCCCTTCCTGATTTCTCTTTTTTTTGTATGTTTGTCACACTTAAATATTTCAGATCATCAAACAAATTTAAATATTAGACAAAGATAACATAAGTAAACACAAAATGCAGTTTTTAAATGAAGGTGTTTATTATTAAGGGGAAAAAAATCCAAACTTACATGGCCCTGTGTGAAAAAGTGATTGCCCCCTAAACCTGATAACTGGCTGGGCCACCCTTAGCAGCAACAACTCGATCAAGTGTTTGTAATAAGATAGATAGATAGATAGATAGATAGATGTACTTTATTGATCCCAAACTGGGAAATTACAGTGTAATAACTGGCAATAACTCGCAGTGGTTTAGCACTGTGGCAGCACAGTTTTACCCTCGGCCGGGGGATCGCGGGGATCATGAGGTCGTGGGTTCGATCCCAGCCCCCGACCAACAGTGAGCTGTGTGGAGTTTGCATGTTCTCCCCATGTTGCGTGGGTTTACTCCGGGATTTCTCCGGTTTCCTCCCGCATACCAAAAACATGTAGGTTTAGGGCGCTCACGCACGCAGCGACCAGCAGCCGGTGGCTTGTCACCAGACTGCAAACCAAGTCTACCTACGGGTACAAATAAGTAACAAAAAAAAAAAAAAAAAAAAATGAGTCTTTTACAGTGCTGTGGAGGAATTTTGGTCCACTCATCTTTGCAGAATTGTTGTAATTTAGCCACATTGGAGGGTTTGAGCATGAACCGCCTTTTTAAGGTCATGCCACAGCATCTCAATTGGATTCTGGTCAGGACTTTGACTAGGCCACTCCAAAGTCTTCATTTTGTTTTTCTTAAGCCATTCACAGGTGGACTTGCTGGTGTGTTTTGGATCATTGTCCTGCTGCAGAACCCAAGTGTGCTTCAGCTTGAGGTCACCAACAGATGGCCGGATATTCTCCTTCAGGATTTTTTGGTAGACAGCAGAATTCATGGTTCCATTTACCACAGCAAGTCTTCCAGGTCTGGAAGCAGCAAAACAGCCGCAGACCATCACACTACCACCACCATATTTTACTGTTGGTATGATGTTCCTTTTCTGAAATGCTGTGTTACTTTTACACTGGATGTAATGGGACACACACCTTCCAAAAATACAACTTTTGTCTCCTCAGTTCACAGAGTATTTTCCCAAAAGTCTTGGGGATCATAAAGATGTTTTCTGGCAAAACTGAGACGAGCCTTTATGTTCTTTTTGTTCAGCAGTGGTTTTCGTCTTGGAACTCTGCCATGCAGGCCATTTTTGCCCAGTCTCTTTCTTATGGTGGAGTCATGGACACGGACCTTAACTGAGACAAGTGAGGCCTGCAGTTCTTTGGATGTTGTGGGGTCTTTTGTGACCTCCTGGATGAGTCGTCGCTGCGCTCTTAGGGTAATTTTGGTCAGCCGGCCACTCCTGAGAAGGTTCACCACTGTTCCATGTTTTCGCCATTTGTGGACAGTGGCTGTCACTGTGGTTCGCTTGAGTCCCAAAGCTTTACAAATGGCTTTATAACCTTTTCCAGACTGACAGATCTCAAATACTTTGTTTCTCATTTGTTCCTAAATTTCTTTGGATCGCAGCATGATGTCTAGCTTCTGAGGATCTTTTGGTCAACTTCACTTTGTCAGGCAGGTCCTATTAAAAGTGATTTCTTGATTGAGAACAGGTGTGGCAGTAATCAGGCCTGGGTGTAGCTAAAGAAATTGAACTCAGCTTTCCAAAGATGTGATAAACCACAGTTAATTTATGTTTTAACAGGGGGGGCAATCACTTTTTCCACACAGGGCCATGTAGGTTTGGATTTATTTTTTTTTACCTTTAATAATAAACACCTTCATCTATAAACTGCATTTTGTGTTTACTTGTGTTATCCATCCATCCATCCATCCATTTTCTTCCGCTTAATCTTTTTTGGGTCGCAGGGGGGCTGGAGCCTATCCCAGCATCTTTGGGCGAGAGGCAGGGTACACCCTGGACAGATCGCCAGTCCATCGCAGGGCCAACACAGAGAGACAGACAACCATTTACTCTCACAGTCATAACTAAGGACAATTTAGAATCCCCAGTTTGATGCCAATTAACCTAACTTGCATGTTTTTGGCATGTGGGAGGAAACCGGAGAAATCCCGGAGTAAACCCACACAGACACGGGGAGAACATGCAAACTCCACACAGATCACTGTTGGCTGGGGGCTGGGATTGAACCCAGGATCCCCCGGCCAAAGGTGAGTTGCTGTGCTGCCGCAGTGCTAACCACTCCGCCACCGCGCTGCTTTATCTAATATTTAAATTTGTTTGATGATCTGAAACATTTAAGTGTGACAAACATACAAAAAAAAAAAAAGAGAAATCAGGAAGGGGGCAAACACTTTTTCACACCACTATATAAACCACCACATTAAGAGGTCACTTCAGATGTGGTGATTTATAATATTTTGTTGTATATTTGATATATTGGAGAAATAGGTTGGGTTTTTTGTGTTTTTTTTTAACTGAATATGCTGATGGGAAACGATAATAACGCCATGCAGACCTGTTGAACTGCCCATTACATAAATTAATAAAAATTGTATTTTGTGACATTGTTTAAAAAAGTATTAATGTGAAAATTTATAGAAATACTGAAATAACTTTCACAAACAGCTGTTATAAATTAACTTGCTCATCTGTTTTAAATAGTCTGCTGGTTTATTTATTTACAGTTAAAACTATATAAAGTCAAAAATCATCATTATAATGTACAATACCCTCTTCTGCAAACTTGGAAGCAACCCTGCAATGGAGTTCCCTGAAGTGACTTTTGCAGGTCTCAATATCTGCCCAAACCATACAGTGCTCTACCTGAGGTGACAGCAGTCACTGGACTTCAGAGAGATAAAGTCACAAGGAGTTATGAAATGAATTCTTATCGGCTAAAACATCTCTTTGATCAAAGGCAGGACTGTGGCTCAGGTTTCAGTTCTGATCATGAGAACATTAATACAATCAACTGATACAATAAGCTATACCTTAAAAGGACCCACAGATTAACTCAAAGTTTTCAGTTGTTAATCCAGCTGATTAAACAGTTCTGCAATTCTTTTTACGACGGCACCACTCACAAACCCAAAAAAGGTTATCAAGCCCATGATGGAGCAATACCAGTCCTTGAGTGACAGTTCAATAACTGTGTCAGCCCCCTGTGACCCCCTGTGATGAACTGGTGATCTGTCCAGGGTGTACCCTGCCTCTCGTCCAAAGATGCTGGGATAGGCTAAAGCCCCCCCACAACTCGAAAAGGATTACGTGGTTGAAGATGAATGGATGAATGATCTGACCCACTGTAAAAAAGAATTTTTATTAACTCTGATTTTTATTAAATTAATATTTACTTTTCAAATTTGTTTTTCTTTTCTTTCATTGTATAAGGTATGCTCAAGCTAGTTGACCGTGATTCACTTTTGCCAAGTGCACTGAAAGTAGTTTTGAGTATATATTGGGCTGCACGGTGGCGCAGTGGTTAGCACTGCGGCAGCACAGTTTACCCTTGGCCGGGGGATTGTGGGGATCGTGGGTTCGATCCCAGCCCCCGACCAACAGTGATCTGTGTGGAGTTTGCATGTTCTCCCCGTGTTGCGTGGGTTTACTCCGGGATTTCTCCGGTTTCCTCCCACATGCCAAAAACATGCATGTTAGGTTAATTGGCTGTTCTAAATTGTCCCTAGATATTTGTTTCCTATAGGCCCTTAGAATAGAGGATTAGTATTAATGAAAGCGCTTTGAGTGGTCTTTGTGACTAGAAAAGCGCTATACAAGTGCAGGTTAGTTAGTTAGTTAGTTAGTATAAACACTTTACTACTTTTACTTAAGTAGTTTGAGTATAAAAACATTATAGTGACATGTTCAGTGACAGGTGCTGGGCAGTACTGTATGTGCAACCAATTGCAAGAGCTATACAAAATGGAAATACTAAAATAAATACTTTAAATTGTAGATTTTGCATTACTGTACATTGGATGCATTGATACAACCATCTTGGCTTCACATAAAGGACCACAAGACAACCACTCAAATTTAAAAAAATTACCTTTAAATCTATGAATACAAAAATAATTATAACCATGGATCCTTACATGCTTCTGTTGGGAACACAAGGAAGTGTGGTTGTGAGATCCATGAGCAATGCGAGACCCTCTGAGGTCATGGACAGTAGTAAAACTTGTCACACATGCATTCACGCACACACACTCACTACTGAGCAAACAAATAACTCACACAAGCCCCCACCCTGTCCGAGGGGGAAGGGGGCTTTTCCTTCAAATGTCATCTATAGTGCTGCTTCATGAAACCAAACCTGTTTTCGTTCCTCTGGTCACTCAGCACTCCAACAGCAGCACTGAGAGGTTCAGCTAAGGACACAGCAACATGCAGCCCAGTCATTAGCAAAGAAATATATATATAAAAAAAAAAAATACGGAGTAGTTACAAACAAGCAGAACATAAAGACCAACGATGTCAAATACGATCAGAGCACAGTTACACCCACGCTTGCCCAGAGTGAAGCTTTCCACAACCCTAATATCAGCAACTTCATCCTCAGTTTCATAACTTCAATCACAACAAAGCGACGCTCTGTGCTCCACATTCATACACATACATCCCCATCACTCATAACAAACAGCCGGTTGTACTTTTACAAACGTAGGTTAAGACGGTAAATGGCTTCAATGAGCTCATCTCTATCACAAACTCTGAGCAAACAATACCAGTGTTCGAGGCTCTGCTGAGGTCTTTTGTCTACCGCTGCTCCCGGTGGTCCTCGAAACTACAACAGCTGCTCCCTCCACCTTAGCCGAAAACCCACAGGCTTAAAATAAAAAAAAAAAAAAACACGCATGCTCTTTCGCCCATAAACCCTTGTCGATGTGTACAAAATAACCGAAGCTGTGTCTAGAAAGAAGGACAATGAGACTAATTCCACCCGCTTCACTTTTAAAGGAGTTGCACAGTGGGATGTGGGTAGCCTCGATCGCACTATAGCCTTGAACACTGGCGGATTTACTGACTACCAGCCCAGTGAAGTAAACTAGAACCTGACCAGTCGAGGTCTATTTGAAGCAGTAAAGGCTGCTCAGTCCCGAGCTAGCGTAAAGTTGACCTCTTTCTACCAGCATTTGGAAAGGTTTCACTCAACTAATCTACTGAATTAATCAGATTTAGAGATTAGATAGAGTAATAATAGAAATAAATATGAATCCACTACAATACTGGTCACTTTTTCCCTCAAATGTGAGACACGACTTTTTCTTATAAATTTTCGTCTTTTTTCTAGTAAATTTGCATCTTTATTTGTAAATATGCACTTTTTCTTGTAAATTAGTAATTTTTCTTTAAAATTTTCCTAAATTTTAGATTTTCTTCTTCTATCTTATTTGTAATTGGGCAGTTTTGTTATGAATTTTTTTTTTAAATTTTTAAATTTTTTAAATTTTTTTAAATTTTAAATTTTTTTAAATTTAAATTTTTATCCTAAATTTGGACATTTTCTCCTATGTTTTTTTCCTTGTAAAATTGCTACTTTCTCAAAAAAAAAAAAAGTTCAGTTTGGGTTTTTTTTGTAATCTTAGGACTTTTTTCTCATAAACT
Source organism: Pholidichthys leucotaenia (assembly GCA_020510985.1). Taxonomy (NCBI): domain Eukaryota; kingdom Metazoa; phylum Chordata; class Actinopteri; order Cichliformes; family Pholidichthyidae; genus Pholidichthys; species Pholidichthys leucotaenia. The sequence goes on along the minus strand of CM035836.1, from coordinate 201,438,135 downwards.
GGAGTTTGGTTACTAGTATTTACATTAAAATTTCCTCCCAAATTGGCGCCGGCTATCTTATCCAAGTCACGTTTACTTCCTAAAAAAAAAAAAAATCTAAATTTTAATACCAGTACCTATGATCCAAAGTCCTATTGTGTTTCCCCACGCTTACACAGCCCTTACTACCACTGATGCTACTATGTGGGAATGAAAACTCGCCGTTTGGCTCCTAATTACTCAACTTCGCAGCGTGTTTCGGAATGTTTAACTACAAACTGATGTAATCCGTCGCCTCCTTTATGATATGAAGGGTCAACAATTTAAAAACAAACAAACTTGGGCCAATTTTCACCATCCACTCCTCACCAATTTCCACTTTAACCCATTTGGCCGTTAGGATGCTAACGTTAGCCGGTTAGCTTGTGGCTAGCCCCCCTGCGTTACATTAGTGCCCGTGGATAGTTGGGAGTGGAGACAACTGTCTACCTGTGTCTCTTTTACCTTTGCTTCCCCGCTCTGAAAAACTTATTCTGGTCCCCGACGGCTGCTGATAATCCTTTCTGAAGTGTTCGCGGGTAGTTAACAAATCTAAAAGTGAGGAAATTGTGCCTAATTGAAGAAGAGTCACTACAATAAGCAGCTATACGTGGAGAGATGGAGACTGAACGAGTGTGAAAGAGCCGGGCAGTAGAACAACAGCTGAGGAAGTCATGTCTACATCCGCCTGCCTCTCCCCAACCAACCAGTCGTTCGAATTGACAAGAAGTAGTCCCGTAAATTGACAACTTTATGATATTCTTGAATTTGTGTTATTATTCTACTGAACATGTAATCTGATACGCAAGGGTATTTTCTTTAAAAAAACAAGTTGTACTGAGAATCTTTGTTTAAAATTAGTTTTAGTTTATTATTCTGTCGTCTTACAGTTGCACAATTAATTCATCTTATTTAAATAGATAAAATAACTTTGAGTAGCTTTATAATAGTCATAATAATCTGCCATCTATCAAAATCCCGATAAATTAGGGACTACTTGCCAGTGTGTCAGCGGAGGGATTCGTCAACTGTGCATCTCTGCGCTGAGGCAGGCTGTCCAGACTTGCTCGGGAAGGAGAATGGAGGCAGGAGGGAGAGAGGGGGTACAATTGAAGCACGCGCGTGCCTGCGTGCACGTGGGTGTGTACGTACTTGTGTAGTGTGTGTGTGCCGGTGCGGGTGTGTACGTGAAAATGTGAACATGTCTTCATGAGCGTGCGTTACTTTCCCACCTGAGCGGTTGTGGCTCGGGTAAACAGCCTCAGTGTGCTTGTTTGGGTCTGTTATTTTAATTTCGGAACATCTGCCCGCGCATCAGCCCGTGCGCCCGTGTGAGTGTCCAGGTGAGTGTGTATTTGCGATGACAACTGAGGCAGAATTTGGTTGGCTTGATGCAGGGGCTGTGTTCTCCACAAACAACCTGCTGAGGCCTTCACAAGCGCTCGCTCCTGTAACATGTAGCCTCTGACAAACTCCTCCAGCTCTTTCTTCCTTATTTCTCCATGACTTCCCCCTCGTCCTCTTCATCACCGCCCCATCTTATCATCACACTCCTTCTCTTCCTGTCCCTTCTCCCCATTTACCCCACCTACTGTATGCCCTAATTCTACTCCTCCCCATTTCTCTCTCTCTCTCTCTCTCTCTCTCTCTCTCTCTCTCTCTCTCTCTCTCCTCCTCCTCTTCTTGATCGTCTTCATCTCCTTTCTTTCCTGTCCTGTCTCATTTCTCCCCTCCCTTCTTCTACTTCTCCTCATCCTCTTTCCTCTCTCTGGCGACTTATCTGTCTCTTTCTCATGTGGCTTGCAGTTTCAACAGTGTATGTGTGTGCGCAAATTCTTCCCCTCCCCCATCACTTTTTGCTTCACTCCCTTCCACCCCTCTGCTCATCTTCCTCCTCCCTCCCCTTCCTCCCTCTCTAGTCTCATTTTCACCCTCTCCAACTCCTCTCCCCTTGTCTCTCCCCTTGCCTCCTTGCCTCCTCTCCCCTCATTGGTCAGTGTCCATAACTCACCACTCCATTGCACAGTCCCTAACACATCTTCACTAATAACGAACTGCTGCTCCCCTCTCTCTTCACCTCTCGGCTCTCTTTTCATCGTCCTCCTTCTCCTTTTCTCTCTGTCCTCCTCTGTCCTCCTGCTCGGTTTCTCTTCGATCCTTCAGAACTGACTGCTATACCTCCCACTCTTTTTCACTCACTCTTCCCTCCACCTCATTCCTCACCCCTCCTCTCCACTTGTCTCCCTCCTTCTTGCCTGTTAGTCTGCATGTCTGATCTCCTCTCTTCCATCGAGGAAAGCATGTCTCTTCTCGTGTCTCCCCATTTCTCTCTCTCTGCATCTTCACATTGTTCTCCCTCACCCTGGCTCCCATCCCTCCATTTATCGCTCCCATGAATCCCCTGAGTCTCTCTTGTCCCTGGAGATGTGAGGACTAGAATCAGATGAAATAGAGAGAACTCTTCACATTGCAGTTGGACCTATTGTCATATAGGATGTGGTTCCCTGACATTCTGCATCTTATTACAAAGGCCTCATCAGTTTGTGTCTCATTCTTCTTTGAGTCATAGTCTGACACAGTCAGTGGATCACTGTATGCAAATTTAGGCTGAGTAACAGTGATAACACTAGAATGGATTGTCGTCTTTGGGTGCTGTGTACACCTTAACCTCCCCTACATTTGCATCATAAGCCCCTTTTCCACTAGCACCTGCTCAGCCCTACTCGCCTCAACTCTACCCAGCTTGACACGGTGTGGTTGGTTTTCCATTACAACTGAGTACCACCTCAAGTGGGTGGGTTCATTACAGGAAGGCAGCCCCTTATCCTGTTATGTTGTTTACATGCTGATGTTTTCACTGATAAATAACGTAAAAGATGCTTAAAATCATAAAGTACACCATCTTCCCCATGAGCAACCATCAGCTCGGAGACCTCCTGGTATACTTTTTCATTTCGGGTCGCTCCGCCGCATCAGGGCCAACAGGGCTGAAAAGTTCATAGCTGTCAAATTTGACCAAACTAGTCCATACCTGTGCATGCCCGTGCATACCCGTGCATGCCCGTACAAACCAAGTATAAGCAAGTATTTCTGCATGCCCGTAGAAAGCAGGTGTAAGCAAGGGTGTAAGCAAGCACATCACCACTCGTTTCAGTGATGCCTGCCTTTGATCTTTGATGATGTCATAGTGAGTCCTATGATCTTCGGTGATATCATAGCGAGTCCTATGATTGTGAGTGATGTCTGCCTTTGATCTTTGATGATGTCATAGCGAGTCCTATGATTTTTGATGATGTCACAGCAAGTCCTATGTGTCATGGTCTGAGCGCCGATGTCGTCTGCGCTCGGGCCATGCTTCATCTTCGCCAGGTTTGACAGCAGGGTTACCTTCTGGCTCCCCAAGCTCTTATTGTGACAGCGCTCGGAGGAGCTTCCTGCTGTCAAAACCTAACAGCTGTGCTGCATTTACGGATCATCATCAGCCCGGCATTTAAGCAGGTGCTGAGGAGCAGTACAATGCAGCAGTCTCGTCGATGATCCCTCATCAGACGTTGAGCGAGCGTTCCTCATCTCAGACGTCAATATTCCTTTATGATTCCACATCTACAATCATCCCTCGTCCTTATCCTGAATCGTAAGTGACCTTGATCAGCCTTACAGTCTCTGTATCTAGTGTAGTGTGTTTTAGCCCATCGTGGCTCATTACTTTCTGTTACTTTGTGTTATCTTCTGTTCATAATAAACATCATGCAAACCTCACTGGCGACTTTTGGCATCTTATGGTGGCCCTTGCGGGCCACCGCTTGACAGTAGACTGCTGCCAGGGCGCCTAAACCGAGACGCCAAACCGAGACGCCGTTCCCGGTGAGTTTGCATTAAGTGGACATTTGCAACAATTAGAATCTAAAACACCAATTACCAGTATTATAAGTAACAGACAGGTAGTTATAGATCCTTTAGAAATTAATAGTGCCTTTAGAGATTATTATGAAAAACTATATGATACAAAAAATGAAACTGACTTAACAATACTAAATGGGTTTTTGGGTGGATTATCCATACCAGGTATTCCAAATGAAAACAGGGAGATACTGGAGTCTAAAATTAGCCAAGAAGAAGTTGGGCAAGCCATTGATAATATGAAATCAGGAAAAAGAGCAGGACCAGATGGTCTTCCAGTTGACCGCTATAAAAAATTTAAGAATAAATTAATAAAACCACTTTTGGAAATGGTTTTAGAAGCATTTCAAAATAGTAATTTACCACCATACATGAATAATGCCTTAATTATACTGTTGCCAAAACCAGGTAAACCCTCTAATAAATGTGAAAACATGAGACCAATAAGCCTATTAAATGCTGATCTTAAAATAATCTGTAAAATTTTAGCAAAACAACTACAAGAAATATTACCAAATATTATTGACCGAGATCAGAATGGCTTTATAATGGGAAGACAAGGCTTCCATAATGTAAGAAGACTATTTAATATTATTTATTCCAATAAAGAAGCACCAGATACAGCTCTCCTATCATTGGACGCCAAAAAGGCCTTTGATAGGGTCTAATAGCCCTATCTTTTTGAAGTCCTACAAAGGTTTGGACTTGGAAATAATTTCATAAAATGGGTCCAGATAATTTACAATAATGCTACAGCAGAAATCCTAACAAACAGCAATATCTCAAAATCAATAAAAATCAATAGAGGATGTCGACAAGGTTGTCCACTTTCACCTTTACTGTTTACTATGGCAATTGAACCTTTAGCAAGGGCAGTACGTTTACATCCACAAATATATGGAATTAAAGTAGGACCAACAGAACATAAAATCTCCCTGTATGCCGATGACATAATTTTGTTTATGTCGAATTTTAAAAAATCAATTCCGACCTTGTTAAATTTAATAAAGAACTTTGGGGAAATATCAAGATATAAAATAAACAAAACAAAATCTTCAATATTAATGCTAAATGAGACCCAGAGAAATCACCCAGCTCCTGAGGTAAATCAATTCAATGTTGTAGATCAGTTTAAATATTTAGGAATTCAAATTGTGCCTAAGCTAGAATCAGTCGCCAACGCCAACTATGAAGCCTTAATGACAAATATTAATGAGTTACTTCAGAGATGAATGTCACTACCAATGTCGATGATCGGGAGAATTAATATACTTAAAAGTAATATCTTACCCAAAATACTTTATTTATTTCAAAACATTCTTTTACCACCACCTTCAGATCTATTCTCAAGAATTAAAAAAAAAGTTAGTGGAATTTATATGGAACAATAGGAAGTCTAGATTACGTTTGTCCTTACTATATTTACCATTTGATCGTGGAGGTCTGAAATGTCCAAACTTTATGTAGTATTACTGGTCAGCACAACTGAGGTCTATGACATATTATTTTTCATCAAATGATCTCCCTCACTGGACTGAAATGGAATCATACAATTTACCTTTACCTCTTCCCTTATTCATATACTCAGACTCGGCTAAAAAATTACAGAAACAAGTTAAAAATCCATTTGTAACGCACATGATTAAAATAGTGTAACGTCGGGGGCAGGGATTTCCCAGCATGCTTTGCCAGTTGAAAACCTTACTGTGTGTGTATTAAATGTGTTATTACTGAGTTATACTGCTGTGTCATTATAACTGTGTTATAATGACCCAGCAGTGTTTAGCAGGATTAGGGCAAGATGTATCATGTGTGTGTGTAACCATGATTCAAACAGTGGTCTGGGAGAATGACCTCCCCTCCTGTCTGAGCTCAGAAGTAAGTTGGGGGTCGGTGGTGTGTAAATAAAGCCTGCTCATCACAACCATCTTGCTCCTCTTTCTTTGTGTGAATCCCGCAAACGTCACAATATGGTGTGAAACTAAAAAATATTTAAAAGAACCACACTCACTGTCACAATTTAGCCCAGTATGGGGTAATTAATATTTTACACCAGGGAGAGCGGATATTGTATTTAAAGTATGGTATGGCGCATATTTAGGGCGCATATATTGTATCCATATTTCCCATATATACCTAGTAAGCATGACGGTGCATATTTTGGAGGCTTCACGTCTTAATGGACAAAGAGGACCTGACCCTACAGAGACCTACGGGAGGTGTGAAGTTGGTCCTGCAGGAGGAGGGAAGTTGGAGAGGATGTCCCAGCAGGAGCCCTGGAGCCTAGAAGGATCAGAGACAATGGGGACGCCAAGGAGTCTTGGGGCTGTATGTTTGCTGAAGGACTGTGGGGTTGGGGGTGTATGACTTGGGGAGAGTATAAGAGCTGTGAAAGACGATTGTTCTCTCTCTTTTCAAGATTCTGAGATTGCTAGAGGATGTAACCATTCAATAAACCAATCCTGAGAAATAAACCCAGTCTCGTCTGTGAAAGGCATCCTCTACAATGGAATTTAAAAGGGATTCAAAAGATTCAAGACTTACTGTATATTTGTCACGCTCAGATAACATAATGTCTTTTGAAGAACTGAGGATTAAATTCAATCTTAATAGAACACACTTTTTTAAATATCTTCAGCTTAGAAATTTTATTCGTTCAAATCAAAATAATGCTCTCACCCGACCTACTTATTCAACTTTGGAAAAAATTTTGATGAAAGATAGTAATAGAAAGGGTATTATTTCAGAGTTTTACAACTCATTGACACTATTCTCAAGTGAAAACACAGAAAAGACTGAATGACTGGAAAGAACACCTGCAAATTGAAATTTCAGAGGAACAATGGGAAATGGCTTGTGCAGGAGCTCAAACCAAATCAATAAATATACGTCTTAAACTGATACATTTTAAATGGTTAATGCGGATGTATGTTACACCAGTGGAATTAAATAGATATAACAAAACCATACCAGATACATGCACAAAATGTATGGAAAGTAAAGGAACCCTATTTCACCGTTCATGGGAATGTAGAAAAATCGGAATGTTTTGGGAAGAGGTGAGGGTAACAATTGAAAAAATAATTTCAAAACAAATCACATTGAACCCTAAACTGTTTTTGTTGGGTCTGTATCCAGAAAAACATAACTTTAATAAGAGTGAAAGAGCATTCATAGACCTCGGTTTGCTTAATGCCAAAAAATGTATTGCACTACTGTGGAAAAAGACTCATAGACCAGATGTGACTCAGTGGTTAAGAGAGATGTTAACAAACCTTCCACTCGAAAGAATAACATATATACTGAAATTAAAGGAAAATGTGTTTGAGAATATATGGAGACCTTTCATTGATTATGTAAAGAAATTAAACATAACTTCTGAAGAAGAAGGTGAATGATATGTGTGGACCTTGCAAATTCCAAGCTGGTGGATGTATATTATGTATTCTTATGTAATAGATTACCTAGACTAAACAGAGGAGCATTGTTGTTGGCTTGTTTTTGTTATTGGCTGTTGTTGTTTTTATTACACTTTTTTTTGTTATTTTGTTATTGTTCTTTTTAATTTTTAAATTACTTTTGTGTTAGTGTCTGACTGTGTGTGCTATGTTTGTGAAAAAAAAAAGGTTCAATAAAAAATATTGTGAAAAAAAAAAGTGGACATTTGCTCTTTCCTGTCTGGGTACTGCGTGCTGAGAGAATGCCGTCGTGGAGGGGCCGCCCTCGGAGTCTGAGCTACGAGCTGGCGGACGCTTTGGAATTCGTTGATGAAACGCTCATCGCCGCCTCCCTCCTCGACTATCACAACGACGTACACTGGTACCTGGACTGTGCTGAGGATGCTCTAAATCATATTCCCCGCTACGCCAACCACCATGAAGTCGGCGCGAGGAGGGATGACATCGCCGCACAGCGCGAGATACTCCGTATGGTGGAGGAGGACTACGGCAAGAAGCAGAGGAGGAGGCATCCCCGCTCCCTGCTTTGGGATCCCATTCCCGTCCTTGATCCAGTCCAGGAGTTCGCACCATCCGGGGGCCACCGAAGACGTCGGTGCCACGGCCAAGGTCAACCTCAGCAAGAACCCCATCCGGAACCTGTTCCGGGCCGCCAGAAAGATTCTCCCGCACAGTCAGCTGCCTCTTCGGTGTCTCGCCAGGAGGGAATTCCCGCAGCCTCTCCCCCCGGGCCATCCTCTCCTGCTGTTCCGTCAGCGCTCCGTGCCCGGTTCGTCTCGGCTGTCACCCCTCCTCCTCGACGCCCTCCCCGGCTGCTGTGTGTGCCAAGAGTCCTGCTTCGGCGAGCCCCGTCCCTGATCCATCGCGAGCGGCTCCCCCTCATCCTTCCAGGGGGCCCTCTGTCACCATCCAGTGGGGAAAGGGAGGAGCAGCATCCCCTACAGCAGGCACCATCCTCCCTCCGGGAGACAGGCAAGTGCAAGTTCCTTCTTCTCATCAAAGTTGTGATTTGTCTTGTCTGACTCCTGGGGGCGGAGTTCGGGGTTCGCAGTCCCCCGAACTCCCACCACCTGCTGTAGCCCTGATTACTGAACCTGCTGCCTCTGTGTCTCCCTCCACCGAGCGGTCCATGAAGTCAGGCCTACGTTGCCGGACGAGGAGGGGGCCTGTAGTTCTGGAGGGCCTGGTTCCAGCCCCGCAGCCACGTCGTGGGCAGAGGAGAAGAGCGGACTGTAGCCTGGAGCCTGCGCCGATGATGAAGCATCCCTGGGTCTCCACGCCGGAGTGGTTCAAGCCAGCGGGTCGAGGGTCCCCTGCCACCACGCCGTGCGGGTTATCGGCATGGACATCGGCGCCAGAGGGTCCTCAGGCTGCGGAGAACATCATGCCAGCTGCGGAGCCCGACGCAGCTGAGTGGGAGCCAGATGACGATCTTCTTCCGTCTGAGCCTGGATCGTCGAAGTCCTGGACGGCAACAGAACTCGAGTACAGGCAAGTGCTCTGCTTTGTTTTTCTTCTTTCTATTTTAGAGCATTTTTGCCTGTCTCTTGAGGAGACGAGCCAGGGGCAGCCATCCGCTGCACCTGAGCTCGTCTCGCTGGGCTCTGTCGCTACCAGTGATCCTGATCCCGGTTCTTTTTCTTCTCCTGAGCCTTCTCCCAGGGTCAACGGTGCGGAGTCTATCCCAGTCGCTGTGCTGGAGGTCCCGGGTTCGGGGTTGGAGGTCGTTAACGGTGCTGCGCTGGCCCAATCGGGGTCCAACGTGGGTACAGTTGTTTTATAATGAGGTTTGGTACCTTTCACTGTTTGTAAATCAAATGTTCCAGAAGTAATGTTATATTTCAGGTAAGTCAGAAGCCGAAACACAAAGGTTGAAATGATGCAACTTTCATATTCCAGCAAACCAAGTCAGAAAACCCTGACTGTCACAGCTGGTGTTAGCAATACTGACTGAGATGAACTCAGCATGTGGTATTTGCTTATAAAACCACCATAGCAGCATGTACAGAAATTGAATTTGAGCAGTCCTCTGTGTATGACTAAGGAGAAGGCACATATAAAATAGAATTGTTACTATTTGGGGCCAGCTGGGAACTGGAGCGACTACGCTGTCCGTGAGAACAGAACAAAGTCGCGTGAAACCCCAGAGGACAGTGGAGGAGCTGGCCGTGAGAGCCAGTAATCGCCCATACCAGTGTTATGCCGAGAACTCCCCCACCTGCCGAGAATTGCACCTGGGGGAGTTCTCAGCATAGTACCAGCCAGTAGCCTCTGGTCCTGGGCCATTTTGATTGCAGCGACTGATGTGCTGGTACAGGTGATCCGCTGCAGAATCACGACGAAACCACTGGGAGATGGGCCGGAGTGAACCAGGTGGTAACAGGGATGGCTATTCGGGTGATTAAGATCTGAAGAAAATAACAATAAAAGCTGTGCTTACAGCCAACGTCCTGGCACCAGTGTTAGCTCAGAGGCTAATAGCTTGGGGGCTAATAAGCTACCTTTAGCCCTTAGCTGGCCATGCGAGCTAGTAGCCTCCGATACAGGTGATCTGCCACAGAATCATGACGAAACCACTGGGAGATGAGCCGGAGTGATGTGAGGCACACCGGCAAACCAGGTGGTAACAGAGATGGCTATTAGGGTGACTAAGATCTGAAGAAAATAACAATATAAACCACACTTGGTGCAAGGCTCCTAGTACCAGTGTTAGCTCAGGGGCTAATAGGCTACCTTTAGCCACCCCTTCCATCTACATGACAGGAAGCTAGGCAGTCCAATAATAGAACAGTGGGCAGGTTTCAAAAACGGTGGTGGGTTGGCTTTTTCTAATCTTGACGTATACGATTCAGACGGAAGAGTCAAAAATGTTTCTGGCTTTTCTTAGGAGAGAAAAATGAGATAAAGGCTGTGGGTTTTTTTAAGAGAATTGAATGTTTTGAATTTTTTTTTTGATAACTACGTGAGACTACAGCAGACTCATTTCAGATCGTTGAAACCTACCAACACATCATTTTTCAGTCAATGACCCCTTTTATGTTTTTAAGTCGTATGATGGAGAATTGTACTCTTGCATATCTCTTTCACTGTATGTTGACGTGATGGGGTTTTAGATTTTAGGGGAAAAACCAGCCTCCTGCAGCTTGCCTTGTTGGATAATTGCATGTTTCAGTTGACCATCAACATAATAACCTGTGTTTTTAAGGTCGAACCAAGGCAAACTTGTATGCATTTTGATATAATTTGTTATGGACCTACATAACAGAACTACATGGTGCACTTCATTCTGAACCAGCTATAATTTTCTGTGTTAAATGTGAATTGTAAAAGTAGGATTCCATATCAAGAATTTTACTTATTTTTTTAAAGTCTATTGTTGATTGGATTGTGTTTTTGTGATGCAACAACAAGACAATTTTTCTTGGGGATTACAAACATGAAACCTTCCTACATATCTGTATATGAGAAAATCAGGTGGTCTTCTTTGTCTAGTACCCATAGTTTTTCTTTGTATACTTCTTAGTTGGAGGAATTTCAACAAACCAATTCTGATTGTAGAAGTGATTGACATATGCTGTTTGAGAAGTTGCCATGTTGCATTTCTTCTACATTAGTCTGGTACATCCTGTGATGTTGTAATTAGTGCCATTATTGTAAAGTGCGGTGTGGTGGCAACCACTTCCCGGTTCTGCCACTGCACCGGCCCGTAAATACCAGAGGGCATCCAGTTTGAGGGCCTCTTTGCCGATGCCCCTGCCTGGTGGCTGGTGTGTGTCCTATATATTAATAAAGCTGAGTTCGCAAATTCACCTGGCCTCATAATTGCACAAAGGTGTATTTACAGACATAACACATACAGTACCACGGGTGAGGCTAGCCCATTTTTAGGGGTGCTAAATTGAAACTCAGCACCCCCAAAAATTGGAATAAGAAAGTTATCTTAAAATTTTAGTTTGTCTTTGACAAACTGAAATAATATACAAAGATAGTCAGTAGTTTGTGGTTTAAACTTTTGAAGAATAAAAATGAAAATGAAAACACCCCCACATAGCAAATGGGATGATCCTCTTCTTCTCCCCTGCTTCACTCTGCAGCCAGCACCTCACTCACACACATGCACAGGTTGATTCATAAGTAGCTCAAAGGATGTGTCTCACACTTCTTACATGTCATTACCAACACTTTATAATTATTATTAGTCCTTATTTTGCTGCACCATATTGTTAATAAGGGGTCATGCACATGACATTTTTTTTAGAGAAAAGAGACAGGTTCATTTGAGAAACTCAGGTCAAAATGGTGTGACTTCACAATCCACAGTAGGTGACCAGATGTCTTGGAAAACTTTCAGGACAGTCTATATGAACTCTGTCTTTTTTGTTCTGAAAAGTTTGAAGCTATAGTAACAGTATAAACAAGCTATGAGAAGAATTTTGTCTGTGTTGTAATAAATTACTCATGTAGGCAGTTTTTTATTTATTTATTTTAAAGCCACAAAGGAGACAACTCAAGATTCAAAGATTTTTATTTGTCAGTACTACTATACGTACAGGACATACAGGAGAATTGAAATGGCGTTTCTTTCTCTCTTCAGTGGTCTGCACAATATAAAAAAAAGAAAAAGGAATAAGGCTGGAAAAACAGCGACAGCAGTCTATGTACAGTAGTGCCACCCGTAGTGCAAATGGTGACAAAAGCTAGATCCAGACCTCCCATAGTGCAAATAAAGATAAATGATGAGACTCAGCAATCTTATATACAGAAAAGTAGAGCAGTAATACTCGTAGTACCAAGTTCAGTGTGGTAGTGTAGGTGCAGACAGTGACAGATAGGACTGCACGTGATCAGTATTGCAATGACAGACAGCAGCAGATATGGCATTTCTGCAAATGTTTACAGTAAAGTGCAGAGACTTACAGCAGCAAATGTATTACTGTTGGTGTGCCAGTCTTTCTGTGCCAACAGCTGAGGTGGTTATTGTGCAGGTGAGTGCATTACGGTCCGGGGGGGTGGACAGAGTTCAGAGTCCTGATGGCCTGATGAACAAAGCTGTTTAGCAGTCTTGTGGAGTGGGCCCGGAGGCTGCGGTACCTTTTCCCCGAGGGCAGGGGGCTGAAGAGGGAGTGTGAGGGGTGGGAGGTGTCGCCTGCAATGTTGATGGCTCTGCAGGTGAGGCAGGTGAGGTAGATGTCCTGTGAAGGACAAGCTTCTCCTGTGAAAGAAATTTATGATTTAAAAATTATTGTTTGTAAACACAACAATATAATGATCATTCTATCTGCTGAAAAACATCTTTACAATGACATGCCTGTGTGTGCCTTTAGAGCATATCCTTAAAATCTGTAAATGGTCTCCATAACATTAAGAAGAGATTATAAGAGTGGGAAGCAAGACGATGGAGGAGAGAGGGGGAGAGTGCAGGAAGAACCAGAGGAGAAAATAATAATAATACTAATAATTATTATTATTATCCAAAACTATATTAGAATATACAGCGTTTTCATTGTTGTTCTTTTTGTGTAAAAAAGTGTCATGGTCTGAGCGCCGGTCTCGTCCGCGCTCGGGTCATGCAGTGTTTTCCTCCCATTCTGTATTTGGTCCTGGTGGGCTCTCTGGGTTCTTGTTCTGGCGGCATCTCTGCGGGGCTTCCGGCTGTCAGAGCCAAGCAGCACAGCTGGTGCTGATTCAGCTGATGACACCCTCATCAGCTGATTAATTATCCTGCTCTATTTTAGGGAGCAGCTCCTGTCACTCGGGGCTGCAACCTCGCCTTATCCAGACTGGGTTCCCTACGTCCGAAGTCAGTTCCTTTCGGCGTTAGATTCCGCCCTTGCTGTTGGTGTGTAAGTGTTATATCTTTGTCTCCCATCAGTCTTCCTAGTCCTCAGTTTTTCGTCAGTGTCTAGTGAAGCCTTTATTTGTGTTTTGCCCCACGAGGCTCATTATTTTGTAGTGTATGTCTACCTTTAATAAATGTGCAAACTCTACGGCTGCCTATAGTGTCTCATTAGCGGTCCACGAGGACCGCTCCATGACAGTAGGTCGCAGCCACAGCGAGACGCCGGCGACCGTGGGTTTGCACTGTTTGGGCTTGTAGTTTTTCCTTTTGCGCGTACCAGTGTGCTGGGAGATGGCGTCACCACCCAAGGGCTATGCCATGAGTTTAGGCTACGAGCTAGTCATGGCTGTCATCGAGACTGATGGGATCCTCTCCATCGCTCGTAGTCACCCCATCCCCAGCAGCTCGCGCTGGTACCTGGACCTCGCTGAGGTGACTATTAACCGCCATCCTCGCTACGCCGACCACCCTGAAATCACGACGAGGGTGGCGGACATCTCTGCTCATCGGGAGAAGCTCCGTGGGCTGAAGGGAAACTCCAGCAGGAAGCCGAAGAGGAGACATCCTCACTCCTCGTCTCGGGATCCCATTCCTGTCCCCCGTCCATTCCAGGAGTTCGCACCACCCAGGGGTCATCCCCAGCAGAGAAGGACGTCAGCCGGGATTCTCCCGGCATATCCTCAGCGAGAACCCCATCTGGATACTGTTCCGGGTAGCCGCACGAACTCTGTCTCCCAGCCAGCTGCAGCCTCTGCGTCTCGCCAGAGGGGTAAGACAGCTGCCGCTGCCGCCTCCGAGTTGTATGTGCTTCATCCCCGGCCCGCTTTGGCTATTCCTCCCTCCTCCTCGACACTCTCTCCAGCGGCTGACAACTCCACGAGTCCTGCTCCGGCGATGCCCGTCAGCGATCCTGTGCGAATGGCTCCTCCTCATCTTCCCGGGGGGCCCTCCATCACCATCCAGTGGGGAAAGGGAGGAACCAAGCCCACCGCAGCAGCTTCCATCAGCCGTCAGCGGATCAGGCAAGTATCTTCATTCTCTTTCTTCACTGGGTGAATTGCATTGTTTGATCCCTGGGGGTGGAGTTCGGGGTTCACAGTCCCCTGAGCGCCCCCCACCTGCTGCAGTGATTAGTTGTGAACCTGCTGCCTTTGTGTCTCCTTCCCCTGAGCGTTCTTTGGCGCCAGGTCTACGCCGTCGGACGGGGAAGGAGCCTGCAGCCCTGGGGTGCCTGGTTCCAGCCCCGTGGCTGCGTCATGGGCAGGAGAGGAGGGCGGACTGCATTTTGGGGCCTGCGCCGGCGGGCAGGTGTTCCCGGGTCTCCGCAGAGGGACGGTCCGGCCCGGCGGGTCGCGGATCCCCTGCTGCCGTGCCGTGCAGGCCCTTGGCGTGGACGTCGGCATCAGGGGGTCCCTGGACTGTGGACGCCGTCGTGCCACTGTGGGGCCCGCCGTAGCCGAGTGGGAACCAGAGGAGGACCTTCTACCTGCTGAACCCGGATTGCCGAAGTCCTGGATGGCGGCAGAACTCGAGATCAGGCAAGTGCTCTATTTTGTCTTTCTCCTGTCTATTCTGGAGCATTTTTGCCTGTCTCTCGGGGAGACGAACCGGGTGCAGCCGTTCGCTGCATCCAAGATTGTCTCGCTGGGCTCTGTTGCTGCCGGTGATCCTGATCCCGGTTCTCTTTCTTCTCCTGAGCCTTCTTCCATGGTCACCGGTGTTGAGTCGATTCCGGTCGCTGTTCTGGAGGTTCCGGGTTCGGGTTTGGAGGCTGTCCCTGGTGCTGCGCCGGCCGAGTCGGGGTCCGTCGTGGGTGTGGTTCCGGCTCGGTCGGGGTCCATTGTGGGTGCTGCATTGACCCGGTTGGGGTCCATCGTGAGTGCAGTGAGGTCCTGCTTGGGGTCCGGCGGAGGTGCGGCGCCGGTCCGTGTGGGGTTTGGAGGGGAGGCTGTGGATCCTCTGCTGGTCGACGCTGGGCTGGCCCCTCATTGTTTCCCCGGTCCCTTTTCTTCTCCACCTGGTGCCGTTGGGGTTTCCCTTACTCGGCCCGGCTCTCCCTCGTTGTCCCTTTTGGTGGGGGGGGCTGCCTCCGGGCTCTTCCCTTTGGTCCTGGTGGACTTTTGGCGCGGGTCGGCCGTCTGGGGGACTCCTTCGCCGGTTTGGCGTTCTGGGTTGGCCAACTGGCGGGCTGGACTCTCTGTTCAGCGGCCTGGTCCGGCCACCGGAGGTGCTGTTTCTCCAGGCCTGGGACTGGGTTAGGCCGCCTGAACTCATCCTTGTTCACCTGCCTGTGATCTGGATGCTGGATGCGGGTAGACCGCCTGAACTATTATTTTTTTTTTGGGATGCGCTTGTGTTTTGGTTTGTGAACTATATTGAACTGTTTGTGTTTCTCCGCTCTTCGGTGTGTTTTTTTTTTTCTTCTTTCATTTTCCCCTGCTGTGGTCTGTGTATGCGCTTTTGTTGCCCCTTCCAGTTTGTTTGGATTTGTGGAGCTGTCCGTGTCTTGCCACTATTTAGCGTGATTTTGTGTTTTCCTTTTCTCTGGTTGAGAGACACCTGTGTATTATGGTTGTTTAACCTTGTATCTGTTGTTTGCATTCTTTGTTCTGTCTTCTGCCTAGGTGTTATGGAGTGTATTTTTGGGTTTTGTTTCCTTGCTGTGTTGTGCACCATGCTCGTATTTGTTCTGTATTGGCCCTTGTCATTGTTTTTTTTTTCTCTGGTTCCTTTCCTTGGTGTTTTTTTTCCTTTTTTTTTTTTTTTTGACTCTTGCCCGCCGAGCCTTTTTCCCTCTCCACCCGCCCTGGGTGGGATTTCATAGCCTTCTGGGTGGGGGGGGGGGAGGCTTGGATGTTACGTTTATGCCCAGAGTGCATTCTTCGGGGGGGAGTACTGTCATGGTCCGAGCGCCGGTCTCGTCCGCGCTCGGGTCATGCAGTGTTTTCCTCCCATTCTGTATTTGGTCCTGGTGGGCTCTCTGGGCTCTTGTTCTGGCGGCGTCTCTGCGGGGCTTCCGGCTGACAGAGCCAAGCAGCACAGCTGGTGCTGATTCAGCTGATGACACCCTCATCAGCTGATTAATTATCCTGCCCTATTTAAGGGAGCAGCTCCTGTCACTTGGGGCTGCGACCTTGCCTTATCCAGACTGGGTTCCCTACGTCCGAAGCCAGTTCCTTTCGGCGTTAGATTCCGCCCTTGCTCTTGGTGTGTAAGTGTTGTATCTTTGTCTCCCATCAGTCTTCCTAGTCCTCAGTTTTTCGTCAGTGTCTAGTGAAGCTTTTATTTGTGTTTTGCCCCACGAGGCTCATTATTTTGTAGTGTATGTCTACTTTTAATAAATGTGCAAACTCTACGGCTGCCTATAGTGTCTCATTAGCGGTCCGTGACGACCGCTCCATGACAAAAAGGTTGGGTGTTTGGTAGTGGAGCTCACTGGTTGCTCAGCGCCCCTAAAGCTCTGGTCCTAGAATTGCCTCCGAGTCATAGCACAGTCGATCCAATGACTGGCCATCAGTGCAGGTCCTTTAAAATTATACTGAGTTTAGACAAAAATTCCTTTAATGTGTATTCTTCCTGGAACTCATTACAATGCACCCTCAAGATGAATTTGATAGTAACTTGGTAAATGTAAATGAACAATTACAGACCATTTAGTTTGATTTTTCAGCAGGTTAGTTGATTTGTCTTTAGTATTAGAAACTCTTTTTCCCCTCAGCATATATGGGCTTAAGGGGTATTGTTGTCGCTTCAGCTGTGGGGCTTGGTTTATTAGTGTCATTTCTCTTGACATAAAAAAGAGGGTTATCAAACTTACAGTGATGGTGTATTAGGTCATTACCTCTGTCCAGTTTGAAGTCGTGTTGCAAAATTTCCTCTTTTTGTTATTCTTATTATTACCCCTCACTTAATACCTTTACCCCAGTGGGTGTCAGCAGAGGTATAGCACCAAATATTGGGCCCCATGTACAGCAGTGTGTGTGGGCCCCTCATCAAACACAAACCAAAGTTGAATTTTACATTCCTAGGTTTAAGGTGGGGCCCATTTCCATTACAAGCCTTGGGTAGTAAGCTCCAATATTATGGCCAGTTTGATGCTAGTATATGATTTATTTATCTGTTTTTGTGACTATATTTACTCTCCTCAGTAGCTTTATTTCCAAACCTCTTTGTCTATAATGCATGCTGTGGCGCAGGTGTAGTGTGGCCGACTACTGATTGGAGGGTCAGGGGTTTGATTCTCGCTCTGTCTGCAGTCTGCATGTCAAAGTGTCCTTGAGCAAGACACTGAACCCCCAGTTGCTCCTGGTGGGTCAGGCCAGCCCCTGTGTGTGGCAGCTCTTCCACCATCTTTGTGTGGATAGCAGGATCTGTAAAGCGCTTTGGTCATCTAGAGATGAGAAAAAGTGCTAAATGAATGCCATTTACCATTTTTGAGAATGGACCTACAGTTAGTTTATTTACACACTTTTTTTTTATTTAAGTTTTTGTAAAGGGTATACATGTCATTACAGCATTGCATTGTTTACATTTTCATCACATATTCCCTCTTTTTTTTTGACAACGTTGGAAAAAAAATTATTACAACACCCTTTTTTTAAGTGGAAGAAAAGAAAAATTAAAAAAAAAACAACAAAAAAACAAAAGAGCAGAAAAATAAAAGAGCATCTGAGTAGCGTTGGAACAAAGAGAGGTGCCATTATTGAAATGGTGTTTGTGAAAGATTAGATCTGATGGAAGACACATATGCGTTCCAGGGCTGCCAAAAGTTCAAGAATCCATCCATGTCCTGTCTCAGTGCAAATGTCAACTTTTCCATCAAGTAAATGTCCTGAATCACGTTAATCCAATCTTCAGGTGCAGGACAGTCTTTCGACATCCATTTTTTTGTTAGAGCTTTTTTACTTGCCAATATTAAAACAGTGAATAAGTATTTTTCTCCTCGTCTTTCCAGTGATTCCGGTAGTAAACCCAAATACAAAGTTACAAAAGAAAAGGGAACTGTTTCTTTGAATATTTTCCCCAACATTGTCTGTACATTGGTCCAATATTGGTGGATAACTGGGCATGACCAAAACACATGAAAATGATTTGCAGTCTTTTCACCACACAAGCGCCAACAATTCAACCCTTTACGAGTAAATTTGTTTTGTGCAGGTGTTCTGAAGAATCTTACCAAATTTTTCCATCCAAATTCTCTCCACAGCAGGGATGAAGTACTTTTCCATTGTTGTTTATTTAGCTTTTCCCATATTTCCAGTTGTAAAGTGAAATTCCCCTCTTTTTCCCATCTCTCTTTTATATATGATGTGTTGTCTCCTTTTAAATCTTGAAGACCATGGTATATTTTAGAAATGTATCTGATCCCTGGGATCCCTTTATATGCCATTAAGAAAACCTTCAGAACACCTGACTGGGCCCTTTCCAAATCCTCCTTTTTAAGTATTTTGTTTATGTGGTGTCTAAGCTGAAAGAACCTGTAAAGGTCTTGATTTACTAGACCTTGTTTTTTCAGATCTTCAAAACTTCTTAAAGTTTGCCCTTTAAAAAAATTGTAATATTTTATCAGTCCATTCTCTTTCCACTTTTTAAATCTAATGTCTGTTTTATTAGGAGTAAAATCCTGATCATAGGAGATCCATTGCAATAATCGATAGGGTTCTTTAGTTTGATTCTCTCTGACTATCTTAAACCAAATTTTTAGCGGGGTCTCTATCCACGGGTTAGTGTTATTCAAAAGTTTAGGTAAGGCATTATTCCCTATTATCGCCTGTAGGGGAATGTCACTTGTTATTTGGCATTCTATCTCCTTCCATTGTGCAGTGTAGACTGGGTTACATATCTCTACTAAAGTTTTAATTTACGCGGCTTTAAAATAGTCCCTGATATTTGACAGCGCAAGCCCACCTTTGTCTTTGTTTAGCTGTAGGGTTCTATATCTGATTCTAGGTCTCTTGCCCTGCCATATGAATCTTGAGATCCTTCTGTCCAGCTCTTGCCATGTTTTTTTGGGAGGTTCTACCAGTATTGTTTGGAAAAGGTATAGAAGACGTGGAAGTATATTCATTTTGACTGCTTCAATTCTTTGTGCGGTACCCAAGAATGGTATCATATTCCATCTTGCTAGATCAGATTTTATTTTTGTCATCAGTGGATCATAGTTTAGTGTTATAACTTTGTTGAGTTGTTTCAGGATATTGACCCCCAGATATTTCATAGATTCCATCTCCCAGTTAGTTTTGAATTTGCTTAGTAAATATTGATTTGGGTTATAGTTGAATGTTAAAATTTGGGTTTTATGCATGTTTAATTCGTACCCCAATAACTCTCCATACTCTGAAAAAACTGAGATTAGTTCTGGAAAAGAGGTGTCCGGCTGCCCCAGGTATATTAAAATGTCATCAGCAAAGAGTGCTATTTTATGTTCCTTCTGACCAAGTGTAATACCTTGAATTTTTTGATTCTGTCTTATCCATTGGCTCAGAGGTTCTATGAAGATTGCAAAGAGCAGTGGAGACAAGGGGCAACCCTGACGACATCCTCTTTCCAGTTCAAAAGATGATGATAATTTACCATTAATCCTTATTTTAGCTGTTGGTTTTTTATATAATGCCTGTATAGTTCTAATGAAGTTGTTATGAAAATTGAAACTGGATAAGATTCTATATAGGAAAGACCAGTCAACCGAATCAAATGCTTTTTCAGCATCTAATCCCAGTATGGCTGCATTTAAATTATATTTTTTTTAATATGATGAATTATGTGTAAAGTGCGTCTAATGTTATCTTGTGTCTATCTTTGTCTTATAAAACCTGTTTGGTCTAAATGAATTAAGTCTGTCAGTATATTTTCTAACCTTTTGGCAAGGATAGCGGTAAAAAATTTATAGTCCTGATTTAACACACTGATTGGTCTGTAGTTGGAGCAGTCTAGTTTATCCTTTTCAGGTTTAGGTATGACTGCAATGACCTCTTCTGTCCAGGAGGGGGCGATTTCCCCTGTGTGGAGGACATAGTTAAATGTTTTCAGGAGGAGAGGAGATAGTTGCTGTTTAACCCCTTGCACTCCGGTCAATTTCCCTAAAAACGCCAAAAAATAACGTGCCCAAAGTAAATCGAAAGCTGTTCTTCAACCCTTTGCAGCATCTTCATGGGGTTGGTCTCATTTAAAAGAAAACACTTTGAATTTTTTGGCAAAACAGTCATAATCTCTCTAAGTGCTCCGGCCATTGAGTTACAGTCATCTAAACATACTGAACTTGAAGAAAATAAATTTTGCCTGGGTGTTTTTTTGGATACAAATGCTTGCAAATAACACACAGCTTCAGATCCGGGCTGGAAAATGCAACAGAAATGTAGAACCAAGTGTTATCCAGCTGAGGTCAAAATTTTGTAACAATACCACAAAAAATGAATATATTACACAGCTTTTTCCTCAGGTTGTTCCCAGGCGTTTTTGAACTGTGCCAAATTGTGCCAAATGGCACAGTTTGGAAAAACTTCTGTAACTTTTGAATGATTCAATATAGAAGCTTCATCTTGGGCTCTAATGAAAGCTGACACTCAGGGCTGTGTGTATGTGCGTGTGTGTGTGGGGGGGGGTTGCCCCCCCCGCTACAGAGGACGGACATCGGCCATCGCTACATGACGGATTAGACTCATGTGGCGATGTGGCGACTGTGGCGCAGTCACCGCGGCTCCCCCCCCCCACTCGCTACAGAAGAATAGCGGGGGGGGGGGGGCGTTCATGGTCCGGACGCGGCGAACGAACCGTGTACTGCGGCGCATGCACTTCGGACTTCGTGCGCCGCACAGTTGTAATTTACCGATCGGTCAAAAGTCATTTTTGATTACAAATTTAAGGGATAAAGAATAATTTAGCTTATAACACCTTACCTCTTCACAGCAGCAGAGTCCTGGCAAACTTCTCTTCCTCATTGTCAGACGAATGCGACGCTGGTCCACTCGTGGTTCTGGTCTCGCGACCCGGTCAAAACATAATTCCATGATTGCGGTTTTGGAGAATGATTTACGACCTTCGTCGTCGGCCTCCGTCGGTCTATGATGACCATGGAAGAGAATCCTAAACGTCTATTCTGCTCGAATAAAAAAAAAAAAAAAAGCACCGCCTGTGACTGAAGAGGCCGATGTGCGAATGGCTGTCCCTGTCACACAGGTAGCACTTGAGGGTGGTCTCTGTGCTGCTGGGTCTGTGACGGTTCTTCCTGCGGGTCCTTTTTTTTATCTGCTGCAGCAGTCTGTCTTGACTTCACCCAGCCTTACAAAAAACAGCTCGCGAACTTCTCTGCTTCAATTGGCTCACTGCATTCACAGCTTTGGTAGGCGGGTCCTTCTTGCTAGGTTTTCAGTCATTGGTTCTTCAAGGTTTCAGAAACCCAATTCAAGGCTCTTATTAGTCGAATGAGAGGTCAATCAGATGAACTAATCTGTTCGCGGCTGTGTCTGCAGTGGAAGAACGGAAATGCAGCTTTTATTTTCAGTGCGCGCTTGGACGCAGCTCCATCATGTGTCCTAGAGCGCACAAGGGCGCACGAGAGCGCCCCCGTGCGCTCTGGGACGCAGAGACTTGACCGCCCGCGGTACAACGGAGTGCAAGAGGTTAAAGGTTTTGTACCACTCTGCTGTATAACCATCTGCTCCTGGGGATTTGTTAGCTTTAAGTTTCATGATTGCTTTTTCTAATTCTTTAGGTTGTATTTCTGCCAGTAGTTTTTTATTTTGTGACTCAGTAAGTTGGGGAAGATTTAATGTATTTAGGAAGGCTTCGGATGTGTCTTTGTGTTTTTTGAGGGAGTACAAGTTCTTGTAGTAATTCTCGAAACTTTTAAGAATTTCCTGAATTCTAAATTTTATTTCCTTTGATACTGGGTCTCTGATTTTGTAGATTGCGCTCTCCGTTTGTTGTTTCCTCAATTTATAGGCTAGTAATTTTGCCAATTTGCTACCTGTTTCATAATATTTTTGTTTCAGAAATGTAAGTTTCTTCTGGATTTCTATTGTGTAGATCTCGTTCATTCGTTTTTTTATTTCCTTAATTTTGAGCAAGTCATTAGAATGAGTGTTGTCTTGTGCTCTTTTTCTAGTTTCTTAAGTTCCGACTCTAATGTGATTAGTTTTTCTTGTCTCAATTTCTTTTGGATTGCCAGTTTTGCGATAATCTTTCCCCTTATTACAGCTTTGCATGCGTCCCACAGTATTAAAGGGGATACTTCTCCATTATCATTTTCTTCCAAATATCTGAGAATATCTGATTCCAATTCATCTTTCAGTGGTCCTTTCAGCACATTTGAATTTAACCTCCAAGAAAATGTATTATTTGTGTATTTTAAGTCCATATAGATCGGACTGTGGTCAGAGAGATCCATCAGTCCTATTTTACATGTTTTTACTCTTCCAATGTCTCTATTAAACAAAAAAAAAGTCAATCCTTGAGTATGATGAATGTGGTGCTGAGTAAAATGTATAATCTTTTACGCTGGGGTTGAATTCCCTCCAGACGTCACAGATTCCCAGTTCATTTAGTAGCATCCTAGTTTTTCTACTTTGAGTGTTATTTTGATGTGGAGAATTACCTGATGCATCCCAGTATGGATTCAGTCTTAGATTGAAGTCTCCACCACATATCACTAAACCTTGGGCTTTAGTTATCATTAGGTCAAATACATTTTTATAAAATTTCCAGTTAGCCCCTGGAGGTGCATATACATTCAGCAGGGTGATATCTTCTCCCTCTAGCCGACCAAGTACCATGCTAAATCTCCCTTCTTTATCTTTGTGTTCTGAATTTTTTTCAAATATAATGTTGGTTGAGATCAATGTCGCTACCCCCGTTCTCCTCCCTGACTTATATGAAGATGAAGAGATCAGTTTAAACCCTTGTCTATTGAGTTTAGTGTGCTCCAAGTCTGTTAGGTGAGTCTCCTGTAAAAATATTATTCCTGCTTTGTCTTTTTTCATTTTGCCTAGAATCTTGGATCTTTTAGCTGGATTCAGGATCCCTTTTACATTATATGAGATTATTTTGGTTGCACCCTGTTTCTCCATTGTATTGTCTTATTTAATATAACAGTATAGTGGTCCCCTTTTATGCTACTCAAAAACTGAAAGAACATTAAGAACATAAAAAACATTTAAAACAAAAAACTGTCAAAAGATCTTCCTGAACTGAGGTCTTTTTAGCGACCTTAGAAGAGCCTTGATGGTGTGTTGGCTCTGAGGGAAATTCCTCAAATTTTGTTACGTGTTGAGGGCCCTCTCTTACCCCTGTAAGTTGTCCCATGTTTTTAACGTGATTTTCAGATCCCAATCCGAACTTGTAATGATTTTTTTTTTTTATGCCTATACCCTATGAAATTGTGCGCAACCTCCCACCACCATCACAGCAAACAATCACGTTAATACAGTATTTGTTAGTAGTGTGGAGAGTTCATGTGGTTCATTGTCACATTTCTATTTTAACAATTTTTTTTTTTAAAGACTTACTTGTTTCTAACATTATGACTGTTCCATGAAATGTTTTACCACTTCATATTTGCTGATTCTG
This sequence comes from Pholidichthys leucotaenia, assembly GCA_020510985.1. NCBI lineage: Eukaryota > Metazoa > Chordata > Actinopteri > Cichliformes > Pholidichthyidae > Pholidichthys > Pholidichthys leucotaenia. Next base: position 201,414,357 of record CM035836.1, on the reverse strand, counting down.
CATCTCCTTTAATGTCTGTTACCTTGTAGGAGGAGGGTTGGATGCGCAGATTGACTAAAAATATTGTTATTCCCTCCTGAAAGCGTCCAGTTTTTCCTTATAGCCCTGGCGCTGGGTTTCCCGCTGCTGGCCCGTGGATTTTGAGGTTCTCTGTGTGCACCACGTTTGAGCCTTGATTCTTTCGATCGGGTCTGCTGCGGGTTTATACACCGTTACCGGGAGCCCTCTTCTTGCCATATCCCTGGTTGCTTCTTCCGCTGAGTTGTAGAGACACGTCTCTTCCCCGTAAAAAACCCTCAGCTTCACCGGAAATGGAGTTTGAAAGTGCAGTTTCTTCTCTCTTAGTACCTTTTTAGCGTCATTGTATTCCCAACGCTTTTTAAGGACCTCCGGGGCGTAGTCATGCTCCACAAAAACTTTTCTTTCTTGGTGCATAAATCCTTTTTTCTGCCAAGCCAGTCTCAAAACCTCTTTTTTTGTTCTGAAGTTGGAAAACTTCACCACCACCGATCGCGGGGGAGCTTCCGCCGACGGTCTTGGGGCTAATGAACGGTGCGCCCTTTCTATTTTCAAATCAGTGGATTGGGGAATTCCCAACTTCTCTCTCAGTATGGTTTCCACGCATGCAACCATTGTGGTGAAACCATCCTCGACTCCTTCTTTCAGACCATGAATTCTTATGTTGTCCCTTCTTAGTCTTCCTTCCAGGCTGGTTAGCTTAGCCTCCAGTCTTGTCTGTCGTTGTCACGCCGCGCCGCTCATCAGCGGCGCCACCTGCTCGCACACCTGCTCGTCATCAGCGGCGAGGGATATAAGCCGCCTCGCCCTGAGCTTCGGCCTGAAGCCGTCAGACTTCTTCATGCATCGCTGTGAGTTCATTCACCCTCAGTGGATTACTCCGGTAAGAAGACCTTACCTCCTTTTTTCCTCCCAAGTCTGCTCCCCTGTGCACAGGTGGATTCCCCGGCGGCGGACCACGCCTCTCCATCGCCTGTTCCTCGCTGCTGCACCGGGCGCTCCAGGTGGCTGTCTACCGGACCTCGTCCCTTGTTGTGCCAGTCATCCATCCTCTCCAAGTAAGCTCCTCTCTCGCTCTTATTCCTCCTGTGTTGGTGTGTGCCCGTCACCCTTCTCCTTGTGCTTTTCCCATAGGGTTGTCCGGCTGTACGGCCTCCTGCCTCTGTGCCCGAAGCAGACGCCGCCATCAACACATTTACATCCCGCAGACACACATCCATACACTCCTGTTGTTAATAAACTATTTGAACTACTCTGAGCCTGTGTGTGTGCGTCTCCTGAGCCGTGCGTTATGTCAGTACGGCTTCAGCAGAGCGGCTCGGCAGACGGCGGGCTCGCACACCGGCTTACCACCCTCGAGGCTCGGGTGGTTCAGATAGCTTATCAGCAACAGGTGATCCTCAATCAATTGATAAATATTACTAACCGATTGGACCGCTTGGACCCCCAACAGCTGTTCCCCCCGGCTCGTCAGGGTGGCGCGGCTCCTGCCGCTCCAGTGGCCGTCCAGCAGGCTCCTGTGGCACCGACTCGGCTCACTCCCATTCCGACCCCCGCCCGCTTTAGCGGAAAGCTCGGCGGAGCGCGGGGGTTTATAATGCAATGTGAGTCCGTGTTCCATCGTGTGCCCGGAGACTTTCCCTCAGATCACAGCCGAATTGGTTATATCGGGAATCTCCTGGAGGGGCGAGCTTTAACTTGGACCTACGCCGTAATGGCGAGGCCCAGTTATGCCACCCTCACATATGACCAGTTCGTGAGACGCTTTCTGGAAGTCTTTGACCATTCGCGTACCGAGACGGTCCAGGTCGACCGGCTTCTCGCACTCCAGCAGGGAAGCCGGTTGGCGGCGGACTACGCGGTCGACTTCCGGGTAGCAGCGGAGGAATTAGGCTGGGAGGAACGCTCCCTCTGTGGCCTTTTCCTCCGCAGTCTAAATGATGATCTGAGGGATGAACTGGCTGGGCGGGATATCCCTGAGACGCTAGCGGAGCTAACATCTCTTGCCATCAGTTTGGACAACAGGTTGCGCGAGCGCTCCTCGGGGCGGAAGTCGTCGTCTTCTCACCCTCGTGGAGCCTCGTCGCGCCTGCCCCAAGCTCGCCCCCTGGCGACGCCGCCACCATCGCGCCCCGAGGAGTCGGAGCCGATGGTGACGGGCTGGACAAAGCTCTCTCCGGCGGAGAGACAACGCCGCCGTGAGTTAAATCTCTGTATGTATTGCGGAGATAGTCAACACACGGTAGAGCTCTGTCCACAGAAGCCAAACGGCGGGGTCCGCGAGTCACTGTAGGGGGCCTCGCGGACGTCAATCGGTTAAATCCCCTCACACAATTGAAGCTGCCCATCCGTTTCTGCCACAACCCCACTGGGCATCTCACCCACGCACTGGTGGATTCGGGCGCAGAAGGCAGCTTTATTTCACAAAGCCTGGCAACCCGATTGGGCATCCGCTGTCAGGCACTCAGGAACCCCATCTCCCTGGTCAACCTCTCTCGTGCCTCCCTTGGGAGAGTTACACACCAGACCATCCCCGTCCCGGTTATTATCTCTGGAAACCACCGGGAGGAGATGACCTTTTATGTCCTGCCCAACTCTGTGTCGCCCGTCATCCTGGGGTATCCCTGGCTACGCCTCCACAACCCTGTTCTGGATTGGAAGTCCGCCGGGGTGTCGGCATGGAGCACGTTCTGCATGGGCACCTGTCTTCAGTCCGCGGCCTGCTCTCCGTCCGCTTCTCCCCCTCCTTCGGACGCTGCACCCCCGGACCTGTCCCTGGTGCCACTGGAATTTCACGACCTGGGTATGGTATTCAGCAAATCCAAGGCGATGTCTCTCCCTCCTCATCGGCCCTACGACTGCGCAGTCAATCTCCGCCAGGGGGCGCCCTTACCTTCTGGACGGCTCTACAGTCTGTCGGCGCCGGAGAAGGAGACAATGAACACATACCTCAAGGAGTCGCTGAGTGCTGGGATAATCCGCCCATCGTCATCACCCGTGGGGGCAGGATTCTTCTTCGTCGGCAAGAAGGACGGATCCCTCCGTCCTTGCATTGACTACCGTGCTCTTAATGACATAACGGAGAAGGATCGTTACACCCTGTCCCTCATGGACACCGCTTTCCACTCCCTCCAGGGGGCGACTTGGTTCACCAAGCTGGATCTACGCAGCGCATACCACCTCGTCCGGATCCGGGAGGGAGATGAGTGGAAAACAGCCTTCCGTACCCCGAACGGCCACTTCGAATACCTGGTAATGCCGTTCGGGTTGACCAACGCTCCAGCCGTCTTTCAGCGCCTCATCAACGACGTCCTCCGGGATTTCATCGGCCTCTTTGTGTTCGTCTACCTGGATGATATACTCATCTTCTCTAAGTCCAGGGACGAGCACCAGGTCCACGTGAGGCGGGTCCTTCAAAGGCTGCTGGAGAACCGGCTATACGTGAAGGCTGAGAAGTGTGAATTTTATGCAAAGACAACATCCTTCCTTGGGTTCATCATCTCACACGACCAGGTGCTTCCGGACCCAGAGAAGGTGAAGGCGGTGGTGGAATGGCCTACACCTGCATCAAGGAAGCAGGTACAACAGTTCGTTGGGTTTGCGAACTTCTACCGTCGCTTTGTCCCAAACTTTGGCACCATCGTCGGCCCGCTGACCCGCCTCACGTCCCCTAAGGTTCCGTTCCGGTGGACCGAAGAGGCCGCAGCTGCTTTTCAGGCGCTGAAGGCGGAGTTCTCCTCCTCCCGGGTCCTTAGCCAAGTCAACCCTGCGCTGCAGTGCATCATGGAAGTGGACGCTTCGGACACAGGAGTGGGGGTGGTGCTATCCCAGCGGTCGCCAGACGACGGTATCAAACGGCCCTGCGCCTTCTTCTCCCGGCGCTTGTCCCCGGCGGAGAGAAATTACGACGTGGGTGACAGAGAGCTCCTCGCCATCAAGCTCGCGCTACAGGAGTGGCGTCACTGGCTAGAGGGGGTGGACCTGCCGTTCGTGGTCCTGACGGACCACAAGAACTTGGAGTACCTTAGATCTGCCAGGCGCCTGAACGCCCGCCAGGCGCGCTGGTCCTTGTTTTTCGCCAGGTTCCAATTTACCATCACCTTCAGACCTGGCTCCAAGAACGGCCTGCCCGACACCCTCTCTAGGCAATTCGCCCCTGAGGAGTCGGAGGACACGGTCCACACCATCCTACCCAGGTCGTGCGTCGTGGGAGCCGTCACCTGGGACATCGAGAGCAAGATCCGGAAGGCGCAGGAAGTGGAACCTGACCCTGGCGGCGGACCGGAGGGGAGGCTGTTCATGCCATCCACGGTTCGAGGGGAGGTCATCCACTGGTTGCACACGTCCAAGCTCACCTGTCACCCTGGCTCCTCCCGGATGATTGACCTCCTCCAGCGGTCCTTTTGGTGGCCGGGCCTGCGGAGGGATGCTGCCCACTACGCCCGGGCCTGTCCAGTTTGTGCCACCAACAAGTCGGGTAATGCCCCTCCAGCGGGTTTGCTCCAGCCTCTGCCCGTCCCGGGCAGGCCCTGGTCGCATATCGCCCTGGATTTCGTCACCGGTCTCCCAGTCTCGAACACCTATGACACCATCCTGACCATCATGGACCGCTTCTCCAAGGCGGTACACTTCGTCCCCCTACGAGGTCTCCCAACTGCCCTGGAGATGGCGGACCTCCTCATCCAACACATGGTCAGGCTGCATGGGATTCCGGTGGACGTGGTCTCGGACCGGGGGCCCCAATTTTCCTCTGAGGTTTGGAGATCGTTCTGCAACGCCTTAGGAGCCAAGGTGAGCCTCTCCTCCGGCCATCACCCCCAATCCAACGGGCAGTGTGAGCGGACCAACCAGGAGCTGGAGGCTGCGCTCCGCTGTGTAACGGCATCCAAACCCACGTCCTGGAGTAACCACCTCGCCTGGGTTGAATACGCCCATAACACCGCTCGCTCTTCTGCTACAGGGATGTCTCCCTTTAAGGCGTCCCTGGGTTACGACCCCCCGCTGTTCCCGGCGCAGGAGAGTGAGGTAACTGTCCCCTCAGTAAGGGCGCATCTCAGGCAGTTACGCTCCATCTGGGCATCAGCGTGTAATGCGCTTTTATGCACGGCGGAGCGCAACAGAGCCGTGGCGGACCGGCACAGAAGACCTGCCCCGGCGTACAGAGTTGAGCAACAAGTCTACGTGTCGACCCAGGACGTGACCTTAAAGGGTGAGAGGAGGAAGCTGGCACAGCGCTTCATGGGTCCCTACCCCATCACCAGGATCGTCAACCCGGTGGCTATGCGTGTAGCTATTCCCCCCTCCCTCCGCATCCATCCCACCTTCCACGTGTCCAAGGTGAAGCTGGCAGTCTCCGATCCCCTTTGCCCTCCTCCTGCTGCGCAGCCCGCGCCCCGGATGATTGATGGCCATCCGGCCTGGTCCGTCGCCTCCATCCTGGACTCCCGGCGCCGGGGTCGTGGGTTGCAGTACTTGGTGGACTGGGAGGGCTATGGGCCTGAACATCGACAGTGGGTACCCTCGTCGTTTGTGTTGGACCCGTCACTCATCGCTGATTTCCACCGAGCGCACCCAGAGAAGCCATCGCCAGGAGGCGCTGCTAGAGGGGGGAGTACTGTCACGCCGCGCCGCTCATCAGCGGCGCCACCTGCTCGCACACCTGCTCATCATCAGCGGCGAGGGATATAAGCCGCCTCGCCCTGAGCTTCAGCCTGAAGCCGTCAGACTTCTTCATGCATCGCTGTGAGTTCATTCACCCTCAGCGGATTACTCCGGTAAGAAGACCTTATCTCCTTTTTTCCTCCCAAGTCTGCTCCCCTGTGCACAGGTGGATTCCCCGGCGGCGGACCACGCCTCTCCATCGCCTGTTCCTCGCTGCTGCACCGGGCGCTCCAGATGGCTGTCTACCGGACCTCGTCCCTTGTTGTGCCAGTCATCCATCCTCTCCAAGTAAGCTCCTCTCTCGCTCTTATTCCTCCTGTGTTGGTGTGTGCCCGTCACCCTTCTCCTTGTGCTTTTCCCATAGGGTTGTCCGGCTGTACGGCCTCCTGCCTCTGTGCCCGAAGCAGACGCCGCCATCAACACATTTACATCCCGCAGACACACATCCATACACTCCTGTTGTTAATAAACTATTTGAACTACTCTGAGCCTGTGTGTGTGCGTCTCCTGAGCCGTGCGTTATGTCAGTCGTTTGAGTAATTCCAGCGTGGTTTCTTCCAGCCCTTTTATTCTTTCCTCTGCTTCCATGATTCGGGCTTCAGCCTGGTCCACTCTGTTGTTTGTCCTTTTTATTTCGTCTTTAAGTTCACAAAATTCAGCCCAACACTCTCTGCGAAATTCTCTTAATTCTTGAAGTATCGTTTTTAAGCTAGCCGTGTTACTAGCCTCATGTTTGCTCTTCTATTTCCGAGTGGTTGTTGTCTTCGAGGTCAGATTCTCCAGCCAGTGCGTGTTGGTAAATGTCGATCTCTTCTGTTTTCCTTTAGGCATAATGACTTTGTCTTTTGATTTTCACTCTTCCATAAGTCCGTTAAATCTGATTTTCATGGTATTTTTACGGATAGGATCTGGGAGCTTCAGCGTTAAGCGACTACCACCATGGTGTCCAGACCGGAAGTCCTATTTACACACTTTTTAATTTAATTCATACCTGTGACTGTATGTCTTGGACACTCGGGTAAAGAGAGGTGCAGAGCTGTCAACTGATCACCACCTGGTGGTGAGTTGGATCCGATGGCAGGGGAGGATGCCATTCAGACCTGGTAGACCCAAATGTATAGCAAGGGTGTGTTGGGAATGTCTGGCTGAGGCCCCTGTTCAGGAGGTCTTCAACTCCCACCTCTGGAAGAACTTCGACCACATTCCAAGGGAGTCTGGAGACATGGATTCTGAATGGGCCATATTCTCCACCTCCATTGTTGAAGCGGCTGTCCAGAGCTACGGCCGCTAGGTTGTTGGTGCATCTTGTGGTGGCAACCCCTGAACCAAGTGGTGGACACCAGTGGTGATGGGGTCATTAAGCTGAAAAGGAGTCCTATCAAGCTTGGTTGGCTTGTGGGACTCCTGAAGCAGTTGAGATGTACCGGCAGGCCAAGTGGAGTGCAGCTCGGGTGGTTGCTGAAGCAAAAACTTGGGTGTGGGAGGAGTTTGATGAGGCCATAGAAGAAGACTTTCAGTCAGCATCGAAGAGATTCTGGCAAACTGTCCGGCGGCTCAGGAGGGGGAAGCAGCTCCCTGTCCACACTGTGTATGGTGCAGATGGGGTGCTGCTAACTTCGACTTGGGATATTGTTGAGTGGTGGAAGGAATACTTCGAGGATCTTGTCAGTCCCACTGACACGCCTTCCACAGAGGAAGCAGGGCTTGTGGACAAGGGGGACGACTTGCTCATCACAGGGGCTGAAGTCGCCAAAGTAGTTAAAAAACTCTTTGGTGGTTGGGCCCCTGGGATGGACGAGATTCACCCTGAGTACCTCAAGGCCCTGGATGTTGTAGGGCTGTCATGGTTGACATGCCTCTGCAACATTGCGTGGAGATTGGGGACAGTGCCTTTGGCATGGCAAACCAGGGTGGTGGTTCCTCTCTCCAAAAAGGGGGACCGGAGTGTGTGCTCCAACTTTAGAGGGATCACACTCCTCAGCCTCCCTGGGAAGGTCTATGCCAAGGTACTGGAGAGTCTGGCCATTGGTTGAACCTCGGATTCAGGAGGAGCAGTGTGGTTTTCGTCCTGGCCATGGCACATCGGACCAGCTCTTTACCCTCTCGAAAATCCTCGAGGGTTCATAGGAGTTTGCCCAACCAGTTTACATGTGTTTTGTGGACTTGGAGAAGACATTCCACCGCATCCCTCGTGGTTTTTTGTGGGGGGTGCTTCAGGAGTATGGGGTATCAGGCTTGTTGTCATGAGCTATTCAGTCTCTGTACGACCGTTGTGAGAGTTTGGTTCGTATTGCCAACACTTGATCGGACTCATTCCCAGTGAGAGTTGGACTCCACCAGGGCTGCCCTTTGTCACCGATCCTGTTCATAATTTTTATGGACAGGATTTCTAGGTGCAGCCAGGGAACAGAGGGTGTCATACTTGGTGACCACAGGATCTCATCTCTGTTGTTTGCAGATGATGTTGTCCTGCTGGCTTCATCCAGCAATGACCTACAGGTCTTAATGGGATGGTTTGCTGCTGAGTGTGAAGCGGCTGGGATGAGAATCAGCACCTCCAAGTCCATGGTCTTCGGCCAGAAAAAGGTGGATTGTCCTCTCTGGGTTGGGGGCAAGCTCCTGCCCCAAGTGGAGGAATTTAAGTATCTCGGGGTCTTATTCACGAGTGAGGGGAGAATGGAGCGAGAGATTGACAGACGGATTGGAGCAGCATCTGCAATGATACAGACATTGTACCGGTCTGTTGTGGTGAAGAGGGAGCTAAGCTCAAAGGCAAAGCTGTCGATTTACCATTCAGTCTATGTTCCTACCCTCACCTATGGTCATGAGCTTTGGGTAATGACCGAAAGAATGAGATCGCGGATACAAGCGGCTGAAATGAGCTTTCTTCGTAGGATTGCTGGACTCACCCTTAGAGATAGGGTGAGGAGCTCAGTCATCCAGGACAGGCTCAGAGTAGAACCGCTGCTCATCCACATTGAAAGGAGCCAGCTGAGGTGGTATGGGCATCTGATCAGGATGCCTCCCACCCACTGGGAGGAGACCCTGGGGCAGACCCAGGACTCACAGGGGAGACTATAGCCTCTTTTCCACTAGCCCAGCACACCTCGGTACGGCTCGATTCACTTCAGTACGGCTCGGAATGCTTCTGTCTCCATTAGCATGGTGTTTGGCATGGGTGTTGTGCTGGGGTGGGTGGGTTTATAACAGCGAGACGGTGCCACACTCCCGTGACGTAACGCACTCGACCCAAGCAAAACATTTTTTTTTCCCAAAACTTTATTGAGAAGACCCAAGCAAAACATAACATATAGCTGTACAAGGCCACTCCTCAGTCTGTGGCTTTTTTCACCGTAAACGCCAAAAAGGACCGCCAGACAAGGGTACAGGCAGCGAGATGAAATATGAATGAATATTTCAATTTAATACTATCCCACTTGTACTTACAAAAACGTGTGAATATTCATAAAAAGCACACACATGAGAGAGACTTCCGGTCTGGACGCCATGGTGATAGCAACCTAACGCTGAAACTCCCAGACTCAATCCAAGGAAAACATCCTCAAAATCAGATCTAACGGATTTTTGGAAGATTAAAAATCAAAAGACAATAACACCATGCCTAACCACAAGCAGAAGAAACTGACATTCCCCAGGTCAGGACGCACAGCGGCCGCGGAATCTGAACCGGAGGACCTCCGTTCAGAAGACGAGGACCTGGGCCTAGCTAACAAAAGGATTAGCTTGAAATCGCTATTTGACGAATTACGACGATTTCGGGCCAAATTTCTTGAATTCAGAGAGGATCTAAAAAGGGCGAACAGCAGAATGGACCAGGCCGAAAACCGAATCTTGGAAGCTGAAGAAAGAGTAAAAGTGCTTGAAGATTCTGTGCTGGATTTACACAGAAAACAGTCAAGGCTGGAGGCTAAGCTAACCGACCAAGAAGGAAGACAGAGACGAGATAACATCAGAATTCATGGTCTGAAAGAAGGAGCTGAAGATAGTTTCAACACAGTGGCGGAATGCGTGGAATCCTTATTGAGAGAGAAGTTGGATATTCCACAAACCACCGATTTGAAGATAGAAAAAGCCCATCGTACATTAGCCGCAAAGCCCGCCCCGGAAGCGCCCCCACGTTCTGTGGTGGTAAGATTCGCCAATTTCAAAATAAAACAAGAGGTTGTAAGACGGGCTTGGCAGAAAAAAGGATTTATGCATCATGAGAGAAAAGTCTTCGTGGAGCATGATTACGCCCCTGAGGTTCTTAAAAAGCGACGGGAATATAACGACGCCAAAAAGGTTCTACGGGAACAGAATCTACGCTTTCAGACGCCATTTCCGGCGAAGCTAAGGGTCTTTTACGGGGAAGAGTCATGTCTCTATAATTCAGCGGAAGAAGCAACAACTGACATGGCAAGAAGAGGACTCCCGGTAACGGTGTTTAAACCCGCAGCGGATCTGAGCGAGAAAATCAGAGCTCAAACGTGGTCCACTCAGAGACCTTCAAAATCCACCGGCCAGCAGCGGGAAATCCAGCCCCAGAGCTACAAAGATACGCTTTCCAGTTCCAGGAAGGAATAGCGACCTTTTTGGTTTTTTTTTTTTTTCTTTTCAGTCACTCTGCACTTCCACCCCCCCTCCTACAAGGTAACAAACATTAAAGGAGATGCAGAATCAGCATGTGGTAAAACCTTTCATGGAGCAGTTATAGCATTAGAAACAAATGTCTTCTTAATTTAAAGGGAAAAAAAAATCATGTTAAAATAGAAATGTAACAATGACCCACATGTTCTCTCCACACTAACAAATACTGTATTAGAGTGAATGTTTGCTGTGATGGGGGTGGGAGGGTGCACACAATCTCATAGGGTATAGGCATAAAAAAAAAAAAAAAAAAAAAAAAAATCATTACAAATTCGGATTGGGATCTGAAATTCACGTTAAAAACATGGGACAACTTACAGGGGTAAGAGAGGGCCCTCAACACGTAACAGAGTTTGAGGAATTTCCCTCAGAGCCTACACTCCATCAGGGCTCTTACAGGGTCTTTAAAGAGACCCCAGCTCAGGAAGTTTTTTTTGACAGTTTTTTGTTTTAAAGTTTCGTACACTATGTTCTTAATGTTTTTTATGTTCTTAATGTTCTTTCAGTTTCTGAGTAGCAAAAAAGAGGGCCACCACACTGTTATACTAAATAAGAAAATACAATGGAGAAACAGGGTGTAACCAAAATAGCCTCATATAATGTAAAAGGGATCCTGAATCCAGTTAAAAGATCCAAGATTCTACGCAAAATGAAAAAAGACAAAGCAGAAATAATATTTTTACAAGAAACCCACCTAACAGACGTGGAACACACTAAACTCAAGAGACAAGGGTTTAAAATGATCTCTTCATCTTCATATAAATCAGGGAGGAGGAGGGGAGTAGCGACATTGATATCAACCAAAATTACATTTGAAAAAAAATCAGAACACAAAGATAAAGAAGGGAGGTACAGTTTGGTAACTGGGTGGCTAGAGGGAGAAGATATCACCCTGCTGAATGTATATGCACCACCAGGGGCTAAATGGAAATTTTATAAAAATGTATTCGACCTAATGATAACTAAAGCCCAAGGTTTAGTGATATGTGGTGGAGACTTCAATCTAAGACTGAATCCATACTGGGATGCAACAGGTAATTCTTCACATCAAAATAACACCCAAAATAGGAATACTCGGATGCTACTAAAAGAAATGGGAATCTGTGACGTATGGAGGGAATTCAACCCCAATGTAAAAGACTATACTTTTTATTCAACGCCACATTCATCTTACTCAAGGATTGATTACTTTTTCATGTTTAATAGAGACATTGGAAGAGTAAAAACATGTAAAATAGGACTGATGGATCTCTCCGACCACAGTCCGATCTATATGGATTTAAACATCCAAAAATACACAAATCATACATTTTCCTGGAGGTTGAATTCAAGTGTCCTGAAAGGACCACTGAAAGATGAATTGGAATCAGATATTCTCAGATATTTGGAAGAAAACGATAATGGAGAAGTATCCCCTTTAATACTGTGGGATGCATGCAAAGCTGTAATAAGGGGAAAAATTATTGCAAAACTGGCAACCCAAAAGAAACTGAGACAAGAAAAACTAATCACACTAGAGTCAGAGCTCAAGAGCCTAGAAAAAAAAACACAAAGACAACACTCATTCTAATGGCTCGCTCAAGATTAAAGAAATTAAAAATCAAATAAATGAGATCTACACAATAGAAATCCAGAAGAAACTTACATTTCTGAAACAAAAACACTATGAAGCAGGCAGTAAATCGGCAAAATTACTAGCCTATAAATTGAGGAAACAACAAACGGAAAGAGCAATCTCCAAAATCAGAGACCCAGTATCAAAGGAAATAAAATTCAGAATTCAGGATATTCTTAAAAGCTTCGAGAATTACTACAAGAGCTTATACTCCCACAAAAAACATAAAAACGCATCAGAGACATTCCTAAACACATTAAACCTTCCCCAACTTACGGAATCACAAAATAAAACCCTACTGTCAGAAATACAACCTAAAGATTTGGAAAAAGCAATTATGAAACTTAAAGCTAACAAATCCCCAGGAGCAGATGGCTATACAGCAGAATGGTACAAAACCTTTAAACAGCAACTATCTCCTCTCCTCCTGAAAACATTTAACTACGTCCTCCACACAGGGGAAAGCCCCCCCTCCTGGAGAGAAGGGGTCATTGCAGTTATACCTAAACCTGAAAAGGATAAACTAGAATGCTCCAACTACAGACCAATCAGTGTATTAAATCAGGACTATAAGCTTTTTACCACTATCCTTGCCAAAAGGTTAGAAAACATACTGACAGACTTAATTCACTTAGACCAAATCGGTTTTATAAGACAAAGACAGACACAAGACAACATTCGACGCACTTTACACATAATTCATCATATAAAAAAATATAACTTAAATGCAGTCATATTGGGATTAGATGCTGAAAAAGCATTCGATTCGGTTGACTGGTCTTTCCTATATAGAATCTTATCCAGTTTCAATTTTCATAACAACTTCATTAGAACTATACAGGCATTATATAAAAAACCAACAGCTAAAATAAGGATTAACGGTAATTTATCATCATCTTTTGAGCTGGAAAGAGGATGTCGTCAAGGCTGCCCCCTGTCTCCACTGCTCTTTGCAATCTTCATAGAACCTCTGAGCCAATGGATAAGACAATATCAAGAAATTCAAGGTATTACACTTGGTCAGAAGGAACATAAAATAGCACTCTTTGCTGATGACATTTTAATATACCTAGGGCAGCCAGACACTTCTCTACCAGAACTAATCTCAGTTTTTTCAGACTATGGAGATTTATCGGGGTACAAATTAAACATGCATAAAACCCAAGTTTTAACATTCAACTATGACCCAAATCATTTTTCACTAAATAAACTCAAAACTAACTGGGAGTTGGAATCAATGAAATATCTGGGGGTCAATATCCCGAAACAACTCGACAAAATTATAACACTAAACTATGATCCACTGGTGACAAAAATAAAATCTGACCTAGCAAGATGGAATATGATACCATTCTTAGGTACTGCACAAAGAATTGAAGCAGTCAAAATGAATATACTTCCACGTCTTCTATACCTTTTCCAAACAATACCGGTAGAACCTCCCAAAAAAACATGGCAGGAGCTGGACAGAAGGATCTCAAGATTCATATGGCAGGGTAAGAGACCTAGAATCAGATATAGAACCCTACAGCTAAACAAAGACAAAGGTGGGCTCGCGCTGCCAAATATCAGGGACTATTTTATAGCTGCACAAATTAAAACTTTAGTAGAGATATGTAACCCAGTCTACACTGCACAATGGAAAGAGATGGAATGCCAAATAACAAGTGACATCCCCCTACAGGCGATAATAGGGAACAATGCCTTAACTAAACTCTTGAATAACACTAACCCGTGGATAGAGACCCCGCTAAAAATTTGGTTTAAGATAGTCAGAGAGAATCAAGCTAAAGAGCCCTATCGACTTCTGCAATGGATTGCCTATGATCAAGACTTTACCCCCAATAAAACAGACACTAGATTTAAAGAGTGGAAAGAGAAAGGGCTGATAAAATATTACGATTTTTTTAAGGGGCAAACTTTAAGAAGTTTTGAAGATTTGAAAAAACAAGGTCTAATAAATCAAGATCTTTACAGGTTCTTTCAGCTTAGACACCACATAAACAATATACTTAAAAAGGAGGATTTGGAAAGGGCCCAGTCAGGTGTTCTGAAGGTCTTCTTAATGGCATATAAAGGGATCCCAGGGATCAGATACATTTCTAAAATATACCAAGGTCTTCAAGACTTAAAAGGAGACAACACATCATATATAAAAGAGAGATGGGAAAAAGAGGGGAATTTCACTTTACAATTGGAAATATGGGAAAAGCTAAATAAACAGCAATGGAAAAGTACCTCATCCCTGCAGTGGAGAGAATTTGGATGGAAAAACTTGGTAAGATTTTTCAGAACACCTGCACAAAACAAATTTACCCATAAGGGGTTGAACTGTTGGCGCTTGTGTGGTGAAAAGACTGCAAATCATTTTCATGTGTTTTGGTCATGCCCAGTTATCCACCAATATTGGACCAACGTACAGACAATATTGGGGAAAATATTCAAAATAACAGTTCCCTTTTCTTTTGTAACTTTGTATTTGGGTTTATTACCGGACTCACTGGAAAGACGAGGAGATAAATACTTATTCAATGTTTTAATATTGGCAAGTAAAAAAGCCCTAACTAAAAAATGGATGTTGAAGGACTGTCCTACACCTGAAGATTGGATTAACGTGATTCAAGACATTTACTCGATGGAAAAGTTGACATTCGCACTGAGACAGGACATGGATGGGTTCATGAACTTTTGGCAACCCTGGATCGCATATGTGTCTTCCATTAGATCTAATCTTTGACAAATACCATTTCAATAATGGTCCCGCTCTTTGTTCCAATGCTACTCAGTTGCTCTTTTACTTTTAATTACTTAATTTTCTGTTTGTTTGTTTTTTGCTGTTCTGTTTGTTTGTTTATTCATTTTTTTTATTTAATTCTCCTTAATTTCACTTTTTCTTTCACTTTAAAAAAAAAAAAAGGGGGGGTGTTGTAATAACTATCCTACCAATGTTGTCAAATAGCAAAAAATAAGGGAACATGTGATGAAAATGTAAACAATGCAATGCTGTAATGACCTGTATACCCTTTACAAAAACTTAAATTAAAGAAAAAAAAAAGCACACACATGAAAGGTGGCACCACAAGCAGTGGGTCACAGCGGTTTTGGGCAACAGCAACACAATTGTGTATCCTTTGCCAATCTGTCTGCTGTTATTTAATGTTTAACAGTTAAGGGACGGATGATTATATGCTCCAAAACTGGAGAAACTCTCTGATAAAAAAAGCTGCAACAACACAAGTCACTTTTGGTTTGAATTAACTGCCAAATGACCTAGAAATAATGAGCTGAAACTTGTTTTTATTCGTATTAAATAATGAGACAGTGGCACACTGGCCAACACCAAATTGTATTATTTTTTTACATCCTAGGGCAATTTTGGATGTACTGAATAAAAAAAATTCATGTTTTTCACCTTCAGGTCAACGTTTGGAACAACAGTATTATTTTCCGTTTAGATGATGCTACACTCCTTCTAAAGTATTGTAATTCTCTGAATTTGGAATGCCAATAGAACATTCAATTTACATGTAGTTACTTTTTTTACCTACTTTGACTTGTAAGCTTGATCAGTCTCTCCTGCTGCATTTTAAAGTCCAACTGTGCAAAGTTTAGAACTGTATCATGTGGTGCTAATTTTTTATGATATTTCAATAAAAAGAACAGAAAGCTTACAAAAACATTTGTTTTTTGGTCTAGTTAAAAATGACATTACCTTTACAATGGTTGGCCCCTGACAGGATGATCAGCATCATTTTCATCAGACTAGGCAATGGAATTTCTATGTAATTATACTGTTTTATAATTCAGTGTTATAACAGACAAACCACACTTTCCAAAACAATTCCATTTTATTATATACAAAATATTAAAATTAAAAAAAAAACTTTGCAACACAACATGAAGGTTAATTGACATTTTATACACGCCGACCACTGAGTGCCTCTACACCAGCTTCCCAAACTGGGTCAGGAAGGCTCGGTTGAATGAAGCCGTCTCTGCCAGCTCTGGGTCAGGAAGGCTCAGTTGAATGAAGCCGTCTCTGCCAACTCCTGGGATACACTCGCGTTTTCTGCAACCTCATTTAAATGTTGCAAATATTTATCATTGAATACATTTTGCGCCTGGTGGCGGGACAGATTCACATTGGAGAATCCGGGCGTGCTGGCGCGGCGGACGCGTGGGATGATTCTACAAGGAAAATGCACACAATAAAATACAGCACGAAAGTGCAAGATATACAGAAAAGACAATAGTTTTTAACAAGATTACATAAGCTTATTTCAGCGTATTGTTCACATGAATAACTAGAAAAGCACTCGGAGAGCGCAGACCTCCGCCAAGCGCCACAATTCCCCACATACAGTGTTTGTGTGTACGTTTTCAGATTCCTTGAGCATGTAAACATATGACTAGCAATTGGATTCACAATGATTATTTGTTTATTTGACAGGGACAGTGCAATAAACACACAATTAATCAATGACAATCAATCTGATAGTGATAGGATTAGTGGTTCAGTAGTAAAAGCATTGCCTCCTTGGCGGAGGTAATAAACTGAAGTGTTGCTGTTGTGTCCATCTCCTCCACTGACAGATGCAAATTGGGTAGACAGGTTGCCGTGGGTTTTATATTATATTGTAACGTGCTGCTCGACATGGCGACGTCCCACCGGGAGGTTCGAACTCACGCTCCGGAGTCCCGCACTGTACCTGTGTCGCCAATAGGGTCAAGCCACTTGGCAAGCCAAGTAGGGTGCTCATATTGAGTTCGCTACAATATTATTTTTTGGGGGGTTGCGCTCCGCGGCAAACGAGAATTTAGAGGCTTCGCCGGCAGAGAGCTCGTTTTTGCGCAGCGCCTATGGCTGGCCGGTGAATTTGTGCCAAATGCGCAGCTCCTATGGCTGGCCGGGGAATTTCTGCCAAACAATCCGTCGGCGGACAGTTGCCCGTGTGAGGTTTTGCGGCGGGCCCAGGCCATTCATTCATTCATTCATTCATTCATTCAAGGTGGTAAATCCCTGATGCAGTCACTTTTAGCATTAGAGTGAGACATATCAGGCGCAGCATTACTGGCGCTGGGATTCCTCTCTGTTCCGGAGCCGCTGGACAAAAGAAGGTGCGATAATGGTTGCCGTGGGTTTTATTGGGTTTGCGGTCCGCGGAAAAAAGAGGATTTGGAAGCCTCCCCCGGCAGAGAGCTGGTTTTTGCGCAGCCCCTATGGCTGGCCGGGGAATTTCTGCCAAATAATCCGACGCCGGACTGCTGCCCGTGTCAGCTTTTGCAGCGTAGTGCAAACACAGCCACTCTGGCGAGCCCTGTTTTCTGTGTGCTTTTGTGCCTAAAACTTTGAAGAAGGCGAAGTTTGTGTTCATCAGACACGTCGACCAGCGCCCTCTATTGCGCCTGCGCACATGTTGAAAATGGCTGTATGTCACAGTGTTGAAAAATGCTTTAAAAAATTCCTGTATCCAGACGGTGAACCGGATCACCCCCAAAATTTAATCAGTTCTTCCTTGTACCATTTCCAACAACGCCTGAAAGTTTAATGGAAATCCGTCCAAGACTTTTTGAGTTATCTTGCTAACCAACAGACAAACAGACAGACAGACAAACAGACAAACAAACACACAAACTCCGGCAAAAACATAACCTCCTCCTGGCCTTTTCGGCCTGGCGGAGGTAATTAAAAGAAAAGCGAGTCCGCAGTGTGCTGCGATAAAGCAGCGATCATCATCCACAAATGAACAGCTTTTTTATTGCATAAATAAACTGAGCGTCTTACCGAATATATTTACGAAAAAACGCACAATAAAAAAAAAATTAAAACTCACCGTTAAAGGACTCCGATTTCGAGACCTCCCGGTATATTTTTTCATTCCGGGTGGCTCCGTCTAACTTGTGCTGGATACGTTCGTCTGACAATGCAGTGAGCAGACACTGCACCTCCTTATTACCTCCGCCAGGCCGAAAAGGCCAGGAGGAGGTAATGTTTTTGCCGGGGTTTGTCTGTGTGTTTGTTTGTCTGTCTGTCTGTCTGTCTGTCTGTTTGTCTGTTGGTTAGCAAGATAACTCAAAAAGTCTTGGACGGATTTCAATGAAACTTTCAGGCGTTGTTGGAAATGGTACAAGGAAGAACTGATTAAATTTTGGGGATGATCTGCATCACCGTCTGCATACAGGAATTTTTTAAAGCATTTTTCCACACTGTGACATATGGCCATTTTCAACATGTGTGCAGGCGCAATGGAGGGCGCTGGGCGTCGTGTCTGACCAACACAAACTCCGCCTTCTTCAACGTTTTAGCCACAAAAGCATGCGGAAAACACTGGTGGCCTGGGCCCGCCAGCGTGCCTGTGCCAGCCATAGGCGCTGCGCACATTGCGCTGGTCGTCGTGTATGACCAACACAAACTCCGCGTTCTTCAACGTTTTAGGCACAAAAGCACGCGGAAAACACTGCTGGCCTGGGCCCGCGAGCGTGCCTGTTTTTGCGCCACGCTGCAAAACCTGACACGGCCACCTGTCCGCCGCCCGATTATTTGCCACAAATTCCCCGCCCAGCTATAGGCGCTGCGTAAAAACAACCTCTCTGCCGGGGAAGATTCTAAATTCGGTTTTGCCGCGGAGCGCAACCCCAATATAATATAAAACCCACGGCAACCTGTCTAACCAATCTGCATCCGTCAGTGGAGGAGATGGACACACCAACACTTCAGTTTATTACCTCCGCCAAGGAGGCAATGCTTTTACAATCGTAAAACGGGGCTATAAGGGACGGCGGGGTAATATGGGACACTTTTCTAAATGTAATTCTGCTTTTTTAATTTTGCTTCCGCCTAGATTTGATGAAGGATTCATGGATATTTGACAATAACAACACAACTCAGCGTCCTGCTCAAAATAAAAAAAGCAGAATTACATTTAAAACATTTCCCAGAAAAGTGTCCCTTATCAACCCGCCGTCCCTTATAGCCCCGTTTTACACTACTGAACCACTAATCCTATCACTATCACATTGATTGTCATTCATTAATTGTCTGTTTATTGCACTGTCCATGTCAAATAAACAAATAATCATTGTGAATCCAATTGCTAGTCATATCTTTTCATGCTCAGGGAATCTGAAAACGTACACACAAACACTGTATGGGGGGAACTGTGCCGCTTGGCGGAGGTCTGCGCTCTCCGAGTGCTTTTCTAGTTGGTCCATGGAACACCCTTATTACGCGAAGCCATTTTTGATAGAGAATAAATGAATATAGCACAGCAATACACTGAAAAGAAACCGCCAACAGTGGTTGCGTGCTGAGTAATGGCGGTCATGAAGATTCTTTTTTTTTTTTTTTTTCAAAAACTTTATTGAGAAGGTCATGAAGATTTGGCAGAAGAGGAGGAGGAGAGGGGCGGTTACAACCTGACCAATCAGCGCCGGTTACGACCTGACCAATCAGCAGCGACCAGTCTGTTAACGTCACAACACGGCCCAGCTCAGCACTGCTGTACCCTGCCCTTGAGCGGGGCTGAGAATCGCGGCTGTTAAACCGTGTTGGGGCTTGTGGAAAAGCGTACAAAGCGTGCTGAGCCGTCCAGTGTCGCGCTAAAGCGTGCTAGTGGAAAAGGGCCTTATGTCTCTCAGCTGACCTGGGAACATCTTGTTATCCTCTCTGAAGAGCTGGAGCAGGTGGCTGGGGAGAGGGAAGTTTTGGCTTCTCTGCTTGAACTGCTGCCTCCGTGACCCGGACCTCCGGAAAAACGTTAGACGATAGATGGCTGGATGGACTTTTTAATTTATTTATGTTCTATTTTCAATCCCACTGGTCTTATTCTTTTTTATAGTTCCAACTTTCTTTCTTTTTTGTTTTCTTTTTTTTCTGTAACAAAACCAGTTTCCAGTTGAGATCAATATACTATAATGACATGCACAGACATTTTGAGGGGCAGGTGCTCAATCCAAAAAAAGAGCACTACTAAATACTGAAAAAAGTAAAGTTACATACAGTAGTGTAAATTTTATTGCACTTACTTGGAATATTTATTTTACTTTAATACCTATACACTCATGGAGATGTTTAATACCCCATAGATTTATTTTTTTTTTACAAAATTATCAGCTCACCAGAGACCATGGTCTTTATCATTATGTAAAAGTCAATGACCAAAAAAAAACAAAACAGGCAGCTTCTATTGATAAATAAATATCTGTTCACAATACAAAAAAATATTTGCAAAAATCTGAAAAAGGCTTTTCTTTCAATAAATAAAATATCAAGCCTCCATTCAAATAAATAAATATTTGCAAAAAATAAAAAGGCATTCCCCTTGTCAGTAAAATGATCCAAAAGCATTCCTTCTGTTAACCTGCCACTCTCCATCCCCATGAAGACTGAGGGATAGTTTATACAGGAAAACTTAGTTCATCAGTGAGAGGATAGTAGCAAATGTACAAGAAAAATCAAGAAAATTTGAGAAAGAGTTGCAAACTTTATAGAAATATTTTGGTTTTTTAAGTAGAGATAGAGGACTATAATAGAGTATAGAGGGTGTTTTGTTTTTTTTGCCTTTTAGCTGCTCCTTTTCAGGGTCACCACAGCGTATCATCACCTTATATCGCAATGATCTGCATTTTGATTTGGCAAGGATTTTTTCACCAGATGCCCTTCCTGATGCCACCCTGCCCATTTATCTGGGCTTGGGACCGGCACAGAGACTAGCACACTGGCTTGTGCACCCCCTGTGGCTGGGTAACCAGAGTATATTATAGAGTATAATGTTGTAAATTTCTGTGGGGGGAAGGTAACAAATTTATCACAACACATGGGGAATTTGCCAGGTAAAAGAGTCATAAATTGATTACAGACATAATCAGTTTATTACAAAAGTAATAAATTTATCAGGAAAAAGTTGTAAATTTATTTAAAAAAAAAGTTGTAACTTTCCAAGAAAAATTTTTGTCAACGTTTACAACAAAAACCTCACTAAATGGTGAGAAAATTTGACGTTTATGAGAGAAATAAGTTTTTTTAATTATAAAAATGTCAGAAAAATGAAAAAAAAATTCTTGTAAATTTGTGACTTTATTGTTGTAAATTTCTAACTATTTTTCTTAGATATGTGTTTTTTTCCCGACATTTGGAAGCTATGGTTTTTCTCATGGAAACGTAATGGTTTTTTTTTCATAAGTGGGATTTGCTGTGTATTGTATGTGTGACTTTTTAAGTTGTCAATTAGCATCTTTATCATATTTTTGCACCTTGCAAATTTGTACCGAAACTACATTTATGCCTTCGTAGTTCTACCATATGCTAACTTTATGAATATCCCCCACAATCACTGTACCCCTTGTTAAAAAATAACAACTCAGCTACTCTGTGTACTTTCATAACAATAACAAAAAGCCAAGATTTATGGTAATGATACACTAACCTGACTTTGAAAGGAGACATGCTACAGCTGCTGTGTGGCTGGGGCTGCAGTTGAACCAACCGGGTGCAAGTGTGGACTAAACTATTTTGCTCCTTTTTAAAGGGGTAATAGGGGTCTCTGAGAATATCCGTCATTATTGCTGATGCAAAATTCAGTGTCTCAACCACTTCATTCAGCCAGAGTGAATTTCATTATGATGTTAATTAATTAAAACCTTGATCAAATGCATTGGTCAAATTAAAGAGTGGATGTGCCAGAACTTTCTTCAGTTAAATGAAGACAAAACCAAAATAATAGTTTTTGGAGCCAAAGAAGAAAGACTCAAAGCTAGTACTCAGCTGTAATCAATAGCCACGGTTACATGGGCAAAATTTCTTCAGTCTGATTACAATTCAGATCAGAACTTTACTGTACATGGATTTTGAAAAAGCTGGTCCAATTAGGACGTGCGTTTCCATGTGTCACACGTTTGAACGGACTAAATCATTTTGCCATGTGCATGTCGACATTTCGACATTCCGAAAATAGTAGAAGAAGAAGCAACTTCCGGTGTAAACAAGCCCCGCTTCGTGTCTTTCTCTTTTTGAAATGGACCTGTATTGTGTTATTCAGACTGTACTTTTGCTTCTGCTGGTCTCCATAATGAAGCTACAAGTACATACTTCTGCATATGATGAACAGAGGGAGACAGCAGGACAATACAGACCAGTTTTGTATTACTCCCACTATGTCTTCCACTAGCTGCTGTAAAGGCTGAAATATGTCACATCAACGTGTGGCTGACGTACAGACATGCGCAGTAAACATATTTTCTGCTCAACCTTTGGAATAAGTGTTTATATGTGCACCATTCGGATTAACAATCAGCATAACCCACCCATCTCAAGTGGAATGAAATTTTGATCCAAATGAGCGTGATCGGGTCAGAATATTCAGATTGGCGTGTTTACATGAAGCATTTTTATTCTAATCAGGCTTTTAATCCGGTTACTTGTGTCCATGTAAACATGGCTAATGACGCTAAAAACCAGCAGCCAAGCCAGAAATCTGGGTGTGGTTCTGGACTCAGACCTGAATTTTAACAGCCACATTAAGACAGTAGTGAAATCAGCCTATTATAACTTAAAGAATATAGCGAGGATTAGAGGTCTGATGTCTCAGCAGGATCTAGAAAAACTTGTTTATGCATTTATCTTCAGTAAACTGGACTACTGTAATGCTGTCCTCACAGGTCTCCCTAAAAAGTCCATCAGACAGCTGCAGTTGGTTCAGAACGCTGCAGCTCGAGTCCTCACTAAGACCAAGAAAGTAGATTATATGACTCCAGTTCTCAAATCTATACACTGGCTTCCTGTCTGTCAAAGAATAGACTTCAAAATACTGCTGTTGATTTATAAAGCTCTGAATGGTTTAGGGCCAAAATACATTTCAGATCTGCTAGTAGGCCTGACCCTGATGATCTGAGGGCTCTGGGTGGTTCATAGCTAGTCCATTATGAACCACCCAGAGCCCTCACATCATCAGGGTCAGGCCTACTATCTGTGCCCACAGTTAGAACCAAACATGGTGAGGCAGCGTTTAGTTTTTATACCCCTCACATATGGTACAAACTCCCAGAAAGCATCAGGGCTGCAGAAATTCTCAGCTGCTTTAAATCCAGGTTAAAAACTCTATTTGCTGTGGCCTTTCAGTAGAACAATTGTTAATCTCCTATAGTGCACTCTAAATTTTTATTTCTGTTGTATTGTATTTTAGCCTGCTTTTGTTTTTCTTTAATTTACTTCTGAGTTTGTCATGGACCCCCCCGTGCGCTTTTCCAATGCGCATGGTGAGGGGTGAAATAATGAGAATTTGTCACAACTCGCTCCCGCCTGTCATCCGCTCCAGCTGTGCGCACACTTGTGCTTCATTAGGCTGCCTCTATTTAACCTGCTCTGCCCGCAGCCTTGGCCTGGAGCCGTCAGCTCATCTCCATGCTTAAGCTCTGCGTTTGCCTACTCCTCTTGGCCGACGCCGCAACTCGATATCCTCACGTAAGGTTATCACTTACCTGCTCTCCAAAGATCTTCCCCTGTGCACAGGTGGATCTCCCGGCGGCGGAAGTATCCCTTCATCGCCTCTCCTCTCAGTTTCTCTCCGTCGAGCGCAGCAGGGCGCTGTCTCCCAGGCGGGAGCATCTCTTGCCTACGCCAGCCACCAAGACGTCTGCAAGTAAGCCACATTACAACTTTCACCACTCTGCTGTGATAATTGCTCATCCACTGTCCTCTGCTCTGTCCTCAAGGTTGCCTGGCTGTACGGTGTTCTGTTCTGCCCTCGGCGCTTTCCAGTCCCCATGAAAACATTTACATTCCTCACTCACGCATACATACACCTGTTGTTGAATAAAACTCTTAAATCTCACCCGAGCCTGTGTGCGTGTTTCCTGGGCCAGATATCATGTCAGAATTTACGTGCAGGGTTCCACCAACACACATTTATTAACATAAAGACTTACAAAAGGTTCAACAAAACACTTACAGTGGATGTTTGGGGGACGGCATCACCCCACAAACTCATGAGATGAGGCATGTACCCACGCTGGCGTCCCACAGCCGGAATCGCTATGAGGACGCTGAAGAACCACAGGCTACGCGGAGTGGATACACGCCGTAGGAGCTGACAGTTCACTGAGAATACGTACAAAAGGACAGTCGATCAGTAGACAAAGACCCAGCAGTATGTGACTGGCAAAAGGCGCTTAAGTACACGCATTGCTGGTTATGCTGTAATGAAAAGCACCTGGGCGAGGACGGGAAAAATGATTAACAGGGCTGGGAACAGCTGATGGTAACGAGAGAGAGAGAGAGGGGGCGTGGCCGGGCTGGCAGGCTGTCAGCAGTGCTACAGAAAGTAGGTCACAGCGGCTGTCTAACAGTTGCCGGTCCGACAGTGGCTGTGGATATGGGAGGCAGACTGAAATACATAATATACCCATATGCTGCGGCACCTAGACCCACAGAGAGGGAAGGACCGAGCCGGGGAAACCAAGCCTGCTCGGCTCCTGACAGAGCCCCCCTCTCAAGGGGTGGATTCCCAGACACCCAAGGTGACATCCCAGGGAACCCCCCCCCCCCCCAACAGGAACAACCAACACGGACCCGGGTGGGAGGTAGGGGGAACAGGAAAGGAGGGAACACAATACCCCGCCCAGGGCTCACAATTATCCCCCCCCCAATTCCAAAGGCAAGGAGGCTCGAGAGGCCGCCCAGAGTCCCAGGTTCGGGATGCAGTCCGGTAAACAGGGTCTGGTGGCCTGCTGGAAAGCGCGGGCCAACTGGCCAAGAGACTCAGTCCCTCCGGCGGTCGGCCAATGTTGTAGCGCCACCAGGACCGGGGGGGTGGAGCAGGAGGCGGCCTGCCCACCGGGAGGCTCACTGGTGGGTGACCAGACTGTAGGGAGGGGACCCCCACGGTGTCAGACTGGGAGGAGAAGAGGACCACACCGGCATCAGGCTGAGGAGTAACGGCCCTGGCGTCCTCAGGCTGACCGGCCGCACCCACGGTGGGCCCCGACTGGGCCGGCTCTGCAGCACCCGTGGTGGGCCCCATCCGGGCTGGCTCCACAGCATCTGCGGTGGGCCCCGACCAGGCCGGCTCTGCAGCACCCGCGGTGACCTCCGGCTGAGGCTCTGCAGCACCCGCGGTGACTCCTGGCTGAGGCTCTGCAGCACCCGCGGTGACTCCCGGCTGAGGCTCTGCAGCACTCGTGGTGACTGCTGATGGGAGTTCCACATCACCCACGGCGGACCCCAGTCGGGCCAATGCTGTACCCACGGTGGACCCCGACCGGGCCAATGCTGCACCCATGGTGGACCCCACGCTGGAGCGTGGCGTCCATGATGGGTCTGAGCAGGAGTGCAGCACCCATGTCGGGCTGATCCTGGAGCGCAGCCCCCACGAGGGTCCAAAGCCAGTGTGCTGTACCCACGGAGACTCAGACTGCTGAGGGACCCATGTGACTGCCTCAGGCAGCAGGGGAGCTGGATCCATGACGTCATCGGCCAGCGAGACTGGTCCCGTGGAGACCCTTGAAGATGGTGGTGCTGCATCTGAACTGAATTCAGATGCAGCTGCATGCTGCGCCTGACTCTCCCCACCTAGAGCCAGACAAGCTCTCTCTAAAATTGACATTAGAAACACTAGAGAGAACACTTGCCTGAGCTTGAGCTCCACCGCTGTCCAGGACTTCATCAATCCTGGCAATGTGGTCCCAGGCCCGGCCTCCAGGAGGTCCAGCTCTGGCTCTCACTCCGCTGCCGTTGCCTCTGCAGCTGGTGAGATGGTCATAGCAGTCTCTTTAAACTCCTGCAGCAGCTCTAACGCTGGGGATTCCACCGGCGTGGCTGCAGGAAAACACCTCCGTGCGGGCCCCTGGGAGGTGGCCCGCACGGAGGGCCCCAAACTCCTCCACCATCTGGCGGCTCGATCCTAAGACGGACAGGCACTCAGGGAGAATGGGAGGAGACATTGAGGGATAGGAGAAAAGTCAGCGTTGGCAGCTGGAGGAGAGGACTCAGCGGACTGCTGGAACTGAGCCTCTCCCTTGGGAGACAGACAAGGTTTAAAATAATTAAGTTCAATTATATGAAAGGACCCTTGCCTGTCATCCCGGTGTGTGATGTTCGCAGCTGCAGCTGACTGACAGTCACCCCTCTCCATGTCCACGACCATACCGGTCCTTTCCAACGGTGACGGAGAAACTAGATCCGACGCCGATGACTCCTCCGACATGGCTGCAGGGGACCAGCTCCATGCTGGCTCCGGAGTGGAATCCTCCGGGGCCCCCAGCTCCTCCAGTCGGTGTCCTCCGTCCTCCGTCCTCCGTCCGGTGACTGCTCACACTCGTGAATCGAAGGGGGAGACACGGAAAGGACAGGAGAAAGGTTTACTTCCATAGCTGGAGGAGAGAGCCCAGCAAACTGCAGGGACTGGGCCTCCCTTCCGGAAGACAGACAATGTTTATCATTATTGCATTGAATGGAATGAAAAAACACTTGCCTGTCCTCCCGGTGCTCGATGTTGACAGCTGCAGAAAGCCGACAGTCATCCTTTCCTGCGTCTACGACAATTTTGGCTACCCCTCTGAATGATGGAAGAGCCGATTCAGGAGACGCGGAAGTGGGCGTAACCAGGGAAACCATGGACCTCTCGGCGGCTGGAGAGATGGCGGCCACTGAAGACGAGGAGGGCTTCTCCCAGTGTTTCGACGTTGGATGACGCTGTCACCTGTTAACTGGTGCAGACCGTGCTGGAGCTGGGTGAGCTGGAACGGGAGCGGGCATCTCGCTCTGGCGGGAAACAGGAAGAATGGAGGCCCGGGAGCGCTTCCTCCTCAATGTGAGCTGTCTTCTGAGGGGACTTCCTCACCCCTTCGCCGCACCCACGCCGCAGCGCTGCCAACCGGGTAATCCTCTCCATTCCCTCAGCATGCCAAGCGAGCTGAGGGCACCGCCGGACCTCTGCCTCCGCAAGACCTATGTACCAGAGAATGTCCTCCGGGGCAGAATATCCGCTGACCGATGTGATGATCCCGTCGATGTCCATTAACACTCGGCAGCACTCCCATCCCAAGCTCATAGGATACCTTCTTGCTCCCGAATCCATGGCCAACTTTAACACAGGTCAGTCCCAAAACACGACACAAAAAGGGGAAGGGAAAAAAGGGTTGTGTGGGTGAACTCGCTAAATCCTCCTTTTTGGCTGGGTCTTTCTGTCATGGACCCCTCCGTGTGCTTTTCCAATGCACACGGAAAGGGGTGAAATAATGAGGATTTACGTGCAGGGTTCCACCAACACACATTTATTAACATAAAGACTTACAAAAGGTTCAACAAAACACTTACAGTGGGCGTTCGGGGTACAGCATCGCCCCACGAACGCATGAGATGAGGCATGTACCCATGCTGGCGTCCCACAGCCAGAATCGACATGGGGACGCTGAAGAACCACGGGCTGCGTGGAGTGGATACACGCCGTAGGAGCTGACAGTTCACTGAGACTACGCACAAAAGGACAGTCGATCAGTAGACAAAGACCCGGCAGTGCATGACTGGCAAAAGGCGCTTAAGTACACGCACTGCTGGTGTAATGAAGAGCACCTGGGCGAGGACGGGAAAGATGATTAACGGGGCTGGGAACAGCTGATGGTAATGAGAGAGAGAGAGGGGCCGTGGCCAGGCTGGCAGGCTGTCAGCAGTGCTACAGAAAGTAGGTCACAGCGGCTGTCTAATAGCTGTCAGTCCGACAGTGGCTATGGATACGGGAGGCAGACTGAAATACATAATATAGGACTTCCGGTCTGGACGCCATGGTGATAGCAACCTAACGGTGAAACTCCCAGACTCAATCCAAGGAAAACCTCCTCAAAATCAGACCTAACGGATTTTTGGAAGATTAAAATTCAAAAGACAATAACACCATGCCTAACCAAAAGCAGAGGAAACTGACATTCCCCAGATCAGGACGCACAGCAGCTGCAGAATCGGAACCAGAAGACCTCCGTTCAGAAGACGAGTGCCTGGGCCTAGCTAACAAAAGGATTAGCTTGAAATCGCTATTTGACGAATTACGACGATTTCGGGCCGAATTTCTTGAATTTAGAGAGGATCTAAAAAAGGCGAACAGCAGATTGGACCAGGCCGAAAACCGAATCTTGGAAGCTGAAGACAGAATAAAAGTGCTTGAAGATTCTATACTGGATTTACACAGAAAACAATCAAGGCTGGAGGCTAAGCTAGCCGA
This sequence comes from Pholidichthys leucotaenia, assembly GCA_020510985.1. Classification (NCBI taxonomy): domain Eukaryota; kingdom Metazoa; phylum Chordata; class Actinopteri; order Cichliformes; family Pholidichthyidae; genus Pholidichthys; species Pholidichthys leucotaenia. The sequence goes on along the minus strand of CM035836.1, from coordinate 201,386,208 downwards.
CCAAGAAGGAAGACAGAGACGGGACAACATCAGAATTCACGGTCTGAAAGAAGGAGCTGAAGATGGTTTCAACACAGTGGCAGAATGCGTGGAATCCTTATTGAGAGAGAAGTTGGATATTCCACAATCCACCGATTTGAAGATAGAAAAGGCACATCGCACATTAGCCGCAAAGCCAGCCCCGGAAGCGCCCCCACGTTCAGTGTTGGTAAGATTCTCCGACTTCAAAATAAAACAAGAAGTTGTAAGACGGGCTTGGCAGAAGAAAGGATTTATGCATCAAGAAAGAAAAGTCTTCGTGGAACACGATTACGCCCCTGAAGTTCTTAAAAAGCGACGGGAATATAACGACGCCAAAAAGGTTTTACGGGAAAAGAATCTACGCTTTCAGACGCCATTTCCGGCGAAGCTAAGGGTCTTTTACTGGGAAGAGTCATGTCTCTACAATTCAGCGGAAGAAGCAACATCTGACATGGCAAGAAGAGGACTCCCGGTCACGGTGTTTAAACCCGCAGCGGATCTGAGCGTGAAAATCAGAGCTCAAACGTGGTCCACTCAGAGACCTTAAAAATCCACGGGCCAGCAGCGGGAACACCCAGCCCCAGAGCTACAAAGATAAGCTTTCCAGTACCAGAAAGGAATAGCGACCTTTTTGGGTTTTTTTTTTTTTTCTTTCTCTCTACAGTCACTCTGCACTTCCATCCCCCCTCCTACAAGGTAACAAACATTAAAGAAGACGCAGAATCAGCATGTGGTAAAACCTTTCATGGAGCAGTTTTAGCATTAGAAACAAATGTCTTCTTAATTTAAAGGGGAAAAAAAAAAAATCATGTTAAAATAGAAATGTAACAATGACCCACATGTTCTCCCCACACTAACAAATACTGTATTAGAGTGAATGTTTGCTGTGATGGGGGTGGGAGGGTGCACACAAGCTCATAGAGTATAGGCATAAAAAAAAAAAAAAAAAAAAAAAATCATTACAAATTCGGATTGGGATCTGAAGTTCACGTTAAAAACATGGGACAACTTACAGGGGTAAGAGAGGGCCCTCAGCACGTAACAGAGTTTGAGGAATTTCCCTCAGAGCCCATATTCCATCAGGGCTCTTACAGGGTCTTTAAAGAGACCCCAGCTCAGGAAGTTTTTTTGACAGTTTTTTGTTTTAAAGTTTCGTTCATTATGTACTTAATGTTTTTTATGTTCTTAATGATCTTTCAGTTTCTGAGTAGCAAAAAAGAGGGCCACCACACTGTTATACTAAATAAGAAAATACAATGGAGAAACAGGGTGTAACCAAAATAGCCTCATATAATGTGAAAGGGATCCTGAATCCAGTTAAAAGATCCAAGATTCTACGCAAAATGAAAAAAGACAAAGCAGAAATAGTATTTTTACAAGAAACCCACCTAACAGACATGGAACACACTAAACTCAGTAGACAAGGGTTTAAAATGATCTCTTCATCTTCATATAAATCAGGGAGGAGGAGGGGAGTAGCGACATTGATATCAACCAAAATTACATTTGAAAAAAAATCAGAACACAAAGATAAAGAAGGGAGGTACAGTTTGGTAACTGGGTGGCTAGAGGGAGAAGATATCACCCTGCTGAATATATATGCACCACCAGGGGCTAACTGGAAATTTTATAAAAATGTATTCGACCTAATGATAACTAAAGCCCAAGGTTTAGTGATATGTGGTGGAGACTTCAATCTAAGACTGAATCCATACTGGGATGCAACAGGTAATTCTTCACATCAAAATAACATCCAAAATAGGAATACTCGGATGCTACTAAAAGAAATGGGAATCTGTGACGTATGGAGGGAATTCAACCCCAATGTAAAAGATTATACTTTTTATTCAACGCCACATTCATCTTACTCAAGGATTGATTACTTTTTTATGTTTAGTAGAGACATTGGAAGAGTAAAAACATGTAAAATAGGACTGATGGATCTCTCCGACCACAGTCCGATCTATATGGATTTAAACATCCAAAAATACACAAATAATACATTTTCCTGGAGGTTGAATTCAAGTGTCCTCAAAGGGCCACTGAAAGATGAATTGGAATCAGATATTCTCAGATATTTGGAAGAAAACGATAATGGAGAAGTATCCCCTTTAATACTGTGGGATGCGTGCAAAGCTGTAATAAGGGGAAAAATTATTGCAAAACTGGCAACCCAAAAGAAACTGAGACAAGAAAAACTAACCACACTAGAGTCAGAGCTCAAGAACCTAGAAAAAGAACACAAAGATAACACTCATTCTAATGGCTCGCTCAAGATCAAAGAAATTAAAAATCAAATAAATGAGATCTACACAATAGAAATCCAGAAGAAACTTACATTTCTGAAACAAAAACACTATGAAGCAGGCAGTAAATCGGCAAAATTACTAGCCTATAAATTGAGGAAACAACAAACGGAAAGAGCAATCTACAAAATCAGAGACCCAGTATCAAAGGAAATAAAATTCAGAATTCAGGATATTCTTAAAAGCTTCGAGAATTACTACAAGAACTTATACTCCCACAAAAAACATAAAAACGCATCCGAGACATTCCTAAACACATTAAACCTTCCCCAACTTACGGAATCACAAAATAAAACCCTACTGTCAGAAATACAACCTAAAGAATTGGAAAAAGCAATTATGAAACTTAAAGCTAACAAATCCCCAGGAGCAGATGGCTATACAGCAGAATGGTACAAAACCTTTAAACAGCAACTATCTCCTCTCCTCCTGAAAACATTTAACTATGTCCTCCACACAGGGGAAATCCCCCCCTCCTGGAGAGAAGGGGTCATTGCAGTCATACCTAAACCTGAAAAGGATAAACTAGATTGCTCCAACTACAGACCAATCAGTGTATTAAATCAGGACTATAAGCTTTTTACCACTATCCTTGCCAAAAGGTTAGAAAACATACTGACAGACTTAATTCACTTAGACCAAACAGGTTTTATAAGACAAAGACAGACACAAGACAACATTCGACGCACTTTACACATAATTCATCATATAAAAAAATATAACTTAAATGCAGTCATATTGGGATTAGATGCTGAAAAAGCATTCGATTCGGTTGACTGGTCTTTCCTCTATAAAATCTTATCCAGTTTCAATTTTCATAACAACTTCATTAGAACTATACAGGCATTATATAAAAAACCAACAGCTAAAATAAGGATTAACGGTAATTTATCATCATCTTTTGAGCTGGAAAGAGGATGTCGTCAAGGCTGCCCCCTGTCTCCACTGCTCTTCGCAATCTTCATAGAACCTCTGAGCCAATGGATAAGACAGAATCAAAAAATTCAGGGTATTACACTTGGTCAGAAGGAACATAAAATAGCACTCTTTGCTGACAACATTTTAATATACCTAGGGCAGCCAGACACTTCTCTACCAGAACTAATCTCAGTTTTTTCAGACTATGGAGATTTATCAGGGTACAAATTAAACATGCATAAAACCCAAGTTTTAACATTCAACTATGACCCAAATCATTTTTCACTAAATGAACTCAAAACTAACTGGGAGTTGGATTCTATGAAATATCTGGGGGTCAATATCCCGAAACAACTCGACAAAATTATAACACTAAACTATGATCCACTGGTGACAAAAATAAAATCTGACCTAGCAAGATGGAATATGATACCATTCTTAGGTACCGCACAAAGAATTGAAGCAGTCAAAATGAATATACTTCCACGTCTTCTATACCTTTTCCAAACAATACCGGTAGAACCTCCCAAAAAAACATGGCAGGAACTGGACAGAAGGATCTCAAGATTCATATGGCAGGGTAAGAGACCTAGAATCAGATATAGAACCCTACAGCTAAACAAAGACAAAGGTGGGCTTGCACTGCCAAATATCAGGGACTATTTTATAGCTGCACAAATTAAAACTTTAGTAGAGATATGTAACCCAGTCTACACTGCACAATGGAAGGAGATGGAATGCCAAATAACAAGTGACATCCCCCTACAGGCGATAATAGGGAACAATGCCTTAACTAAACTCTTGAATAACACTAACCCGTGGATAGAGACCCCGCTAAAAATTTGGTTTAAGATAGTCAGAGAGAATCAAGCTAAAGAGCCCTATCGACTTCTGCAATGGATTGCCTATGATCAAGACTTTACCCCCAATAAAACAGACACTAGATTTAAAGAGTGGAAAGAGAAAGGGCTGATAAAATATTACGATTTTTTTAAGGGGCAAACTTTAAGAAGTTTTGAAGATTTGAAAAAACAAGGTCTAATAAATCAAGATCTATACAGGTTCTTTCAGCTTAGACACCACATAAACAATATACTTAAAAAGGAGGATTTGGAAAGGGCCCAGTCAGGTGTTCTGAAGGTCTTCTTAATGGCATATAAAGGGATCCCAGGGATCAGATACATTTCTAAAATATACCAAGGTCTTCAAGACTTAAAAGGAGACAACACATCGTATATAAAAGAGAGATGGGAAAAAGAGGGGAATTTCACTTTACAATTGGAAATATGGGAAAAGCTAAATAAACAGCAATGGAAAAGTACCTCATCCCTGCAGTGGAGAGAATTTGGATGGAAAAACTTGGTAAGATTTTTCAGAACACCTGCACAAAACAAATTTACCCATAAGGGATTGAACTGTTGGCGCTTGTGTGGTGAAAAGACTGCAAATCATTTTCATGTGTTTTGGTCATGCCCAGTTATCCACCAATATTGGTCCAACGTACAGACAATATTGGGGAAAATATTCAAAATAACAGTTCCCTTTTCTTTTGTAACTTTGTATTTGGGTTTATTACTGGACTCACTGGAAAGACGAGGAGATAAATACTTATTCAATGTTTTAATATTGGCAAGTAAAAAAGCCCTAACTAAAAAATGGATGCTGAAGGACTGTCCTACACCTGAAGATTGGATTAACGTGATTCAAGACATTTACTCGATGGAAAAGTTGACATTCGCACTGAGACAGGACATGGATGGGTTCATGAACTTTTGGCAACCCTGGATCGCATATGTGTCTTCCATTAGAACTAATCTTTGACAAATACCATTTCAATAATGGTCCCGCTCTTTGTTCCAATGCTACTCAGTTGCTCTTTTACTTTTAATTACTTAATTTTCTGTTTGTTTGTTTTTTGCTGTTCTATTTGTTTGTTTATTCGTTTGTTTGTTTGTTTTTTATTTAATTCTCCTTAACTTCACTTTTTCTTTCACTTAAAAAAAAAGGGGGGGTTGTTGTAATAACTATCCTACCAATGTTGTCAAATAGCAAAAAATAAGGGAACATGTGATGAAAATGTAAACAATGCAATGCTGTAATGACCTGTATACCCTTTACAAAAACTTAAATAAAAAAAAAAAGAAATACATAATATAGAGAGATGGAACCATCTCTGGGCTCCAGAATACCTCCTCCCAGGCCACGGGGGGCAGGGAGTGGGCGAACAATCTGAACCTGTTTTTTAATAGGTTTGACCAACCGCCCTCCCCCCCGACTGCACAACAACCACTGCTGCCTCTAAAGTCATCGAGACCTGCTGTCCACACCCCACTTCACCAACACCCCCCCACTCCCAGCACACAGCCCCCCACCCTGACCCTCACTAAGACCCAGGTGAGGACGGAGCTGAGGAAGATCAAGACGAGGAAGGCCTCGGGACCGGACGACATCAGCGCGAAGCTCCTCAAGTCCTGCGCAGACCAGCTGTGTGGGATTGTGGAGTACATCTTCAAGCTCAACCTGAAGCTGGGGAGGGTACCACAGTTGTGGAAAACATCTTGTGTGGTACCTGTACCAGAGACTTCCCACCCCAAAGACCTGAACAGCTACAGACCAGTGGCCCTGACGTCTCACATGATGAAGACCCTGGAGAGACTGCTCCTTGCTCACCTCTGCCCCCTGGTGGGACCAGCGATGGATCCACTCCAGTTCGCCTACCAGCATGGCATTGGGGTGGAGGATGCAGTGATCTTCCTCCTTCACTGTTCCCTGTCCCACCTGGAGAAGCCCGGGAACGCGGTGAGGATCATGTTCTTTGACTTCTCCAGTGCTTTCAACACCATCCAACCGATAATCCTGAAGGACAAGCTGCTGTGTGCAGGGGTGGACCAGCACCTGTCATCATGGATCCTGGACTACCTCACTAACCGGCCACAGTTTGTGAGAACCCGTGATTGTGTGTCCGACACGATCATCGGTAGCATGGGGGGCCCCCAGAGAACGGTTTTGGCTCCCTTCCTGTTCACCCTTTATACTGCGGACTTCTCACACAACACAACACACTGCCATCTACAGAAGTTCTCTGATGACTCTGCGATTGTCAGCCTCATCTCCAACGGAGATGAAGCTGAGTACAGAGGACTTATCCAGGACTTCGTGGACTGGTGCCATCGAAACTACCTCCAGATCAACGCGAGGAAAACTAAGGAGCTAGTGGTGGACTGACGCAGGCAAGGACAACCCCTCACAGCACCAGTAAACATACAGGGAACAGACATTGAGATGGTGATATCCTACAAGTACCTGGGTGTTCATCTGAACAATAAACTAGACTGGTCACACAATACCGACGCACTCTACAAGAAGGGACAGTGCAGGCTGTTCCTACTGAGGAGACTCAGGTCTTTTGGTGTACAAGGGGCGCTGCTGAAGACATTCTACGACACAGTGGTGGCATCAGCCATCACTTTTGGAGTGGTCTGCTGGGGCAGTGGCATTACAGCAGCCGATAGGAAGAGACTGAACAAACTAATCAAGAAAGCTAGCTCTGTCCTGGAGAAATGCCTTGACCCAGTAGAGGAGATAGGAGAGAGAAGGATGGTGGCTAAGCTGTCATCTCTGCTGGAGTCCAAGTCCCACCCTATGCAGGACATACTGAACGCACTGAGGAGCTCATTTAGCAGTAGACTACATCATCCTAGGTGCGCGACCGAGAGGTTTCACAGGTCCTTCCTACCTACGGCTGTCAGACTGTACAACCTAAGCAGGGCTGCTCGCAGAGATAGCAAAAAAACGTGACAACCTAATTGTATTGAATGCAAAAGATGCAACAGACTTACACAAATGGTCCCCTCCAGCATACAACTAGGACAATATCAGTCGCCATGTTTAAGATGGCGCCCACAGTGGTCGACATGGTGCTACGCTGCCCTTTAATTTGTTTAATTTGCTTGTTTTTGTTCGTCGATTGTGTGTCTGCCAGCTCTTATACTCGTGAAGAGTTATTAAATATCAGGACTCTTACTCCCACGGACCTTCTCCCAGTTTTTTTAGTTCCTGCCGCCGATCTGATTCATTGTTTGGCTCAAAGAGTAAGACGGCGAAAAAGAGGAAAGCGAGGGGGGATTCTCGCTCGGCTGCGAAGGAGAAGCACGCGAACAGCCTTGCCTGGCATATTTCTATCCAATGCCAATTCTCTCTTGAACAAGGTAGAAGAATTAAGACTGCTGATGCGATTTAAGGACCTCGCTTCCTCGTCTGTCATCTGTTTCTCTGAGACCTGGCTTAAAAGGAGCATACCGGACAGCGCGATCAGCCTCGAGGGATTTCAGCTGTTTCGTGCTGATCGCGTCACAGAGCTCTCCAGTAAGTCTATTGGAGGAGGAGTGTGCTTCTACATTAACAGCAGCTGGTGCTCTGATGTAACGGTGGTTTCACAACACTGTTCTCCCGACCTAGAATTTCTCTCTGTTAACTGCAAACCATTTTATTCCCCGCGGGAGTTCGCATCATTTGTTTTGATCGCTGTGTACGCCCCTCCCGACGCGGACGTGCGCGAGGCCCAGCGCGCACTCGCAGATCACGTCCTACATGCGGAGCGGAATTTTCCAGACTCCCTGGTTATTGTGATAGGCGACTTTAACCAGAGCAATCTGAGTCACGAGCTCCCCCGATACAGACAGTTTATTAAATGTCCAACCAGAGGAAATAACACGCTGGATCACTGTTACACTACAGTGAAGGACGCATATCGCGCTGTTCCCCACGCTGCGCTCGGACTATCTGATCACGTGATGGTCCACCTCATTCCCACATACAGACAGAGACTGAAACTCACTAAACCTGTTGTGACCACCACGAAGAAATTGACCAGTGAAGCTGGAGAGAAACTGAACACATGCATGGAAATAACTGACTGGGACATGTTTAGAGGAGCCACGCATGATCTTAATGAGTACACAGACACTGTGAACTCCTATATCAACTTTTGTGAAGAGAGCATTCTTCCATCACGCACCAGGGTGAGGTACTCTAATGATAAGCCCTGGTTCACTGCTAAGCTCAGACAGATCAGAAAGGAGAAGGAAGCTGCGTTGAAAAGTGGAGACAGAGACTGCTACAGGGAGGTTAAATATCGGTTTAACAGAGAGCTGAGGAGAGCTAAATCTGTGTATTCTGAGAGACTCCAGCAGCAGTTCACTGCTAATGACTCGGCTTCTGTGTGGAGAGGACTGAGGCAAATCACCAACTATCAGCCTCAGGCTTCTAAAGGTCAGGATGACAAAGCCCTTTGTCAAAAACTGTCCCAACATTACGCCCGTTTTGACACCTCGTCAGCTGTGTCCAACTCCCCCACTCCACCCAGCTCCACTGCCTCCTCGGCCCCTAATTCATCAAAAGCGGTCCCCCCTCCTCCTCCTCCCCCCCTGCCCTTGTCATCAGTGAGCAGGACGTGCACAGACAATTCTCCAGACTGAACCCACGCAAGGCCCCCGGGCCGGACGGTGTGTCTCCTTCCACCCTGAGACACTGTGCGAAAGAGCTGGCTCCTGTCTTCACAGACATTTTTAACACCTCCCTTAAGCTATGCCACGTGCCGACCTGCCTCAAATCCTCCACCATCATCCCTGTCCCCAAGAAGCCACGGATTACTGGACTTAACGACTACAGACCTGTAGCGCTCACCTCTGTAGTCATGAAGTCCTTTGAGCGCCTGGTCCTGTCTCACCTCAAGTCCATCACCAATCCCCTCCTGGACCTGCTGCAGTTTGCCTACCGTGCCAACAGGTCTGTGGACGACGCAGTCAACCTGGCCCTCCACTCCATCCTGCAGCACCTGGACCCCCCGGGAACCTACGCCAGGATCCTGTTTGTGGACTTCAGCTCTGCATTCAACACCATCCGCCCCGCTCTGCTCCAGGACAAGCTGTCCCTGCTCGGCGTGCCTGACTCCCTCTGCAGGTGGATCACCGACTTCCTGACGGACCGGAGGCAGCACGTGCGGCTGGGGAAGTCTGTCTCGGACTCTGTTAGCATCAGCATCGGATCACCCCAGGGCTGTGTACTTTCCCCCCTACTCTTCTCCCTTTATACCAACTCCTGCACCTCCTCCCACCAGTCTGTTAAGCTGATCAAGTTTGCGGACGACACCACCCTCATCGGGCTCATCTCCAACGGCGACGAGTCCGTCTACAGGAAAGAGGTGGCCCAGCTGGTGTCCTGGTGCAGCCACAACAACCTGCAGCTGAACGCTCTGAAGACAGCGGAGATGATTGTGGACTTCAGGAAAGTCACAACCCCCCTGCCCCCCCTCACCATCACAGGCTCTCCCATCACCATTGCAGATTCCTTCTGCTTCTTGGGCACCACCATCACCCTGGACCTCAAATAGGAGCCAACCATCAGCTCCCTCATCAAAAAGGCCCAGCAGAGGATGTTCTTTCTGCGGCAGCTGAGGAAGCTCAAGCTACCCACCAAGATGTTAGTGCAGTTCTACACGGCCATCATCGAGTCCATCCTCACCTCCTCCATAACCGTGTGGTACGCAGGAGCCACTGCCAGGGACAGACTAAGGCTGCAGCGCGTCGTGCGCGCTGCTGAGAAGGTGATCGGCTGCAAGCTCCCATCTCTCCAGGATCTGTACATCTCCAGGACCCGGAAGCGTGCAGGCCGGATCATAGCCGATCCTTCACACCCTGGTCACGTACTGTTTGCCCCCCTCCCCTCAGGTAGAAGACTTCGGTCCATTCAGACTAAAACCTCCCGGCACATGAACAGCTTTTTCCCCTCTGCCATCAGACTGCTGAACATTAAGTGACTTATTGACTCTCGTGCACTATATACAGCAGCTCATGTCGTTCATCACTGTTTTTCTGTTGCATTATCGACTGCACTGTGGTACCCCATATTATCTGCTACTTGCTAATTTATTTAAAACTGCCTTGACTAGTATTACTCATTATTATTATTATTATTATTATTACTTATTATTCTACACTTATTGCATGTTTTTAGTCTTTTAGTTTTTTAGTTTATCTCTTTATCTCATCATGTTTTTAATGTTGCAGCATGGCACCGAGACAAATTCCTAGTTTGTGTACTACATGAACAATGGCAATAAATCTGATTCTGATTCTGATTCTGATTCTGACTACGGAGGGTGACAATATGTATGGGCACATATTCATACCATGTAGGGTAACTAAATAGAGGGTTATGCTGTTTATTCCATCTAGCTACAACGCTCTGCACTGTGTATATACAGTATATTTATATATTTATGTGTACATATGTATATTCACTGCTCTTATTTTTTTATCTTCTTAATTATTGCTCTGAGTGTTGCTATCCCTGTGCTGTTGCAATCCTGGAATTTCCCCATTGTGGGACTAATAAAGGCTTATCTTATCTTATCTTATCTTATCTTATCTTATACCCATATGATGCGGCACCTAGACCCACAGAGAGGGCAGGGCTGAGCCGGGGAAACCAAGCCGGCTCGGCTCCTGACAAGAGTTTGCTTCTAAATTCTTATGTATTCCTTTTGCAACTTGCTCTAATGCTTCAGTGTTTTTATGTAAAGTACTTTGAATTGTCTTGTACATGAAATGTGCTATACAAATAAACTTGCCTTGCCTTGCCTAGACATTTTAAAAATGCAACTCAAAAAACCCTTTTTACTGTAGGCTTTTTGAGGGCCCCCTCCCTGCAGTGAGCCCTAGGTAAACAATACCCTTATATCAGTGCCATGGAATAGATGGTACTGATTTTTACAAAAACCTCACTCAGATTTAAAGTTAGAAAGGTGAGGGATACTGATGGTGCCTGCCGGTGTTTTTATGTTGTGTTACAACCCCAACACACACTACATGGTCTACCTATCCTATCACCTATTGGGTTGCAGTCTAAGGAAAAGCAGTGCATCAGCAATTACCTATATGTAGTATTTTAAGACATGTACAGAAAGTTAGCTGAACGTATCAACGTACTTTGTCTTGTCCGTGCATGACGAAAGGTCAGCTCCGGATGTCGGATCTTCTGCAGGCTCTCCCTGTTGTGGTTAGCTCCATACTCTGACTGGAAAATCAGCCAGCCCTAGCAGCACTTGGCCTCACAGTTAAAAAGTTCCAAAAACTGTAAAATCCCAAACAAAGCACTCTGTCTTAAAAATGGGAGTCAGCTCTTCACATGGCTGGCTGTGGGACAGGCAAAAAAGTTAACAGAGAAAAAGTTACAAAGGAAAGAAAAAGTAAATGCAGAGTAACTGGAGTAATGGCTGAATGGTAGAGCATCATGGGGCAGATGCCATACAAATGGTACTTCCCACCTTCTAGCTTGGTGCTCAGCATAAATAGAATGAGGAAAGGGAAGTTGGTTACCCAGCCACAGGGGGGAAGCACAAACCAGTGTACCTCTAGAAACACAGAGACACTAATGCATGCTTTTATTTTCAGTCGTATTGATTATTGCAGTGCTCTCCTTTCCGGTCTTCCTCAAAAGACGATCAGTAATTACAACTATTACAGAATTCAGCAGCCCATGTATTGACAAAGATCAGAAAGAGGGAGCATATTATGCCGGTTTTAGAATCACTGCATTAGCTCCCTGTGAGTTTTAGAATCGATTTTAAAATTCTTTTATTAGTTTATAAAACTCTTAATGGTCTTGGTCCTTCTTATTTATTTGATCTGCTTTTACCATATCAACCCTCGCGGAGCCTGAGGTCCTCTGGTACTGGCCTTTTAATGATACCTAAAGTTAGGACAAAAACCCACAGTGAGGCATCGTTCGAGTTTTTTGGCCCACGTCTGTGGAATGGCCTGCCAGAGGACCTCAGGGCTGCAGAGAGCATTGATATTTTTAAAAGAAGGCTCAAGACCCACCTTTTTAGTTTAGCTTTTAACTAATTTTATCATTAATGTTTACATACTTATTTACATATTCTACTTATTTATACATTTTTAGATTTTTAGATTATCTTAATTCAGTTTTGCACTACATTTTATATATAGGTATAATTATTATTCCTTTAATCATTTTATTTTCTATTTATTTTTATTTATGATCTTACTCTGCTTCTTATTGTATTTTATTTTATTTTATCTTATGTTATTTTTAGCTCTAGCATTTCCTCACTGGGGGCTGTCAGCACTGGGAGCTGTAATTGGCTCTGGCGGTGGGGATGCTGCTGTGGTGGTGGCCCTGGCTTGGTGGGATGGGGGAGTTCAGTCATAGCCTGGAGGTTCTGGTATGGATTCCTCTGTCTGCCTGGGCCAAGGTGGCCCCTGTGGCAGTGTCTCTGCAGTTGTGGGCTGAGACTGGTTCTTGGTGCTGACGGTCGCCCTATGATGGCATTTCCTCACTCTGGTCCTTAGTGCTCAGCCATGTTTTAAATGTGTTGTGGAGAATGGAGGCAGGTAAGGCAATGAGCTGGACGACACAGAAACTTTATTCCATCTCCAACATACAGTACAGTAAAAGAGCACCCGGGTCTCTGTACATTCTTCTTTTATATATTTAATACCATGCATTGAGACCTGGAGCTTCCAACCATCATACATTGTGTTTAGAACAAACCCTGTGTGGCACATTAACATGACATAAAGCCGGCGCTGCTCTCATGCCCTTCTTCTTCCAGTGGCTCCGATATTTACTCCTCTCCCCGGGGGGCGCATAGTCCTTACTGTCCCATCTGATACCCCCGGTGACACCTCCTCTTTTGGTCCATTGTTCCCCCTTCCCCAGTTGCCTTCTTCTCTGGGTGGAGAAGTCCCACACCATGCCCCCACATCAGCCCCCCCCCCATCCTTTGGGCTTGAGCTGTCGCCCATAGTGGCTGTAGCGGGGGGTTGCCGATCCAGTCGAGCCGCCCTGCTGGTGGGGTGTACAGGAGGGCACGTCAGTCTGTGGAGGGAAAAAGGGAGGGGGAGAAAACACATCAGCTTTGTGAGCACAGGTCCCTGCCGAGGGATCGCCAACTTGCGGAGCCACCAACAGTGGGCGTCCGCGCTGGGGACCTTGGGCCAACACCACCTGCTCGTCTGCCAACACAAAAGTGGGCTTCAGCCTGTCGATGCAGATGGTCTCCCTGCGTCCCCCCAAGTCTAACACAAAATGCTTTGCCCCAGGTTCCAACACCCTGAATGGTCCGTCATATGGTAGGCACAGCGGGGTCCAGTGCGCATCGTGCCTGACAAAAACAAAACTGGTATTGTGCAAGCTTTTTGGGACAAAGGTGTGGGGAAAGCAATGGTGGGCTGGGCCCAGTACTTTAAAAGCCTCTGTACTGTACAAAAATTGCGCAGGTGGATCAGCCTCGGGTGCGGGGTTTTCCAGTAAAAACTCTCCAGGAATCCGTAGCGGCTGAGAAAATATGAGTTCTGCTGGGGAGGCTGCCAGATCCTCCTTAGGTGCGGAGTGCAACCTTAAAAGAACCCAGAGCAGGCGGTCGACCCAATTTGCATCCGTGAGCGAAGCTCTGAGCGCTGCTTTAAGCGACCTATGAAAACGCTCACATAACCCGTTAGCCTGGGGGTTGTACGCGGTAGTGTGGTGAATTTTGACCCCCAGGCTCTGGTCCATCGCAGACTACAGTTCCGAAATGAATTGTGGACCCCTGTCGGAAGTGATGTCCAACGGGGATCCGAACCGTGCCACCCAAGATAACAAAAAAGCACGAGCCACTTCTGCGGATGTGACAGAAGCCAGCGGGACCACTTCAGGCCAGCGCGTGGTGTGGTCCACGATTGCTAAAAGGTGCGTAAAACCTCGCGACGGCAGGAGGGGTCCCACCAAATCCACGTGGACGTGGTCGAACATCCTGGCCGGGATTTAGAATGGCTCGAGGGGGGCTCTGGTGTGCTTGTGTACTTTGGCTCGCTGGCATGCTACACAACCTGCAGCCCACTTTTTCATGTTCTTGCGCAAGCACGGCCAGACAAATTTCGCCCCCACTAGCTTCACCAAAATGCGCACTCCCGGATGCAAAAGGGAGTGGACCGACTCAAAAATGCAACGGCACCAAGAGCTCAGAACCACCGGGCGCGGGCAGCCAGTGGAGACATCGCAGAGCAAGGGAGGGCACCCTTCTTGCACCACCCTGCTCTCCAGCCCAGTAGGCACAGACTGGAGCACGCAAATGTCCGTGGCCATCGTGGGGAAATCTATTCCCATGTAGACCGGGGAGACTAACGCACGTGACAGACAATCGGCCGTGACGTTGAGCTTACCGGCGTCGTGTTGAATGTCGGTAGTACACTCCGAAATCACGGCCAAATGCTGTTGCTGCCGGGCCGACCATGGTTCCGAGACCTTGGTCATCGCATACGTCAGCGGCTTATGGTCCACGAACGTGGTGAACTCGCGCCCCTTTAACTAAAACTGGAAATGGCACATCACCAGGTGGAGAGCCAGCAATTCTCTATCGAACGTGCTGTATTTGCGTTTGTTGTTGTGCAAAGTTTGGCTGAAAAATGCGAGCAGCTGCCACGAACCTGAGATGTACTGTTCCACCACTGCCCCTATGGCAAAATCAGGCACGTCCGTAGTGAGCGCTATTCGTGCAGACGGATCCGGGTGGGCTAAACAATGCGGCATTCGCAAGCACTGTTTTAGCATTAGTAAAAGCCTGGACTCGCTCGGGAGTCCAGTCGATGGCTTCCGTGGGCTTCTTTTTTTTTAAGTGCGGCATACAAAGGCTGCATCAGTTGGGCTGCCCAGGGAGGGAAATGGTTATAAAAATTAACCATTCCCAAAAACTCCTGTAGTAGTCTCAAGGTCTGCCGACGCGGAAAGTCCGACAGCGTGCACCTTATCTGGTAACGGAATCGCGCCCTCCGGCGAAATGCAGTCACCCAAAAAATCAATCTCTGGCACACCAAACTGGCACTTCGCCAGGTTAACTATCAGCCCATGCACCTCCAACCTCTGGAAAACCCTCTTGACATGGGCGATGTGCTCCTCCTCGGACACGCTGGCTACCAGAATGTTGTCTAAGTAGACAAAAACAAAGGACAAGCCACAAAGCACTGCGTCCATCATCCTCTGGAAAGTCTGCGCCACACCTTTTAATCTGAACGGCATGCGTAAAAACTTGAAAAGGCCGAAAGGAGTTATTTCTGCTGTTTTTGGAACGTCTTCTGCGCACACTGGGACCTGATGGTATCTGCAGACCAGATCCACTTTCGAAAAAACACACACCCCAGCCAGGTGCACGGAGAAATCCTGGATGTGCGTAATGAGATAACGATCGTGTTCCATGGCGCTATTCAAGCACCGGAAATTGCTGCACAGTCGCCACGACCCATCGGCTTTAGGCACCATGTGTAGCGGGGATGCCCATGGGCTGTTGGAACGCCTGATGATGCCCAACTGCTCTAAGTTGGCAAACTCCTCTCGTGTGCTGGCCAGTATAGTTGTGTCCAAACACCAGCGGGCCTTTTGTCATTATAAAGTGTTCGACCCCGTGTTTCGTTACCGTAGCCGAAAAAGTCGGGACTGTGAGTGCTGGGAACTGTGTGAGCAAATGTTGGTACTTACTTCCTGGAGCTATAATGTTAGCCAGTGTTGTCGACCCAGCTCCCCGAGCTGTACAGGGCAGTGAGGTAAAAGAGACAGCATCCACTAATCTCCTATTAGCAACATCGACTAACAACCTATAAGCACATAAAAAATCTGTGCCTAAAATGGGGCCGGAACATACAGCTATCACAAAGTCCCACTGAAAGTTGTGTCCGTGTAAGAGTATCGTCAGTGTCCACTCGCCAAATGTCGTGATGGTGGATCCATTGACGGCTATGAGCTCGGGACTGCTACGTCCTGCCACCCTGTCTGCATTGACCAGCAGGCTGGAGCCGGAGTCCACCAAAAACAGTCTCCCCGAACGTGTGTCCATGATGTAAAGCAGTCTGTTCCTGTCGCCATTGGTTGCAGCTGCCACTGATTTCCGAATGTGCCGTCTTCCCAGCTTCTTGAATTGGCATGGCAACAGGCAGCGTTGGGCATTCGAGCCGAAACAGCAATGATAAAAACAGATCGCTGCATTCCTTCATCTCCTGGTGTCCATCCCGGCTACCACAAACGGCTCCTCGACCTCGCTGGAGTCCCTTATGGATGCCGATGCCACTGTCTGCATGCTGAGAATTCTTGTCGCCAAAATGATGCGGTCCGCTTCCTGCGCCAGGGCGCAGTAGTCCTCAGCAACCAGCTGCGGCGAGTTGGCCAGGATCGCCCTCGCTGTAGCCGGTAGGTTCCTGAGAAACAAGTGGGCGAACAGGAAAGATTTGTTGTCCTTCCCCCTCAGTGCCAACATGCTCAACATGAGCTCCACTGCTGATCTGTCCCCTAACTCCAAACGCGTTGGGAGTCTCTCTGCCCTCTCACTGTCTGAAACGGTATAGCGCTGGAGAAGCATCCTCTTGAGCGATTCATATTTTCCTTGGGCCGGCGGCTCCTAGACCAGGCTCATCACCTGTTGCGTGGCACACGCATCCAGTGCAGCGACCACGTACTGTAGTAATGCTTTGTATTGTCCGTTGTTGTCCCGCGGAGTGCGAACTGGGATTCTATGTGCAACAAGAGATAGCAAAAAGACGTGACAACCTAATAGTATTGAATGCAAAAGACGCAATAGACTTACACAATGGTCCCCTCCAGTATACAACTAGGAAAATACCGGTCGCTATGGAGGGTGAGAATATGTATGGGTACATAATCATACCATGTAGGATAACTAAGTAGACGGTTATGCTATTTCATTCCATCTAGCTACAATGCTCCGCACTGTGTGTGTTTATATATTTACATATTTATTCCATCTAGCTACAATGCTCCGCGCTGTGTGTGTTTATATATTAGATTAGATTTTGGAGGTGATCCGTGAGTGCATACCTCCGCCAAGGCCCTATCTCGCAATGTACAGATGGATGGGGATATGGATGGACAAAGGCACAGAGGGGAGGACAAAGGGGGGGAGGGACAGAGCCTTAGTGGAGGTATGCGCTCTCTGAGTGCCCTGTAGTTCTATCTGGAATTGTTTTTAACTGTAAAGCACTTTGAGTTGCACTTTATTGCATGAAAGTTGCTATATAAAATAAAGTTTAAATGGGGAGAGTTGCATCAGGAACAATAAAATCCTTGCCAAGTCAAACATGCCAACCCATAATCTGGTGTGACGACCCCAAAAGGGAGCAGCCAAAAAGTGTGTGTGTGTGTGTGTGTGTGTGTGTGTGTGTGTGTGTGTGTGTGTGTGTGTGTGTGTGCATGTCCATCACCAGGCCAACACATAGAGAGAGACAACCATTAACTCTCACATTCATATCTAAGAACAATGTATCAACAGTTAATGCCAATTAACATGCCTGCCTTTGGACTGTGGGACGAAACTGGAGTACCTGGCAAAAACCCACACAGTTGCAACTCTAAATAGAAAAAAAAAAAATCACAAATTCATACATTCATGAATAAACACTCATGCATTGGAATGAAATTGAAAAAATATGAAATTCATGAGGCAAAAAGTCAAATTTGCAGGAAAAATAGCAAATTTAAGAGAGAAAAATTTATACACTGAGAAGCATTAAAACACAACATTATATCAATTTCAGAAAGTGGTGTAAGTTGTCACTGAATAAAACACAAATGAAGATACACTTCGTAATGTTTATTAGCTAATGGTTATTAGTGGGACTGATGCCACCAAGTTGTCAATTTGATGCTAAGGAATGACTTCCCATTCATCAAGCAATGCCACCTCAAGCTCACCAAGATTTGTTGGTGCACTGATCCAGAACATCCCGTAGATGTTCTGATGGGGAGTTTCATGTATTGAGATGACAGCAATTATTTCATTGTACATGCATTAACATTGTAAAACAAACAAATAACACTTTTAAAGTACACAATCATTATAAAGATGTAAAAGATTTTGTTTTCTTTGTATGTTGCATTTTTAATGCCTCTCAGTATACAACACAAACTTGTACCTACTTCCACAGGCCAGTTACTCAGAAAAATACTTTCCGTATTAGTTACCTTGTAGTTGTATGAATGTGTATAAATGTTTGGTGGTGGTTGGAGAGGCCACTGGCATGGCAGCTGTTGCTACAGAGGTAGCTTACCACTATCAGTGTGTACCTGGAGTCAATGAATAATTGAGTCACTGCAAGTGCTTTGAGTTGTCATGTGACATGTAAAGCACCATATAAATCCTTCTTCTTTCGGCTGCTCACTTTAGGGGTCACCACAGCGGATCATCTGCCTCCATTTCCTCCAGGAATCCACGGAGCTGCTCATCCGTAAGCTGCCCATCCAGCGCCTGGTGAGGGAGATTGCTCAGGATTTCCAAGACCGACCTGCACTTCCTGAGCTTCGCCGTCGTGGCTCTGCAGGAGGTCGGCGAGGTCTACCTGGTGGGTCTTTTCTTCGCTAAGGGGGTCACCATCTTGCCCAAAGACTTCCAGCTGGCCCGCCGCATCCGCGGAGAGAGAGCTTGGACTTTCTGCTGCACATTCACCAACCATAATGCTCCGCACTGTGTGTCTATATATATATATTTATAGTAATATGTACATATGTTTACTAGCTGTTCTTGTTTTTTCTTGCCTTCTGATTGTTGCTCTGTGTGTTGCTATCCCTGTGCTGTTGCAATCCTGGAATTTCCCCATTGTGGGACTAATAAAGGCTTATCTTATCTTATCTTATCTTATCTTATTTCACTCCATCCCTTACATCTTCTTCTGTAACACCAACCCTCTCCATGTCCTCCTTCACTACATCCGTGAATCTTTTCTGTGGTCTTCCTCTTTTCCTCCTGCCTGGCAGCTCCATCTTCAACATTCTTTGTCCAATATATCCACTATTCCTCCACTGCACATGTCCAAACCATCTCAGCCTTGCCTCTCTTACTTTGTATCCAAACCGCTCAATGTGAGCTGTCCCTCTGATATACTCATTTCTAATCCTGTCCCTCCTAGTCACTCCCAGTGAGAATCTTAGAATCTTCAACTGTGCCACCTCAAGTTCCACCTCCTGTCTTTTTGTCAGCGCCGCCATCTCCAATCCATACATCATAGCAGGTCTCACTACCATCTTGTAAATCTTCCCTTTCACTCTTGCGGCTACCTTTCTGTCACAAATCACCCCTGACACTCGTCTCCACCCAGTCCACCATGCCTACACTCTCTTCTTCACCTTTCTTGTGCATTTTCCATTGCTTTGGATGGTTGACCCCAGGTATTTAAACTCATCTACTTTCACTACCTCTACTCCTTCCATCTTCACCGTTTCACCTACCTCCCTCTCATTCACACTCATGTATTCTGTCTTGATTCTACTGACTTTCATTCCTCTTCTCTCCAGAGCATACCTCCACCTCTCCAGGTTCTGGAGGAAGATTGCAGTGGACAGTTGAAACAGGTAAAGGTAAAAACATCTTTTTATTCTTGTCTGAAATAAGAAAAACAAAAAAACTAATAATTAAAAAGAAGACAAAATTAACCTGCTCTAGCTTTTCTTCCACCTGCTCCCTACTCTCACTTCAGATCACAATGTCATCTGCAAACATCATGGTTCACGGAGACGCCTGCCTGACCACGTCTGTCAGCCTGTCCATCACCATGGCAAACAAGAAGGGGCTTAGAGCTGATCCCTGATGTAATCCCACCCCCACCTTGAATCCATCCGTCACTCCTACAGCGCACTTCACCATCATCTCACTGTCCTCATACATGTCCTGCACCACCCTCACATAATTCTCTGTCACTCCTGATTTTCTCATACAGTACTACACTTCCTCTCTCCCACACAGTGCAACTCCTTCTGACCTTTTCTGTACTTCATCAACACTCTAAAGGTGCGTTCACACCAAACGTGAGCAGGTAAATTTTTCGCACGGCACGATTACATTATAAATCAATGTAAACACGCCAACAGACATGAATAGTGAGATGCAGACAGGCGAAGTTGTCTTTAAAACTTCTGCAGCTGTGTTCAACCTGCTGTGGAAATTCCCAAATAATGTCATGCTTAGGTTTACATTATCCAACCGGGGGCTCACCTGAAAATGTTGTCTCAAGCCTCCAAAACTTCACAGATGATGGATGTTTACATTGCTAGCTTGCTAGGATGTCCGTGGCCGGAAACCGTTAGTAAATAACTCCAAAATCCCGATTCAGCTGAACAGTTCCGAGTCCTCCTGTCTCCCGGTGAGTGAGTTTCATTTTCTAACTAGTTTACTCTGCAATGGTGATAATTTTACTCTGGTGACAGCAGAACGCGAACGCGCGATTGCGCAAATTCGTGCATACTCATGTCTTCCCATTCACTTTGTATGGATTTGGGCCGCCCATTCGCGTTTGGTGTGAACACACCTTTAGAGCAAACATTGCATCTGTAGTACTCTTTCTTGGCATGAAACCATACTGCTGCTCACTGATTGTCACCTCTCGTCTTAACCTGGCTTCAGCAACTCTTTCCCATATATTCATAGTGTGGCTTATCAACTTTATGCCTCTGTAGTTACTACAGCTCTGAGCATCACCTTTGTTCTTGAAAATTGGTACCAAAACACTTCTTCACTCCTCAGGCATCCTCTCACTTGCTAAGATTGTGTTAAACAATCTGGTTAAAAAGTCCACTACCATCTCTCCTAAACATCTCCATACCTCCACAGGTATGTCATCTGGACCAACCGCCTTTCCATTCTTCATCCTCTTCAAAGCTGCCATCACCTCCGCCATGCTAATCCTCGGGACTTCCTTGTTCACCATCTTTCCTTCATCCATCCTCCTCTTGTGTGGAGTTTGCATGTTCTCCCTGTGCTGCGTGGGTTTACTCCGGGGGCTCCAGTTTCCTCCCACAATCCAAAGACATGCATGTTAGGTTAATTGGCTGTTCTAAGTTGTCCCTAGATATCTGTTTCCTATAGGCCCTTAGAGTAGAGGGTTAGTGCTAGTGAAAGCGCTTTGAGTGGTCTTTGTGACTAGAAAAGCGCTATATAAGTACAGGTCCTTATCCCTTATCCCTTATCCCTAACACACTCTCGTCATTTGTTAGTACATTATCATTTCTGTCCTTAATCAACATAACCTGCTGTACATCCTTTCCAGATTGATCTCTCTATCTAGCCAGTCGATACAACTCCTTTTCTCCTTCCTTAGTGTCCAGCCTCTCATACAACTCATTATATGCCTTATCCTTTGCCTTTGCCACACTCTCTTTGCCATGCACCTGGATTCCAAATATTATTGTCTACTTTCTTCATCTCCCTGACTATCCCACTTTTTCTTTGCAAACCTTGTCCTTTGGATACTTTCCTTTACCTTGTGGGCACCCAGCACACGTGTGGGCACCCAGCACAATGCAGACTGATAATATTCAATTCAATTCAATTCAGTTCAATTCAACTTTATTTATATAGCGCCAGTCATCTCATAGCACTATCAACTGTAGGGGGAACCCCCACAGTTGCAGAAAGACCCCAGCAATCAGACAATCCCCTGTGAGCAAGCACTTGGCGACGGTGGAGAGGAAAAACTCCCTTTTAACAGGAAGAAACCTCCAGCAGAACCAGGCTCAGGGAGGGGCAGTCATCTGCTGCGACTGGCTTGGGGGTGAGGGGACAGAGAAGATGAAAAGAACAAACATGTAGAGAGCAAACAGCACGATGGGGACTCAATCTATGGGAGAGAACAAACAGATGTTAATGACCAGCAAAAAAAAATATTTCATTGAGAGTGAAGAAAGGAGTGAGGCCCAGTGCATTATTGGAGGTCCCCCGGCTGACTAAACCTATTAGCAGCATAACTAAGGGAAGGTTCAGAAACACATGATCCCTCCCTAATTGTAGGCTATATCAAAAAGGTAGGTTTTAGCCTTATTCTTAAAAACAGAGATCGAGTCTGACTCCCGAATCCAGATTGGCAGCTGGTTCCACAGGAGAGGAGCTTGATAACTGAAGGCTCTGCCTCCCATTGTACTTTTGGAGATTCTAGGTATTACAAATAATCCTGCATTTTGGGAGTGTAGTGCTCTGTTAGGATAATACGGTAGTATCAGATCTTTTAAATAAAAAGGAGCCTGATTGTTTAGAGCTTTGTAAGTAAGAAGAAGGATTTTAAACTTAATTCTAAACTCTATGGGAAGCCAATGAAGGGAGGCCAGAACCGGAGAGATATGATCTCTCTTTCTAGTACCTGTTAAAACTCTTGCTGCTGTGGCGGTTTGGGAAAACCCCCACAAACAGACTAAGGACAGACAACTCGCTACTCCTGGTTTTTTCCGCTACACTACTGTGATAATGTCACCTTTCATGCATTGTGTTCATGTGTCCTGTCCTTACTGTGACCTAGAGACTCAGATCAATATGTAGATGTGCCTGTTAACCCCTTTGTTCTGCACCTAGAGCACAGTCTAGCAAATCTGCCTATTGTGATGTATGCCTCTCAAATGCAAATGCCATACTCCCTGCTGTGAATGCCTTTCATGCATTGTTTGTAACTGGTATTTAAGCTGACTGAAATCCATGCTCTCTCTCTCACTCACACTTCAACCTCTGCTGCAGGACACAGACTTTGTGTCCCCTCTTCACTGAGAGCCTGAGGAATTCGGCTTCAGCCTGCTCACGCTATGGGCTGGAGCCGAGTTCCCGTGACGGCGGTATGATATAATAAAACTCTACTTAAAACCTCCAACAACGCCGCTTTATTTCATGACGCTGCAGCTGCAGCATTTTGGATCAGCTGAAGACTTTTTAAAGATGTTTTAGGACAGCCTGATAATAAAGAACAATAATCTAATCTCGAGCTAACAAAAGCGTGGATTAGTTTCTCAGCATCACTCTGAGACAAGATGCTCCTAATCGTGGCAATATTAAGCAAATGATAGAAGACAGTCTTAGAAACAAATTTAATATGTGAATTGAAGGACAGATCTTGATCAAAAATAATTCCAAGGTTCCTCACAGAGCTATTAAGAGAAAGAGTAACCGCATCCAAACTGAAAGTTTGATTTGGAAAGGTGTTTCTAAGGTTTTTTGGACCAACAAGAATGACTTCAGTCTTATCTGAATTTAATAGCAGGAAATTACAAGTCATCCAAGCTTTGATTTCCTTAAGACAGGCTTCTAACATGGCTAATTGATTACTATCATCTGGTTTCATTGACAGGTATAATTGTGTGTCATCTGCATAACAATGAAAATGTATACAGTGCTTTCTAATAATGTTGCCTAACGGAAGCATATATAAACTAAAAAGAGTAGGGCCTAGCACAGATCCCTGTGGAACTCCATGACTAAGCTTTGAGTTGAAAGAAAACTCATTATTTACATGAACAAACTGGAACCTATCAGATAAATAAGATCTAAACCACTGCAACGAAGTTCCATTAAGTCCAACATAGTGTTCTAATCTATCAAGTAGAATATTATGATCGATAGTGTGGAGTGTGTAATTGACGAGGCATGTTTGTCTCAAGGCAGTTTATTACATGTCTCCAACATGAGCAAAGTAGAAAGAGAACATCGCAGAAAAAACTCGTCCCTTATATACCCAGGTCTCCCCACAGCTCACAAGTCACATTGCATCAAAGTAACAATGCATTTCCTCTTTAATCCCTTAGCATCCCCCTCACAGTCTTTCCACAAAGGATCCTCCCAGCAGTCTCTTGGCACACAAAGGATCTTCCAAGCAGTCTCTTGCATACCAAAGATTACACTTTCACAGCTTCCTGTTATCTCCAAGGAAACTCTGCACTCTGTTCTTATCTAAGATGTGAGGCATTATGTAAGGCATTAATTAAGAAGTCACATGTGTGGCTACACCCCCACCCCCAAACATTTTAGATCGAACAAAAGAATGACAGTCTGCATGCTGTGATAGAATCATTACACATCAATCCACATGCTGCTTGGGCTTCAGTCTTCTCCCGTATCTGCTGTAACCAGGATTCACCGCCTCAGCGGCGCTGTCATGCTGGGGAGCTGCTGTCTGGGGGTGCAAACCTTTTGTCGGTCCCTGCGGGTGTCCTGGAGAAATATTACTCTGGGAAGCACCCCGTGGGGGTCTTCCGTGCCGAGGGGCTCTTGCCAACAGCACTTGCTCGTCCGCCACCACAAAAGCGGGTTTGAGTCTGTTTATGCCAACCTTTTCCCTCCTACCCCCCAAATCTAGCAAAAAATGCTTGTCCCCTGTTTCCAACACTCTGAACGGCCCATCGTAAGGTGGTCGCAGTGGGGGGCGATGCGCGTCATGTCTGACAAAAACAAACTCCGCGTTTTTCAAAGTTTTAGGCACAAAAACGCGCGGAAAACTGTGATGAACGGGGCCCGGCAGCGTGCATGTGTCAATGCTACGCTGCAACAGCTGAGACCGGGAGCTGCCTGGCTCAGGATTATCCAGGAGAAACTCCCCGGGCAGCCGAAGTGGCTGCATGAAAACGAGTTCAACTGGGGAAGCTTCTAAGTCTTTTTTAGGTGCAGAACGCAACCCTAATAAAACCCACGGTAGCTTGTCTACCCAATTTGCATCCGTCAGTGACGCCCTGAGAGCCGCTTTCAATGACCTATGCAAACGTTCGCATAACCCACTAGCCTGAGGATTGTATGCGGTTGTGCGGTGAATTGTGACACCCAGGCTGCGGGCCATTGCTGACCAAAGTTCGGAAACAAATTGAGGGCCTCTGTCGGACGTAATGTCTGACGGGACTCCAAAACGCGCCACCCATGCTGTTACAAACGCGCGCGCCACCTCCTCGGCTGTGGTTGACGCCAAAGGAACCACCTCCGGCCAGCGCGTGGTGCGGTCCACCATTGTCAGAAGGTGCGTGCACCCCTGTGATGGCGGGAGGGGACCCACGAGGTCCACGTGAACGTGGTCAAACCTCTTAGCCGGAATGTGAAATGGCTCCAAGGGAGCCCTCGTGTGTCTGTGTACCTTGGCTCGTTGGCACGCCATGCAGGCTGCCGCCCACTCTTTCACTTGTTTGTGGAGGCCCGGCCACACAAATTTTTCTGCTACCATTTTGACCGACGCGTGCACCCCTGGGTGCGCCAAGGAATGAATCGAGTCAAAAACGCGGCGGCGCCACGCTGCCGGTACCACGGGACGCGGTCGCCCCATGGAGACATCGCAGATTAGAGGGGGCATACCGTCTTGCAGCACCCTACTCTCCAGCCTTAACCCTGTTGGTCCAGACTGGAGCGTGCGCACATCCGCGTCACTAACCTGCTCCGCGGCCAGGGCTGTGTAATCTATCCCCACGCGGACGGGGGCAGCCACGGCACGCGAGAGGCAGTCTGCCACTACATTCAGTTTACCCGACACGTGCTGAATATCGGTAGTAAACTCTGAGATCGCAGCTAGCTGCCTCTGCTGCCGGCCCGACCACGGTTCTGAAACTTTGGCCATCGCGAATGTTAGTGGCTTGTGGTCAACGAACGCGGTGAAACAGCGCCCTTCTAGCCAGAACTGGAAGTGGCGAATGGCCAAATGGAGAGCCAGCAACTCCCTGTCAAACGTGCTGTATTTACGTTCACTATCTCGCAAGGTCCTGCTGAAAAAGGCGAGCGGCTGCCAAGCCCCGGCTACATGCTGCTCCACGACTGCCCCTATGGCCACATCTGACGTGTCAGTGGTGAGCGCTATGCGGGCCGTTGGGTCTGGATGTGCCAACAACGCAGCGTTTGCCAGGGCTGCTTTGACTTCCGAGAACGCTCGCTCCCGCTCCGGGGACCACTCGATCTTATTCGCGGATTTCTGTTTTTTGAGCGCGGCATACAGCGGTTGCATGAGCTGTGCTGCGCGGGGGAGGAAACGGTTATAAAAATTCACCATTCCCAAAAACTCCTGTAACGCCCTGACCGTCTGCGGCCTGGGGAAATCTGCTACCGCGCGCACTTTGTCAGGTAGCGGAACCGCTCCTTCGGGGGAGACGCGGTGTCCTAAAAAATCGATCTGCGTCACCCCGAACTGACACTTCGCTGGGTTGATTATTAACCCGTGCTCTCCCAACCTCCGGAAAACTGCCGCAAGGTGGTTTTCGTGTTCGTCTTCGGACACGCTGGCTACCAAGATATCGTCCAAGTAGACGAACACGAAAGGGAGATCGCGCAGCACCGCGTCCATCATGCGTTGGAACGTCTGTGCAGCCCCTTTAAGCCCGAATGGCATGTGCAAAAACTCGAATAGGCCAAATGGAGTTACCACCGCTGTTTTGGGTATGTCCTCAGCGCACACTGGGACTTGGTGGTAACCGCGGACCAAGTCTATTTTAGAAAAAACGCCCGCCCCTGCCAAATGAACGGAAAAATCTTGGCTATGAGGGATTGGGTAGCGGTCATGTGCTGTGGCGTTGTTCAACCTGCGGAAATCCCCGCAAGGTCGCCACGAGCCGTCAGCTTTCGGGACCATGTGTAACGGGGAAGCCCATGGGCTGTTCGAACGCCTGATAATGCCCACCCTCTCCAGGTTGGCGAACTCCTCGCGCGCTATGGCCAGTTTAGCTGCGTCCAAGTGCCGAGGTTTTGCAAAAACGGGCGGCCCGGTGGTAGTAATAAAATGTTCCACCCCGTGTTTAGCGACGGCTGCCGAAAATGTGGGAACCGTGAGTGCTGGGAACTGAGTGAGCAGTGTATGGAACTTACCGCTTGCAGCTGTGACGCTGGCTTGTGCTGTTGGTCGGGCCGCTCGAGCTGTACAGGGAATAGAGTCAAAAGAAAGTGCATTAACCAGGCGCCTGTTAGCGACATCAACCAACAAACCATGTGAGCACAAAAAATCAGCCCCCAATATATTGAAATTCAATGCTGCTATGACAAAAGTCCACTCAAATGTACGGCCGTGTAGAGACAGAAGCAGAGTCCTCTCACCAAAGGTCTTAATCTCCGAGCCGTTCGCTGCTGCCATCTCGGGACCGCTGGAACCTGCCAGCCGGTCGGCATAGGAAGGCGTGATGAAACTCAACTGGGCGCCTGTGTCCACGAGGAAATGCCTCCCCGACCGTGCGTCCGTCAAGTAGAGCAGCTTGTTCTCCTCCCCGAGGGTCGCAGCTGCTACCGACCCCCGGGCTTGGCGTTTCCCGAGCGCTTGAACTGGCACGGTGGTATACATTTGCGTGCCTTCTCTGCAAAGCGGCGGTGGTAGAAACAAAGGCTGTCTCCTCCGCGTTCCTTGGCCCCCGCCGCTGCCATCGTCGGTGGTTCTGCTACCGCTGTCCTTGGCTCAGCCGTCGCGCCGAGCTCCGTCGCTGCTGCCGTGGCCGCGCGCTCTCTGCTGGCGTTGACAATCCGATGCGCCTCCCGGGCAAGCGCACGGTAGTCCCGCTGGGCCAACAACGGCGAACTGGCCAGGGCCGCTCTCGTCGCTGACGGCAGGGTCCTGAGGAAGAGGTGGGTAAAGATGATGTGGTCATCGTCCGAGCCTTTCAACCTCAGCATCTTCTCCATCAGGCCAATGGGCGTGCCATCTCCCAACTCGGTCAGCGCCAGGAGTCTCTCTGCTCTCTCCTCAACCGAGAGAGTGTAGTGCTGAATGAGTGTAGCCTTCAACGCGCCGTATTTGTCGCTGGCTGGTGGCTGCTCCAGAAGGCTCTCCACATGCTGAGCCGTGTGGTTATCGAGCTTTGCGATCACATGGTAGAATTTCGTGTCATCTACCGATCTTCCCCGGAGGGCAAACTGTGCCTCAACCAAGTGGAACCAGGAGCGCGGATTGTGCTGCCAAAAGTCCGGTAGCTGGACCGTAGCGGCATACGCTTGGCTGGGGGCTCCCAACGAGGCTGGCCCCGGGGAATTCTCTTCTTGCTGCATGCTACGTCTTGGGTCACCAGTGTGGAGTGTGTAATTGACGAGGCATGTTTGTCTCAAGGCAGTTTATTACACGTCTCCAACATGAGCAAAGTAGAAAGAGAACATCTCAGAAAAACTCGTCCCTTATATACCCAGGTCTCCCCACAGCTCACAAGTCACACTGCATCAAAATCAAAAGTAACAATGCATTTCCTCTTTAATCCCTTAGCATCCCCCTCACAGTCTCTGGCCCACAAAGGATCCTCCCAGCAGTCTCTTGGCACACAAAGGATCCTCCAAGCAATCTCTTGCATACCAAAGATTACACTTTCACAGCTTCCTGTTATCTCCAAGGAAACTCTGCACTCTGTTCTTATCTAAGATGTGAGGCATTATGTAAGGCATTAATTAAGTCACATGTGTGGCTACAATAGTATCAAAAGCTGCACTAAGGTCTAAAAGGACAAGTACAGAAACCAGTCCATTATCAGATGCGATGAGGAGGTCATTAGTGACCTTCGCTAAGGCTGTTTCAGTACTATGATGGATTCTAAACCCAGATTGAAACTCTTCAAGTAAACCATTTCCCTGCAGGTGGTCAAATAATTGCGTAGCAACAACTCTTTCTAAGATTTTTGAAATGAAAGGGAGATTAGAGATTGGTCTATAGTTAGCTAAAGCTCCTGGATCTAGCGTTGGCTTTTTGAGTAAGGGTTTAATTACAGCCGTTTTAAAAGCCTGCGGTACATGGCCTAAAGTTAATGAAGAATTGATTATATGAAGAATAAAGCTACCAATAAGTGGGAAGACTTCTTTCAATAACCTGGAAGGAATAGGGTCTAAAAGACAAGTTGAAGGTTTGGATGAGGAAACTATTTTGTCTAACTCACAAAGGTCGATTGGAGTAAACTCATCAAGACAGACATCAGTTGAAGGAGTTGTAGTAGTTACAGTATTTAAGTTAACTGTGGGAAGAATCTGATTGATTTTATCTCTGATGGATGAAATTTTATTATTGAAAAAGTTCATAAAGTCCTGACTAGTAAGCTCTAAGGGAATGCTAGGATTGACAGAGTCCTGACTCTTTGTCAACCTGGCTACAGTGCTGAAAAGAAACCTGGTGTGGCTTATATATTCGTACCTGCATATTGTGTACGCCCAAGACGAAGTTGAGATTACATATGTGCGGACCTCACGCCTGAGAAGAGGACAATGGGCCTAGACCGCCTGCGGAGAACACCTGGACGTGGAGGCACGGCGGCAGGGGCCGGAGAGGACTTCCTGACCCCCTGAGGCCAGTCGGGAGACTGAGAGACCAGGAGGGGGGTTTAGAGACAAGAGGGGGATGTAACAGGGATGTGTGATGAAGCCTTTGTTGTCACTTGTATAAATAGAGAGGTACTGACTGTGTTCAGCCTCTTATTTCTACTGAGAGATTTGATGGGGATGTGACTTCAAGAATAAAACCTGAATTATGAAACCATTCAGTGTCTTCATTTCACACTCCCCACACCTGGGATTATTCTTGTTGTCTTCTATTAATGCAGAATAATAACTCGTTCTAGCTTTTCTAAGAGATTTTTTATAAATTAAAAGATGATTTCTCCAAACTAAATAGATTTCATCTAAATTAGTGGAGCGCCATTTTCTTTCTAATTGACGAGTCTTCTGTTTTAAGCTATGAGTTTCTGTGTTGAACCAAGGAGTTAGAAATCTCTGATCAGACTTCTTCTTTTTTAAGGGGGCCACCAAGTCTAGAGTCTGATGCAGAGAAGCTGTAACACTATCCACCATGTTATCAATTACAGAAGAAGCAAGCTGTCTATAGTTTATTTCCGTTGTGTTGACACATGGCATAGAGGAAACAATCTGCATAAATTTGGTAACAGCATCATCTGAGAGGCATCTACTGTAATAATATTTTTCTTTAGGAGCCAAATAGTCAGAAATAGTAAAATCAAAGGTTAACAGACAATGGTCTGACAGTACAGGGTTATGAGGAGACACTACAAGATTTTCTGTTTCTATGCCATATGTCAGAACAAGGTCCAATGTATGGTGGAGGTAATGAGTAGAATTTCCTACTTTCTGAGAAAACCCAATCGAGTCTAATATTGAATTAAATGCCACATTAAGGCAGCCACTATCTACATCCACATGTATATTAAAGTCCCCTACTATAATTATTCTATCAGATTTCAGCACTAAATCAGCTAAGAAATCAGCAAATTCGGATAAAAATTCTGAGTAGGTTGATGGGGGACGATAAACTATGGCAAATAAAATTGGGTTTAACCTAAAATTGCTAAAGTGCCCAATACTGAGGACCAGGCCCTCAAAGGAATTATAACATGTTTTTTGCTTTACATTAACTGGTAATTTGGAATGGTAAATTGTTGCTACTCCTCCTCCACGACCAGAACTTCTGGGATTTTGACAGTTTAAATAGCCAGAGGGAGTTGATTCATTTAAACCAACATAATCCTCTTGCCCTAACCAAGTCTCTGTAAGGGATATTAAATCAATCTGATGATCAATTAACAGATCATGGACTAACAGATCATGGACTAACAGAGACTTGGGAGTTAGAGACCTAATATTTAATAAACCACATTTAACTTTTAAATTATGATGGAACAGAGGCCAAATCATTCAATTTAGAGGCTTTATGTTTAATTTGAGTTTTACCAATATTTTGCTTAATCACTTTGGGATGCTTATATATTATATTTTTATTTACTTTGGAGGGAGCAGACAATGATTCTCTGATGGGGAAGACAGGGGCTAAGTTGAGGGGTGGCGGATGAAGAGGAGCTGCAGAGAGGCGTGTAAAACTGCGACTCTGCTTCCTGGTCCCAACTCTGAGTAGTCAAGGTTTTGGAAATTTGGATAAAAAAGATGCCAGATTGTTAGATAAATGAGACGCACCATCCAAAGTGGGATGAATGCTCTCTCGTCTCATAAGACCAGGTTTTCCCCAAAATGAGCTCCAATTGTCATTGTAGCCCACGCCATTTGCAGGACACCACACAGACAGCCAACGGTTCAAGGATGACGAGCGGCTAAACATGTCATCACTGGTCAGATTGGGGAGGGGCCCAGAGAATACTACAGTGGCAGACATCGTTTTTGCAAAATCACACACCGATTCTACATTAAGTTTCGTGACTTCCGACTGCCGGAGACAGATGTCATTAATGCCAGCATGAATAACAATTGTAGAGTATTTACAGTTACTTTTAGCCAGCATTTTCAAATTTGTCTCGATGTCGCCTGCTCTGGCCCCAGGAATGCATTTGACTATGGCCGCTGGAGTCTCTAGGTTCACGTTTCTGACTACAGAGTCGTCAATGATCAGAGTTTTTTCCTCAGCGGGTGTGTCGCTGAGCGGGGAAAAACGATTAGAAACGTGAACAGGTTGGAGGTGTACCGGGGCTTTGCGACTAGGCTTCCTTCTCACCGTCACCCACCCAGTCTCCTCGCTGCTGAGGAGAGCCGGAGGACCGCTAACGGGGTTAGCTATGCTAGCTAGCTCCGCTGCAGCTAAGGGGCGTCCGTCGAGAGTAACTGGCGCAGACAGTGTTTCAATGCAGCGGAGCCGGGATTCCAAATCAGACAACCTCGCCTCGAGCGCATCAAAAAGACAACATTTATATACATTTACCGTTATCACTAAAAGAGGCAGAGGTGTAGCTAAACATCTGACAGAGAGAGCACACCAGAGGAGGAGAGGAAGGAGAGCTAGTAGCCATCGCTAGTGGCTAACCCAAAAGCTCAGGAGAGTGAGGAGAGCAAACCAGACAGACAGCAAAACAGGAAGTGACGATACGTTACCACAAGGAAGTGACGATCAATCAGGTCAATATTCACGCTCAGCAGGGATTGCATACAAACAGAGAGCCCCTTGGGGGACAACCAGTTAATCACGCGATTGATATGTGTGGACTGATACCAATATGTAAATGTGCCTTGCATTCTCTTTTGTCCTATTGTTATACATCCCCGGAGTAAGGAGAGAAGTCTGGCGCCAGTTAATCAAAGCAATTGATAGGTATTGACTGTTATGTATATCAATATGTAAATGTGCCATGCATTCTCTCTTGTCTGTATAAATGTGCTGACTTTACATGCCTTAGGGAGCTCACTCACAGCGCACTGACAACAGCGCACACAGAGCACACAGCGCTGCTGTGTATCTCAATGATGATGGAGGAATAAAACTCTTAAACCTTCAGCTCGCCGTGTCACGCCTGCACTTATTATTTTATGCCTCCATACTGGTGACCTGACGTGAATGGACTGTCTCTCCCTTCTGCCGCGCTGTGGACTATTTGTTCCTCCACACTGGTAACCCTTGACGAAGAAGGAACACAAGGCGAACACGCCGGAGATGACCCGGACGGGAAGCCTCAGAACACGTCACGGTGCGTCCCTCGCCTGATTTTTCACCTCCACACTGGTGACCTTTGACGAGGGAGAATGACCGTCTGCTGCCTCTCACCGCGCTGTGGATCCCAGAGGACCACAGATCACCTACATCCTTCACACCCACACGGGAGCGCGCTCGCCTTGTCCGCTCTCCAAGATGGCGACCTCCAGGGCCAAGAGCGCAGCGCTGGGACCAAGACACATGCAACCTTCTGATCAGTGACACGAGCGAACGCACAGAAACAGCCTGAACAGGGAAGACCATCAACGCCGACTGCGCTGATTTCCACCAAGCTCCCTGACCCTGACTTCAACTCTCGACAATGGAACTTCTGCGCAACTTTCAGCTATGTGGTCACTGCACCAAGCGCACGCCACGCACGGGACAAAACCGGCTCCACAGACTGATACATCGTTCTCCACCGCTGCACAGGCCCGAGTTAAACAGCCAATCGCCACCCTCGGAACCTTCAGGGCTGCTCACGCACCTGGAGCGGACGTGCAGCCAGCACACAGGACTTTGTATGGATTTCTCAGCCACGGCGCACATCGGGAATTTGGCCGATTGCTTTCCCCGATGACTTTAGGACTGTTTCCCGCACCTAAAGCCAAACTGCTGAGTCCCTGACACAGCTTCAGTTTATCACAGCCATCAGGGAATTTGGCCGCTCGCCTTCCCCACATCATCGCTGGACCAAAACACGAGAGAGGTCAGAGATATAATTTTTTCACAGCCACTGTGGATCTTCGCCACGTTTAACGGGAAAAGTTCCTCCCTATCGCGGATCCACACGCAATTTTTGCGCAGCCCAGACACCACGTGCTCACTCCCACCCCCTCCACCTCCTCCTGCACAGAGCTTGTCCCGCACCTCACTCCCAAAGCCGGCCGATCGCCGTCTTGTTCCATTACGCACGACTGCACACCGGCCTGTGCGCCCATGATTGACGGCCGTTCAACGTGCTGGAACTTGGAGCGGAGCACACTGCCCTTTTCTACCCCTCCCACGTCCCCCCCACGGACTGACATGCCTTCCGACAGTTCTACCAGAGATGGAGCCAGACTACGGGGCGGGGGGGGGGGGGGGGTCGCAACCCCTTCTGACCATTCTAGGGGGAGCGGTGTGGGCACCCAGCACACGTGTGGGCACCCAGCACAATGCAGACTGATAATATTCACGCTCAGCAGGGATTGCATACAAACAGAGAGCCCCTTGAGGGACAACCAGTTAATCACACGATTGATATGTGTGGACTGATATCAATAGGTAAATGTGCCTTGCATTCTCTTTTGTCCTATTGTTATACATCCCCGGAGTAAGGACAGAAGTCTGGCGCCAGTTAATCAAAGCAATTGATAGGTATTGACTGTTATGTATATCAATATGTAAATGTGCCATGCATTCTCTCTTGTCTGTATAAATGTGCTGACTTTACATGCCTTAGGGAGCTCACTCACAGCACACTGACAACAGCGCACACAGAGCACACAGCGCTGCTGTGTATCTCAATGATGATGGAGGAATAAAACTCTTAAACCTTCAGCTCGCCGTGTCACGCCTGCACTTATTATTTTATGTCTCCACACTGGTGACCTGACGTGAATGGACTGTGTCTCCTTTCTGCTGCGCTGTGCACTATTTGTTCCTCCACAACCTCCTCATTCCACCACCAAGTCCCCTTGTCTTCCTTCCTCTGTCCACTGGATACACCACATACCTTTCTACCTGTTTCCCTCAATACTTTTGCTGTGCTTTCCTAGTCATCTGCTAATTCTTCCCTACCGCCCAGAGCATGTATCAAGTCCTTCCTGAACTTCTGTAACTTCCCCCACTTAATCTTTGGCTCTGCCTTCACTCTCTTCTTCTTCTTGTGCTCCAAAGTCATCCTACAGACTACCATCTGATGCTGTCTAGCTACATTCTTCCCTGCCACCACCTTGCAGTCTCCTATCTCTTTCAGAGTTCTCCTTCTGCATAGGATGTAGTCCACCTGTGTGCACCTTCCTCAACTCTTGTAAGTCACCCTATGTTCCTCTCTCTTTTTGAAGTATGTGTTCACCACAGCCATTTCCATCCTTTTTGTAAAATCCACAACCATCTGTCCTTCCACATTTTTCTTCTTAAGACCTCCTCATCACCTCTGTTCCCTTCATCTACATGTCAATTAAAATCCGCTCCAATCAACACTCTCTACCACTTCATCCAACTTACTCCAGAATTCCTCTTTCTATTCTACCTGGCATCCAACTTGTGGGGCATACGCACTGACAACATTCAGTGTCAGACCTTTGACTTCTAGCTTCAAACTCATGATTCTGTCTGACTCCCTCTTTACCTCCTGAACACTCTTCACATACTCTTCCTTCAACATTACTCCTACTCCATTTCTCTTCCTATCTACACCATGGTAGAACAGTTTAAATACCCCTCCAATGCTCCTAATCTTGTTTCCGTTCCATCTGGTTTCTTGAACACACAGTATATCTACCTTTCTTCTCTCCATCATATCATCCAACTCTCTGCCTTTACCAATCATAGTCCCTACATTTAACGTCCCTACTCTCACCTCCACACTTCTACCTTTCCTTTTCTCTCTCTTCCTCCTAACATGCCTTCCCCCTCTCCTCCTCCTCAGTCTTCAGCCAACAGTAGCCCAATTTCCATTGGCACCCTGTCAGTTAACAGGACCGGTGGCGGTCGTTGTTAATCCGGGCCTCGACCAATCTGGTATGAAAGTCTCATTTGTCATGATCTGCATGTTTGATTTGGCAAAGGTTTTACATTGGATGCCCTTCCTGACACAACCCTCCCCATTTACCCGGGCTTGGGACCGGCACTAGGAGTACACTGGCTTGTGCACCCCCTGTGGCTGGGTTAAAGCACCATATAAATCCAATCCATTATAATTATTATTAGTAGTTACCCCACTCTAGTACTTCTGCAACTTTTTTTTTAACAGTAAATGAATGCACAAAGGCTTTCAAACTGCAGAATGTTTTCTATTTCAGTTACTCTGTTTATATTGTATGATTGTATGAGGGACAGCTCAGTGTCACTGTGGTTACCACTGCCACCTTCACAGCAAGAAGGTCATGGGTTAAATCCCACCCCTGGCCAATGGCGATCTTTCTGCGTGAAATTTGCATGTTCTCTCCATGTCTGTGTGGGTTTTTGCTGGGTACTCGAGTTTCCTCCCACAGTCCAAAGGCATGCACGGTAGGTTAATTGGCATTAGCTGGGGATAAATTGTTCTTAGGTATGAATGTGAGAGTGAATGGTTGTCTGTCTCTGTGTTGCCCTGTGATGGACATGTGATCCGTCCAAGGTGAACCCTGCCTCTCACCCAAAAGATGCTGGGACAGGCTCCAGCCCTCCCCCCTCCCCAACCCAAAAAGGATTAACTGGTTAAGTAAAAGATGAGTGACTGTATGATAGCAAAGCCAGAAACCAAAATTTCAGGTAGAATTTTACTATATATTGCACAGCATTTCATTTGAATTAGCCCGAAAAGGATTAAGCGGAAGAAGATGGATGGATGGATGGATGGATGGATGGATGGATGGATGGATGGATGGATGGATGATGGATGGATAGCCAGACCTAAAGAGTTACTTCCTAGTCTATGTGCTGTAAATCTGTGCTGCAGGGCTTTTTCTCTCTGTGCAGCGATAGGCCTCATACTCAGCCATACTGCTGCATCTGTTGATTTCCTCTCTCCTCCTCATCCTCCTCCCCGGCTCCCTCCTGCCTCGTTCTTCGTGTCTCTCCTCCGCACCCTCCATCCTTCTACTTATCACCATTATATACTGTACCTCCATTGTTCTTTTCACCTCCTCCTTCAATGTTTCCAAATGTGCACACATCATAGATGAGCTGCAGAGTTGTGCATGTGTGTAGGTTTATACTGGGAGTATGTGTGGGTGTTGGAGGGAGGGGGTAGCTTGTTTTTTTTTCTCGATATTCTCTCCTGAGCTGGTGTCCTTACATGTTTACAGAGAGGGAATGTGGGCTCTGTAGACTCCTGTCTGCAGATAAATGTTTGGCAATGGTTATTCGGTAGAAAAGCATGGAGGGGGTAAAAGAGATGCTTACAATGAGCTTCAGGCCTCTGGATAAACTCTGTAGGCTTCCTCACGCCCCCTACTGACACAGGAAATAAATAGTTGTTTTTTTTTGTTTTTTTTCACAGGCAGCAAATAGACAGATTCCCTAAGGACAAAAGGCTGTAGGCGGGGTTTGGAGACAGGGCCATCTGTGTGCTGCCAGGAAAAAGAAGTCCCCATACAAGGTCTTTATTTACTTTATAAAAATAAAGTCGGTGGGTTTGTGTAGGTAGCCATTTCATTCCCATAAACCAAGAGTTATCATCAGCAATATAGAGTCTATAGGGTATTGTGCTCACCTCACAGTAGTTTGGGATAATTCAAGAAATGCTAATTTATCGACTTCAATTTCAAAAATCCAAACAGTATGGAGACTCCTTTTAAATTTGGAAATTAGTAGCTCTACATTAAAAAAAAAAGCTGGACATAAGGAGAAGCCACTCAAACTCACGCCAGCAAACTATGCCATCAGTTTAAATTCAGTTTAATTAGCAGTTCTTGTGAAAGTAGAAACCATATTTAATGGTTTCATATGAAACTAGAAAAGCACTCGGAGAGCGCAGACCTCCGCCAAGCGCCACAGTTCCCCCCCATACAGTGTTTGTGTGTAAGTTTTCAGATTCCTTGACCATGAAAACATATGACTAGCAATTGGATTCACAATGATAGGATTAGTGGTTCAGTAGTAAAAGCATTACCTCCTTGGCGGAGGTAATAAACTGAAGTGTTGCTGTTGTGTCCATCTCCTCCATCTGCAAAGTGCCAGGCTGCGACCTGTCAAGGCATACCTCATGCCTCCCTTATTGGGGGGGGGGGGCTTTCACACCTGTACTGACCTCATGCCTCTCTTATTGGGAGGGGGGGCTTTCACACCTGTACTGAGTACTTAAAAACTGTATTTATCGGCAGATTGAAGAAAACTGAAGCAAAAACAAACAAACAAACAAACAAACAAGCAAAAACTAAACAAACAGCAACTGCAACATGAACTATTTCAAACATATTTATTCAAATGTACACTTATATGGACACAATCTTGAGCCATAACTTTTTGGTAATGTGAAAATAATAAGCCAAGTAGCACAAAAAAATTGAGTGCTCTTGCTGTCAGGAAACAATGTTGGCACCAAATCACTGAAGTGATCTGCCACCAATGGGGGTAGATTGTGTTCTGCCACAAAATGACAAAACATCACTTCTGCTAGTGATGCATTGGATTTGGAAGGCGTCGGTTCTCTCACTGGCTGAAAATGTTCATCCATCGATCGAATTTGGCTACACAGTTTTTGTGGCCCTGTGTAGCGAAGTGCGACTTCAGGTCGAAAATCCCTGATGCAGTCACTTTTAGCATTAGAGTCACACATATCAGGCGCAGCATTACTGGCGCCGGGATTCCTCTCTGTTCCGGAGCCGCAGGACAAAAGAAGGTGCGATAATGGTTGCTGTGGGTTTTATATTGGGTTTGCGCTCCACGGAAAAAAAGAGGATTTGGAATCTTCCCCAGCAGAGAGCTGGTTTTTGCGCAGCCCCTATGGCTGCCTGGTGAAATTCTGCCAAATAATCCCGCGCCGGAGAGCTACCCGTCTCAGCTTTTGCAGCGTAGCGCAAATACAGGCACTCTGGCGGGCCCTGCCCACCACTGTTTTCCACGTGCTTTTGTGCCTAAAACTTTGAAGAAGGCGGAGTTTGTGTTCATCAGACACGACGAGCAGCGCCCTCTATTGCCCCTGCACACATGTTGAAAATGGCCGTATCTCACAATGTTAAAGAATCCTTTAAAAAATTCCTGGATCCAGACGGTGATCCGGATCATCCCCAAAATTTAATCAGTTCTTCCTTGTACCATTTCCAACAACGCCTGAAAGTTTCATGGAAATCCGTCCAAAACTTTTTGAGTTATCTTGCTAACCAACAGACAGACAGACAAACAGACAAACGCTTGCAAAAACATAACCTCCTCCTGGCCTTCGGCCTGGCGGAGGTAATAAGTCTGATTCATTCTTTCTTTAAATAAAAAAATATTTCTGCATTCACTGAAATGGGTTACCTGATGAAAAAAGCCCAAAGTCCCTCTGTCTCTCTTCCTCTTCTTCTTCTTTTATATTTGAGTGGCGGTTGGCAACCAGCTTACAGGTGCATTACTGCCACTGACTTGATTATCATTGCTCTATATCTTTGTATAAGGAGTTCTGAACAACTCCCCATTTGTGAAAAAATGATCCATCCCTGGACTGTGTCCTCGGCTCTCTCTCTCTCTCTCTCTCTCTCTCTGTTTCCAGCGGCTGAAGGAGGAGGGCGGAAATAGGGAACTCCGTGGTTTGTTTGGACTTTTTTTTTCGATTTTCTACTACTGGCCGCATTTTCAGTTTTTGTTTTTTTGGGTGGAGGATGGCGACCTTTGGAAAAGCCACCTCCGTCTATCCACCAGGGGGTGCGGATCGTTCCCTCGGACAGCTCTGTCACTGTGGAGGAGGTGCTTCTGGCTGTGGCCGAGCAGGTGGGCCATGATGCGATCTGCTTTGCGTCCCAAATGAATAGAGCTGTAGTTGCGTTTCTGGCTGCTGAAGAGGATGTCCACACACTGGTTGCAAGCGGTGTTGTTATCGGGGAAACGTATGTACAGGAGTCCCCCTTATCTGTCCCATCAACGTGTATCACCGTCTCAGGTGTTCCACCTTCCATCACTGACGAGCAGTTGGTGACGGAGCTCTGCAGATTTGGGAAGTTTGCGGGCCCGTTTAGAACTCTGACTTTGGGATACAAGGAGACCAAGTTAAACCATGTGAAATCACTCAGGCGACAGGTGTTCATGTTTTTGAACTCGCCAACTGCGACTCTGGAAGTGTCCTTCCGGGTCAAACACGGGGACAGCTCCTATATGGTGTATGCGAGCTCAGGACAGATGAAGTGTTTTGAATGTGGAGACGTGGGCCATAAACGGTTCGCTTGTCCGCACAGGCAGCGGCCGGGGAGCTCTGATGGAGCTGGTGCCGGCGGTGCGCCCTCCGCTCACGCTGCTGCTGCGGACGGCATGGCGGGGCCTTCCGCCGCAGCTGAGGCTGCCGGCGCAGCCTCCGCTCCCGCCGCTACTACGGACGACGTTGCGGGGCCTTCCGCCAGTCCTGCTCCGGAGCCTGCCGCTGTGTCTGTGGACAGCCCAGCTGTGGCACTCGCAGCCCAGCTTACGGCCGGGAGCGTCGCTGGTGATGGCGCCCAAACTGTCACTGATGGTGCGTCAGAATCTCGCTGTGTGACATCAGCGGCTGTGCTTCCGGAGGCTGCTACTGTTTCACAGCAGGGGACGGAACAGCGACAGTCAGCTGCTGTGGGTGGCATCCAGGAAAATGTGGCCCATGATGAATCCACTGGCCCAGTGAACCAAACAGTCAGCTGAGTTGTGCTGACGAGGAAATGGAATCTGATCCCGACACTGTGTCTAATACCGGAGTGGTGGCTCAGTTGGTAGAGCATCCGCCCCACACCCGGGAGGCAGGGGTTCAAATCCCGGCCGGGTCATGCCAAAGACCATATAAAAGTTGAACTTCCTGCCGTTCAGCTTGGTGCTCAGCAATAAATGGAATGGAGGAGGGAACTCTGTGGCGGCGCCTTGCATGGCAGCGGCCCTCTGATTCTGCACTTGGGGTGTGTGTGATTAACACAGTAGATAGGTAAAGCACAGTCTCGTTCTGCTGTACATGATTGGTTGTACGGATGAATGACAATAAGGGTGATTTAATATTGAGTCTATTGAGGCAAAATGCAGTACAAACACAAGTTTGTATTCACTGGAAGAAATAAATGCTTTTCTGGATGAAACCTATAACAAGGCCATTAAAGTCACTGACTACTTCAGTGACACTGATAAATTC
This sequence comes from Pholidichthys leucotaenia, assembly GCA_020510985.1. Lineage (NCBI taxonomy): Eukaryota > Metazoa > Chordata > Actinopteri > Cichliformes > Pholidichthyidae > Pholidichthys > Pholidichthys leucotaenia. The sequence goes on along the minus strand of CM035836.1, from coordinate 201,345,781 downwards.
ATTAAGTCTGTTAATGTGCTAAGAAGGCAGGTTGGTCTTGACCTCCTGGATGAAAGGAAATGTTTTCGCCTCAAGAAACACCTGACAGCCCTGCGTAAAGCAGCAGGGGGAACAGGGGTCAAGCGCGCCTGACAGAAGGAATAAATGGCGGTCATTCCTCTGCCTGTTTTACACATTTTTGGGATATTGTTCGATCAGACTTTTATATGACGTTTCTAATTGACTGTAATTGACTGTCACGGAACTGGATCTTTACCGGTCTCCTGCCGGCGCGCAGCACTATCTTTGCTGCCCGAGGACAGGGACTTGGTCTGGCTTGAAAACGGGAGGCCTGTGGCTCTTCTTTGCACGGACTACAAGGTCACGGTTTACTCGCCTGCAGGGCATGGATGCCCCGTTTTCTTTCTACAATCTGGACGAGCCTGCTGCAAAGATGACTTGCTTGAAAATCCTGCATGGTCTAAGGACTACAATCCATCTGAGATGAGGAAAATGTCTCTGGGACGTACAACGGAACTGGCTGCGGGCGCACAGCGCTATCTCTGCTGCCGGAGGAAGGGGACTTGGCCTTGCTTAAGAACTGGAGGCCTGTGGCTCGTCTTTGCACGGACTACAAGGAAGACTCGGACTACTGCCACTGGCAATGTGGAATGGGTGGACTGCAAGGAATACTTTGTGTTGTGTGGGGGAGGGGGATGACTTATGTTTGCACTTTTCCAATGTGAGACACTTGGTGGAATGATATTGGTGCTCTTACATTTTCTTGAATTGTGCAATAAAGGCATGTGGTATATATCACTCATATATTCCATACCTACATTTGTTAGAGCATGTGGAAATGTTTGGGACAGAATATACAAAGGAACTTCACACCTCTGAAAGAACAAAGGAATCTCACCACCGGGTGAAGACTCATGACGTCACAGGACGCCATGGCAACAGACTCGACACCTTTACCCCCTAAAGCTAGAGGGGGAGTTCCCATCACCTCCCAAGACAGGGAGAGGGGATGGCAGGACAATGGGGATTAAGATAACGGGGAGATGTTACCTTTTTCAATGAGTGGCTCTGACGTCAGCTGTTTCAATGAGTGGTGCTATGTGTGCTTGTATTTAACCAGCGAGCGAAGCAGAGTTCTGTCTCTTGCCTTCTGCCAAGCTCTGCACCAGATGAGACAAGATAGAAGAGTTTGTTCATTAAAGACTCTACTTTTGTGATACAAAACCACCTCGTTATTTCCAGCTCTTCTACACTGGTGACCTTGACGCGAGTATGGACCTGAGGCGTTCTTCAAGCGACTCATCCGCGGCGAATCTGACTTACGCCAGCGGCAACGCAGACGAGGGAACAAGCAGACAGCTGTTCCCCCCGGCAGAAGGTACCGAGAGAGCTCAACCGAGCTCCAGCACCGCCGTGAGAGCCGAGGCAAGGCACTCTCACCCGGCGGGCACAACAGTGATGGTGTGCACGAACGCCGTCGCTGTCCAGCTGCCAGACTTCTGGCAAGAAGACCCCGCCTCTTGGTTTCTACAGGCTGAAGCCCAGTTCATACTGGCGGGCATCACAGCAGACGATACAAAATTCTACCATATCGTCTCCAAGCTCGACTCCGCCACTTCGAGGTGTGTGCGGAGCTTGATCCGGCGACCACCGGCCCGGGACAAGTATGAGACGCTCAAGGCGACCATCGTGGCGAACTATGTCCCACCAGCGGAGGAAAGAGCTGAGAGGATCCTGGCGATCTACGGCCACAAAGGGGGCAATCCGAAGGCCCTCAGGGAGGATTTGCTGCAGCTTAAGGAGGAGGACAACGACAATTTCCTTTTCCAGTTTATTTTCCTCAGCACGCTTCCACCACACATGAGAGGGACACTCACCAATATGAAGTGCGACACCCACCAAGACTTCCGCACACTGGCCAGCGAGGCTTATCGGCTCGTCAACGCCTGCAAGGAGCGGACACCTACAGCGGCATCCGCGGACCTCAAAACTGACGCCCCGAGCCATGGAGAGCCACAACCCACGGTGACAGCGGCGCGGCCCAAGCGTAACAAACAGATCGACGTCTGTTATTATCACCAACACTTCGCCGAGAAAGCCCACAAATGCGTTCCCCCCTGCAAGTTCACGATGTCGGGAAAACGCCCAAGCCGAGGGCCGTTAACGGCAGCGGTTCTCGGCGAGAAAAACAAGCTGTTATACGTGACGGATGGACACACAGGCAAGCAGTTCCTCATCGACACGGGAGCTCAGCTGAGTTTCATCATGCCCTCCCACGCAGATCGAGCCATGGGCACCCGGGGCAATGGAGCAGTGGCAGCCAACGGTTCGGACATCGACACGTTTGGTGAAAAGAGCCTGCACCTCCTCATTCACGGCCGCAGCTACAGATGGACATTTGTTGTAGCGGCGGTGAGTTTTAACTTGTTAGGCGCTGATTTTCTATGTGCACATGGGTTATTAGTTGATCTAGCAAATAGGCGCCTGGTTAATGCACTATCTTTTGCTTCTATTCCATGCTCAGCTCGAGTCTCTCCACCACCTGTGCAGGCCAACGTCACCACGGCAGGAGGTAAGTTTGAGCAACTCCTCACCCAATTTCCAGCACTCACAACCCCCAAATTTTCAGCCACTGTAGCCAAACACGGGGTTAAACACTTCATTCCAACAACGGGACCTCCCGTTTTTGCCAAAGCTCGCCGCTTAGACGCGGCCAAGCTCAACATAGCAAGGGACGAATTTGCAGCTCTTGAAAAATTAGGCATTTGCCGACGTTCAAAGAGCCCTTGGGCTTCACCACTTCACATGGTTCCGAAATCCGACGGTTCTTGGAGACCGTGCGGAGATTACCACAGATTAAACAACGCTACAGCGCATGACCGCTACCCCATCCCTCATATACAGGATTTTTCACTGCATTTAGCGGGCGCGTGCATTTTTTCAAAGATAGACTTAGTCCGCGGTTATCACCAAGTTCCAGTCCGAGCTGAAGACATTCCTAAAACAGCGGTTATAACCCCTTTCGGCCTTTTTGAATTCCTGCGAATGCCTTTCGGCCTCAAAGGTGCTGCTCAGACTTTTCAACGTATGATGGACGCAGTCTTACGCGACCTCCCCTTTGTTTTTGTCTACCTCGACGACATGCTGGTAGCCAGCTCATCGGAGGAAGAGCACAAGCAGCATCTCACTACCGTTTTTCAGAGGCTAGAAGAGCACGGATTAATAATTAATCCAGCCAAATGCAAATTCGGCGTATCGCAAATTGATTTTTTGGGACACAGAGTCTCCCCGAAAGGGGCAGCTCCGCTTCCAGACAAAATTCATGCGATAGAAGGTTTTCCATGGCCCCAAACGGTCAAATCGCTACAGGAATTTTTGGGGATGGTTAACTTTTACAACCGTTTCCTCCCTCATGCAGCTCAGCTCATGCAGCCCCTGTATGACGCGCTTAAAAAAAAGAAAGCTTCCAACGCGGTCGAATGGACCCCGGAACGCGAACGCGCTTTTGTGGAAGCTAAAAACGCCCTAGCTAACACCACAATGTTAGTCCATCCAGATCCCTCGGCCCGCATTGCTCTAACCACAGATGCTTCAGACTTGGCCATAGGGGCAGTTGTAGAACAACTTGTCAAGGGGGTCTGGCAACCTTTAGCATTTTTTAGCAAATCGCTAAACCCGACGGAACGCAAATACAGCACTTTTGACAGGGAGCTGCTGGCGCTCCATTTATCCATCCGCCACTTCCAGTTTTGGTTAGAAGGGCGGAGTTTCACGGCTTTTGTGGACCATAAACCGCTCACTTTTGCTATGGCTAAAATTTCAGAACCTTGGTCGGGCAGACAACAAAGACAGCTAGCTGCGATTTCAGAGTTCACCACAGACATTCGACATGTAGCGGGCAAACTTAACGTAGTAGCGGACTGTCTCTCTCGCGCTGTGGCACCGCCAGAGCACGAGGAGACAGATTACACTGCTTCAGCAGCTGAGCTTTTCTCTAACGCAAACACATATGCAGCACCTATCCATGAAGGGATAGATTATGCAGCCATGGCGGAAGAACAAGGTAGTGATGCGGACGTGCGCGCGCTCCTGTCTGGACCAACAGGGTTAAGGCCGGAGGAAAAAGGGTTGCGCGACGGCGTGCCCCCCCTAATATGCGATGTTTCAACCGGCCGACCTTGCCCGTTAGTACCAGCTGCTTGGCGCCGCCGCATTTTCGACGCAATTCACTCCCTCGCGCACCCAGGTGTGCGCGCCTCGGTCAAAATGGTTGCCGAAAAGTTTGTGTGGCCAGGCCTGCGCAAAAACGTAAAAGAATGGGCAAAAACTTGCATTCCTTGTCAGCGCGCCAAAGTACACAAACACACAAAAGCCCCTCTGGAGCCTTTTCCAATCCCTGCTAGAAGGTTCGACCACATTCATGTCGACCTCGTGGGGCCGCTGCCTTCCTCCCAGGGTTTCACACACCTGCTAACAATGATAGACCGCACCACACGCTGGCCAGAGGCAGTCCCTCTAGCGGCAACTACAGCGGAGGAAGTCGCTCGCGTTTTTCTAACAAATTGGGTGGCACGTTTTGGCGTCCCATCAGACATCACGTCAGATAGGGGGCCTCAATTTGTCTCAGAGCTCTGGTCAGCCATGTCCAACAGTTTAGGGGCAACAATTCACCGTACCACCGCTTATTACCCTCAGGCTAATGGGTTATGCGAGCGTTTTCACAGGTCCTTAAAGGCCGCCCTCAGGGCCTCATTAACGGACACAAATTGGGTAAATAAACTTCCCTGGGTTTTATTGGGGTTGCGTGCGGCACCTAAAGAGGATTTAGACGCTTCCCCTGCAGAATTAGTCTTTGCTCAGCCTATCAGACTCCCAGGTGAATTTTTACCAGAAAACCCAGAACCAGGGCACCTCCCAGTCCCAAGGTTTTTAGGCAGTAACAGTCCGGACTCTCTCCACGGTCCAGCTCATCACTCCTTTCCGCGAGTTTTTGTTCCTCAAACTTTAAAAAACGCTGAGTTTGTTTTTGTTAAGCATGAAGCTCTAAAACCAACGTTACGCCCAGTATACGATGGCCCGTATAGAGTGCTGGAAAATGGTGACAAACACTTTGTGCTTGATTATGGAGATAGAAATGAAACGGTCAGCATTGACAGACTCAAACCTGCCTTCTTGTTGAGAGACGAACCCGCACAGCTGGCTCGAGCACCTCGGCGAGGTAGACCCCCCAAGGAAAAAGTCTCAGCCCCCAGGCAGGGAACAGATAATCTCTCTCCTTCCCACACTGCAGATTCCTCACAACAAGGTCCCAGCAGGACGCCTAAACCGACCTACAGCAGCTTTGGGAGAAGATTGAAACCCAGACTACACAGGGACTGATTACACCACTCTGCAAACTTTCGCTAATTGTGCCGCAACAGTTTAGGACTGATTTATGATTATACTATGCTGTTATGTTTTCACTGAACTCTCTTAGGAGCATGGCTGCTTGAAAGTTTCTTCTGTGGCAACGGCTATAACACGTAGTATGTCTTAGTAATTACCCTAGACTGTGAATCTTTCTGTGTTCCTTCATAGTTGTTTGGGGGGCCTGTGGTATATATCACTCATATATTCCATACCTACATTTGTTAGAGCATGTGGAAATGTTTGGGACAGAATATACAAAGGAACTTCACACCTCTGAAAGAACAAAGGAATCTCACCGCCATGTGAAGACTCATGACTCACAGGACGCCATGGCAACAGACTCGACACCTTTACCCCTAAAGCTAGAGGGGGAGTTCCCATCACCTCCCAAGACAGGGAAAGGGGATGGCAGGACAATGGGGATTAAGATAACGGGGAGATGTTACCTTTTTCAATGAGTGGCTCTGATGTCAGCTGTTTCAATGAGTGGTGCTATGCGTGCTTGTATTTAACCAGCGAGCGAAGCAGAGTTCTGTCTCTTGCCTTCTGCCAAGCTCTGCACCAGATGAGACAAGATAGAAGAGTTTGTTCATTAAAGACTCTACTTTTGTGATACAAAACCGCCTCGTTATTTCCAGCTCTTCTACACTCTATATCTTTGTATAAGGAGTTCTGAACAACTCCCCATTTGTGAAAAAATGATCCATCCCTGGACTGTGTCCTCGGCTCTCTCTCTCTCTCTCTCTCTCTCTCTCTCTCTGTTTCCAGCGGCCGAAGGAGGAGGGCGGAAATAGGGAACTCCGTGGTTTGTTTGGACTTTTTTTTTCGATTTTCTACTACTGGCCGCATTTTCAGTTTTTGTTTTTTTGGGTGGAGGATGGCGACCTTTGGAAAAGCCACCTCCGTCTATCCACCAGGGGGTGCGGATCGTTCCCTCGGACAGCTCTGTCACTGTGGAGGAGGTGCTTCTGGCTGTGGCCGAGCAGGTGGGCCATGATGCGATCTGCTTTGCGTCCCAAATGAATAGAGCTGTAGTTGCGTTTCTGGCTGCTGAAGAGAATGTCCACACACTGGTTGCAAGCGGTGTTGTTATCGGGGAAACGTATGTACAGGTATCCCCCTTATCTGTCCCATCAACGTGTATCACTGTCTCAGGTGTTCCACCTTTCATCACTGACGAGCAGTTGGTGACGGAGCTCTGCAGATTTGGGAAGTTTGCGGGCCCGTTTAGAACTCTGACTTTGGGATACAAGGAGACCAAGTTAAACCATGTGAAATCACTCAGGTGACAGGTGTTCATGTTTTTGAACTCGCCAACTGCGACTCTGGAAGTGTCCTTCCGGGTCAAACACGGGGACAGCTCCTATATGGTGTATGCGAGCTCAGGACAGATGAAGTGTTTTGAATGTGGAGACGTGGGCCATAAACGGTTCGCTTGTCCGCACAGGCAGCGGCCGGGGAGCTCTGATGGAGCTGGTGCCGGCGGTGCGCCCTCCGCTCACGCTGCTGCTGCGGACGGCATGGCGGGGCCTTCCGCCGCAGCTGAGGCTGCCGGCGCAGCCTCCGCTCCCGCCGCTACTACGGACGACGTTGCGGGGCCTTCCGCCGGTCCTGCTCCGGAGCCTGCCGCTGTGTCTGTGGACAGCCCAGCTGTGGCACTTGCAGCCCAGCTTACGGCCGGGAGCGTCGCTGGTGATGGCACCCAAACTGTCACTGATGGTGCGTCAGAATCTCGCTGTGTGACATCAGCGGCTGTGCTTCCGGAGGCTGCTACCGTTTCACAGCAGGGGACGGAACAGTGACAGTCAGCTGCTGTGGGTGGCGTCCAGGAAAATGTGGCCCATGATGAATCCACTGGCCCAGTGAACCAAACAGTCAGCTGAGTTGTGCTGACGAGGAAATGGAATCTGATCCCGACACTGTGTCTAATACCGGAGTGGTGGCTCAGTTGGTAGAGCATCCGCCCCACACCCGGGAGGCAGGGGTTCAAATCCCGGCCGGGTCATGCCAAAGACCATATAAAAGTTGAACTTCCTGCCGTCCAGCTTGGTGCTCAGCAATAAATGAAATGGAGGAGGGAACTCTGTGGCGGCGCCTTGCATGGCAGCGGCCCTCTGATTCTGCACTTGGGGTGTGTGTGATTAACACAGTAGATAGGTAAAGCACAGTCTCGTTCTGCTGTACATGATTGGTTGTACGGATGAATGACAATAAGGGTGATTTAATATTGAGTCTATTGAGGCAAAATGCAGTACAAACACAAGTTTGTATTCACTGGAAGAAATAAATGCTTTTCTGGATGAAACCTATAACAAGGCCATTAAAGTCACTGACTACTTCAGTGACACTGATAAATTCATTAAGTCTGTTAATGTGCTAAGAAGGCAGGTTGGTCTTGACCTCCTGGATGAAAGGAAACGTTTTCGCCTCAAGAAACACCTGACAGCCCTGCGTAAAGCAGCAGGGGGAACAGGGGTCAAGCGCGACTGACAGAAGGAATAAATGGCGGTCGTTCCTCTGCCTGTTTTACACATTTTTGGGATATTGTTCGATCAGACTTTTATATGACGTTTCTAATTGACTGTAATTGACTGTCACGGAACTGGATCTTTACCGGTCTCCTGCCGGCGCGCAGCACTATCTTTGCTGCCCGAGGACAGGGACTTGGTCTGGCTTGAAAACGGGAGGCCTGTGGCTCTTCTTTGCACGGACTACAAGGTCACGGTTTACTCGCCTGCAGGGCATGGATGCCCCGTTTTCTTTCTACAATCTGGACGAGCCTGCTGCAAAGATGACTTGCTTGAAAATCCTGCATGGTCTAAGGACTACAATCCATCTGAGATGAGGAAAATGTCTCTGGGACGTACAACGGAACTGGCTGCGGGCGCACAGCGCTATCTCTGCTGCCGGAGGAAGGGGACTTGGCCTTGCTTAAGAACTGGAGGCCTGTGGCTCGTCTTTGCACGGACTACAAGGAAGACTCGGACTACTGCCACTGGCAATGTGGAATGGGTGGACTGCAAGGAATACTTTGTGTTGTGTGGGGGAGGGGGATGACTTATATTTGCACTTTTCCAATGTGAGACACTTGGTGGAATGATATTGGTGCTCTTACATTTTCTTGAATTGTGCAATAAAGGCATTTTTTAAAACTCAAACTCTCTCTCTCATAGATGGGCTTTGGGGAATGTTTTGTGTTCTGTGGGAGAGGGGGATGAATTATGTTTGCACATTTGAGATGTGACACCCTTGGGGGCATGATATTGGTGTTCTTACATTTTATGAATTGTACAATAAAGCCATCTTTTAAAACTCAAACTCTCTCTCTCTCTCTCTCTCTCTCTCTCTCTCTCTCTCTCGCTCTCTCTCTCTCTTCTGGCTGTGGGTGAGTGGGTGGGCCATGATGCGATCTACTGTGCGTCCCGAGTGAGTGGAGCTGTGGTTGTGTTTCTGGCTGCTGAGGAGGATGTCCACGCTCTGATTGCGAGCGGTGTGGTCATCGGGGAGGCATATGTGCAGGTGTCCCCCTTGTCTGTCCTATTGGCGTGTGTCGCCATCTTGGCTGTTCCACCTTTCATCACTGGCGAGCGGTTGGCGACGGGGCTCCACAGATTTGGGAAGTTTGCGGGCCCGTTTGGAACTGTGACTTTGGGATGCAGGGATACCAGGTTGGAGCATGTGGGATCACTCGGGTGGCGGGTGTTCGTGTTTCTGGACTCGCCCACTCGGGCTCTGGGGGTGTCCTTCCGGGTCGAACACTGGGACGGCTCCTGTGTGGTGTGTGCGAGCTCGGGACGGATGGGGTGTTTTGAATGTGGAGACGTGGGCCATGGGCGGTTCACTTGCCCGCACGGGGGCTCTGGTGGGGCCGCGGCTGGAGCCGGCGGTGCGGCTTACGCTCACGCTGCTGCCGCGGACGGTGTTGCGGGGGCTTCCACTGCAGCTGGGCCCGGCGGGAGCGGAGAGCCCGGCGGTGCGGCCTCCGCCCCCGCCGCTGCTGCAACCAACATTGCAGGGCCTTCCGCTGGTCCTGCTCCGGAGCCTGCCGCTGTGTCTGTGGACAGCCCGCCTGTGGCGCCCGCAGCACAGCTTGCAGCTGGGAGCGTCGCTGGTGATGGCGCCCAGTCACTGACGGTGCATCAGAATCTTGCTGTGTGACATCAGCGGCTGTGCTTCCGGAGGCTGCTGCCGCTTCAGAGCAGCAGATGGAACAATACCAGTCAGCTGCTGGAGGTGCCGTCCAGGAAAATGTGTCTAATGATGAATCAGCTGGGCCAGCTGAAATGCCAGCTGAATCCAACAGTCAGCTGAGTTGTGCTGATGAGGAAATGGATTCTGATTCTGACTGTGTCTGCTAAAACTGAGTCTATTGGGGCAACTTGCAGTACAAACACGGGTTTGTATTCACTGGAAGAAATAAATGCTTTTCTGGATGAAACCTATAATAACAGAGCCGTTAAAGTCACTGATTACTTCAGTGACTCTGACAAATTCATTACGTCTGTTAATGTGCTAAAAAGGCAGGTTGGTCTTGACCTCCTGGATGAAAGAAAACATTTTCGCCTCAAGAAGCACCTCACAGCCCTGCGTAAATCAGCAGGGGGACAAAAGGTCAAGCGCGCGAAGATGGAATAACTTACATGGGCACAGCACGGTGTTCCTTAGATCTATTGCCCCATGCAAAACATAAAATTAGGATCCTTAAACATCAATGGTGGGAGGGGCAATCATAAGAGGGGATTAATTAGTGACCTGTTCCGACGAAAAAATCTCAACATTTTGTTTTTGCAGGAAACTCATACCACTTCGGCAGATGAAGTGGACTGTGGCTTGTGGTGGAAGGGCCCTTTTTCACTCAGTCACGGTACCAATCTTAGTGCAGGAGTGGCCATTTTGTTTGGGGAATCAGCAAATGCAACAGTTTTATCGGTGGTGCAGATAGTGAGGGGCAGGCTGCTTCTTGTTAGGGCCGAAATAGGGAATTCCATGTTTTGCCTGGTCAACGTTTACGCTCCAAACCACAGTTATGAAAGGGTTGCCTTTTTCAATACACTGACAAATGAATTGCAGAGCTATCACCAAGACCAACTTATTGTTGCTGGTGATTTCAACTGTACCTTGGACTTCACTCTGGATCGCACTAATGCAGAGCCCCATCTGCAGTCTTCTCGACTCTTAAAAAATCTCACTGTACAGTTCGACTTTGTGGACACGTGGAGGTCTAAACATGCAAACGCGAGACAGTATACCTGGGTCCGAGTCACTGACGGTGTTGTCAGTGCTGCTAGATTAGACAGGATATATGTTTCTCAAACCTTTGGCCCTGGAATCCTCCATAGTAACATAAGTCCCGTCAGTTTCACGGATCATCACCTGGCCACTGCGGTGTTAATTACCTCACCAGGGGAAGGGACTAAATATTATTGGCACTTCAATAACAAGCTCCTTCAGGACAACACCTTTTGTCAATACTTTGTGTGTTTCTGGGAACACTGGAGGACCACAAAGGCTCGTTTTAGTTCCCTGGAACAGTGGTGGGAGGTTGGCAAAGTGGTGGGAGGTTGGCAAAGTGCAAATTCACATTTTTTGTCAACAGTACACTGCGAACTCCACTTCCATCATCAAAGCCAAGGTTGGTGAACTTGAGGACACTGTCAAGAGGCTGGAGGACAGCTTGGTTACGGATCAGGATTCTACCGCAGGTCCTTTGCTGCAGGAGAAGAGATCGGCCCTGCGCACATTAATGCAGGAAAGAGTGAAGGGGGCACTTGTGAGGTCACGGTTCACTCGCCTGCAGGACATGGATGCCCCAATGTCCTTCTTCTTCAATCTGGAGAAGTCTGCTGCGAAAAAGAAGTTGATGACTTGCTTGACGCTCCCAGATGGTCAAATGACTACAAATCCATCCGAGATGCGGCGCCATGCAGTGGATTATTATGGGGCCCTGTTTGGTGCGGGACCATGTTGCATGGAATCTCAAAACCAGGTCTTCGAAGGTCTTCCGGTGCTCAGCCCGGAGGACAGGGCCGCTCTGGACTGTGCCCTGACTTTGGATGAGTTAACTGTGGCTGTTAATCAGATGGCTCTGGGATGTGCACCTGGACTTGATGGTCTTTCTTCTGACTTCTTTAAGCATTTTTGGAATATTATTGGATCAGACGTCTATGACGTACTGCCTGTTACAGAAAGGGAACCTTACCTGTCTCCTGCCACCGTGCAGTGCTATCTCTGCTGCCTAAGCAGGGGGACTTGGCCTTGCTGAAAAACTGGAGGCCTGTGGCTCTTCTTTGCACGGACTACAAGATGCTTTCAAAAGCCCTGTCAAATAGACTGAACAATGTATTGGGTTTGATCGTAGATAGAGATCAAACATATTGTATTCCTGACCGGACCATTATGGACAATATTTTTCTCGTACATGACGTTCTCCAGCTCAGTAAATGTTATGACTTACAGTTCGGTATTATGTCTTTGGACCAAGAAAAGGCATTTGATAGGGTTGACCATTCCTATTTGTTTTCCACACTGAAGGGGTTCGGTTTTGGCAACATGTTTTTGAGGTGGGTCAATCTGTTATATACTGGAGCTGAGTGTTTGGTAAAGATGGGGGCAGGGCTTGGTCGGCCAATCCCTGTACACCGGGGAATAAGGCAGGGTTGTCCAATCTCAGGTCAACTGTACAGCTTGGCTATTGAGCCTTTGCTGTGCAGGTTGCACACTCAGCTGGGTGGTCTGGTTCTGCCGGGGCCCTGCAGCAGTTGCCGCCCAATCGTCTTGTCTGACGACGTCAGCGTTTTCATCACATCCCACAGGGATGTACAGTGTCTGGTGGACACTTTATCTATTTATGAAAGGGCATCTTCTGCACGGGTGAATTGGGCCAAGAGTGAGGGTCTATTGGTGGGCCAGTGGTCACATCAGGACATTCCTCGGCTACCTGGAGGTCTTCAGTGGAGGAAAGCCGGTCTCAAAGTGTTGGGGGTTTTTCTGGGCTCTGAGGAATTTGAATGCAGGTGCTGCAGTCAGTCAGTCTGCGAACTTGTTTACGACAGGCACGTTGTACCAAGCTTGGTCATCCTATGACGATGTCGACCACATCGATGGAAACGCTGAGGCGGAGTGCCAACATTACATCTGTCAGACTGCTGCAGAGGGTGGTGGGGGAAGTGTGCGCCGCCCTGCCATGACCGCTCCGAGTGTTTGCGGAAAACCATTCTCTTTCCACTCAATGGGATGACGACACTGTGTCCAACTTTCCTGCCCTTTCCATAAGTCCAGCTGTGGGGGAGTGGCAGGGGGGAGAGGATCACCTGCTGGCCTTCAGAAATCCTCGTCTGGGCAAGTTCCAGTTTGTGGGGACGAAGACGGTGTATCACATCTGTGTGAAAGTTCTGAATCTTCGCTCTCTGATGGACGTGAAGGAGTCGAAGTTGGCGGGGTTTTTGGGGCCAGAGGTCTCTCCGAAAGGCAGCTGGGGTGCATGTACAAGCTCCCTATTGAGAAACAGACGGCAGATCTCCAGTGGAGGATTGTTCATGGGGCAATAGCTACAAATAAATACAGAGCACACCTGGATCCAACTGTGGGGGAGGAATGTTTGTTTTGCTCCCAAGTTGAGACCCTGGAGCATTTGTTTGTTCAATGTTTTCATTTATCTGGGCTTTTTGATCTTTTGAAAGTGTGGTTTCGGGCTTTGGGTGAATGTTTCTCTTTTGGTTTGTTCATTTATGGTCCAAAGTATAAAGTGGCGAAGAAGTCTGCGCACACTTTGATGAACTTCCTATCTGGTACTGCTAAACTTGCCATCTGGCTGACAAGGAAAAATCGGGCTACCAATGTCACGACCTGAACGCTATCTTTTCTCTGCGTTCAGGTTGTCCAGTGTCGCTCCTGCTCCGGGATAGTCCGTACCGGGTCTTCCATGGCCCGCTCTTTGACAGCGCCCAGCTGATTGCCAGCTGTCTAGTTCAGCTGCGCTGGGACAGCTGTCTCCTATTCCTAATCATCTCCCCCATTTAAGCGAGCAGCCGAGAGTTACTCGTCGCTGCGACCTCGCTATGGGAAGACGTTCCTTGTGTTTCCCACGACTGTTAGCTCCTACGACTAGCTTCAGTTCGCCGTTACCTCGGCGCTTCACCCAGAGTAAGTGTTGCGACTCGGCGTGTGTTTCTCCCTCGCCGCCTCTCTAGCCTTTCTCCCTGGGTGGTATGTTACCCTTAGTTCTGTGTGTGTTTTAGCCCCACGTGGCTCTTTACTTTGCTGTCCGTTATTTAGTGTAGTGTGTGTTTTGTGTTAATAAATTACGCTAATTCACTGGTCGCCCTCGTATCTCCTTTCTGGTTCGTGAGAGCCAGAGTTATGACAGTAGGTCGCAGCCATAGTGAGACGGCCGCGACCGTGAGTTGGCTGTAAGGACTCGACGCCTTTTTTTCCCTTCCTCTGGGTGCGGGCGAGCCAGTATCATGTCTCCCTCCAAGAGACTCATGCGGCACCCAGGCCACGATCTCTCGGAGGCTCTGGACCTTGTGGACGGAACGTTGTTCACCACGGACCTCTACGATGCCCCCAGCGAGATACGCTGGCGCCTGGAGCTCGCCGAAGGTATGCTTAACTGCTTTTCTCGCTACTTCCTTCTCCCCGAGGTTAAGGCGAGGAGGGCAGACATCTCTGTGGCCTGGGAGAGGCTCCGTAGGCTGGAGGAGAACTCCGGCAGGAAGCCGAGGACAGGACGCCATCGCTCCTCGCTTCGGAATCCCGCTCCTGCCGCCGATCCAGTCCAGGAGTTCGCCTCACCCAGGGGTGATCCCCAGGATAGAGTGACGTCAACCGGGTTTCCCCCGGAGAAGATGAGAGTGACAGCGATGCGCATTGCGGATCGAGTGGCAGCCGCTTCTTCCGCCGCCGTTCCCCCCGTAGCCATGAAGAACGTGATTGCGGCGGTCAGACTGGTCGAGAAGAACCCGGAGCTGAACGATTATCCGGAATACGCTGACCTGTTGGCTTCGCTCATCGCACAGGAGCGGCGTTTTCCCGACCTCACGTTCAGAAGACGTCGCTCCCAAATTCCCCACTCATCTCAGCGAGAGTCCCGTCCGGATCCCGCTCCAGGAAACCACACGAATTCCGCCTCCCAGCGTGCTGTTGCTCCCGTGTCTCGCCGAAGAAGTGAATCAGCTGCTCCCGCTCCTGGGCCCGCTCTCCCCGCTGTCCCGTCAGCTTTGGGCCCCCAGCTCTCCTCAGCTGTTTCACCCCCCTCTTCGTCATTCACTCTGGCCGCTGGGAGAAGCGCAAATTCATCTCCAGGTGTTCCAGGTCCCGATCCGGTGCGGGTAGCACCGCCTCATCTGTCCGGGGGGTTCCCCACTTCTATCCGGTTGGGAGAAGAGAGACTCAAGTCCCTTGTAGCGGGTTCCACCGGCCCTCCGGGAATCAGGCAAGTGTCCTTTCATTCTCCTCCCATTATGAGTGAATTGCCTTGTTTGATTCCTGGGGGAGGAGTTCAGGGTTCACAGTCCCCTGAGCTCTCTCCTCCCGCTGCAAAAACTGAATATGAACCTGCGTCCTCTGTGTCTCTTCCCCTTGAGTGTGCCCCGGTGCCAGGTGTACACCGCTGCGCGAGGAGGAGGCGGCCTGCGGCCCTGGAGGGTTTTGCCCCAGCCCCGCAGCCATGTTATGGGCAGAGGAGAAGGTCGAGCTGCCTGTTGGAGCCAGCGCCGACGGTTAAGCGTCCCCGGGTCTCCACGGAGGAATGGTTCGGCCCAGCAGAGTCCAGATCTCCTGCCTCCACGCCAGGTGGGCTGTCGACGCGGTCTTCGGTGTTTGGAGGTCGTTTGACTGTGGAAACCATCATGCCGGCTGCGGAGCCATTCGCAGTCGAGTTGGAGCCGGAGGACAGAGTCCTGCACGCTGAGCCCGGAGCATCGAAGTCCTGGATGGCGGTAGAACCCGAGATCAGGCAAGTGCTCTATTTTGTTTTTCTCTTCTCTATTCTGGAGCATTATTGCCTGTCTCTCGGGGGGGGCGGGCCGGGTGCAGCCATCTGCTGCGCTCGAGCCTGTTCCGCCGGGCTCTGCCGCTGCCGGTGATCCTGATCCCGGTTCCTTTTGTCCCTCTGAGCCTCTCCCCAGGGCCACCGGGAGTGCTGTCTCGGTCCAGCTGGAGTCCACCGGGAGTGCTGTCTCAGTCCAGCTGGAGTCCACCGGGAGTGCTGTCTCGGTCCAGCTGGAGTCCACCGGGAGTGTTGCGCCGGCCCGATCGGGGTCCACCGGGGGTGCTGCGCCGGCCCGATCGGGGTCCACCGGGGGTGCTGCGCCGGTCCGGGTAACAGTTAGTGTGGGAGCTGGAGGATTGTGCTCGCCTGACGTCAGGCTGACTTCGTCCCTTGCCTCCATCATTTCTCCTCCTGCCGCTGTTGGGGTTCCTCTCACCCGGGCCAGTTTCCCCCTACCCTTGTTGCCATTAGATGGCAGGCTAACTTTGCCCCTGGCCTCCATCTCTTCTCCCCCTACTACTGTGGGGGTTTTTCTCACCTGGGTCAGTTTCCTCCTGCCTTTTTCCTCAGGGAGGAAGCTGCACCAAGACTTCTCCCTCAGCTCTCCGTGGTCTGAGGTCACGGGACGACCGCCCGGGAAGCCCTCTGGCTGGTTCGGTGGTCTGGGTCGGCCTCCGGAGAAACTGTGTCTCCTAGCCTGGGACTCGGGTAGGCCACCCGAATTGGTGTGGTTCCTGGCCTGGTGGAGTTCAGGCCGCCCGCCGGACAAGCTGTCATCGCCTGCCTCACTCCACCTGCTGTCTTTCCTGACAGATTAACTAACTGTTCATAGCCTTGTGTTTTGTATGCCCTCATTATTTAATTTCATTCAGGACATCAGGGAACTTTCTGTGTTAGAGTCCTTATTGGGATGTCATTTCTATCGAGAATTTTTCTTTAGACAATTTTCTGTGTTTTACGATCCCTGTATGGATCCCTATTCTAATTTCTCCCTTAAGTAGCATTTGCTTCACATTGCCTGGCCTCATTCCGAGTAGTCTTGTTTTTCTGTATTTATATCCTCCTCCAGACTGTTTAGTGACACTTTTTGTGCTAATACGTGTTTGAGGAGTTGTTCCCTTTGTATTTTTATGCCAATTTGCTGTTCCAGGCTCTATTTTTAGGTCTTATGCCCGGACTGCCTCCTTTGTATATTATTCTGTTCTGGCCGGGGTTACATGTGTAAGTCTATTTAAACCATATGTTCAGAGTTTTGTAGTTTTTGGCCTTCGGGACATGAGTTTTTTTTTATTGTCCTCACCCTAAGTTGTTGTGAACTTTTTCCATGACTATGTCGCTATGTTTCTGCATTTTGGTTCTTGTCGTTTCTCCCCACCTCCTGTGGTCACCTGCACAGACCGTCTGGCCTCTGCAGGGGAGGGGGTGATGGGGTTTTTTTGGGTTTAAGATTATTATGGTATCTGACCCTATACTGTATCTAGGTTTTTTTTTTTTTTTTTCTTTTTCTTCCCTGCCTCCTTTTTCTGGTCCCTCCCTTTCTCCCAGATCTGGCCCCCGCCGCCCTCCCTGGTCTTCCCTGGGGGGGGGTTAGGCCGCTCCAGGAGGCGCGGCTCGGGGGAGGAGTACTGTCACGACCTGAACGCTATCTTTTCTCTGCGTTCAGGTTGTCCAGTGTCGCTCCTGCTCCGGGATAGTCCGTACCGGGTCTTCCATGGCCCGCTCTTTGACAGCGCCCAGCTGATTGCCAGCTGTCTAGTTCAGCTGCGCTGGGACAGCTGTCTCCTATTCCTAATCATTTCCCCCATTTAAGCGAGCAGCCGAGAGTTACTCGTCGCTGCGACCTCGCTATGGGAAGACGTTCCTTGTGTTTCCCACGACTGTTAGCTCCTACGACTAGCTTCAGTTCGCCGTTACCTCGGCGCTTCACCCAGAGTAAGTGTTGCGACTCGGCGTGTGTTTCTCCCTCGCCGCCTCTCTAGCCTTTCTCCCTGGGTGGTATGTTACCCTTAGTTCTGTGTGTGTTTTAGCCCCACGTGGCTCTTTACTTTGCTGTCCGTTATTTAGTGTAGTGTGTGTTTTGTGTTAATAAATTACGCTAATTCACTGGTCGCCCTCGTATCTCCTTTCTGGCTCGTGAGAGCCAGAGTTATGACAACCAACGCTGGCAATGTGGATCCTGTGTCTGCTTTCAAGGCCTTGTTGAAAGTCAGACTCCAGGTGGAGTTCTCTTACTATCAAATGGTGGACAAGTTGGAGGCATTCACCAATAGATGGGCTGTGGGGAATGTTTTGTGTTCTGTGGGAGAGGGGGATGAGTTATGTTTGCACTTTTGAGATGTGACACACTTGGGGGCATGATATTGGTGTTCTTACATTTTTAAATTGTACAATAAAGCCATTTTTTAAAACTCTCTCTCTCTCTCTCTCTCTCCTGTTACAGAAAGGGAACATTACCTGTCTCCTGTCGCTGTGCAGTGCTGTCTCTGTTGCCTAAGCAGGGGGACTTGGCCCTTCTGAAAAACTGGAGGCCCGTGGCTCTTCTTTGCACGGACTACAAGGTGCTTTCTAAAGCCCTGGCAAACAGACTGAACAATGTCTTGGGTTTGATCGTGGATAAGGATCAAACATATTTTATTCCTGACCGAACCATTATGGACAATGTTTTTCTCATACGTGACGTTCTCCAGCTCAGTAAATGTCATGACTTACAGTTCGGGATTGTGTCTTTGGACCAATAAAAGGCTTTTGATAGGGTTGACCATTCCTATTTGTTTTCCACACTGAGGGGGTTTGGTTTTGGCAATATGTTTTTGAGGTGGGTCAATCTGCTATATACTGGAGCTGAGTGTTTGGTAAAGATGGGGGCAGGGCTGAGTCGGCCAATCCCTGTACACCGGGGAATACGCCAGGGATGTCCACTCTCGGGTCAGCTGTACAGCTTGGCTATTGAGCCTTTGCTGTGCAGGTTGTGCACTCGGCAGGGTGGTCTGGTTCTGCCGGGGCCATCAAGCTGTTGTCGCCCGATCATCTTGTCTGCTTACGCGGATGACGTCAGCGTTTTCATCACGTCCCACGGGGATGTGCAGCGTCTGGTGGACACTTTGTCAGTTTATGAAAGGGCATCTTCTGCCCGGGTGAATTGGGCCAAGAGTGAGGGTCTATTGGTGGGCCAGTGGTCGCGTCAAGACGTCCCTCGGCTACCCGGCGGTCTTCAGTGGGGGACGGCCAGTCTCAAAGTGTTGGGGGTTTTTCTGGGTTCGGAGGCGTTTGAACGAAAGAACTGGGAGGGTGTTAAGGACAAGGTGTGTGCTTGCTTTTCAAAATGGAAATGGTTGCTACCACAGCTGTCATATAGGGGCAGGGTTCTGGTCGCCAATAATCTGGTCGCCTCGGCTCTTTGGCATAGGCTTGTTGCTTTGACACCGCCCAGGAGCCTCGTGGAGGAGGTTCAGAAGATCATCGTGGACTTCTTTTGGTCTGGTCGGCACTGGGTCCGTGCGCCTGTTCTCTACCTGCCTGTGGACGAGGGGGGACAGGGCCTGGTGGACATACACTCCAAGATCGCCTGCTTCAGGCTTCGAACTGCACAACGCCTCCTTTACGGATGCAGACCCTGCTGGATGGACACTGCTAAACTGCTCCTCAGGAGAGTTGGTCGCTTGGGCTATGATAAGCAGCTCTTCCTTGTGACATCTGGGGAGGTGGACCTTACTGGACTTTCTGCTTTTTACACGTCCGTCTTGCATGCATGGCGAGTCTTCACCGTAGCCCGCTTCCATGACGAGGCACCGGGCATGTGGCTGTTTGAGGAACCACTGTTTTTCAATCGATTCATTGACGCTAAGGTGCTGCAGTCGGTCAGTCTGCGGACTTGTTTGCGAGAGGCACGCTGTACCAAGCTTGGTCATCTTATGAAGATGTCGACCACATCGATGGAAATGCTGAGGCGGAATGCCAACATTACATCTGTCAGACTGCTGCAAAGGGTGGTGGGGGAAGTGTGCGCTGCCCTGCCACAACCGCTTCAAGCGTTTGCGACAAACCGCACTCTTTCCAATCAATGGGATGACGACACTGTGTCCAACTTTCCTGCCATTTCCATAAGTCCAGCTGTGGGGGAGTGGCAGGGAGGAGAGGATCACCTGCTGACCTTCAGAAATCCTCGCCTGGGCAGGTTCCAGTTTGTCGAGACGAGGACGGTGTATCACATCTGTGTGAAGGTTCTGAATCTGCGCTCTCTGATGGACGTGACAGAGTCGAGGTGGGCGAGTTTTTTGGGGCCAGAGGTCTCCCCAAAAGGCAGCTGGCGGTGCATGTACAAGCTCCCTATTGAGAAACGGACAGCAGATCTCCAGTGGAGGATTGTGCATGGGGCAATAGCTACAAATAAGTACAGAGCACGCCTGGATCCAACTGTGGGGGGGGAATGTTTGTTTTGTTCCCAAGTTGAGACCCTGGAGCATTTGTTTGTTTAATGTTTTCGTTTATCTGGCCTTTTTGATCTTTTGTGGGAGTGGTTTCAGGCTTTGGGTGAACGTTTCTCTTTTGGTTTGTTCATTTACGGTCCAAAGTATAAAGTGGCAAGGAAGTCTGCCCACACTTTGATGAACTTCCTATCTGGTACTGCTAAACTTGCCATCTGGCTGACAAGAAAAAATCGGACTACCAACGCTGGCAATGTGGATCCTGTGTCTGCTTTCAAGGCCATGTTGAAAGTCAGACTCCAGGTGGAGTTCTCTTACTACCAAATGGTGGACGATTTGGAGGCATTCACCAATAAATGGACTGTAGGGAACGTTTTGTGTTCTGTGGGTCAGGGGGATGAGTTGTGCTTGCACTTTTGAGATGTGACACACTTGGGCCCGTGATATTGGTGTTCTAGCATTTTTGAATTGTACAATAAAGCCTTTTTTGAAAAGTCAAAGTCTCTCTCTCTCTCTCTCTCTCTCTCTCTCTCTCTCACACACACACACACACACACACACACACACACACACACACACACACACACACACACACACACACACCAGAACAGGAAACTATGTTGATTTCTTTTCAAATAAAAATCAAGCAAATATACCATTCACTAGGGATACACAATTTTTTTTCTAATAACCAATATTTTAGAAATAGTTTTTGACAATCGTCATACCAATATTTTCCCCACTGAACTACATCACCTTACAGTGATGATTAACTGGCAAATAAAGACACAATCCTCAAGACACAACTACCTCCACCAGTATACAACTTTGGGTTTTACTGGCCTATTTTATTGATATTTTATGCAACTTTGGAAACTTTTTATCATGAATAATTTAAAACTTGGCTGCTTTTAACAATCTCTTTTCAACAAGAAGCAAGGTTGGTTTTTTTTTTTTGCATTTCATTGCTGCTATTGGCATAGACTTGCTCAAAGTTGTGAGGCAATTAGGAGACCAACTGTCAGTATACTACTGAATATTATCGTGAAAATGACTAAGGGATAAGGGGCGCTTGCGCACGCTGCGACTGGCAGCTGGTGGCTTGTCACCAGACTGCAAAACAAATCTACCTACGGGTACAAAATAAGTAATAAAAAATAAATAAATAAATAAACAAGAATACGGTTACTTCCATGCTTGTCGCCAAGATAAGAAGTGAGTCAGCCTCCACTGAGCAGCTCATCTCCAATCTCCTTCAGCATCAAGCCAACCTCAACTCTGGACTATCCCTGCTAGAATGTCTCATGGCGACTGTCTCGTATGGTTGTTTGGGTTGATATATCCAGTTTTAGTTTGTCCATCTTGTTAGAAGGGATTGAGCATTTTCAACAGAAAAGCCAGGCAGTGGTGATCTGTTTGGAGCTCTCTTTATCCAAGCCATGTCCCTAGACTGGCTGTCCTACTTCTGTTTTAAGTTCTCACCTCCGTCTCCTGGACTGACTGCTTGTGCAGCAATCCATGGAGACACTGGTGCCACAGTGGGAACTTGGTGTAGTCTCCCGATGTAAAGTAATTCCTCTCTGCTGTAGATGTTTGAAAAACTCAACAGCGCTAAACTGCAAAAAGTAGTACAAACAACAACCATGCACAGCATTGTTTGAAGGAGCACTGAGCCACAGTGTGGTTGTGTGGAGGCAGACATGTTTGTTGTGATCATGATGTGCTCATGATGTGATGATATTATTCCCTTGCGCCACGGAAAAAAACATATAGTCACCAGCAAAGTGTCACTCCTGACTCCAGTATAATATTTTATTGGCTGTAAATTTTAATTTGTCCACTGTCTGACACTGATGTATGAATGTAAATAAATGTTTGGTGGTGATGGTGGCTGAATCCTACTGCAAATGGTTAGCCCATGTCTTATTACCTCTGCCAAGGAAGTTATGTAATCTGGGTGGTTTATCTGTTCGTCTGTCCATCTGTCTGTTAGCAGGATTACGCAAAAACTACTAGTGTAGAGGAGCTGGAAATAATGAGGCGATTTTGTTTAAAAGCAGCGTTTTAATATTCAGCTCTCCTTACTTGTCTCATCAGGTGCAGAGCGTGGCAGAAGGTAAAAAGAGGCAGAGTTCTGCCAGCTCGCTGGTTAAATACAGGCACACATCAAAAGACGGCATTACAAAGGCTGATATCCCTCATTATCTTAATCCCCCCATTGTCCTGTTATCTCCTCTCCTCTTCTTGGGAGGTGATGGGAATTCCTCTCCTCGCCTTGGGGGGTGAGGGTGACTCCTCGGTCTCCGCCATCGCGTCCTGGGACGTGGGTGAGATTCCTTTGTCCTTTCAGAGGTGTGAAGTTCCTTACATATGCAGTCACTAAGCATCTCACATGTTCAAACATACAGTATGTAGGTATGGAATATATGAGTAATATATACCACACTAGATGGATTTTGATGAAATTTTCACCAGAGGTAGCCCTTGAGCCAAGGATGAACCCAATAAATTAATGGATTTGGATGAAATTTTCACCAGAGGTGGTCCTTGGACTAGAGAGGAACCCATAACATTTTGGTGATGATCCCAGGTGGGTGAGATTCCTTTGTCCTTTCAGAGGTGTGAAGTTCCTTACATATGCAGTCACTAAGCATCTCACATGTTCAAACATACAGTATGTAGGTATGGAATATATGAGTAATATATACCACACTAGATGGATTTTGATGAAATTTTCACCAGAGGTAGCCCTTGAGCCAAGGATGAACCCAATAAATTTTGGTGATGATCTGAGAGTGCATACCTCCACCAAGGACCTTGTTTGTAATTGTGCAGCAGGATTACACAAAAACTGCTTAATGGATTTGGATGAAATTTTCACCAGAGGTGGTCCTTGGACTAGAGAGGAACCCATAACATTTTGGTGATGATCCCAGAATGCATACCTCCACCAAGGCTCTTATCTTCTCACACTGTGTTAGCAAGAATTCTCCAAAACAAACCCATTACATTTTGGAGGTGATCCATGAGGGACGGAAGGAACCTTGGGGGAGGTATGCACTCTCTGAGTGTTTTTCTACTTAACAGCATAGTTTTAGTTCTGTGTTGAATGAGTAGATTTTATTTTTTTCTTACATGATACACAGTATATACCACAGGCAATGGACTGTCAAGCATCCTCATATTACAAATAATTCTATGAATTTCTTTATTTCAAAGTAAAATATGAATAAAGAACGTTCTGAAATCAGCACAAGGAATCTATCTACTTTGACTCACAATGGCAGTTATCCTCAGAAAAATAAGGTAAATGAAAATAAGGTCGATTGGAATCTGACTAAATATTATGACAGTGCCAGTGACATGTCAGGCTTTTTTTGGACCAAGAACTTAGTCCATGACGCAAAAACTTAATTTGACATTATACTTAAGCAGTATGTTGAATGTCTTTTTAGTGCTATGGGCCTCAGAAAATTGCAAGAAAAATGGACAGGAATTCATGAAATGGTCAAAGTTTGGTGGCACAACTCTCCCCAACATTTTATTTATACCATTTTGCCAAATTAAAGAACATTTAGTTCTAGTTTGTGTTGTTGTGCTTCATTTACAAATTATTTGCAAGAGTAATATAAACCATGGTAATATCAATTGAAATGAAAACCAATAATTACCTCCACCAAGGAGGTTATGTAATTGGGGTGGTTTGTCTGTCTGTCTCTTAGCAGGATAATGCAAAAACTACTGGATGGATTTTGATGAAATTTTCACCAGAGGTGGCCCTCAGGCCAAAGATGAATCCATTAAATTTTGGTGATGATCTGAGAGTGCATACCTCTACCAAGGACCTTTTTTGTAATTGTGCAGTAGGATTACACAAAAACTACAGCATGGATTTAGATGAAATTTTCATCAGAGGTGGTCCTTGGGCTACAGAGGAATCCATTACATTTTGGTGATGATCCAAGAACACATACCTCCGCCAAGGCTCTTATCTTCTCACATTTTGTTGCAATTTTCACCAGAACTGGATCGTGGCCTACATTTTGGAGGTGATCCATAATGGACGGAAGGAGCCTTGGCAGAGGTTTATGCTCTCTGAGTGCTTTTCTAGTTTTTAATTTGGCATCTCGTTATCACTTCTGAGCTTTAGTGTGGTAGTGTAGGGGCATGATGTGGGACTTCTCCACCCAGAGAAGAAGGCAGCTGGGGAAGGGGGGAACAATGGACCGAAAGAGGAGGTATCATCAGTGGTGGTGGTGGTGGTGGTGGTGGGGTATCAGACAGGACAGTAAGGACTATGTGCCCCCCGGGGAGAGGAGTAAATGCCGGAGCCGCTGGAAGAAGAAGGGTGTGAGAGCAGCGCAGGTGTTGTGTCATGTTAATGTGCCACACAGGCTTTGTTCTAAACACAATATATGATGGAAGTTCCGGGTCTCGATGCATGGTATTAAGATAAGATAAGATAAGCCTTTATTAGTCCCACAATGGGGAAATTCCAGGATTGCAACAGCACAGGGATAACAACACTCAGAGCAATAATTAAGAAGATACGAAAAATATAAATAAGAGCAGTGGATATACATACGTACACATAAATATTGTAACGTGCTGCTCGACATGGCGACGTCCCACCGGGAGGTTCGAACTCACGTCTCCCGCTCCGGAGTCCCGCACTCTACCTGTGTCGCCAGTAGGGTCAACCCACTTGGCAAGCCAAGTAGGGTGCTCATATTGAGTTCGCTACACTACTCCCCTCTGGTTCTCGACACCGTCCCGATGTCAGCGCCCCATTACTGCTTTGGACAGGAGATCCCACTTCTGACACCAATGTAACGTGCTGCTTGACATGGCGACGTCCCACCGGGAGATTCGAACTCACGCCTCCCGCTCCGGAGTCCCGCACCCTACCTGTGTCGCCAATAGGGTCAACCCACTTGGCAAGCCAAGTAGGGTGCTCATATTGAGTTCGCTACAATATATACAGTTAGGCCCAGAAATATTTGGACAGTGACATAATCTTCATGATTTGGGCTCTGCATGCCACCACATTGGATTTGAAATGAAACAACTACAACAGAATTGAAGTGCAGACTTTAAGGTTTAATTCAAGGGGTTGAACAAAAATATATTATTAAACATGTTGGAATTGTAGCTATATTTATACAAACTCTCCTCATTTCAGGGGCTCAAAAGTAATTGGACAAATAAACATAACCCTAAGTAAAATGTTACTTTTCAATATTTTGTTGAGAATCCTTTGCAGGCAATGACTGCCTGAAGTCTGGAACCCATGGACATCACCAAACGCTGGGTTTCCTCCTTTGTGATGCTTTGCCAGGCCTTTACTGCAGCTTTCTTCAGTTGTTGCTTGTTTGTGGGTCTTTCTGCCTTAAGTTTTGTCTTGAGCAAGTGAAATGCATGCTCGATTGAGATCTTTTTTTTGGACTTATTTTGTACCCATAGGTAGATTTGTTCTGCAGTCCGGTGACAAGCCACCAGCTGCTGGTCGCTGCGTGCGCAAGCGCTCCTTAACTCCCTAACCTGCATGTTTTGGCATGTGGGAGGAAACCGGAGAAATCCCGGAGTAAACCCATGCAAACACGGGGAGAACATGCAAACTCCACACAGATCACTGTTGGCCGGGGGCAGGGATTGAACCCACGATTTCATGATCCCCGCGATCCCCCGGCCGAGGGTAAAACTGTGCTCCCGCGGTGCTAACCACTGCGCCACCGTGCAGCCCTTGTGATTGACTCGGCCATTGCAGAATATACCGCTTCTTTGCTTTAAAAAAACTCCTGGGTTGCTTTTGCAGTATGTTTTGGATCATTGTCCATCTGTACTGTGAAGCGCCGTCCAATCAACTTTGCTGCATTTGGCTGAATCTGAGCAGAAAGTATATCCCTATACACTTCAGAATTCATCCGGCTGCTTCTGTCTTTTGTCACATCATCAATAAACACAAGTGACCCAGTGCCATTGGAAGCCATGCATGCCCATGCCATCACACTGCCTCCACCATGTTTTACAGAAGATGTGGTGTGCTTTGGATCGTGAGCTGTTCTAATTCTTCTCCAAACTTTCTTCTTCCCATCATTCTGGTACAGGTTGATCTTAGTCTCATCTGTCCAAAGAATGCTGTTCCAGAACTGGGCTGGCTTCTTCAGGTGTTTTTTGGCAAAGTCAATTCTGGCCTTTCTATTTTTGAGGCTGATTAATGGTTTGCACCTTGTGGTGAATCCTCTGTATTTACTCTCATGAAGTCTTCTCTTTATGGTAGACTTCTGGAGCGTGTTCTTCACTTGAGTGGATGTTGTGAAGGGGTTGTTCTTCACCATGGAAAGGATTTTGCGATCATCCACCGCTGTTGTCTTCCGTGGACGTCCAGGCCTTTTTGAGTTCCCAAGCTCACCAGTGCACTCTTTTTTTTCTCAGAATGTACCAAACTGTTGATTTGGCCACTCCTAACATTTCTGCTATCTCTCTGATGGATTTCTTCTTTTTTTTTTTTCAGCCTCAGGATGGTCTGTTTCACCTCCATTGAGAGCTCCTTTGACGGCATGTTGTGTGTTCACAGCAACAGCTTCCAAATGCAAACGCCACACCTGGAATCAACTCCAGACCTTTTAACTGCTTAACTGATGACAGGTTAACGAGGGAAGAGCCCATGCAGCCTTGTTATTTATTTATTTATTTTTTTGCAGCCTTCTGAGTCAATTGTCCAATTACTTTTGGTCCCTTGAAAAAGAGGCGGCTACATATTAAAGAGCTGTAATTCCTAAACCCTTGCTCCAATTTGGATGTGAATACTCTCAAATTACAGCTGAGAGTCTGCACTTTAAGCCCATATTGATTATATAATTGTATCCTGAATATGTTTTCGTAAACAGCTAAAATAACAAAACTTGTGTCACTGTCCAAATATTTTTGGGCCTAACTGTAAATATATATACAAAGTGCAGAGCATTGTAGCAAGATGGAATAAACAGCATAACCGTCTACTTAGTTATCCTACATAGTATGAATATGTACCCATACATATTGTCACCTTCCATAGCGACTGATATTGTCCTAGTTGTATACTGGAGGGGACCATTTGTGTAAGTCTGTTGCGTCTTTTGCATTCAATACTATTAGGTCATCACATTTTTTTGCTATCTCTGCGAGCAGCCCTGCTTAGGTTATACAGTCTGAAAGCCGTAGGTAGGAAGGACCTGTGAAACCTCTCGGTTGCACACCTAGGATGATGTAGTCTACTGCTAAATGAGCTCCTCAGTGCGTTCAGTATGTCCTGCATAGGGTGGGACTCAGACTCCAGCAGAGATGACAGTTTAGCCACCATCCTTCTCTCTCCTATCTCCTCCACTGGGTCAAGGCGTTGCCCCAGGACAGATCTAGCTTTGTTGTTCAGTCTCTTCCTTAAAGATATAAAAGAGGAATGCACTGTGACCCGGGAGCTTTTTTGCTGTAATTTATGTTGGAGGAAGAATAAAGTTCTTGTGTTGTTTAGCTCGTTGCCTCGCCTGTGTCCGTTCTCCACAGTAGAAAAAAAGGGCTGCAGTATAAATTGAGGGATTTTTTTCCCTCCACCTCCACCTAATGGTCACTGGGACAAACTGCTGTTTTTTTAAGTCACAAAATGAGCAGGAAAAGCATTGGGGTCTGCATCCTGCACCTCTGGAGCCATACGCTGCTCTTTTGCCCATAACCGGGCATTACTGTGGCTTTGACAAATTCTAGGGGACAAAACTCACGTTCTGGGCAAAAGTTCGAACATTTAAAAGAAAACACTAGCATAGTGAGTACCATTCCTGACAGTCAAAAGGTTGTGGGTTCAAATCCACCAGCCACCGGGGCCTACCCATAGCCATATAGTTACAACATGCTTTGAACTTGCAGCTGCCCAGTCACGTGGTTCATGGAGCTCCAAATAGTTCCAAACAACGACTTTTCTATAATGGCAGCTGTGACGATCTGCGGCATAAAAAACATTCAAAATACCTATCAGTAGGTATATTATTAAACTTATAATGAACAGATTTAACTGTATTATAATACAAACAAGCAACTTTAACATTTTTCTGACAGAATTGTGCATTTTTTCCCTTTTAAATGTACTACTGTAGGAGTCAAGAATTGAGGAGACCGGATGATTTTTCCAGTAACTGCTTTAATTCCCCATTCATCCTACGTCCTCTCTCGATCGGAGTGAAAAGAGAAAGGAAGCAGTCACACACATACATTTATACATTCATCTTCTAACAATACATCACACACAAAAGTCACAATACTCAGCTACATCCTTTCATCTCTAATAGAACACCCAGAATCCTTCTGTTCTCTTTTCCGACCCCCAAAGGTCAGGCCGGGTAATCTTCTCATCTCTCCTGAGTCCCCAGGGGGTGCAGACATGTCTTCCTCTTGAGGTGTGAAGTCAATACCCATGGCTAGCTCAAAGTCTCTCTTGGTTGAATTCAGCCAGCCACATGTGAGTTACATAGGTTATAACTATGGGCTCCACACTACCTTCTTTATTCTATAATTTACTTTTTATAAATTAAAATAATAAATTTTACACATAAATTTGCTACTTTTTCCTCATAATATTGTATTTCTCTGTCTCATAACTCTGATTTTTATTATACATTTGAGACTATTTTCAAATTGAAATGTGGCTGTTTTTTAGTTTTTAAAAAAATATTACTTTTTTCTTACAGATTTTTGTGTTTTTATACTAAATTTGAAATTTTTTTTCATTCTTGCTTTTTATGCACACATTTGTGAACTATTTTGAAAACATTACATTTTTCTCTTAAAAGTTTTACTTTTAATTACTTAATTTTCTGTTTGTTTGTTTTTTGCTGTTCTGCTTGTTTGTTTATTCCTTTGTTTGTTTGTTTTTTATTTAATTCTCCTTAACTTCACTTTTTCTTTCACTTAAAAAAAAGGGGGGGTTGTTGTAATAACTATCCTACCAATGTTGTCAAATAGCAAAAAATAAGGGAACATGTGATGAAAATGTAAACAATGCAATGCTGTAATGACCTGTATACCCTTTACAAAAACTTAAATAAAAAAAAAAAAAAAGTTTAAACATGAGGAAAAAAATACAAACTATACACAAGTACTCTGTAAAACAATCAAATTCATATACAGCCATAAATAAAATGAATTTCCTGAACCACAATAGAATTACAAAGGATAGAAAATATATTCTGTTAATTGTTCAGTTAGTTTTTTTATTAATTTCAAGTGAACCATTTTATAAAACTGAGTACTTCACATTTGTAAATATGACAATTGTTTTTAGAATGTTTGTTTTTAACATTCGACTCTTCATTTACC
Organism: Pholidichthys leucotaenia; assembly: GCA_020510985.1. NCBI lineage: Eukaryota > Metazoa > Chordata > Actinopteri > Cichliformes > Pholidichthyidae > Pholidichthys > Pholidichthys leucotaenia. The sequence goes on along the minus strand of CM035836.1, from coordinate 201,316,612 downwards.
AACTTAAAATAATCACTTGTTTTCAAATGTATTAAAAATAAACCAGTCCGTATCCCAAGTGTCTTTCACCCCATGTTTCTCCCAACAATTTCTTCAAATAAGTACAGAATATTTTCAACACATCAGAATGATAAAATATTAAAATTGCTCATTTATGAATGTTAAATAACACTGCCACCACCAGGTGCTAATTTATGAATATTAATGTAAGCTAATTTATGAATGTTAAATAACACTGCCACCGATAACCAGGTTATCAAGTTGAGCTAGCTGCTGTTCACCTGAATCTAGTGTGGAGCAAGCTAATGAGCAAGTTTGTAAGCTTCTATCGGACATAAACACGAAAAAAGCTGACAAAATAAAACACTATCACAGACTACATAATCTACATGTTAACTTAAGTGGTGAAATGACCAAAACAATGGCCATTCATTAACTTACCAGGGATTATTAAGCAGACACTCTGGGAAATGATTGGTGGTCTATGGGGAAAACTACATTGTTTGGAACTAATTGCTGCTCCATGACCCATGTGACTTCTGCATTCCAAAGTTTCTATTGAAGTCTATCGGACTGTCGCAACTATCATACTATATGGCTATGGGCCTACTTAGAGAGAGAGAGAGGCATACAGGTGCATCTCAATTAATTAGAATGTCATCGAAAAGTTGATTTATTTCAATAATTCAATTCAAAAAATGAAACTCATACATAGATTCATTACACACAGAGTGATATATTTCAAGTGTTTATTTCTTTTAATTTTGATGGTTATGGCTTGCAGCAAATGAAAACCCCAAATTCAGTTTCTCAAAAAACTAGAATATGATATAAAATTAATTAAAAAAAAAAGATTTTAAATTTCAGAGGAACAATGGGAAATGGCTTGTGCAGAAGCTCAAACCAAATCAATAAATGTATGTCTTTTTTATTTAAGTTTTTGTAAAGGGTATACAGGTCATTACAGCATTGCATTGTTAACATTTTCATCGTACATTCCCTTATATTTTGCTATTTGACAACATTGGTAGAATAGTTATTACAACACCCCCTTTTTTTTAAAGTGAAAGAAAAAGTGAAATTAAAGAGAATTAAATTAAAAAAACAAACAAACAAACAAAAAACCCCGAATAAACAAACAAACAGAACAGTAAAAAACAAACAAACAGAAAATTAAGTAATTAAAAGTAAAAGAGCATCTGAGTAGTGTTGGAACAAAGAGTGGGACCATCATTGAAATGGTATTTGTCAAAGATTAGATCTAATGGAAGACACATATGCGATCCAGGGTTGCCAAAAGTTCATGAACCCATCCATGTCCTGTCTCAGTGCGAATGTCAACTTTTCCATCGAGTAAATGTCTTGAATCACGTTAATCCAATCTTCAGGTGTAGGACAGTCCTTCAGCATCCATTTTTTAGTTAGGGTTTTTTTATTTGCCAATATTAAAACACTGAATAAGTATTTATCTCCTCGTCTTTCCAGTGAGTCCGGTAGTAAACCCAAATACAAAGTTATAAAAGAAAAGGGAACTGTTATTTTGAATATTTTCCCCAATATTGTCTGTACATTGGTCCAATATTGGTGGATAACTGGGCATGACCAAAACACATGAAAATGATTTGCAGTCTTTTCACCACACAAGCGCCAACAGTTCAACCCCTTATGGGTAAATTTGTTTTGTGCAGGTGTTCTGAAAAATCTTACCAAATTTTTCCATCCAAATTCTCTCCACTGCAGGGATGAGGTACTTTTCCATTGCTGTCTATTTAGCTTTTCCCATATTTCCAATTGTAAAGTGAAATTCCCCTCTTTTTCCCATCTCTCTTTTATATATGATGTGTTGTCTCCTTTTAAGTCTTGAAGACCTTGGTATATTTTAGAAATGTATCTGATCCCTGGGATCCCTTTATATGCCATTAAGAAGACCTTCAGAACACCTGACTGGGCCCTTTCCAAATCCTCCTTTTTAAGTATATTGTTTATGTGGTGTCTAAGCTGAAAGAACCTGTAAAGATCTTGATTTATTAGACCTTGTTTTTTCAAATCTTCAAAACTTCTTAAAGTTTGCCCCTTAAAGAAATCATAATATTTTATCAGCCCTTTCTCTTTCCACTCTTTAAATCTAGTGTCTGTTTTATTGGGGGTAAAGTCTTGATCATAGGCAATCCATTGCAGAAGTCGATAGGGCTCTTTAGCTTGATTCTCTCTGACTATCTTAAACCAAATTTTTAGCGGGGTCTCTATCCACGGGTTAGTGTTATTCAATAGTTTAGGTAAGGCATTGTTCCCTATTATCGCCTGTAGGGGGATGTCACTTGTTATTTGGCATTCCATCTCCTTCCATTGTGCAGTGTAGACTGGGTTACATATCTCTACTAAAGTTTTAATTTGTGCAGCTATAAAATAGTCCCTGATATTTGGCAGCGCGAGCCCACCTTTGTCTTTGTTTAGCTGTAGGGTTCTATATCTGATTCTAGGTCTCTTGCCCTGCCATATGAATCTTGAGATCCTTCTGTCTAGCTCCTGCCATGTTTTTTTGGGGGGTTCTACCGGTATTGTTTGGAAAAGGTATAGAAGACGTGGGAGTATATTCATTTTGACTGCTTCAATTCTTTGTGCAGTACCGGTACCTAAGAATGGTATCATATTCCATCTTGCTAGGTCAGATTTTATTTTTGTCACCAGTGGATCATAGTTTAGTGTTATAATTTTGTTGAGTTGTTTCGGGATATTGATCCCCAGATATTTCATAGATTCCAGCTCCCAGTTAGTTTTGAGTTCACTTAGTGAATAATGATTTGGGTCATAGTTGAATGTTAAAACTTGGGTTTTATGCATGTTTAATTTGTACCCCGATAAATCTCCATAGTCTGAAAAAACTGAGATTAGTTCTGGTAAAGAAATGTCTGGTTGCCCTAGGTATATTAAAATGTCATCAGCAAAGAGTGCTATTTTATGTTCCTTCTGACCAAGTGTAATACCTTGAATTTTTTGATTTTGTCTTATCCATTGGCTCAGAGGTTCTATGAAGATTGCAAAGAGCAGTGGAGACAGGGGGCAGCCTTGACGACATCCTCTTTCCAGCTCAAAAGATGATGATAAATTACCGTTAATCCTTATTTTAGCTGTTGGTTTTTTATATAATGCCTGAATAGTTCTAATGAAGTTGTTATGAAAATTGAAACTGGATAAGATTCTATATAGGAAAGACCAGTCAACCGAATCAAATGCTTTTTCAGCATCTAATCCCAATATGACTGCATTTAAGTTATATTTTTTTATATGATGAATTATGTGTAAAGTGCGTCGAATGTTGTCTTGTGTCTGTCTTTGTCTTATAAAACCTGTTTGGTCTAAGTGAATTAAGTCTGTCAGTATGTTTTCTAACCTTTTGGCAAAGATAATGGTAAAAAGCTTATAGTCCTGATTTAATACACTGATTGGTCTGTAGTTGGAGCATTCTAGTTTATCCTTTTCAGGTTTAGGTATAACTGCAATGACCCCTTCTCTCCAGGAGGGGGGGATTTCCCCTGTGTGGAGGACGTAGTTAAATGTTTTCAAGAGGAGAGGAGATAGTTGCTGTTTAAAGGTTTTGTACCATTCTGCTGTATAGCCATCTGCTCCTGGGGATTTGTTAGCTTTAAGTTTCATAATTGCTTTTTCCAATTCTTTAGGTTGTATTTCTGACAGAGGTGTTTTATTTTGTGATTCCGTAAGTTGGGGAAGGTGTAATGTGTTTAGGAATGTCTCGGATGCGTTTTTATGTTTTTTGTGGGAGTATAAGTTCTTGTAGTAATTCTCAAAGCTTTTAAGAATATCCTGAATTCTGAATTTTATTTCCTTTGATACTGGGTCTCTGATTTTGTAGATTGCTCTTTCTGTTTGTTGTTTCCTCAATTTATAGGCTAGTAATTTTGCCGATTTACTGCCTGCTTCATAGTGTTTTTGTTTCAGAAATGTAAGTTTCTTCTGGATTTCTATTGTGTAGATCTCATTTATTTGATTTTTAATTTCTTTAATCTTGAGCGAGCCATTAGAATGAGTGTTGTCTTTGTGTTCTTTTTCTAGGTTCTTGAGTTCTGACTCTAGTGTGATTAGTTTTTCTTGTCTCAGTTTCTTTTGGGTTGCCAGTTTTGCAATAATTTTTCCCCTTACTACAGCTTTGCACGCATCCCACAGTATTAAAGGGGATACTTCTCCATTATCGTTTTCTTCCAAATATTTGAAAATATCTGATTCCAATTCATCTTTCAGTGGTCCTTTCAGGACATTTGAATTCAACCTCCAGGAAAATGTATTATTTGTGTATTTTTGGATGTTTAAGTCCATATAGATCGGACTGTGGTCAGAGAGATCCATCAGTCCTATTTTACATGTTTTTACTCTTCCAGTGTCTCTATTAAACATAAAAAAGTAATCAATCCTTGAGTAAGATGAATGTGGCGTTGAATAAAAAGTATAATCTTTTACATTGGGGTTGAATTCCCTCCATACGTCACAGATTCCCATTTCTTTTAGTAGCATCCGAGTTTTCCTATTTTGAGTGTTATTTTGATGTGAAGAATTACCTGTTGCATCCCAGTATGGATTCAGTCTTAGATTGAAGTCTCCACCACATATCACTAAACCTTGGGCTTTAGTTATCATTAGGTCGAATACATTTTTATAAAATTTCCATTTAGCCCCTGGTGGTGCATATACATTCAGCAGGGTGATATCTTCTCCCTCTAGCTGCCCAATTACCAAACTGTACCTCCCTTCTTTATCTTTGTGTTCTGATTTTTTTTCAAATGTAATTTTGGTTGATATCAATGTCGCTACTCCCCTCCTCCTCCCTGACTTATATGAAGACGAAGAGATCATTTTAAACCCTTGTCTATTGAGTTTAGTGTGTTCCACGTCTGTTAGGTGGGTTTCTTGTAAAAATATTATTTCTGCTTTGTCGTTTTTCATTTTGCGTAGAATCTTGGATCTTTTAACTGGATTCAGGATCCCTTTTACATTATATGAGGCTATTTTGGTTACACCCTGTTTCTCCATTGTATTTTCTTATTTAGTATAACAGTGTGGTGGACCTCTTTTTTGCTACTCAGAAACTGAAAGAACATTAAGAACATAAAAAACATTAAGAACATAGTGTATGAGACTTTAAAACAAAAAACTGTCAAAAAAACTTCCTGAGCTGGGGTCTCTTTAAAGATCCTGTAAGAGCCTTGATGGAGTGTAGGCTCTGAGGGAAATTCCTCAAACTCTGTTACGTGTTGAGGGCCCTCTCTTACCCCTGTAAGTTGTCCCATGTTTTTAATGTGAATTTCAGATCCCAATCCGAATTTGTAATGATTTTTTTTTTTTTTTTTTTTTTTTTTTTTATGCCTATACCCTATGAGATTGTGTGCACCCTCCCACCCCCATCACAGCAAACCTTCACTCTAATACAGTATTTGTTAGTGTGGGGAGAACATGTGGGTCATTGTTACATTTCTATTTTAACAAGATTTTTTTTTTTCCTTTAAATTAAGAAGACATTTGTTTCTAATGCTATAACTGCTCCATGAAAGGTTTTACCACATGCTGATTCTGCATCTCCTTTAATGTTTGTTACCTTGTAGGAGGGGGGATGGAAGTGCAGAATGACTGAAAAGAGAGAAAAAAAACAAAAAGGTCGCTATTCCTTCCTGGAACTGGAAAGCTTATCTTTGTAGCTCTGGGGCTGGGTTTCCTGCTGCTGGCCCGTGGATTTAGAAGGTCTTTGAGTGGACCACGTTTGAGCTCTGATTTTCTCGCTCAGATTCGCTGCGGGTTTAAACACCGTTACCGGGAGTCCTCTTCTCGCCATGTCAGTTGTTGCTTCTTCCGCTGAATTGTAGAGACATGACTCTTCACTGTAAAAGACCCTTAACTTCGCCGGAAATGGCGTCTGAGAGCGTAGATTCTTTTCCCGTAGAACCTTTTTGGCGTCGTTATATTCCCGTCGCTTTTTAAGAACCTCAGGGGTGTAATCGTGCTCCACGAAGACTTTTCTCTCATGATGCATAAATCCTTTTTTCTGCCAAGCCCGTCTTACAACCTCTTGTTTTATTTTGAAATCGGAGAATCTTACCAACACTGAACGCGGGTGCGCTTCTGCCGCTGGCTTTGCGGCTAATGTACGATGGGCCTTTTCTATTTTCAAATCGGTGGTTTGTGGAATATCCAACTTCTCTCTCAATAAGGATTCCACGCATTCCGCCACTGTGTTGAAACCATCTTCAGCTCCTTCTTTCAGACCGTGAATTCTGATGTTATCTCGTCTCTGTCTTCCTTCTTGGTCGGCTAGCTTAGCCTCCAGCCTTGACTGTTTTCTGTGTAAATCCAGCATAGAATCTTCAAGCACTTTTACTCTTTCTTCAGCTTCCAAGATTCGGTTTTCGGCCTGGTCCATTCTGCTGTTCGTCCTTATTAGTTCCTCTCTGAATTCGTGAAATTCGGCCCGAAATCGTCGTAATTCATCATATAGCGATTTCAGGCTAACCTTTTTGTTAGCTAGGCCCAGCTCTTCGTCTCCTGAATGGAGGTCCTCGGGATCAGATTCTGCGGCCGCCGCGCGTCCTGACCTGGGGAATGCCAGTTTCTTCTGTTTGTGGTTAGGCATGGTGTTTTTGTCTTTTGATTTTTATTCTTCCAAAAATCCGTTAAGTCTGATTTTGACGATGTTTTCCTTGGATTGGATCTGGGAGGTTCAGCGTTAAGTTGCTATCACCATGGCGTCCAGACCGGAAGTCAATAAATGTATGTCTTAAACTGATACATTTTAAATGGTTAATGCGGATGTATGTTACACCAGTGGAGTTAAATAGATATAACAAAAACATACCAGATACATGCACAAAATGTATGGAAAGTAAAGAAACCCTATTTCACTGTTTATGGGAATGTAGAAAAATCAGAATGTTTCGGGAAGAAGTGAGGGTAACAATTGAAAAAATAATTTCAAAACAATTCACATTGAACCCTAAACTGTTTTTGTTGGGTCTGTATCCAGAAAAACATAACTTTAATAAGAGTGAAAGAGCATTCATAGACCTCAGTTTGCTTAATGCCAAAAAATGTATTGACTACTGTGGAAAAAGACTCATAGACCAGATGTGACTCAGTGGTTAAGACAGATGTTAACAAACCTTCCACTAGAAAGAATAACATATTGTGACGTAAGCAGGGTTCACACAAAGAAAATGGAGCAGATGGTTGTGATCAACCGGATTCATTTTTCACACCCTCTGAGCACAGGCAGGAGGGGAGGTCATTCTCCCAGACCTCCGTTTAAATCACGGTTACACACACATAACGTTTTCAACTGGCAAAGCATGCTGAGAAATTCCTGCCCCCCCTTAACATGGCCCCAACGTTACACTGCCCCCCCCCCGGACTGGTTTCTGTCCCCAGAAAAATTAAAGTCCAATTTAAAAGTCCAATACAAACTCATCCAGGTGTCGGGGCGGTCTTTGGCGCCGGCGGCCAACACGTACAGGCCCCCTAGTGTCCATCTGGGTCTCGGTCGGGGTATCGGGCCGGGATGGAAGCTCCGGTTCGTCCACCAGCGGTGCAGATGGCCGATACAGGGCGAGACGGTCATGATGAAGGACCACAACCCGGTCCCTTTTTCTAAGCCTCACCCTGTACATCACATCTGACAGTCTCTCCAGGACCACGCATGGCCCCGACCACTGGCTCGCCAGCTTCGGTGATCGTCCTCTCTTCCTCTCAGGGCAGAAAACCCAGACTCAATCTCCCGGTGCAAAGTCCCTCCCCTGGCAGCGGGAGTCGTACGCTCGCTTCTGCCGGCCCCCTGCCGCTGCCAGGGCCTCTCGAGCCAGCTCGTGCACCGTGTGGAGACGTTCTTTCAAACAAAAAAAATAATCCAATCCGGGTTTTCCCTCCACCTCCGGCTCAGGGGGGCAACCGAATACCAAATCCACCGGTGTGCGCAGCTCGCGTCCAAACATGAGCGCCGCAGGGGTGCACCAGGTAGATTCCTGAGCTGCCGTCCGGTACGCCCACAAAACAAAAGGCAGGTGCAGGTCCCAGTCTCGCTGTCGCTGGTCCACTAGGATAGCGAGCTGGGTGGTGAGGGTCCGGTTGAATCGTTCGACCAGGCCGTCGCTCTGTGGATGCAGTGGGGTGGTCTGGGTCTTCCGGATGCCCAGCCGTTTGCAGACCTCTCCGAAGACCTCCGCCTCGAAGTTCCGACCCTGATCGCTGTGCAGCTCCTCCGGTGCGCCAAACCGACAGAACATTTCATCCACCAGCTTTGATGCCGTCGTAGCGGCGCTCTGATCCGGGACCGCGTATGCCTCTGGCCACTTAGTGAAATAATCCATCGCAACCAGCACGTAGCGGTTCCCCCGGTCCGTGGTCGGGAAAGGGCCCAGGATGTCCACTCCCACTCGCTCCATCGGTGCTCCCACCCGGTACTGCTGCAGGGGAGCGTGGGATCGCTGAGTTGGTCCCTTCTGAGCTGTGCATGTGTCGCAGCGATGAACGTGGAGCTCCACGTCCTGATGACAACCGGGCCAGTAGAACCGGGCCCGAAGGCGCTGCAGCGTCTTTGTCACTCCGAAGTGGCCCGCTCCTACCGCCCCATGAACCAGCTGGAGTACTTTGGGCCGGAGACGACGAGGAACCAGCAGCTGCCAGACGTGCCGCTGCCCAGCTGGAGTCTGCCACTGCCAATACACCACGCCCTCGTAGCAGCGGAGGTTGGCCCACTGGGAGTGCAGGGCCTTAGTCTCTGGGTCCAGCGGTGACACAACCTCCCAGGCGGGCCGCTGTCCTGCGTCCAGCCACTGCCGAACCCGCGAAATGACCGGGTCTCTATCCTGCTCGCTCTGCAGCTGCTGCGTGCCAAGAACCTCTGTGACGTCATCGCTGGGGAGAACTGCCTGATCATCTGAGGAGGGGCTGTGCGTCGCTGCGTTATTCCTGCTCACAGCGGCTCGGAGAGCGGCAGCCCGTGGGGCGGTTTGGTCCTGATCTTCAGCCCGTTGGCAGTGACGACACTCCTCTGTCGCGCAGGGGCGCCGAGACAGCACGTCAGTGTTGGCATGGAGGCAGCCTGCCCGATGCACAATCTGGAAATTATAATCCTGCAGTGCCTCCAGCCACCTCGCCAACTATCCATCCGGTTCTTTGAAGTTTAACAACCAGGTCAGGGAAGCGTGGTCCGTCCTGAGCTGGAACCTCAACGCAGTCCTTGGATGACAGCCAGCAGCTCTCTGCGAGTCACACAGTAATTTCTCTCGGCTCTGCTGAGAGTGCGGCTGAAGAAAGCGACTGCCTGCTCTCCATGTTCTCCCTCCTGGGATAGCACCGCCCCGATGCCCTAGTAGCTGGCGTCCGTGTCCACGATGAAAGGGCGGTTCGGATCAGGATACCGCAGGACGGGGGCTCTGATGAGCGCTGCGCGAAGCTGGGAGAAAGCAGCAGCACAGCTGTCACTCCACTGGAACGTGCGTCCTTTCTGCGTCAGCTGATGCAGCGGGCTGGCGATGGTGGCGAAGTCTTTCACAAACCTCCTATAATAGGAGGCCAATCCAAGAAAACTCCTCAGTTCTCCAACGTTCCGCGGCACTGGCCAGTCTCTCACTGTTGCCACTTTTTCCGGGTCGGTGGCGACCCCCGCTGCGCTGACGACGTGGCCCAAAAAGGTGGTCTCCCGCCGGAACAGGTGGCATTTCTTAGGGTGTAACCGTAGCCCCGCCTGCTGGATGGCTCCCAGCACCTCTCTGAGATTTGACAAAGCGCTGTCAAAATCAGCTGCATGCACCAGCAGGTCATCCAGGTAAACAACGCAACGACTCCGGGGCACGTGAGCCAGCACTCGCTCCATCAGGCGCTCAAAGGTGGCCGGAGCGTTGCAGAGTCCAAACGGCATCACTTTAAACTGGTACAGTCCCTGCCCGATGGAGAAGGCTGTTTTTTGGCGGGCCTCGGGTGACAGCTCTACCTGCCAATAGCCGCTGCGTAGATCCAGCGAGCTGAACCAGCTGGAGCCGGCGATGTGGTCCAGTGCGTCATCGATGCGGGGCAGGGGGTAGGAATCTTTCCTGGTGGCGTCGTTCAGGCGTCGGTAATCCACACAGAACCGCCACGACCCGTCCTTCTTCTTGACCAGCACCACAGGCGCCGCCCAGGGGCTGCTGGAGGGCTCAATGACATCTGCCTCCAGCATTTCTCGCACTTTTTGTTCCGCCGCTGCCCGCCTTGAAAAGGGCAGCCGGCGTGGGCGGAGTCGAATCGGCCTGGCCTCACCGGTGTCGATCTCGTGCTGCACCAACCCGGTCCGGCCGCATTCCTCATCCTTCGCGGCAAAAACACCCACGTAATAGTCCAATAGCTCCCGCAGCTGGCATCTCTGTTCCAGGTCCAGCCCGCTGCAGCTCCGCTGAAATAATTCCTCCACCGCCTGCTGCGTCTCTGCTGACACGTTGACCCCTCCCCTTGCTGTCCCTGTGTGTGCTCATGCTCCCTCTGTCCGCGCTGGTGACGTCATCGTGTCCAGTCCTCGCGGTGGCCTGCCTGGTCCGGTCTGTCTTGGCGATCCCTTGATTGCGCGTGCCCCCGTGTCCCTTCCCTGGGTTCTGCTGTGGAGCGTGATGGTCCGGTTTCCCAGCTGGAGGGAAGGTCCGGCGGTGTCGATCTTGGCACGCCAGGCTGTGAGCAGGTCTAGTCCAATAATACAGGGGTCTTGGATGTCAGCCAGCCAGAACGGGTGTCTTATGTTCTGACCGGCCACCCCCACCACCAGCACTCTCCGCCCCTTCAGTTGGGCGCGCTCACCGGTAGCTGTGGTGACGCAGCGCTCGGTGGGTTCCCACCCCCGCGGAGCCGTCTTGCTCGTGCCCGGCAGCACACCGGGTCGAACCAAGGAGATTGTAGAGCCGGTGTCAATCAGGGCCCGGATCGACGTCTTCCCCAAGCTGCACTGTAGATAGATCCCTGGAGAGTGTCCAACTCGGCCCACGCGCGGTGCCGGCTCCTCGGAGGAAACATCTGCTGGAGGTGGCCTGTCCCCGTTCACGCCACCTCGCTCTAGTTTAACGCCGGCGAGGGGCCGGTTTGTCGTGGGGTGGGTGCGGGGCAGTATCGTGCGATGTGTCCCATCTCTCCGCAGCGGAAGCACCCTTCCTCGCGCCACCGAGGCCATCTTCTCCGTGGACGCGCCGCCGTGGTCTGCCGTAATTCCTCCTCCTCCCCCTCGCTCTCCATCGTAGCCTGGTAGTTTCTTCGGCTGTGCGTTGCTGCTTCAGCGGTGCGATTTATTAGCGGCTCTGCCCGCTCTGCTTCTGCCACTGCAGTCCTCCAGTCGCTCGCGGCGTGGAGCCGTACGTGGCTCTGGAGCTGGGCCGGGCGGAGACCTTGGATGAAACTCCGGAGGGTGAGCTTCTCTACTGCCTCCGGCGCGAAATCTGGGTAGCTGCGCCGGGTTAACAGCCATATGTCTGCAGCATAGGCTCCTAGTTTTTCCTGGTGGTTCCGGCGGCGGCGGGTCAGTTGTTCTTGGGCGTGCTCAGCATCCGCTATTCTCCCAAATCGTCTCTGGAGCGCCCCTTGTAGTGCTGGCCAGCTGTGGTGCTCCTCGGGCTGGAGATCAGAGAGCGTGCAGAGGGCTTTCCCTTCCAAGGCCAGCGCGACCTGTACGGCGGTTTCCTCTGGCGACCAGCCATTCAGCGCCGCAGTCAGCTCGACCTGTGTCAGGTAGTCATCCAATGTGGCTTCGCCGTTGAAACGGGGAATCTTGGCCCTGACATAACGCACGGCTCAGGAGACGCACACACACAGGCTCAGAGTAGTTCAAATAGTTTATTAACAATAGGAGTGTATGAATGTGTGTCTGCGGGATGTAAATGTATTGGTGGCGGTGTCTGCTTCGGGCACAGAGGCAGGAGACCGTACAGCCGGACAACCCTATGGGAAAAGCACAAGGAGAAGGGTGACGGGCACACACCAACACAGGAGATATAAGAGCGAGAGAGGAGCTTACTTGGAGAGGACAGATGACTGGCACAACAAGGGATGAGGTCCGGTAGACAGCCACCTGGAGAGCCCGGTGCAGCAGCGAGGAACAGGTGATGGAGAGGCGTTGTCCGCCGCCGGGGAATCCACCTGTGCACAGGGGAGCAGACTAGGAAGGAAAAGGAGGTAAAGTCTTCTTACCAGAGTGATCCGCTGAGGGTGAAGGAACTCACAGCGATGCATGGGGAAGTCTGACGGCTTCAGGCCGAAGCTCAGGGCGAGGCGGCTTATATCCCTCGCCGCTGATGATGTGCAGGTGTGCGTGCAGGTGGTGCCGCTGATGAGCGGCGCGGCGTGACAGGCCCGCTGTCGAACAGGTGGGGTGGTCGTTTCCTGATTGATCGCCACCCTTGATCGCCGTGGGGTCGCCAGCCCATGCTGTCCTGAGAAGGGTGGAATGTTTGCTCTGCTCTGTCTTGAAAAAGACAGGAGGCGGGGTGCGCTGGCCCCGTCAGGTCCGCCGCTTCGTTCGTCCCAGCTCCGGGCTCCCGGTGGTGGTGTCTCGGTCCCATCGTCCATCATCAGCTGAGCAATGGCCTGCTCCAGCTGCTGGATCTCCATTCTGATCCTAGCTTCCATTTGCTCCATCCCACTCCTGACACCAGTGTGACGTATGCAGGGTTCACACAAAGAAAATGGAGCAGATGGTTGTGATCAACCAGATTTATTTTTCACACCCTCTGAGCACAGGCAGGAGGGGAGGTCATTCTCCCAGACCTCCGTTTAAATCACGGTTACACACACATAACGTTTTCAACTGGCAAAGCATGCTGGGAAATTCCTGCCCCCCTTAACATGGCCCCAACGTTACAATATATACTGAAATTAAAGGAAAATGTGTTTGAGAATATATGGAGACCTTTCATTGATTATGTAAAGAAATTAAACATAATTTCTGAAGAAGAAGGTGAATGATGTGTGTGGACCTTGCAGATTCCAAACTGGTGAATGTATATTATGTATACTTATGTAATAGATTACCTAGACTAAACAGAGGAGCACTGTTGTTGACTTGCTTTTGTTAAAGCAGACGGACAGTGACATTTTTTTATTGAACCAATCAACAGAATGTATGAAAATATTCTGTTCTGTCTATTCCCGCGATTTAATATGTGTCACCAGCTTCCATAAATGACCTTATTTGCTCATAGCTCAGCCTTCACTTAGTGAGGCTGCAGTACCGCCATCTCTCGATAGGTGCGGGCATTGGTGACGTCACAACAGCAATACATAGTAAATGGCAGAACGAGAGCAAAGTGATTCGGACAGTGATTATTTTCTCGAGTTTGACGACCTCAATATAAATGATGACATTGAAAATGAGGAATCGGATGATGAAGTAGTTTTGGGTGGTGCTGAGGGGGTATTCAGCCTTATTTGTGGGAAAGAAGTGAGGGTTATGTTGCCTGCCTGTGCAGTGAGCCTCATCAGAGAAACATTCCCATCTGATCACTACAAGGGATTTTGCCTACCAAGATTAGATTTGTGAACAATGATATGTAAATAAAGTTTTGTAAAATCATATATTGAGTTTATTAATGTTCATGTCAATGTTATAATTCTCATAGTTCAGCATTCATCAAAGTCGCATGTCATATACATTTGAATAATTTGAACACACTAAATTCTTCTCAATTTGAAAAGAAATATTACATACTATACCACCTTTGTATGAACGTTTGAAAACACAGCAGAAATATACAAAGAAATACAAAAATCAATGGAGTATCACTACAGATTAAGAAAATAACTAGTTTCCAGATATAGCAATTATTATATTCCAATAAATAACATTTCACAGTTATAATGGGCACCATTTTATGGTAGAAAATTGGGGTTCCATTTTTAAAAGCACATTTCTCTTACAATCTTAGGCTTATATTTATTTTTCTTAGCAAATATGTTGCTTCCCTAAAAATTGAAAGCTGAACTGTCATTGGTAATTACCTCCGCCAGGCCGAAAAGGCCAGGAGGAGTTTATGTTTTTGCCGGGGTTTGTTTGTCTGTTTGTCAACTCCGCGTTCTTCAACGTTTTAGGCACAAAAGCACGCGCAAAACACTGGTGGCCTGGGCCCGCCAGCGCACCTCTGTTTGCGCGCAGCTCCAAAACCTGACACGGGCACCTGTCCGCCGCCGCATTATTTGGCAGAAATCTGACCAACACAAACTCCGCGTTCTTCAACGTTTTAGGCACAAAAGCACGCGCAAAACACTGGTGGCCTGGGCCCGCCAGCGCGCCTCTGTTTGCGCGACGCTGCAAAACCTGACACGGGCACCTGTCCGCCGCCGCATTATTTCCCAGAAATAATTTGATTTTGAAAATCATCCATTGCTTGGAATTCATTTAAAATGTTTAGTAAACATTTGCAGTGAATATTAAAAATACAAAACTTACCCGGTTTACTTCTCGTTTTCTGACAGCTGATCGCCTCGGTAGATCACCCTTGCTTTTCACGCCACTGTCACTGACACTTGTCTCAGAGTCAGACTGGGGAATCGAGGGATATATAGTTGGAATAGCCGTTTTCTTTATCACCAATCTTTTTGCAAATTTCATTTCAAATTGCATCTTATTCTCGAAATCGCTGTAAACGAAATGTCTGCACATGTAGGGCGCTGGCGAGGTGCAGGTGTGCGCACAGCTGAGGCAGATGCCTGAGAGCGGCGAGCCGTGACACCTGCAAAATATATGTGGACAAGAAAGACTGACAAACCTGGGTACTATTTCACTGCAGTCTGCTTTAATACAGAAGCTGAAGCAATAGGGAACACTGTATGTCTCTGTAATTGAGAACTTTGCTTCTAAAAAACACAGGAGGATGGACTTCCAATATAAGTAACCGGTGAGTTAAACTGTCTTTCTTCAGCATGTTTTTTCCCCCTAACCGTTCTTATGATCATGAAAATATTTGGTAATTCTGAGAAATATCCGTAATTGCCGATTTTAAAACGTAAACATCAAGTGTTGCATGAAGCAAAACACAGCAGTGGCCGCGACAGTGTGCGTGTGTTTGCCGGTTGTGACGTCACACAGTCAGTGGCCATCTTAGACGCTGATCGCTTGGCTCTCCAGGGCAGCATACTTTCAAGAGCACATTGTCACCATATGCGACATTTGTTGAGACCAAAACATGTGCAGTTCGTTTTAGCTCGTCTCAGACAACAATTTCAGATATGAATTAGCAATATTGAATTTTCGTCTGTCCGTCTGCTTTAATGGTTGTTGTTGTTTTTAGCACATTTTTTTTGTTGTTGTTGTTAGTGTTTTTTTTAATTTTTAAAATTACTTTAGTGTCAGTGTTTGACTGTTTGTGCCATGTTTGTAAAAAAAGGTTCAATAAAAAATATTGTGGAAAAAAAAAAGATTTTCAATAGAAATGTTGGCTGACTGAAAAGTATGTCCATGTACACACTCAATACTTGGTCGGAGCTCCTTTCGCATAATTACTGCATCAATGCAGCGTGGCATGGAGGTGATCAGCCTGTGTTACTGCTGAGGTGTTATGGAAGCCCAGGTTGCTTTGATAGCGGCCTTCAGCTCGTCTGCATTATTGGGTCTGGTGTATTTCATCTTCCTCTTAACAATACACCATAGATTCTCTATGGTATTTAGGTCAGGAAAGTTTGCTGGCTAATCAAGCACAGTGATGCCATGGTCATTAAACCGGGTATTTGTACTTTTGGCAGTGTGGGCAGGTACCATGTCCTGCTGGAAAATGAAATCAGCATCTCCATAAAGCTTGTCAGCAGAGGGAAGCATGAAGTGCTCTAAAATTTCCTGTTAGATGGCTGCACTGACATTGGACTTGATTAAACACAGTGGAAAAACACCAGCAGATAACATGGCTCCACATATCATTGACTGTGGAAACATCACACTGGACCTCAAGCAACTTGGATTCTGTGCCTGTTCACTCTTCCTACAGACTCTGGGACCTTGATTTCCAAGTGACAGGACTTGGCACCTGATTTAAGGAGCCATGTCATCTGCTGGTGTTAGTCCACTGTGTTTTATCAAGTCCAAAGTCAATGCAGCTGCCTACCAGGACATTTTAGAGCACTTCATGCTTCCCTATGCTGACAAGCTTTATGGAGATGCTGATTTCATTTTCCAGCAGGACTTGGCACCTGCCCACACTGCTGCCAAAAGTACCAAAGCCTGGTTTAATGACCATGGTATCACCATATTTTACTGGCCAGCAAACTCTCCTGAACTAAATCCCATACAGAATCTATGACGTATCGTCAACAGGGAGATGAGAGACACCAGACCCAACAATGCAGATGAACTGAAGGCCGCTATCAAAGTAACCTGGGCCTTCATAACACTTCAGCAGTAACACAGGCTGATCACCTTCAGGCCACGCCACAGTGATGCAGTATTAATTCATGCAAAAGGAGCCCTGACCAAGTATTGAGTGTGTGCATGGAAATACTTTTAGTCAGCCAACATTTCTATTAAAAAAATCAATTTTTTAAAATTGATCTTCATGAGTTGCGAGTCATAACCATCAAAATTAAAAGAAACTAGAAAAGCACTCGGAGAGCGCAGACCTCCGCCAAGCGGCACAGTTCCCCCCATACAGTGTTTGTGTGTACGTTTTCAGATTCCCTGAGCATGAAAAGATATGAGTAGCAATTGGATTCACAATGATTATTTGTTTATTTGACATGGACAGTGCAATAAACAGACAATTAATGAATGACAATCAATGTGATAGTGATAGGATTAGTGGTTTAGTAGTGTAAAACGGGGCTATAAGGGACGGCGGGTTAATAAGGGACACTTTTGTGGGAAATGTTTTAAATGTAATTCTGCTTTTTTTATTTTGAGCAGGATGCTGAATTGTGTTGTTATTGTCAAATATCCATGAATCCTTCATCAAATCTAGGCGGAAGCAAAATTAAAAAAGCAGAATTACATTTAGAAAAGTGTCCCATATTACCCCGCCGTCCCTTATAGCCCCGTTTTACGGTTGTAAAAGCATTGCCTCCTTGGCGGAGGTAATAAACTGAAGCGTTGGTGTGTCCATCTCCTCCACTGACGGATGCAGATTGGTTAGACAGGTTGCCGTGGGTTTTATATTATATTGGGGTTGCGCTCTGCGGCAAAACAGAATTTAGAATTTTCCCCGGCAGAGAGGTCGTTTTTACGCAGCGCCTATAGCTGGGCGGGGAATTTGTGGCAAATAATCGGGCGGCGGACAGGTGTCCGTGTCAGGTTTTGCAGCGTGGCGCAAAAACAGGCACGCTGGCGGGCCCAGGGCAGCAGTGTTTTCCGCGTGCTTTTGTGCCTAAAACGTTGAAGAACGCGGAGTTTGTGTTGGTCAGACACGACGACCAGCGCAATGTGCGCAGCGCCTATGGCTGGCACAGGCACGCTGGGGGTCCGAGGCCAGCAGTGTTTTCCGCATGCTTTTGTGGCTAAAACGTTGAAGAAGGCGGAGTTTGTGTTGGTCAGACACGACGCCCAGCGGCCTCCATTGCGCCTGCGCACATGTTGAAAATGGCCGTATGTCACAGTGTTGAAAAATGCTTTAAAAAAATTCCTGTATCCAGACGGTGAACCGGATCACCCCCAAAATTTAATCAGTTCTTCCTTGTACCATTTCCAACAACGCCTGAAAGTTTCATGCAAATCCGTCCAAGACTTTTTGAGTTATCTTGCTAACCAACAGACAGACAGACAGACAAACAGACAAACAGACAAACCCTGGCAAAAACATAACCTCCTCCTGGCCTTTTCGGCCTGGCGGAGGTAATAAACACTTGAAATATATCACTTTGTCTGTAATGAATCTATATAAAATATGAGTTTCATTTTATGAATTGAATTACTGAAATAAATCAACTTTCTGATGATATTCTAATTTAGTGAGATGCACCTGCACTCCATGAAGGGCAAAATAGTTAAACACTACATACATAAGGCTACAAAAGACATTAAAAGCTATTGTCAGGGAGTTGACCATAAGACCTTTTCAAGGTCGCTGACACAGAAGCCAGAAGCCATGTTGTTTTCCTTCTTTGAATAATTCATATTCATCCATCCATCTTCTTCTGCTTAATCCTTTTTGGGTCACGGGGGGGCTGGAGCCTATCCCAGCATCTTTGGGTGAGAGGCAGGGTACACCCTGGACAGATCGCCAGTCCATAGCAGGGCCAACACAGAGAGACAGACAACCATTCACTCTCACAGCCGTGCCTATGGACAATTTAGAATCCCCAGTTTGATGCCAATTAACTTAACTTGCATTTTTTTAGCATGTGGGAGGAAACCGGAGAAATCCCACGCAGACACGGGGAGAACATGCAAACTCCACACAGATCACTGTTGGTCGGGGGCTGGGATCAAACCCAGGATCCCCCGGCCAAGGGTGAGTTGCTGTGCTGCTGCAGTGCTAACCACTCCCTCACCACCATAAATTATTCAGTGAGGAAAAATGTCCTGGCAGCAGTGGGATTCGAACCCACACCCCCAAAGAGACTGGAGCCTTAATCCAGCACCTTAGACCGCTCAGCCACACTACCACAGGATAGCTGGTACAATTAGATGAAAACTTCTTAAAATTTGTATGGATTTGTACATTTCTTTGGCTTCTAGGATTTTTTACTGACCTATTTTATTGATATTTTATGCAACTTTGGAAACTTTTTATCATGAATAATTTAAAACTTGGCTGCTTTTAACGATCTCTTTTCAACATGAAGTAAGGTTGGGGTTTTTTTGCATTTACATTGCTGCTATTGGCATAGACTTGCTCAAAGTTGTGAGGCAATTAGGAGACCAACTGTCAGTATACTACTGAATATTATCGTGAAAATGACTAAACAAGAATATGGTTACTTCTATGCTTGTCGCCAAGATAAGGAGTGAGTCAGCCTCCACTGAGCAGCTCATCTCCAATCTCCTTCAGCATCAAGCCATCCTCAACTCTGGACTATCCCTGCTAGAATGTCTCATGGCGACTGTCTCGTATGGTTGTTTGGGTTGATATATCCAGTTTTAGTTTGTCCATCTTGTTAGAAGGGATTGAGCATTTTCAACAGAAAAGCCAGGCAGTGGTGATCTGTTTGGAGCTCTCTTTATCCAAGCCATGTCCCTAGACTGGCTGTCCTACTTCTGTTTTAAGTTCTCACCTCTGTCTCCTGGACTGACTGCTTGTGCAGCAATCCATGGAGACACTGGTGCTACAGTGGGAACTTGGTGTAGTCTCCCGATGTAAAGTAATTCCTCTCTGCTGTAGATATTTGAAATACTCAACAGTGCTAAACTGCAAAAAGTAGTACAAACAACAACCATGCACAGCATTGTTTGAGGGAGCACTGAGCCACTGTGGTTGTGTGGAGGCAGACATGTTTGTTGTGATCATGATGTGCTCATGATGTGATGATATTATTCCCTTGCGCCACGGGAAAAAAAACATATAGTCACCAGCAAAGTGTCACTCCAGTATAATATTTTATTGGCTGTAAATTTCAATTTGTCCACTGTCTGACACTGATGTATGAATGTAAATAAATGTTTGGTGGTGATGGTGGGAGTGAACCGAGTCAAAAATGCGGCGGCGCCATGCAGCTGGAACTACAGGGCGAGGTCGGCCGGTTGACACATCGCAGATTGGGGGGGTACACCGTCACGCAAACCCCTTTCCTCCAGTCTTAACCTGGAGGAAAAGGTGACACGCCGAATCGGCATTTAGCTGGGTTGATTATTAACCCGTGCTCTTCTAGTCTCTGAAAAACCGTAGTGAGGTGTTGTTCGTGTTCTTCCTCTGACGGGCTGGCTACCAGAATATCGTCAAGGTAGACGAACACGAAGGGGAGGTCGCGTAATACAGCATCCATCATATGCTGAAAGGTTTGAGCAGCGCCTTTGAGGCCAAACGGCATTCGCAAAAATTCAAAAAGACCAAAAGGGGTTATTACAGCAGTTTTAGGAATGTCTTCCACTCGAACCGGGACTTGGTGTTAGCCGCGGACCAGGTCTATTTTAGAGAAAATGCGCGCACCCGCCAGATGTAGTGAAAAATCTTGTAT
This sequence comes from Pholidichthys leucotaenia, assembly GCA_020510985.1. NCBI lineage: Eukaryota > Metazoa > Chordata > Actinopteri > Cichliformes > Pholidichthyidae > Pholidichthys > Pholidichthys leucotaenia. The sequence goes on along the minus strand of CM035836.1, from coordinate 201,296,518 downwards.
GTGAGGAATTGGGTAGCGGTCGTGCGCTGTCGCATTGTTTAATCTGCGGTAATCACCGCAAGGTCTCCAAGAGCCTTCGGTTTTCGGGACCATGTGTAGTGGTGATACCCAAGGGCTTTTTGAGCGCCTAACAATGCCTAATTTTTCCAGGCTGGCAAACTCGTCCCGTGCTATGGCAAGCTTGGTCGCGTCTAAGCGCCGAGCTTTGGCAAACACGGGTGGGCCTGTTGTGGGGATGAAGTGTTCAACCCCATGTTTCGCTATTGTTGCTGAAAATTTTGGAACTGTGAGTGCTGGAAATTGGGTGAGGAGTTGGTCAAACTTACCTCCTGCTGTGGTGATGCTGGCCTGCACAGGTGGTGGAGAAACTCGAGCTGAGCAGGGGATAGAAGAAAATGATGCATTAACCAAGCGTCTATTTGCAAGATCGACTAACAACCCATGTGCACACAAAAAATCAGCGCCCAACAATGTGTCAGCAGTAGCAGTTGCAGAATCAGAACGAGAGAGTTTGAGTTACAGAGTTGCAGCATATATACCCAACTACAACAATACATCAAAGAGCATTCCCCAGCAGTTGGTATGATTAAAGAGATTGCAGAACAGGCATGAGACATTTGCATTTGAGAGACATACATCACAATAGGCAGATTTGCTAGACTCTGCTCCAGCTGCAGAACAAAGAGGTTACAAGGCACATCTACATATTGATCTCAGTCTCTAGGTCACAGTAAGGACAGGACGCATGAACACAATGCATGAAAGGTGACATTAACATCACAGTAGAGAGCCAGAAGAAGCGGGTCTGTCTGTAGACATTAATACACACATTTCACTGTTCTGTTAATTGCTCTAGCCGAGCGCTGTGTCTGTCCAGTCTGTTTGTGGGGGTTTACACCAAACCGCCACAGTAATATCAATTGAAATGAAAGCCAATAATTACCTCCACCAAGGAGGTTATGTAATCTGGGTGGTTTGTCTGTCTGTCTCTAAGCAGGATTATGCAAAAACTACTGGATGGATTTTGATGAAATTTTCACCAGAGGTGGCCCTCAGGCCAAAGATGAATCCATTAAATTTTGGTGATGATCTGAGAGTGCATACCTCTACCAAGGACCTTTTTTGTAATTGTGCAGTAGGATTACACAAAAACTACAGCATGGATTTAGATGAAATTTTCACCAGTGGTGGTCCTTGGGCTACAGAGGAATCCATTACATTTTGGTGATGATCCAAGAACACATACCTCTGCCAAGGCTCTTATCTTCTCACACTTTGTTGTAATTTTCACCAGAACTGGATCGTGGCCTACATTTTGGAGGTGATCCATAATGGACGGAAGGAGCCTTTGCAGAGGTATATGCTCTCTGAGTATATGCTCTCTGAGTTCTAGTTTTTAATTTGGCATCTCGTTATCACTTCTGAGCTTTAGTGTGGTAGTGTGGGGGCATGATGTGGGACTTCTCCACCCAGAGAAGAAGGCAACTGGGGAAGGGGGGAACAATGGACCGAAAGAGGAGGTGTCACCGGTGGTGGTGGGGTATCAGACAGGACAGTAAGGACTATGTGCCCCCCGGGGACAGAAGTAAATGCCGGAGCCGTTGGAAAAAGAACGGTGTGAGAGCAGCGCAGGTGTTGTGTCATGTTAATGTGCCACACAGGCTTTGTTCTAAACACAATATATGATGGAAGTTCCGGGTCTCGATGCATGGTATTAAGATAAGATACACTACCGTTCAAAAGTTTGGGGTCACTTAGAAATTTCCTTATTTTTAAAAGAAAAGCACTTTTTTTCAATGAAGATAACTTTAAACTAATCAGAAATACACTCCATACATTGCTAATGTGGTAAATGACTATTCTAGCTGCAAATGTCTGGTTTTTGGTGCAATATCTACATAGGTGTATAGATGCCCATTTCCAGCAACTATCACTCCAGTGTTGTAATGGTACAATGTGTTTGCTCATTGCGTCAGAAGGCTAATGGATGATTAGAAAACCCTTGTGCAATCATGTTAGGTCTGCAATGCTGTAATTGCTGCAAATGGAGGATTCTTTGAAGGAAAAAATTATTAATACAAATCATTATTTCTAACCTTGTCAATGTCTTGACTATATCTTCTATTCATTTTACAACTCATGGTGGTAAATAAGTGTGACTTTTCATGGAAAACACAAAATAATTGTCTGGGTGACCCCAAACTTTTGAACGGTAGTGTAAGATAAGATAAGCCTTTATTAGTCCCAAAATGGGGAAATTCCAGGATTGCAACAGCACAGGGATAGCAACACTCAGCGCAATAATTAAGAAGATACGGAAAATATAAATAAGAGCAGTGGATATACATACGTACACATAAATATATAAATATATATACAAAGTGCGGAGCATTGTAGCAAGATGGAATAAACAGCATAACCGTCTACTTAGTTATCCTACATAGTATGAATATGTACCCATTGTAGGGAGCTTGAAATGAAGAAGCGATGTGATTTTATAAACCAAGATTTATTATCAGCTTCATCTCCCCAACATTTCTCATCTCGATGCAGAAGCAGAATGAGAGGTCGAGTGCAGTCAGACCTTCATACTTATACCCACACTCAACAAAAGACATTGCATATCAAAGCTGACATCCTTCTTTAACATAATCCCCCTCCATTGTCCACTCTCTCCTTCCCCTGACCCTGGGGGGGTCAGGAAGTTCGGTCCGGTCTCCACCGCTGTGACTCAGTCTGTTCTTTGATCTTCGCCAGTGGTCGAGACCTCTTGTCCTGTTCTGAGGCGTGAGATCATTCTACATATGTAATCTCTAAACATTCTAATATGTCTATACATGTGTAGGTATGGAATATATGATTAATATAAGCCACACCCATACATATTGTCACCCTCCGTAGCGACTGATATTGTCCTAGTTGTATACTGGAGGGGACCATTTGTGTAAGTCTGTTGCGTCTTTTGCATTCAATACTATTAGGTCATCATGTTTTATTGCTATCTCTGCGAGCAGCCCTGCTTAGGTTATACAGTCTGACAGCCGTAGGTAGGAAGGACCTGTGAAACCTCTCGGTTGCGCACCTAGGATGATGTAGTCTACTGCTAAATGAGCTCCTCAGTGCGTTCAATATGTCCTGCAGAGGGTGGGACTCGGACTCCAGCAGAGATGACAGTTTAGCCACCATCCTTCTCTCTCCTATCTCCTCCACTGGGTCAAGGTGTTTCCCCAGAACAGATCTAGCTTTCTTGATCAGTTTGTTCAGTCTCTTCCTTAAAGATATAAAAGAGGAATGCACTGTGACCCGGGAGCTTTTTTGCTGTAATTTATGTTGGAGGAAGAATAAAGTTCTTGTGTTGTTTAGCTCGTTGCCTCGCCTGTGTCCGTTCTCCACAGTAGAAAAAAAAGGCTGCAGTATAAATTGAGGGATTTTTTTCCCTCCACCTCCACCTAATGGTCACTGGGACAAACTGCTGTTTTTTTAAGTCACAAAATGAGCAGGAAAAGCATTGGGGTCTGCATCCTGTACCTCTGGAGCCATACGCTGCTCTTTTGCCCATAACCGGGCATCATTGTGGCTTTGACAAATTCTAGGGGACAAAACTCACGTTCAGGGCAAAAGTTTGAACATTTAAAAAAAAACACTAGCATAATGAGTACCATTCCTGACAGTCAAAAGGTTGTGGGTTCAAATCCACCAGCCACCGGGGCCTACCCATAGCCATATAGTTACCTCCGCCAGGCCGAAAAGGCCAGGAGGAGGTTATGTTTTTGCCGGGGTTTGTTTGTTTGTCTGATGGTTAGCAAGATAACTCAAAAAATCTTGGACGGATTTCCATGAAACTTTCAGGCGTTGTTGGAAATGGTACAAGGAAGAACTGATTAAATTTTGGGGGTGATCCGGTTCACCGTCTGGATACAGGAATTTTTTAAAGCATTTTTCATTCAACACTGTAACATACAGCCATTTTCAGCATGTGCGCAGGCGCAATGGAGGGCGCTGGTCGTCGTGTCTGCAACACAAACTCTGCGTTCTTCAACATTTTAGGCACAAAAGGACGCGGAAAACACCGCTGGCCTGGGCCCGCCAGCGTGCCTGTGTTTGCGCGCAACTGCAAAACCTCACACGGGCAGCTGTCCGCCGACGGATTCTTTGGCAGAAATTCCCCGGCCAGCCATAGGAGCTGCGCATTTTGCAGAAATTCACCGGCCAGCCATAGGCGCTGCGCAAAAACGAGCTCTCTGCCGGCGAAGCTTCTAAATTCTCGTTTGCCGCGGAGCGCAACCCCCCAAAAAATAATATTGTAGCGAACTCAATATGAGCACCCTACTTGGCTTGCCAAGTGGGTTGACCCTATTGGCAACACAGGTAGAGTGCGGGACTCCGGAGCGGGAGGCGTGAGTTCGAACCTCCCGGTGGGACGTCGCCATGTCGAGCAACACGTTACAATATAATATAAAACCCACGGCAACCTGTCTACCCAATTTGCATCCTTCAGTGGAGGAGATGGACACAAGAGCAACACTTTAGTTTATTACCTCCGCCAAGGAGGCAATGCATTTACTACTGAACCACTAATCCTATCACTATCAGATTGATTGTCATTGATTAATTGTGTGTTTATTGCACTGTCCCTGTCAAATAAACAAATAATCATTGTGAATCCAATTGCTAGTCATATGTTTACATGCTCAAGGAATCTGAAAACGTACACACAAACACTGTATGGGGGGAATTGTGGCGCTTGGCGGAGGTCTGCGCTCTCCGAGTGCTTTTCTAGTTACAACATGCTTTGAACTTGCAGCTGCCCAGTCACGTGGTTCATGGAGCTCCAAATAGTTCCAAACAACGACCTTTCTATAATGGCAGCTGTGACGATCTGCGGCATAAAAAACATTCAAAATACCTATCAGTAGGTATATTATTTAACTAATAATGAACAGATTTAACTGTATTATAATACAAACAAGCAACTTTAACATTTTTCTGACAGAATTGTGCATTTTTTTCCCTTTTAAATGTACTACCTTCTTTATTCTATAATTTACTTTTTATAAATTAAAATTATAAATTTTACGCATAAATTTGCTACTTTTTCCTCATAATATTGTATTTCTCTGTCTCATAATTCTGATTTTTATTGTACATTAGAGACTATTTTCAAATTGAAATGTGGCTTTTTTTTAGTTTTTAAAAAATTATTACTTTTTTCTTACAGATTTATGTATTTTTATACTAAATTTGAAAGTATTTTTCATTCTTGCTTTTTATGCACACATTTGTGAACTATTTTGAAAACATTACATTTTTCTCTTAAAAGTTTAAACATGAGGAAAAAATACAAACTATACACGTGTACTCTGTAAAACAATCAAATTCATATACAGCCATAAATAAAATGAATTTCCTGAACCACAATAGAATTACAAAGGATAGAAAATATATTCCGTTAATAGTTCAGTTATTTTTTTTTTTCCACAATATCTTTATTGAACCTTTTTTTTTTTTTTAACAAACATGATACAAACAATCAAACACTAACACTAAAGTACTACAAAAAAAAAAAATGCACTAAAAACACCAACAACCACCAACAAAATCAAGTCTTCAACAATGCTCCTCTGTTTAGTCTAGACAATCCAATACATAAGTATACATATTATGTTCACCAGTTTGGAATTTACAAGGTCCACACACATCATTCACCTTCTTCTTCAAGAGTTATGTTTAAATTTTTTACATAATCAATAAAAGGTCTCCATATATTCTCAAACACAATTTCCTTTGATTTCAGTATATATGTTATTCTTTCTAATGGAAGGTTTGTTAACATCTGTCTTAACCACTGAGTCACATCTGGTCTATGAGTCTTTTTCCATAATAGTGCAATACATTTTTTGGCATTAAGCAAACTGAGGTCTATGAATGTTCTTTCACTTTTATTAAAATTATGCTTTTCTGGGTACAGACCCAACAAAAACAGTTTAGGATTCAATATGATTTGTTTTGAGATTATTTTTTCAATTGTTACCCTCACCTCTTCCCAAAACATTCTTATTAATCTACATTCCCATAAACAATGAAATAGGGTTCCTTTACTTTCCATGCATTTTGTGCATGTATCTGGTATATTTTTGTTGTATCTATTTAACTCCTCCGGTGTAACATACATCCGCATTAACCATTTGAAATGTATCAATTTAAGGCGTGCATTTATTGATTTGGTTTGAGCTTCTGTACAAGCCAATTCCCATTGTTCCTCTGAAATTTCAATTTGCAGATCTTCTTTCCAGTAGTTTAATCTTTTCAGTGAATTTTCACTTGAAGATAGTGCCAATGAGTTATAAAACTCTGAAATAATACCCTTTCTTTTACTATCTTTCATCATCATTTTTTCCAAGGATGAATAAATAGGTCGAGTGAGAGCTTTATTTTGATTTGATCGAATAAAGTTTCTAAGTTGAAGATATTTAAAAAAATGTGTTCTATTGAGATTAAATTTGATCCTCAGCTCTTCAAAAGACATTATGTTGTCTGCACATGGCAAATATAAATCCTGAATCTTTTGTATCCCTTTTAAATTCCATACTTTAAATACAGCGTCCGCTCTCCCTGGTTTAAAATATTGATTACCCCATATTGGACTAAATTGTGACAATAACTGTGGTTCTTTTAAATAGTTTTTAGCTTCACACCATATTTTGATCATATGCTTTACAAATGGATTTTTAACTTGTTTTTGTAATTTTTTTGCCGAATCTGAGTATATGAATATGGGAAGAGGTAAAGGTAAATTGTATGATTCCATTTCAGTCCAGTGAGGGAGATCATTTGATGAAAAATAATATGTCATAGACCTCAGTTGTGCCGACCAATAATACAACATAAAATTTGGACATTTCAGACCTCCACGATCAAATGGTAAATATAATAAAGACAAACGTAATCTAGCCCTCCTGTTGTTCCATATAAATTCCACTAACTTTTTTTTTATTCTTGAGAATAGATCTAAAGGTGGTGATAAGGGAATGTATTGAAATAAATAAAGTATTTTAGGTAAAATATTACTTTTAAGTATATTGATTCTCCCGATCATCGACATTGGTAGTGACATCCATCTCTGAGTTAACTCACTGATATCTGACATTAAGGCTTCATAGTTGACACTGGCGACTGATTCTAGCTTAGGCATAATTTGGATTCCTAAATATTTAAACTGATTTACAACATTGAATTGATTTACCTCAGGGGCTGGGTAATTTCTCTGGGTCTCATTTAGCATTAATATTGAAGATTTAGTTTTATTTATTTTATATCCTGATATTTCCCCAAAATTCTTTATTAAATTCAACAAGGTTGGAATTGATTTTTTTAGATTCGACATAAACAAAATTATATCATCGGCGTACAGGGAGATTTTATGTTCTGTTGGTCCAACTTTAATTCCATATATTTGTGAATGTAAACGTATCGCTATCGCTAAAGGTTCAATTGCCATAGTAAACAGTAAAGGTGAAAGTGGACAGCCTTGTCGACATCCTCTATTGATTTTTATTGGTTTTGAAATATTGTTATTTGTTAGGATTTCTGCTGTAGCATTATTGTATATTATTTGAACCCATTTTATGAAATTATTTCCAAGTCCAAACCTTTGTAGGACTTCAAAAAGAAAGGGCCATTCAACTCTATCAAAGGCCTTTTCGGCGTCCAATGACAGAAGAGCTGTATCCGGTGCTTCTTTATTAAAATAAATAATATTAAATAGTCGTCTTACATTATGGAAGCCTTGTCTACCCTTTATAAAGCCATTCTGATCTCGATTAATAATATTTGGTAAAATTTCTTGTATTCGTCTTGCTAAAATTTTACAGATTATCTTAAGGTCGGCGTTTAATAGGCTTATTGGTCTCATATTTTCACATTTATTAGAGGGCTTACCTGGTTTTGGCAGCAGTATAATTAAGGCATTATTTATGTATGATGGTAAATTATTATTTTGAAATGCTTCTAAAACCATTTCCAAAAAAGGTTTTATTAATTTATTCTTAAATTTTTTATAAAGGTCAACTGGAAGACCATCTGGTCCTGCACTTTTTCCTGATTTCATATTATCAATGGCTAGCCCAACTTCTTCTTGACTAATTTTAGACTCCAATATCTCCCTGTTTTCATTTGGAATACACGGTATAGATAGTTTGTTCAAAAACCCATTTAGTTTTGTTAAATCAGGTTCATTTTTGGTATCATATAATTTTTCATAGTAATCTCTAAAGGCTCTATTAATTTCTGAAGGATCTATAACTACCTGTCCGTTACTTATAATACTGGTTATTGGTGTTTTAATTTCCAATTGTTTAATCTGCCATGCTAATAATTTTCCTGATTTTTCACCTTGTTCATAAAAAGATTGTTTCAATCTTAGAAGACTCGAGGCAGCTCTATTCGCTGATTTTTTGTCGTATTCAGCTCTCAAAATCAGTAATTCATTCTCCAACCTTGGATCTCTTCCTGCATACACTTTTTCCTGAAGACTTTTTATTTTATGTTCCAATTTAGCTCTCTCCTCTCGAGTCTTCTTAGATTTTGATCCTGTATAACTAATAATATGTCCCCTAATAAAAGCTTTGAAAGCCTCCCACTTTACACATGCTGATGTTTGTGTAGTATTGATGTCAAAGAACTCGTCTATCTGTTTTTCTATATACTTGACAAATTCCTCATCCTGAAGCCATTTATGCTGAAATTGCCATCTGCCTGATTCCTTTGTCAATTTTTTATCTACATATATTAGACAACAGGGTGCATGATCAGAGATCACGATGTTATCATAAAAGCAGTTTTGAATCTTGGACCTTAATTCTGTGGAAATCAAAAAATAATCAATACGTGAGAATGTCTTGTAGGTACTGGAATAACAAGAATAGGCTTTAACTTGTGGTTTCATTTCTCTCCATATGTCTAACAATCTCAATTCTTTCATAAAATGATTAATAGTCATCCTACATCCAATGTGCGTACAATCCAGTCCTGTTGATCTATCCACACCTGGATTCAATGTACAATTAAAATCCCCTGCTATTATATGTTGCCCTGTAAGTGATGATAAGATGAGAAATAAATTAGCAAAGAACTTCTGATCATCTATATTGGGACCATATAAGTTCACAAGATTTATATTTTCTAATAGCAAAGAACCTTGAATGATTACATATCTTCCAAATTTGTCTCCAATTACATTTTTCACTTGAAAAGGAACTGATTTATGTATGAGAGTCATAACTCCCCTGGCTCGGGATGAAAATGAAGAGGTGAATACACTTCCCTGCCATCTACTCCTAATTCTTTTAACATCCTCCTCTATCAGATGAGTTTCTTGTAAAAACACAATTCTTGAACCCATGTCCTTTATTTTATTCATAACTTGTTTAAGTTTTTTTAAATTTTGTAGACCTCTGCAATTCCATGAAGTTAAATTAAGATTAACACTTTGGTCCATGATCAATAGAGAGTTTGGGATTACCTTGCAGTGTAAACATGCTCATACAGAGAAGCAAAAACATGAGTGGTTGAACATTCATCCTACAAACTACACACAAACAAATTTCCCCTTCCCACACTTGTGGCAAACCCCCCAAAATCAAAAGAAAAATTCTGTCTCCCGATATAGCCATCGACCGTTCCACACCCACGGGGAACAGCCTAAGCCACTCCTTCTTCATCCTCCCAATCACCCTAACTCTACTGCTTTTAATGACGTAACATTAACTCTCCTCTGTAGTTTTCCAACTTAACTCCAAAATTTTTAACAACTTTGTACATCATAGTTTTTTTTGTTTGTTTGTTTTGTTTTTGTTTTGTTTTTTTAATATATAATACAATCTATATTTTGTAAACTTACTATTTACTTCAAGTCAGTCAGATGCCTGTGCAAATGCTTAATTATTCTACCTTATATTTTGTTCATGCTTAGCTCCCACCAGTCTCTTCTTCTTCTTTGATCTTCTTGATGAACTCCTGCGCCTCCTCTGGGGTCTTGAAGATGTGGGTTCTGCCCTCATACGTGGTCAGCAGTCTCGCAGGATAGATTACACCATGACGAATCCCAAGGTTGCGCAGCTCCTTACGTACGGGATCAAACTGCTTCCTCAATTGCTGGATTCCTGTGGCCAAATCTGGGTAGAACCGCACCTGCCGGTCCCGGCGTCCAATCCCTCCCCCAGCACGCGCAGCGCCGAAGATCCTCATCCCGTCTCTGCCGCCAAGAAACTTCATAACCAAGGTCCCCGGCGGTCCCCCATCTCCCCGCGGGCCAATACGATGTGCTTTCTCCAGAACCACTGCTGATTGCAACTCCTCGCTGCCCAGCACCTCCGGAATCCACCCTTCCAGAAAGGAACATACGTCCCGACCTTCTGATTCCTCTGGAAGACCCACCAGCCTCAAATTATTCTGTCTTGACCGAGATTCCAAATCCAAAATATTATCTTCCAGAGATTTATTTTTTTTTTCCAAAGTGCGCACCTTTAATTGAAGACGGGTGACGTCATCTTCAGCACTAGCGAGACGGAGCTCCATCTGCGCCGTTCGTTCTACACAGTCACCCAATTCCTTTCTTATTCCTTCCAACGCTGTCATAATCCCATCAAATCTAGAGGAAAAGTCCGCTCTCATTGAACTCATGGCAGCCATCAGCGCATCTGCGCCTCCCCGCGCAGACATCGCACCGTTGCCAGCCTCCTCCGCCATATATGGAGTTTTGTTTGCTGCGTCACAGACCTGAAAGTCCGTTAATTTGGACTGTTTCGGCGGCTCGCTTTTTCCTTTTCCTGGTTTTCCAGCCTTAGGCTTCGCCGACATATCCTCGCCCAAATGCTGAGATACGTTCTGTCCCAAATGAGAGAGTTATTTGCCGATTTTTTTTCTCCAGGAGCAGAGCAGAGCGAGACACGTCCGTCCTACGTGGCAGCCATAACCGGAAGCCCAGTTATTTTTTTTTATTAATTTCAAGTGAGCCATTTTATAAAACTGAGTACTTCACATTTGTAAATATGACAATTGTTTTTAGAATGTTTGTTTTTAACATTCGACTCTTCATTTACCAACTTAAATAATCACTTGTTTTCAAATGTATTAAAAATAAACCAGTCTGTATCCCAAGTGTCTTTCACCCCATGTTTCTCCCAACAATTTCTTCAAATAAGTACAGTGTGGCGGATTGAATAAGTGTACCCAGTGTGGAGGCACGAATAAGTGCAGGCAGGACACGGCGAACTGGAATTTAAAAGGGTGTTTATTTCATCCTCCAGCACGAGGGTTCACCCCAGCGCTGTGGGAGCGCGCTGGAGCGAACCCTGTGTCTCTAGTCAGCAAACAGGCAATGCGTGTGATCAAAAAGTGAGTCTGAGAGAGAGCAAGCGATATGGTTGACTTATATACCCAGCTAGACAATGCATGCATGGCACATTAGCATCACAGTAAACTGCAGGAAGGCATGGACATTTGCATTAGAGTCACACATATCAATAGCAAAATTACTGGCGCCGGGATTAGACAAAGAGAGGCTGCCTATTGATATCAGTCCATACATCTCACTGTTCTGCTAATTGCTCCAGCTGAGCGCTCTGCTTGTCCGTAGGCTGTGGGGGTCGCCCACACCACTCCCCCCGAGAGGGCTCAGCAGGGGGCTGAGGCCTCGATCGTCTGGCTTTGGTAGCGAGCTGCGGGAAAAGCTCTGTGCAGGCGGAGGTGGAGGGAGGGGGGGGGGGTAGCAAGTGCCGGTCCGGGACGGCGAAGTTGTCTGGGCCGCGCAAAAATTGCATGTGGATCCATGATGTTGAGGGGCTGTCCCGTTGAACGTGGCGGAGATCCACAGCGGCTGTGAGAAGAAAAAAATTGTCTCTGACTGCTCTCGCGGCTCAGTCCTGCGAGGATGCGTAGCGGCTGTGAGAAAAAATGAAAGCTGAGGGACTTGGTGGGTTGGCTTTAGGTGCGGGCGCAGCCCTAAAACCATCGGGGACAGCAGACGGCTGAATTCCCATTGTGCGCCGTGGCTGAGACCCATACAAAATCCTGTGTGCGGACTGCGTGTGTGCTTCAGGTGTGTGAGCAGCCCTGAAGGTTCCGAGGATGGCGTTCGGCCGTGTTTCTCGGGTGTGTGCAGCGGCGGAGGACGATGGCGGTCTGTGGAACCGGTATTGGCCTGTGCGTGGTGCGCTGTCCTCGTAACCCCTCCGGTGTGCGTGCGGGGGTTTGGTGCGTGGGTGGTCCGCTGTTGAGAGGTGGGTCAGGGTCAGGGAGCTTGATGGAGATCAGCGTCGTCGGCGCCGATGGTCCTCCCTGTCTTGGCTTTTGCTGTCGTTCGCTCGTGCCGGGTCATGGTGTGTTCTGGTCCACGCGTTGCGTTCTCCGTTTGGCCCTGAAGGTCGCCGTCGTGGAGAGAGGACGAGGTGCGTGCGCGCTCGTGTGGATGTGGAGGAGCGTTGAGAGGGAGTAGACGCTCTTTGTCCCTCGGCCGGTCCCAGCGTGGATGTCCCGATCTCAGGCGAGGGTCGCACCATGACGCTTTCTGCAGCCTTCCCGGTCGTGGATGATCTCCGAGGGAGTTCGCCTGGTGTCGGTTCTGCGTCGAGGTCTCCCGTGTGGCAGAAGGGAGGGCAGTCCATTTGCGTCAGGCAGCTGCGTTCGCTTGTCGTCGGAGTCGCCGCCGGGGGCTGCGTTCGTTTGTCGTCAGCGTGTTCTTTCTTTCGGGGTCACCAGTGTGGCGGATAAAATAAGTGTACCCAGTGTGGAGGCACGGAATAAGTGCAGGCAGGACACGGCGAACTGAAGTTTAAAAGGGTGTTTATTTCATCCTCCAGCACGAGGGTTCACCCCAGCGCTGTGGGAGCGCGCTGGAGCGAACCCTGTGTCTCTAGTCAGCAAACAGGCAATGCGTGTGATCAAAAAGTGAGTCTGAGAGAGAGCAAGCGATATGGTTGACTTATATACCCAGCTAGACAATGCATGCATGGCACATTAGCATCACAGTAAACTGCAGGAAGGCATGGACATTTGCATTAGAGTCACACATATCAATAGCAAGATTACTGGCGCCGGGATTAGGCAAAGAGAGGCTGCCTATTGATATCAGTCCATACATCTCACTGTTCTGCTAATTGCTCCAGCTGAGCGCTCTGCTTGTCCGTAGGCTGTGGGGGTCGCCCACAACAGAATATTTTCAACACATCAGAATGATAAAATATTAAAATTGCTAATTTATGAATGTTAAATAACACTGCCACCACCAGGTGCTAATTTATGAATGTTAATGTAAGCTAATTTATGAATGTTAAATAACACTGCCACCGATAACCAGGTTATCAAGTTGAGCTAGCTGCTGTTCACCTGAATCTAGTGTGGAGCAAGCTAATGAGCAAGTTTGTAAGCTTCTATCGGACATAAACACGAAAAAAGCTGACAAAATAAAACACTATCACAGACTACATAATCTACATGTTAACTTAAGTGGTGAAATGACCAAAACAACGGCCATTCATTAACTTACCAGGGATTATTAAGCAGACACTCTGGGAAATGATTGGTGGTCTATGGGGAAAACTACATTGTTTGGAACTAATTGCTGCTCCTTGACCCATGTGACCTCTGCATTCCAAAGTTTCTACTGAAGTCTATCAGAGTGTCGCAACTATCATACTATATGGCTATGGGCCTGCTTAGAGAGAGAGAGAGGCATACAGGTGCATCTCAATAAATTAGAATGTCATCGAAAAGTTGATTTATTTCAATAATTCAATTCAAAAAGTGAAACTCATATATAGATTCATTACACACAGAGTGATATATTTCAAGTGTTTATTTCTTTTAATTTTGATGGTTATGGCTTGCAGCAAATGAAAACCCCAAATTCAGTTTCTCAAAAAACTAGAATATGATATAAAATTAATTAAAAAAAAAAGATTTTAAATTTCAGAGCAACAATGGGAAATGGCTTGTGCAGAAGCTCAAACCAAATCAATAAATGTACGTCTTAAACTGATACATTTTAAATGGTTAATGCGGATGTATGTTACACCAGTGGAGTTAAATAGATATAACAAAAACATACCAGATACATGCACAAAATGTATGGAAAGTAAAGGAACCCTATTTCACTGTTTATGGGAATGTAGAAAAATCAGAATGTTTTGGGAAGAAGTGAGGGTAACAATTGAAAAAATAATTTCAAAACAATTCACATTGAACCCTAAACTGTTTTTGTTGAGTCTGTATCCAGAAAAACATAACTTTAATAAGAGTGAAAGGGCATTCATAGACCTCGGTTTGCTTAATGCCAAAAAATGTATTGCACTACTGTGGAAAAAGACTCATAGACCAGATGTGACTCAGTGGTTAAGACAGATGTTAACAAACATTCCACTAGAAAGAATAACATATATACTGAAATTAAAGGAAAATGTGTTTGAGAATATATGGAGACCTTTCATTGATTATGTAAAGAAATTAAACATAACTTCTGAAGAAGAAGGTGAATGATAATGATATGTGTGGACCTTGCAGATTCCAAACAGGTGAATGTATATTATGTATTCTTATGTAATAGATTACCAAGACTAAACAGAGGAGCATTGTTGTTGACTTGCTTTTGTTAATGGTTGTTGTGTAGAAGAGCTTGAAATGATGAGGCGATTTGATATATAAACCAAAGTTTATTTATCAGCTCTCCTAACAAGTCTCATTCTAGTGCAGAGGTAACAGAAGGAAAAGAGACCGAATATCTCCGGCTCACTGACTTTATACTTGCACCTAACAAAAGACATGCATAACAAAGGCTGACATCCCTCATTATCTTAATCCCCCCATTGTCTTGGTATTTCCTCTCCTCGCCCTGGGGGTGAGGGTAGCTCCTCCGGTCTCCACCACAGTGTCTGGGAACGTCTTTGTTCTTCACTTGGCGGTTGGGAGCCTTTGTCCTTTCAGAGGTGTGAAGTTGCTTTACATATGTAATTACCAAACATTTCCACATGCTTTAACATATGTAGGTTATGGAATATATGAGTAATATAGCCCACAGTTGTTGTTTTTAGTACATTTTTTTTGTTGTTGTTAGTGTTTTTTTTTTTTTTTTTTAAATTACTTTAGTGTCAGTGTTTGACTGTTTGTGCCATGTTTGTGAAAAAAGGTTCAATAAAAAATATTGTGGAAAAAAAAAAGATTTTCAATAGAAATGTTGGCCAACTGAAAAGTATGTCCATGTACACACTCAATACTTGGTCGGAGCGCCTTTCGAATAATTACTGCATCAATGCAGCGTGGCATGGAGGTGATCAGCCTGTGTTACTGCTGAGGTGTTATGGAAGCCCAGGTTGCTTTGATAGCGGCCTTCAGCTCGTCTGCATTATTGGGTCTGGTGTATTTCATCTTCCTCTTAACAATACACCATAGATTTTCTATGGTATTTAGGTCAGGAAAGTTTGCTGGCTAATCAGGCACAGTGATGCCATGGTCATTAAACCGGGTATTTGTACTTTTGGCAGTGTGGGCAGGTACCATGTCCTGCTGGAAAATGAAATCAACATCTCCATAAAGCTTGTCAGCAGAGGGAAGCATGAAGTGCTCTAAAATTTCCTGTTAGATGGCTGCACTGACATTGGACTTGATTAAACACAGTGGAAAAACACCATCAGATGACATGGCTCCACATATTATTGACTGTGGAAACGTCACACTGGACCTCAAGCAACTTGGATTCTGTGCCTGTTCACTCTTCCTACAGACTCTGGGACCTTGATTTCCAAGTGACAGGACTTGGCGCCTGATTTAAGGAGCCATGTCATCTGCTGGTGTTAGTCCACTGTGTTTTATCAAGTCTAAAGTCAATGCAGCTGCCTACCAGGACATTTTAGAGCACTTCATGCTTCCCTCTGCAGACAAGCTTTTTGGAGATGCTGATTTCATTTTCCAGCAGGACTTGGCACCTGCCCACACTGCTGCCAAAAGTACCAAAGCCTGGTTTAATGACCATGGTATCACCATATTTTACTGGCCAGCAAACTCTCCTGAATTAAACCCCATACGGAATCTATGACGTATCGTCAACAGGGAGATGAGAGACACCAGACCCAACAATGCAGATGAACTGAAGGCCGCTATCAAAGTAACCTGGGCCTTCATAACACTTCAGCAGTAACACAGGCTGATCACCTTCAGGCCACGCCACAGTGATGCAGTATTAATTCATGCAAAAGGAGCCCTGACCAAGTATTGAGTGTGTGCATGGAAATACTTTGTCAGCCAACATTTCTATTAAAAAAATCAATTTTTTAAAATTGATCTTATGTAATATTCTGTTTTTTTGAGAAACTGATTTTCATGAGCTGCGAGTCATAACCATCAAAATTAAAAGAAATAAACACTTGAAATATATCACTTTGTCTGTAATGAATCTATATAAAATATGAGTTTCATTTTATGAATTGAATTACTGAAATAAATCAACTTTTTGATGATATTCTAATTTAGTGAGATGCACCTGCACACCATGAAGGGCAAAATAGTTAAACACTACATACATAAGGCTACAAAAGACATTAAAAGCTATTGTCAGGGAGTTGACTATAAGACCTTTTCAAGGTCGCTGACACAGAAGCCAGCCAAATATTATGTTGTTTTCCTTCTTTGAATAATTCATGTTCATCCATCCATCTTCTTCTGCTTAATCCTTTTCGGGTCGCGGGGGGGCTGGAGCCTATCCCAGCATCTTTGGGTGAGAGGCAGGGTACACCCTGGACAGATCGCCAGTCCATCGCAGGGCCAACACAGAGAGACAGACAACCATTCACTCTCACAGCCGTGCCTATGGACAATTTAGAATCCCCAGTTTGATGCCAATTAACTTGCATGTTTTTGGCATGTGGGAGGAAACCGGAGAAATCCCACACAGACACGGGGAGAACATGCAAACTCCACACAGATCACTGTTGGTCGGGGGCTGGGATCAAACCCAGGATCCCCCGGCCAAGGGTGAGTTGCTGTGCTGCTGCAGTGCTAACCACTCCCTCACCGCCATAAATTATTCAGTGAGGAAAAATGTCCTGGCAGCGGTGGGATTCGAACCCACGCCCCCGAAGAGACTGGAGCCTTAATCCAGCGCCTTAGACCGCTCGGCCACGCTACCACATGATAGCTGGTATAATTAGATGAAAACTTCTTAAAATTTGTATGGATCTGTACATTTCTTTGGCTTCTAGGATTTTTTACTGACCTATTTTATTGATATTTTATGCAACTTTGGAAACTTTTTATCATGAATAATTTAAAACTTGGCTGCTTTTAACGATCTCTTTTCAACATGAAGCAAGGTTGGGGTTTTTTTGCATTTACATTGCTGCTATTGGCATAGACTTGTTCAAAGTTGTGAGGCAATTAGGAGACCAACTGTCAGTATACTACTGAATATTATCGTGAAAATGACTAAACTGTGGTCTATATTAATCATATATCCCATAACCTACATATGTATAAGCATGTGAGAATGTTTGGTGATTACATATGTAAAGCGACTTCACACCTCAGAACAGGACAAAAGGTCTCAACCGCCAGTGAAGATCAAAGAGCATCCGAGCCACTGCGGTGGAGACCAGATAGGTCGCCCTGACCTCCCAGGGCCAGGTGGAGGGGTACGAAGACAAAAGAGGGGATTAAGATAATGAGGGATGTCAGCTTTTGATATGCATGTCTTTTGTTATGTGCGAGTATAAGTTCGTAGAGCCGAAGGTGTTCGCTCTCTCACTTCTTCTGCTGCTGCACCTAGATGAGACTTGTTAGAGGAGCTGATAATAAACTTTGGTTTATAAATCACATCACCTCGTTATTCCAAGCTCTTCTATACTGGTGACCCTGACGCGAGGATGGACCAGAGGCGTTCCCCCGCGATCGACTCATCTGTGGCGACCCAGGCAGACGCCGGCACCCATGCAGACAGGGGAACAGATGGACGACATTCCCCCACGGCAGAAGTGATAGAGAGGGCTCAACCGAGCACCAGCGCCGCCGAGAGAGCCGAAAGAAGGCACTCTCACCCTTCGGACACATCAGTGACGGTCCACACAAACGCCGTCACCGTCAAGCTGCCGGACTTCTGGCAGGAAGACCCCGCCTCGTGGTTTCAGCAAGCTGAAGCCCAGTTTGCACTTGCGGGCATCACGGCTGACGATACAAAGTTCTATCACATCGTCGCCAAACTCGACGCCGCCACTTCGAGATGTGCGCGGAGCATAATCCAGCGGCCGCCGGCCCAGGACAAATATAAAGAACTGAAAGCGACCATCGTGGCAAATTTCATCCCCTCAGCCGAGGAGAGAGCCGAGAGGATCCTAGCGGTCTACGGCCACAGAGGATGCAGACCCAAGGCCCTCATGGAGGACTTGCTGCAACTTAAAGAAGAGGACAATGACAGCTTCCTCTTCCAATTCATATTCCTCAGTACGCTGCCGCCACACATGAGAGGGACACTTGCCAACATGCGATGCAGCAACCAGCAGGACTTCCGCACGCTGGCTCACGAAGCTCAACGGCTCGTCAACGCCTGCAAGGAACAGACACCCACAGCAGCATCCGCAGACCTCAACGCTGATGTCCGGAGCCACGGAGAGCCACAAACCACCGAGCAGAATCAGCCCGCGGTGACAGCGACACGGCCAAGACGTAACAGACGGAGCGACGTTTGTTATTACCACCACCGCTTCGCCGAGAAGGCTTACAAATGCGTTCCCCCCTGCAAATTCACGATTTCGGGAAACACCAAAGCCGAGAACCGTTAACAGCGGCGGTTCTCGGCGAAAAAAGCAAGCTTTTATATGTGACGGACGGACACACCGGCAAGCAGTTCCTTATCGACACGGGAGCTCAACTAAGTTTTGTCATGCCCTCCCAAGTAGACCGGGCCATGGGAACCCGGGGCAATGGAGCGGTGGCAGCCAACAGCTCCATCATCGACACTTTTGGCGAAAAGAGCCTGCCCCTCCGCATCCACGGCCGCAACTACAGATGGACATTTGTTGTAGCGGCGGTGAGTTTTAACTTGTTGGGCGCAGACTTTTTGTGTGAACATGGGTTATTAGTTGATCTAGCGAACAGACGCTTGGTTAATGCACTGTCCTTTGCTTCTATTCCCTGCTCAGCTCGAGTTTCTCCACCACCCGTGCAGGCCAGCGTCACCACAGCAGGAGGTAAGTTTGATCAACTCCTCACCCAATTTCCAGCACTCACAATTCCCAAATTCTCAGCCACAGTGGCTAAACACGGGGTCGAACACTTTATTCCCACAACGGGCCCACCCGTATTCGCCAAAGCTCGGCGCTTAGACGCCACCAAGCTCGCCATAGCTCGGGACGAGTTTACCACCCTTGAAAAATTAGGCATTATCAGGCGCTCGAAAAGCCCCTGGGCGTCACCACTTCACATGGTCCCGAAACCTGACGGTTCTTGGAGACCGTGCGGCGATTACCGACGATTAAACAATGCGACAGCGCATGACCGCAACCCAATTCCTCACATTCAAGATTTTTCACTACATCTTGTGGGTGCGCGCATTTTTTCAAAAATAGACCTGGTCCGCGGCTATCATCAAGTCCCAGTTCGAGCAGAGGACATTCCTAAAACAGCTGTAATAACCCCCTTCGGTCTTTTTGAATTTTTGCGGATGCCTTTCGGCCTCAAAGGCGCCGCTCAAACCTTTCAGCGGATGATGGACGCGGTATTACGCGACCTCCCCTTCGTGTTCGTCTACCTCGACGATATGCTGGTAGCCAGCTCGTCTGAGGAAGAACACGAGCAGCATCTCACTATGGTTTTTCAGAGACTAGAAGAGCACGGGTTAATAATCAATCCAGCCAAATGCAAATTCGGCGTGTCACAAATTGATTTTTTAGGACACAGAGTTTCTCCGAAGGGGGCAGTCCCACTGCCAGACAAAGTTCACGCAGTTAAAAGTTTCCCACGGCCACAAACGGTCAAATCGCTGCAAGAATTTTGGGGAATGGTTTATTTTTACAACCGTTTCCTCCCCCACGCAGCTCAGCTCATGCAGCCCCTATATGACACGCTCAGAAAACAAAAAGCTTCCAACGCGGTCGAATGGACCCCGGAGCACGAACGCGCCTTCACGGAAGTAAAAAGTGCCCTAGCTAACGCCACATTGTTGGTTCACCCTGATCCCTCGGCCCGCATTGCGCTAACCACAGACGCTTCAGACCTGGCCATAGGGGCGGTTGTAGAACAACACGTCAGCGGAATCTGGCAACCTTTGGCATTTTTCGGCAAATCGCTAAACCAAACTGAGCGTAAATACAGCACTTTTGACAGGGGGTTGCTAGCGCTTCATTTATCCATCCGCCACTTCCAGTTCTGGCTGGAAGGGCGGCGTTTCACGGCTTTTGTAGACCTCAAACCGCTCACCTTTGCGATGGCTAAAATTTCCGAACCGTGTCAGGCAGGCAACAAAGACAGCTAGCTGCGATTTCAGAGTTCACCACAGACATTCGACATGTGGCAGGCAAACTTAACGTGGTAGCAGACTGCCTCTCTCACGCTGTGACATCGCCAGAGCACGAAGAGACAGATTATACTACCTCAGCCGCAGAACTCTTCGCCAACGCGGACACATACGCAGCCCCAATCCACGCAGGGATAGATTATGCAGCCATGGCGGAGGAGCAAAGTAGTGACGCGGACGTGCGCGCACTCCTGTCTGGACCAACAGGGTTAAGGCTGGAGGAAAGGGGTTTACGCGACGGTGTGCCCCCCCTAATATGCGACATCTCAACCGGCCGACCTCGCCCGTTAGTCCCAGCTGCATGGCGCCGCCGTATTTTCGACTCTATTCACTCCCTCGTGCACCCAGGTGTGCGCGCTTCGGTTAAAATGGTCGCCGAAAAGTTTGTGTGGCCTGGCCTGCGCAAAAACGTAAAAGAATGGGCAAAGACTTGCATTTCTTGTCAGCGCGCCAAAGTACACAAACACACAAAAGCCCCTCTAGAGCCTTTTCGAATCCCTGCTAGAAGGTTCGACCACGTTCATGTCGACCTCGTGGGGCCACTACCTTCCTCCCAAGGTTTCACACATCTGTTAACAATGATAGACCGCACCACGCGCTGGCCAGAGGCAGTCCCTCTGGCGTCAACCACAGCGGAGGAAGTCGCTCGTGTTTTTTTGACAAACTGGGTGGCACGTTTCGGCGTCCCATCGGACATCACGTCCGATAGGGGGCCTCAATTTGTCTCGGAGCTTTGGTCAGCCATGGCCAGCAGCTTAGGGGCGACAATTCACCGCACCACCACTTATCACCCTCAGGCTAATGGGTTATGCGAGCGTTTTCACAGATCTTTAAAGGCCGCCCCCAGAGCCTCACTAACGGATACAAATTGGGTAAATAAACTTCCCTGGGTTTTATTGGGGTTGCGTGCTGCGCCTAAAGAGGATCTAGACGCCTCCCCAGCAGAATTAGTTTTTGCATAACCTCTCAGGCTCCCAGGTGAATTTTTACCAGAGAACCCAGAGCCAGGGCATCTTCCAGCCCCGAGGTTTTTAGGCAGCAACGGACCGGACTCTCTCTCCGGACCGGCACATCACTCTTTTCCACAGGTTTTTGTCCCCCAAGCTTTAAAAAACGCTGAATTCATTTTTGTTAGGCATGAAGCTTTAAAACCAACCTTCCGCCCACCATACGATGGACCATTCAGAGTGCTGGAACCTGGTGATAAACATTTTGTGCTTGATTTTGGGGATAGAAAAGAAACAGTCAGCATTGACAGACTTAAACCTGCCTTCTTGTTGAGAGACGAGCCTGCACGGTTGGCGAGAGCACCTCGGAGGGGTAGACCCCCCAAGAGAAAAGACTCAGCCCCCCTGCAGGGAACAAATAATCACTCTCCTCCCCTAGCTACAGATTCCTTACAGGAAGGTCCCACCAGGACGCCCAAGCGGACCCACAGCAGATTCGGGAGAAGATTAAAACCCAGACGGCACAGGGACTGATGCAAACTACTCAACAGTTGTTCACTAATTGTGCTGTAACAGTTTAGGACTGACTTGTGATATTACTATGCTGTTATGATTACCACTGAACTCTCTTAGGAGCATAGCTGCTGGAAAGTTTCTTCTGTGTCAAGAGGTGTAGCAGTTAGTATGTCATAATAATTATCTTAAACTGTGAATTTGTCTATTGTCCTTTTCTTAGTCGTTTGAGGGGGGCTGTGGTCTATATTAATCATATATCCCATAACCTACATATGTATAAGCATGTGAGAATGTTTGGTGATTACATATGTAAAGCGACTTCACACCTCAGAACAGGACAAAAGGTCTCAACCACCAGTGAAGATCAAAGAGCATCCGAGGCGCTGCGGTGGAGACCAGATAGGTCGCCCTGACCTCCCAGGGCCAGGTGGAGGGGTACAAAGACAAAAGAGGGGATTAAGATAATGAGGGATATCAGCTTTTGATATGCATGTCTTTTGTTATGTGCGAGTATAAGTTCGTAGAGCCGAAGGTGTTCGCTCTCTCACTTCTTCTGCTGCTGCACCTAGATGAGACTTGTTAGAGGAGCTGATAATAAACTTTGGTTTATAAATCACATCGCCTCGTTATTTCAAGCTCTTCTACATAAACAAGAATATGGTTACTTCCATGCTTGTCGCCAAGATAAGAAGTGAGTCAGCCTCCACTGAGCAGCTCATCTCCAATCTCCTTCAGCATCAAGCCAACCTCAACTCTGGACTATCCCTGCTAGAATGTCTCATGGCGACTGTCTCGTATGGTTGTTTGGGTTGATATATCCAGTTTTTGTTTGTCCATCTTGTTAGAAGGGATTGAGCATTTTCAACAGAAAAGCCAGGCAGTGGTGATCTGTTTGGAGCTCTCTTTATCCAAGCCATGTCCCTAGACTGGCTGTCCTACTTCTGTTTTAAGTTCTCACCTCCGTCTCCTGGACTGACTGCTTGTGCAGCAATCCATGGAGACACTGCTGCCACAGTGGGAACTTGGTGTAGTCTCCCGATGTAAAGTAATTCCTCTCTGCTGTAGATGTTTGAAATACTCAACAGCGCTAAACTGCAAAAAGTAGTACAAACAACAACCATGCACAGCATTGTTTGAGGGAGCACTGAGCCATAGTGTGGTTGTGTGGAGGCAGACATGTTTGCTGTGATCATGATGTGCTCATGATGTGATGATATTATTCCCTTGCGCCACGGAAAAAAACATATAGTCACCAGCAAAGTGTCACTCCTGACTCCAGTATAATATTTTATTGGCTGTAAATTTTAATTTGTCCACTGTCTGACACTGATGTATGAATGTAAATAAATGTTTGGTGGTGATGGTGGCTGAATCCTACTGCAAATGGTTAGCCCATGTCTTATTACCTCTGCCAAGGAAGTTATGTAATCTGGGTGGTTTATCTGTTCGTCTGTCCATCTGTCTGTTAGCAGGATTACGCAAAAACTACTGGATGGATTTTGATGAAATTTTCACCAGAGGTAGCCCTTGAGCCAAGGATGAACCCAATAAATTTTGGTGATGATCTGAGAGTGCATACCTCCACAAGGACCTTGTTTGTAATTGTGCAGCAGGATTACACAAAAACTACTACATGGATTTGGATGAAATTTTCACCAGAGGTGGTCCTTGGACTAGAGAGGAACCCATAACATTTTGGTGATGATCCCAGAATGCATACCTCCACCAAGGCTCTTATCTTCTCACACTGTGTTAGCAAGAATTCTCCAAAACAAACCCATTACATTTTGGAGGTGATCCATGAGGGACGGAAGGAGCCTTGGGGGAGGTATGCACTCTCTGAGTGTTTTTCTACTTAACAGCATAGTTTTAGTTCTGTGTTGAATGAGTAGATTTTATTTTTTTTCTTACATGACACACAGTATATACCACAGGCAATGGACTGTCAAGCATCCTCATATTACAAATAATTCTATGAATTTCTTTATTTCAAAGTAAAATATGAATAAAGAACGTTCTGAAATCAGCACAAGGAATCTATCTACTTTGACTCACAATGGCAGTTATCCTCAGAAAAATAAGGTAAATGAAAATAAGGTCGCTTGGAATCTGACTAAATATTATGACAGTGCCAGTGACATGTCAGGTTTTTTTTGGACCAAGAACTTAGTCCATGACGCAAAAACTTAATTTGACATTATACTTAAGCAGTATGTTGAATGCCTTTTTAGTGCTGTGGGCCTCAGAAAGTTGCAAGAAAAATGGACAGGAATTCATGAAATGGTCAAAGTTTGGTGGCGCAACTCTCCCCAACATTTATTTATACCATTTTGCCAAATTTTTTCCTGCATCCTCTGTGTTTGTGCCGTCAGAGTCTGTAGCAGCTCGCTTGCCTCAGTCTTCCAGTCTTCCAACTCTGATATTTGAGCCTGTGCTTCTGCCATACACGCCCGTTGAGTGCGTAGCTCCTCCATGTTTTCTGCTAGCTTGCGGTCCATTTCTTTTCGGAGACCCATAATTTCCTCCTTCATCTCTTTTTTCAGTTTCTTCCTTAAGAGCCGTTAAATCCTGTTGGAGTTGTCGCTTGAGGTCTTTTATGTCCTTACTTATATTGGCGAAGCCAGTGTTCATAACATCGAGGTTGGCCGTCCTCCATTTTCTCTGAAGTCTCCTCGTTTTTGTTGGCCTCGGTGTTCAGCGGTTTCTCCAGTGTTGATGAACAGGGGATTCTTTAGTTTTTACCCTGCTTTTGTCCGTGTGCCCGGGTTCTTCGTGTTTTCATCCCTTGGTTTATTGACCTATTTATGTTGAGTTGGCCATTTACCAAAGATTTTTAATCCGACTAGGGAGAGCTCTCTGTTAAGCGTTATGCCTCTCCGCCATCTTCCCGGAAGTCCCACCATTTTGCCAAATTAAAGAACATTTAGTTCTAGTTTGTGTTGTTGTGCTTCATTTACAATTATTTGCAAGAGTAATATAAACCATGGTAATATCAATTGAAATGAAACCAATAATTACCTCCACCAAGGAGGTTATGTAATCGGGGGGTGGTTTGTCTGTCTGTCTCTTAGCAGGATTCTGCAAAACTACTGGATGGATTTTGATGAAATTTTCACCAGAGGTGGCCCTCAGGCCAAAGATGAATCCATTAAATTTTGGTGATGATCTGAGAGTGCATACCTCTACCAAGGACCTTCTTTGTAAGTGTTGCAGTAGGATTACACAAAAACTACAGCATGGATTTAGATGAAATTTTCACCAGAGGTGGTCCTTGGGCTACAGAGGAATCCATTACATTTTGGTGATGATCCAAGAACACATACCTCCACCAAGGCTCTTATCTTCTCACACTTTGTTGCAATTTTTCACCAGAACTGGATCATGGCCTACATTTTGGAGGTGATCCATAATGGACGGAAGGAGCCTTGGCAGAGGTATATGCTCTCTGAGTGCTTTTCTAGTTTTTAATTTGGCATCTCGTTATCACTTCTGAGCTTTAGTGTGGTAGTGTGGGGGCATGATGTGGGACTTCTCCACCCAGAGAAGAAGGCAACTGGGGAAGGGGGAAACAATGGACCCGAAAGAGGAGGTGTCACCGGTGATGGTGGGGTATCAGACAGGACAGTAAGGACTATGTGCCCCCCGGGGGACAGGAGGTAAATGCCGGAGCCGTTGGAAGAAGAAGGGTGTGAGAGCAGCGCAGGTGTTGTGTCACGTTAATGTGCCACACAGGCTTTGTTCTAACACAATATATGATGGAAGTTCCGGGTCTCGATGGCATGGTATTAAGATAAGATACACTATACCGTTCAAAAGTTTGGGGTCACTTAGAAATTTCCCTTATTTTTAAAGAAAAGCACTTTTTTTCAATGAAGATAACTTTAAACTAATCAGAAATACACTCTATACATTGCTAATGTGGTTAAATGACTACACATAGGTGTATAGAGGCCCATTTCCAGCAACTATCACTCCAGTGTTTGTAATGGTACAATGTGTTTGCTCATTGCGTCAGAAGGCTAATGGATGATTAGAAAACCCTTGTGCAATCATGTTAGTCTGCAATGCTGTAATTGGCTGCAAATGGAGGATTCTTTGACGGAAAGCAAAGTTTGAAGGAAAAAATTATTATTTCAAATACAAATCATTATTTCTAACCTTGTCAATGTCTTGACTATATCTTCTATTCATTTTACAGCTCATGGTGGTAAATAAGTGTGACTTTTCATGGAAAACACAAAATATTGTCTGGGTGACCCCAAACTTTTGAACGGTAGTGTAAGATAAGATAAGCCTTTATTAGTTCCCAAAATGGGGAAATTCCAGGATTGCAACAGCACAGGGATAGCAACACTCAGTGCAATAATTAAGAAGATACGGAAAATATAAATAAGAGCAGTGGATATACATACGTACACATAAATATATAAATATATATACAAAGTGCGGAGCATTGTAGCAAGATGGAATAAAACAGCATAACCGTTCTACTTAGTTATCCTACATAGTATGAATATGTACCCATACATATTGTCACCCTCCGTAGCGACTGATATTGTCCTAGTTGTATACTGGAGGGGACCATTTGTGTAAGTCTGTTGCTTCTTTTGCATTCCATACTATTAGGTCATCATGTTTTTTTGCTATCTCTGCGAGCAGCCCTGCTTAGGTTATACAGTCTGACAGCCGTAGGTAGGAAGAGGACCTGTGAAACCTCTCGGTTGCGCACCTAGGATGATGTAGTCTACTGCTAATTGAGCTCCTCAGTGCGTTCAATATGTCCTGCATAGGGTGGGACTCGGGACTCCAGACAGAGGATGACAGTTTAGCCACCATCCTTCTCACTCCTATCTCCTCCACTGGGTCAAGGCGTTTCCCCAGAACAGATCTAGCTTTCTTGATCAGTTTGTTCAGTCTCTTCCTTAAAGATATAAAAGAGGAAATGCACGTGACCCGGGAGCTTTTTTGCTGTAATTTATGTTTGGAGGAAGAATAAAGTTCTTGTGTTGTTTAGCTCGTTGCCCTCGCCTGTGTCCGTCTCCACAGTAGAAAAAAAAGGCTGCAGTATAAATTGAGGGGTTATTTTTTCCTCCACCTCCACCTAATGGTCACTGGGACAAACTGCTGTTTTTTTAAGTCACAAAATGAGCAGGAAAAGCATTGGGGTCTGCCATCCTGTACCTCTGGAGCCATACGCTGCTCTTTGCCCATAACCGGGCATCATTGGGCTTTGACAAATTCCTAGGGGACAAAACTCACATTCAGGGCAAAAGTTTGAACATTTAAAAAAAAAACACTAGCATAATGAGTACCATTCCCTGACAGTCAAAGGTTGTGGGTTCAAATCCACCAGCCACCGGGGCCTACCCATAGCATATAGTTACAACACGCTTTGAACTTGCAGCTGGCCCAGTCACGTGGTTCATGGAGCTCCAAATAGTTCCAAACAACGACCTTTCTATAATGGCAGCTGTGACGATCTGCGGCATAAAACATCAAAATACCTATCAGCAGGGTATATTATTAAACTTATAATGAACAGATTTAACTGTATTATAATACAAACAAGCACCTTAACATTTTTCTGACAGAATAGTGCATTTTTTTCCCTTTTAAAATGTTCTACCATCTTTATTCTATAATTTACTTTTTATAAATTAAAATTATAAATTTTACGCATAAATTTGCTACTTTTTCCTCATAATTAGTTATTTCTCTGTCTCAATAATTCTGATTTTTATTGTACATTAGAGACTATTTTCAAATTGAAATGTGGGCTGTTTTTTAGTTTTAAAAAATTATTACTTTTTTCTTACAGATTTATGTATTTTTATACTAAATTTGAAAGTAATTTTTCATTCTTGCTTTTTATGCACACAATTGTGAACTATTATTTGAAAACATTACATTTTTCTCTTAAAAGTTTAAAACATGAGGAAAAAATACAAACTATACACAAGTACTCTGTAAAACAATCAAATTCATATACAGCCATAAATAAAAATGAATTTCCTGAACCACAATAGAATTACAAAGGATAGAAAATATATTCCGTTAATAGTTCAGTTATTTTTTTTTTATTAACTTTCAAGTGAGGCCATTTTATAAAACTGGAGTACTTCACATTTGTAAATATGACAATTGTTTTTTAGAAGTTTGTTTTTAACATTTGACTCTTCATTTTACCAACTTAAAATAATCACTTGTTTTCAAATGTATTAAAAATTAACCAGTCTGTATCCCAAGTGTCTTTCACCCCATGTTTCTCCCAACAATTTCTTCAAATAAGTACAGTGTGGCGGAATTGAATAAGTGTACCCAGTGTGGAGGCACGGAAAAAGTGCAGGCAGGACACGGCGAACTGAAGTGTAAAAGGGTGTTTATTTCATCCTCCAGCACGAGGGTTCACCCCAGCGCTGGGGAGCGCGCTGGAGCGAAACCCTGTGTCTCTAGTCAGCAAACAGGCAATGCGTGTGATCAAAAAGTGAGGTCTGAGAGAGAGCAAGCGATATGGTTGACTTATATCCCAGCTAGACAATGCATGCATGGCACATTAGCATCACAGTAAACTGCAGGAAGGCATGGACATTTGCATTAGAGTCACACATATCAATAGCAAGATTACTGGCGCCGGGATTAGGCAAAGAGAGGCCTGCCTATTGATATCAGTCCATACATCTCACTGTTCTGCTAATTGCTTCCAGCTGAGCGCTCTGCTTGTCCGTAGGCTGTGCGGGGGTAGCCCACAACAGAATATTTTCAACACCATCAGAATGATAAAATATTAAAATTGCTAATTTATGAATGTTAAATAAACACTGCCACCACCATGTGCCTATTTATGAATGTTAATGTAAGCTAATTTATGAATGTTAAATAACACTGCCACCGATAACCAGGTTATCAAGTTGAGCTAGCTGCTGTTCACCTGAGATCTAGTGTGGAGCAAGATAATGAGCAAGTTTGTAAGCTTCTATCGGACAATAAACACGAAAAAAGCTGACAAAATAAAACACTATCACAGACTACATAATCTACATGTTAACTTAAGTGGTGAAATGACCAAAACAACGGCCATTCATTAACTTACCAGGGATTATTAAGCAGACACTCTGGGAAATGATTGGTGGTCTATGGGGAAAACTACATTGTTTGGAACTAATGCTGCTCCTTGACCCATGTGACCTCTGCATTCCAAAGTTTCTACTGAAGTCTATCAGAGTGTCGCAACTATCATACTATATGGCTATGGGCCTGCTTAGAGAGAGAGAGAGGCATACAGGTGCATCTCAATAAATTAGAATGTCATCGAAAAGTTGATTTATTTCAATAATTCAATTCAAAAAGTGAAACTCATATATAGATTCATTACACACAGAGTGATATATTTCAAGTGTTTATTTCTTTTAATTTTGATGGTTATGGCTTGCAGCAAATGAAAACCCCAAATTCAGTTTCTCAAAAAACTAGAATATGATATAAAATTAATTAAAAAAAAAGATTTTAAATTTCAGAGCAACAATGGGAAATGGCTTGTGCAGAAGCTCAAACCAAATCAATAAATGTACGTCTTAAACTGATACATTTTAAATGGTTAATGCGGATGTATGTTACACCAGTGGAGTTAAATAGATATAACAAAAACATACCAGATACATGCACAAAATGTATGGAAAGTAAAGGAACCCTATTTCACTGTTTATGGGAATGTAGAAAAATCAGAATGTTTTGGGAAGAAGTGAGGGTAACAATTGAAAAAATAATTTCAAAACAATTCACATTGAACCCTAAACTGTTTTTGTTGAGTCTGTATCCAGAAAAACATAACTTTAATAAGAGTGAAAGGGCATTCATAGACCTCGGTTTGCTTAATGCCAAAAAATGTATTGCACTACTGTGGAAAAAGACTCATAGACCAGATGTGACTCAGTGGTTAAGACAGATGTTAACAAACATTCCACTAGAAAGAATAACATATATACTGAAATTAAAGGAAAATGTGTTTGAGAATATATGGAGACCTTTCATTGATTATGTAAAGAAATTAAACATAACTTCTGAAGAAGAAGGTGAATGATAATGATATGTGTGGACCTTGCAGATTCCAAACAGGTGAATGTATATTATGTATTCTTATGTAATAGATTACCAAGACTAAACAGAGGAGCATTGTTGTTGACTTGCTTTTGTTAATGGTTGTTGTGTAGAAGAGCTTGAAATGATGAGGCGATTTGATATATAAACCAAAGTTTATTTATCAGCTCTCCTAACAAGTCTCATTCTAG
This sequence comes from Pholidichthys leucotaenia, assembly GCA_020510985.1. Taxonomy (NCBI): domain Eukaryota; kingdom Metazoa; phylum Chordata; class Actinopteri; order Cichliformes; family Pholidichthyidae; genus Pholidichthys; species Pholidichthys leucotaenia. The sequence continues at coordinate 201,266,219 of CM035836.1, read as the reverse complement.
TGCAGAGGTAACAGAAGGAAAAGAGACCGAATATCTCCGGCTCACTGACTTTATACTTGCACCTAACAAAAGACATGCATAACAAAGGCTGACATCCCTCATTATCTTAATCCCCCCATTGTCTTGGTATTTCCTCTCCTCGCCCTGGGGGTGAGGGTAGCTCCTCCGGTCTCCACCACAGTGTCTGGGAACGTCTTTGTTCTTCACTTGGCGGTTGGGAGCCTTTGTCCTTTCAGAGGTGTGAAGTTGCTTTACATATGTAATTACCAAACATTTCCACATGCTTTAACATATGTAGGTTATGGAATATATGAGTAATATAGCCCACAGTTGTTGTTTTTAGTACATTTTTTTTGTTGTTGTTATTGTTTTTTTTTTTTTTTTTAAATTACTTTAGTGTCAGTGTTTGACTGTTTGTGCCATGTTTGTGAAAAAAGGTTCAATAAAAAATATTGTGGAAAAAAAAAAAAGATTTTCAATAGAAATGTTGGCCAACTGAAAAGTATGTCCATGTACACACTCAATACTTGGTCGGAGCGCCTTTCGAATAATTACTGCATCAATGCAGCGTGGCATGGAGGTGATCAGCCTGTGTTACTGCTGAGGTGTTATGGAAGCCCAGGTTGCTTTGATAGCGGCCTTCAGCTCGTCTGCATTATTGGGTCTGGTGTATTTCATCTTCCTCTTAACAATACACCATAGATTTTCTATGGTATTTAGGTCAGGAAAGTTTGCTGGCTAATCAGGCACAGTGATGCCATGGTCATTAAACCGGGTATTTGTACTTTTGGCAGTGTGGGCAGGTACCATGTCCTGCTGGAAAATGAAATCAACATCTCCATAAAGCTTGTCAGCAGAGGGAAGCATGAAGTGCTCTAAAATTTCCTGTTAGATGGCTGCACTGACATTGGACTTGATTAAACACAGTGGAAAAACACCATCAGATGACATGGCTCCACATATTATTGACTGTGGAAACGTCACACTGGACCTCAAGCAACTTGGATTCTGTGCCTGTTCACTCTTCCTACAGACTCTGGGACCTTGATTTCCAAGTGACAGGACTTGGCGCCTGATTTAAGGAGCCATGTCATCTGCTGGTGTTAGTCCACTGTGTTTTATCAAGTCTAAAGTCAATGCAGCTGCCTACCAGGACATTTTAGAGCACTTCATGCTTCCCTCTGCAGACAAGCTTTTTGGAGATGCTGATTTCATTTTCCAGCAGGACTTGGCACCTGCCCACACTGCTGCCAAAAGTACCAAAGCCTGGTTTAATGACCATGGTATCACCATATTTACTGGCCAGCAAACTCTCCTGAATTAAACCCCATACGGAATCTATGACGTATCGTCAACAGGGAGATGAGAGACACCAGACCCAACAATGCAGATGAACTGAAGGCCGCTATCAAAGTAACCTGGGCCTTCATAACACTTCAGCAGTAACACAGGCTGATCACCTTCAGGCCACGCCACAGTGATGCAGTATTAATTCATGCAAAAGGAGCCCTGACCAAGTATTGAGTGTGTGCATGGAAATACTTTGTCAGCCAACATTTCTATTAAAAAAATCAATTTTTTAAAATTGATCTTATGTAATATTCTGTTTTTTTGAGAAACTGATTTTCATGAGCTGCGAGTCATAACCATCAAAATTAAAAGAAATAAACACTTGAAATATATCACTTTGTCTGTAATGAATCTATATAAAATATGAGTTTCATTTTATGAATTGAATTACTGAAATAAATCAACTTTTTGATGATATTCTAATTTAGTGAGATGCACCTGCACACCATGAAGGGCAAAATAGTTAAACACTACATACATAAGGCTACAAAAGACATTAAAAGCTATTGTCAGGGAGTTGACTATAAGACCTTTTCAAGGTCGCTGACACAGAAGCCAGCCAAATATTATGTTGTTTTCCTTCTTTGAATAATTCATGTTCATCCATCCATCTTCTTCTGCTTAATCCTTTTCGGGTCGCGGGGGGGCTGGAGCCTATCCCAGCATCTTTGGGTGAGAGGCAGGGTACACCCTGGACAGATCGCCAGTCCATCGCAGGGCCAACACAGAGAGACAGACAACCATTCACTCTCACAGCCGTGCCTATGGACAATTTAGAATCCCCAGTTTGATGCCAATTAACTTGCATGTTTTTGGCATGTGGGAGGAAACCGGAGAAATCCCACACAGACACGGGGAGAACATGCAAACTCCACACAGATCACTGTTGGTCGGGGGCTGGGATCAAACCCAGGATCCCCCGGCCAAGGGTGAGTTGCTGTGCTGCTGCAGTGCTAACCACTCCCTCACCGCCATAAATTATTCAGTGAGGAAAAATGTCCTGGCAGCGGTGGGATTCGAACCCACGCCCCCGAAGAGACTGGAGCCTTAATCCAGCGCCTTAGACCGCTCGGCCACGCTACCACATGATAGCTGGTATAATTAGATGAAAACTTCTTAAAATTTGTATGGATCTGTACATTTCTTTGGCTTCTAGGATTTTTTACTGACCTATTTTATTGATATTTTATGCAACTTTGGAAACTTTTTATCATGAATAATTTAAAACTTGGCTGCTTTTAACGATCTCTTTTCAACATGAAGCAAGGTTGGGGTTTTTTTGCATTTACATTGCTGCTATTGGCATAGACTTGTTCAAAGTTGTGAGGCAATTAGGAGACCAACTGTCAGTATACTACTGAATATTATCGTGAAAATGACTAAACTGTGGTCTATATTAATCATATATCCCATAACCTACATATGTATAAGCATGTGAGAATGTTTGGTGATTACATATGTAAAGCGACTTCACACCTCAGAACAGGACAAAAGGTCTCAACCGCCAGTGAAGATCAAAGAGCATCCGAGCCACTGCGGTGGAGACCAGATAGGTCGCCCTGACCTCCCAGGGCCAGGTGGAGGGGTACGAAGACAAAAGAGGGGATTAAGATAATGAGGGATGTCAGCTTTTGATATGCATGTCTTTTGTTATGTGCGAGTATAAGTTCGTAGAGCCGAAGGTGTTCGCTCTCTCACTTCTTCTGCTGCTGCACCTAGATGAGACTTGTTAGAGGAGCTGATAATAAACTTTGGTTTATAAATCACATCACCTCGTTATTCCAAGCTCTTCTATACTGGTGACCCTGACGCGAGGATGGACCAGAGGCGTTCCCCCGCGATCGACTCATCTGTGGCGACCCAGGCAGACGCCGGCACCCATGCAGACAGGGGAACAGATGGACGACATTCCCCCACGGCAGAAGTGATAGAGAGGGCTCAACCGAGCACCAGCGCCGCCGAGAGAGCCGAAAGAAGGCACTCTCACCCTTCGGACACATCAGTGACGGTCCACACAAACGCCGTCACCGTCAAGCTGCCGGACTTCTGGCAGGAAGACCCCGCCTCGTGGTTTCAGCAAGCTGAAGCCCAGTTTGCACTTGCGGGCATCACGGCTGACGATACAAAGTTCTATCACATCGTCGCCAAACTCGACGCCGCCACTTCGAGATGTGCGCGGAGCATAATCCAGCGGCCGCCGGCCCAGGACAAATATAAAGAACTGAAAGCGACCATCGTGGCAAATTTCATCCCCTCAGCCGAGGAGAGAGCCGAGAGGATCCTAGCGGTCTACGGCCACAGAGGATGCAGACCCAAGGCCCTCATGGAGGACTTGCTGCAACTTAAAGAAGAGGACAATGACAGCTTCCTCTTCCAATTCATATTCCTCAGTACGCTGCCGCCACACATGAGAGGGACACTTGCCAACATGCGATGCAGCAACCAGCAGGACTTCCGCACGCTGGCTCACGAAGCTCAACGGCTCGTCAACGCCTGCAAGGAACAGACACCCACAGCAGCATCCGCAGACCTCAACGCTGATGTCCGGAGCCACGGAGAGCCACAAACCACCGAGCAGAATCAGCCCGCGGTGACAGCGACACGGCCAAGACGTAACAGACGGAGCGACGTTTGTTATTACCACCACCGCTTCGCCGAGAAGGCTTACAAATGCGTTCCCCCCTGCAAATTCACGATTTCGGGAAACACCAAAGCCGAGAACCGTTAACAGCGGCGGTTCTCGGCGAAAAAAGCAAGCTTTTATATGTGACGGACGGACACACCGGCAAGCAGTTCCTTATCGACACGGGAGCTCAACTAAGTTTTGTCATGCCCTCCCAAGTAGACCGGGCCATGGAACCCGGGGCAATGGAGCGGTGGCAGCCAACAGCTCCATCATCGACACTTTTGGCGAAAAGAGCCTGCCCCTCCGCATCCACGGCCGCAACTACAGATGGACATTTGTTGTAGCGGCGGTGAGTTTTAACTTGTTGGGCGCAGACTTTTTGTGTGAACATGGGTTATTAGTTGATCTAGCGAACAGACGCTTGGTTAATGCACTGTCCTTTGCTTCTATTCCCTGCTCAGCTCGAGTTTCTCCACCACCCGTGCAGGCCAGCGTCACCACAGCAGGAGGTAAGTTTGATCAACTCCTCACCCAATTTCCAGCACTCACAATTCCCAAATTCTCAGCCACAGTGGCTAAACACGGGGTCGAACACTTTATTCCCACAACGGGCCCACCCGTATTCGCCAAAGCTCGGCGCTTAGACGCCACCAAGCTCGCCATAGCTCGGGACGAGTTTACCACCCTTGAAAAATTAGGCATTATCAGGCGCTCGAAAAGCCCCTGGGCGTCACCACTTCACATGGTCCCGAAACCTGACGGTTCTTGGAGACCGTGCGGCGATTACCGACGATTAAACAATGCGACAGCGCATGACCGCAACCCAATTCCTCACATTCAAGATTTTTCACTACATCTTGTGGGTGCGCGCATTTTTTCAAAAATAGACCTGGTCCGCGGCTATCATCAAGTCCCAGTTCGAGCAGAGGACATTCCTAAAACAGCTGTAATAACCCCCTTCGGTCTTTTTGAATTTTTGCGGATGCCTTTCGGCCTCAAAGGCGCCGCTCAAACCTTTCAGCGGATGATGGACGCGGTATTACGCGACCTCCCCTTCGTGTTCGTCTACCTCGACGATATGCTGGTAGCCAGCTCGTCTGAGGAAGAACACGAGCAGCATCTCACTATGGTTTTTCAGAGACTAGAAGAGCACGGGTTAATAATCAATCCAGCCAAATGCAAATTCGGCGTGTCACAAATTGATTTTTTAGGACACAGAGTTTCTCCGAAGGGGGCAGTCCCACTGCCAGACAAAGTTCACGCAGTAAAAAGTTTCCCACGGCCACAAACGGTCAAATCGCTGCAAGAATTTTGGGGAATGGTTTATTTTTACAACCGTTTCCTCCCCCACGCAGCTCAGCTCATGCAGCCCCTATATGACACGCTCAGAAAACAAAAAGCTTCCAACGCGGTCGAATGGACCCCGGAGCACGAACGCGCCTTCACGGAAGTAAAAAGTGCCCTAGCTAACGCCACATTGTTGGTTCACCCTGATCCCTCGGCCCGCATTGCGCTAACCACAGACGCTTCAGACCTGGCCATAGGGGCGGTTGTAGAACAACACGTCAGCGGAATCTGGCAACCTTTGGCATTTTTCGGCAAATCGCTAAACCAAACTGAGCGTAAATACAGCACTTTTGACAGGGGGTTGCTAGCGCTTCATTTATCCATCCGCCACTTCCAGTTCTGGCTGGAAGGGCGGCGTTTCACGGCTTTTGTAGACCTCAAACCGCTCACCTTTGCGATGGCTAAAATTTCCGAACCGTGTCAGGCAGGCAACAAAGACAGCTAGCTGCGATTTCAGAGTTCACCACAGACATTCGACATGTGGCAGGCAAACTTAACGTGGTAGCAGACTGCCTCTCTCACGCTGTGACATCGCCAGAGCACGAAGAGACAGATTATACTACCTCAGCCGCAGAACTCTTCGCCAACGCGGACACATACGCAGCCCCAATCCACGCAGGGATAGATTATGCAGCCATGGCGGAGGAGCAAAGTAGTGACGCGGACGTGCGCGCACTCCTGTCTGGACCAACAGGGTTAAGGCTGGAGGAAAGGGGTTTACGCGACGGTGTGCCCCCCCTAATATGCGACATCTCAACCGGCCGACCTCGCCCGTTAGACCCAGCTGCATGGCGCCGCCGTATTTTCGACTCTATTCACTCCCTCGTGCACCCAGGTGTGCGCGCTTCGGTTAAAATGGTCGCCGAAAAGTTTGTGTGGCCTGGCCTGCGCAAAAACGTAAAAGAATGGGCAAAGACTTGCATTTCTTGTCAGCGCGCCAAAGTACACAAACACACAAAAGCCCCTCTAGAGCCTTTTCGAATCCCTGCTAGAAGGTTCGACCACGTTCATGTCGACCTCGTGGGGCCACTACCTTCCTCCCAAGGTTTCACACATCTGTTAACAATGATAGACCGCACCACGCGCTGGCCAGAGGCAGTCCCTCTGGCGTCAACCACAGCGGAGGAAGTCGCTCGTTTTTTTGACAAACTGGGTGGCACGTTTCGGCGTCCCATCGGACATCACGTCCGATAGGGGGCCTCAATTTGTCTCGGAGCTTTGGTCAGCCATGGCCAGCAGCTTAGGGGCGACAATTCACCGCACCACCACTTATCACCCTCAGGCTAATGGGTTATGCGAGCGTTTTCACAGATCTTTAAAGGCCGCCCCCAGAGCCTCACTAACGGATACAAATTGGGTAAATAAACTTCCCTGGGTTTTATTGGGGTTGCGTGCTGCGCCTAAAGAGGATCTAGACGCCTCCCCAGCAGAATTAGTTTTTGCATAACCTCTCAGGCTCCCAGGTGAATTTTTACCAGAGAACCCAGAGCCAGGGCATCTTCCAGCCCCGAGGTTTTTAGGCAGCAACGGACCGGACTCTCTCTCCGGACCGGCACATCACTCTTTTCCACAGGTTTTTGTCCCCCAAGCTTTAAAAAACGCTGAATTCATTTTTGTTAGGCATGAAGCTTTAAAACCAACCTTCCGCCCACCATACGATGGACCATTCAGAGTGCTGGAACCTGGTGATAAACATTTTGTGCTTGATTTTGGGGATAGAAAAGAAACAGTCAGCATTGACAGACTTAAACCTGCCTTCTTGTTGAGAGACGAGCCTGCACGGTTGGCGAGAGCACCTCGGAGGGGTAGACCCCCCAAGAGAAAAGACTCAGCCCCCCTGCAGGGAACAAATAATCACTCTCCTCCCCTAGCTACAGATTCCTTACAGGAAGGTCCCACCAGGACGCCCAAGCGGACCCACAGCAGATTCGGGAGAAGATTAAAACCCAGACGGCACAGGGACTGATGCAAACTACTCAACAGTTGTTCACTAATTGTGCTGTAACAGTTTAGGACTGACTTGTGATATTACTATGCTGTTATGATTACCACTGAACTCTCTTAGGAGCATAGCTGCTGGAAAGTTTCTTCTGTGTCAAGAGGTGTAGCAGTTAGTATGTCATAATAATTATCTTAAACTGTGAATTTGTCTATTGTCCTTTTCTTAGTCGTTTGAGGGGGGCTGTGGTCTATATTAATCATATATCCCATAACCTACATATGTATAAGCATGTGAGAATGTTTGGTGATTACATATGTAAAGCGACTTCACACCTCAGAACAGGACAAAAGGTCTCAACCACCAGTGAAGATCAAAGAGCATCCGAGGCGCTGCGGTGGAGACCAGATAGGTCGCCCTGACCTCCCAGGGCCAGGTGGAGGGGTACAAAGACAAAAGAGGGGATTAAGATAATGAGGGATATCAGCTTTTGATATGCATGTCTTTTGTTATGTGCGAGTATAAGTTCGTAGAGCCGAAGGTGTTCGCTCTCTCACTTCTTCTGCTGCTGCACCTAGATGAGACTTGTTAGAGGAGCTGATAATAAACTTTGGTTTATAAATCACATCGCCTCGTTATTTCAAGCTCTTCTACATAAACAAGAATATGGTTACTTCCATGCTTGTCGCCAAGATAAGAAGTGAGTCAGCCTCCACTGAGCAGCTCATCTCCAATCTCCTTCAGCATCAAGCCAACCTCAACTCTGGACTATCCCTGCTAGAATGTCTCATGGCGACTGTCTCGTATGGTTGTTTGGGTTGATATATCCAGTTTTTGTTTGTCCATCTTGTTAGAAGGGATTGAGCATTTTCAACAGAAAAGCCAGGCAGTGGTGATCTGTTTGGAGCTCTCTTTATCCAAGCCATGTCCCTAGACTGGCTGTCCTACTTCTGTTTTAAGTTCTCACCTCCGTCTCCTGGACTGACTGCTTGTGCAGCAATCCATGGAGACACTGCTGCCACAGTGGGAACTTGGTGTAGTCTCCCGATGTAAAGTAATTCCTCTCTGCTGTAGATGTTTGAAATACTCAACAGCGCTAAACTGCAAAAAGTAGTACAAACAACAACCATGCACAGCATTGTTTGAGGGAGCACTGAGCCATAGTGTGGTTGTGTGGAGGCAGACATGTTTGCTGTGATCATGATGTGCTCATGATGTGATGATATTATTCCCTTGCGCCACGGAAAAAAACATATAGTCACCAGCAAAGTGTCACTCCTGACTCCAGTATAATATTTTATTGGCTGTAAATTTTAATTTGTCCACTGTCTGACACTGATGTATGAATGTAAATAAATGTTTGGTGGTGATGGTGGCTGAATCCTACTGCAAATGGTTAGCCCATGTCTTATTACCTCTGCCAAGGAAGTTATGTAATCTGGGTGGTTTATCTGTTCGTCTGTCCATCTGTCTGTTAGCAGGATTACGCAAAAACTACTGGATGGATTTTGATGAAATTTTCACCAGAGGTAGCCCTTGAGCCAAGGATGAACCCAATAAATTTTGGTGATGATCTGAGAGTGCATACCTCCACAAGGACCTTGTTTGTAATTGTGCAGCAGGATTACACAAAAACTACTACATGGATTTGGATGAAATTTTCACCAGAGGTGGTCCTTGGACTAGAGAGGAACCCATAACATTTTGGTGATGATCCCAGAATGCATACCTCCACCAAGGCTCTTATCTTCTCACACTGTGTTAGCAAGAATTCTCCAAAACAAACCCATTACATTTTGGAGGTGATCCATGAGGGACGGAAGGAGCCTTGGGGGAGGTATGCACTCTCTGAGTGTTTTTCTACTTAACAGCATAGTTTTAGTTCTGTGTTGAATGAGTAGATTTTATTTTTTTCTTACATGACACACAGTATATACCACAGGCAATGGACTGTCAAGCATCCTCATATTACAAATAATTCTATGAATTTCTTTATTTCAAAGTAAAATATGAATAAAGAACGTTCTGAAATCAGCACAAGGAATCTATCTACTTTGACTCACAATGGCAGTTATCCTCAGAAAAATAAGGTAAATGAAAATAAGGTCGCTTGGAATCTGACTAAATATTATGACAGTGCCAGTGACATGTCAGGTTTTTTTTGGACCAAGAACTTAGTCCATGACGCAAAAACTTAATTTGACATTATACTTAAGCAGTATGTTGAATGCCTTTTTAGTGCTGTGGGCCTCAGAAAGTTGCAAGAAAAATGGACAGGAATTCATGAAATGGTCAAAGTTTGGTGGCGCAACTCTCCCCAACATTTTATTTATACCATTTTGCCAAATTTTTTCCTGCATCCTCTGTGTTTGTGCCGTCAGAGTCTGTAGCAGCTCGCTTGCCTCAGTCTTCCAGTCTTCCAACTCTGATATTTGAGCCTGTGCTTCTGCCATACACGCCCGTTGAGTGCGTAGCTCCTCCATGTTTTCTGCTAGCTTGCGGTCCATTTCTTTTCGGAGACCCATAATTTCCTCCTTCATCTCTTTTTTCAGTTCTTCCTTAAGAGCCGTTAAATCCTGTTGGAGTTGTCGCTTGAGGTCTTTTATGTCCTTACTTATATTGGCGAAGCCAGTGTTCATAACATCGAGGTTGGCGTCCTCCATTTTCTCTGAAGTCTCCTCGTTTTTGTTGGCCTCGTGTTCAGCGGTTTCTCCAGTGTTGATGAACAGGGATTCTTTAGTTTTACCCTGCTTTTGTCCGTGTGCCCGGGTTCTTCGTGTTTTCATCCCTTGGTTTATTGACCTATTTATGTTGAGTTGGCCATTTACCAAAGATTTTTAATCCGACTAGGGAGAGCTCTCTGTTTAAGCGTTATGCCTCTCCGCCATCTTCCCGGAAGTCCCACCATTTTGCCAAATTAAAGAACATTTAGTTCTAGTTTGTGTTGTTGTGCTTCATTCTACAAATTATTTGCAAGAGTAATATAAACCATGGTAATATCAATTGAAATGAAAACCAATAATTACCTTCCACCAAGGAGGTTATGTAATCGGGGTGGTTTGTCTGTCTGTCTCTTAGCAGGATTATGCAAAAACTACTGGATGGATTTTGATGAAATTTTCACCAGAGGTGGCCCTCAGGCCAAAGATGAATCCATTAAATTTTGGTGATGATCTGAGAGTGCATACCTCTACCAAGGACCTTCTTTGTAAGTGTGCAGTAGGATTACACAAAAACTACAGCATGGATTTAGATGAAATTTCACCAGAGTGGTCCTTGGGCTACAGAGGATCCATTACATTTTGGTGATGATCCAAGAACACATACCCTCCACCAAGGCTCTTATCTTCTCACACTTTGTTGCATTTTCACCAGAACTGGATCATGGCCTACATTTTTGGAGGTGATCCATAATGGACGGAAGGAGCCTTGGCAGAGGTATATGCTCTCTGAGTGCTTTTCTAGTTTTTATAATTTGGCATCTTCGTTATCCCTTCTGAGCTTTAGTGTGGTAGTGTGGGGGCATGATGTGGGACTTCTCCACCCCAGAGAAGAAGGCAACTGGGGGAAGGCGGGAAACAATGGACCGAAAGAGGAGGTGTCACCGGTGTGATGGGGGGGGTATCAGACAGGACAGTAAGGACTATGAGCCCCCCCGGGGACAGGAGTAAATGCCGGAGCCGTTGGAAGAAGAAGGGTGTGAGAGCCGCGCAGGTGTTGTGTCACGTTAATGTGCCACACAGGCTTTGTTCTAAACACAATATATGATGGAAGTTCCGGGTCTCGATGCATGGTAGTTAAGATAAGATACACTACCGTTCAAAAGTTTGGGGTCACTTAGAAATTTCCTTATTTTTAAAAGAAAAGCACTTTTTTTCAATGAAGATAACTTAAACTAATCAGAAATACACTCTATACATTGCTAATGTGGTAAATGACTACACATAGGTGTATAGAGGCCCATTTCCAGCAACTATCACTCCAGTGTTGTAATGGTACAATGGTGTGTGCTCATTGCGTCAGAAGGCTAATGGATGATTAAGAAGAACCCTTGTGCAATCATGTTAGGTCTGCAATGCTGTAATTGCTGCAAATGGAGGATTCTTTGACGAAAGCAAAGTTGAAGGAAAAAATTATTATTTCAAATACAAATCATTATTTCTAACCTTGTCAATGTCTTGACTATATCTTCTATTCATTTTACAGCTCATGGTGGTAAATAAGTGTGACTTTTCATGGAAAACACAAAATAATAGTCTGGGTGACCCCAAACTTTTGAACGGTAGTGTAAGATAAGATAAGCCTTTATTAGTCCCAAAATGGGGGAAATTCCAGGATTGCAACAGCACAGGGATAGCAACACTCAGTGCAATAATTAAGAAGATACGGAAAATATAAATAAGAGCAGTGGATTTACATACGTACACATAAATATAAATATATATACAAAGTGCGGAGCATTGTAGCAAGATGGAATAAACAGCATAACCGTCTACTTAGTTATCCTACATAGTATGAATATGTACCCATACATATTGTCACCCTCCGTAGCGACTGATATTGTCCTAGTTGTATACTGGAGGGGACCATTTGTGTAAGTCTGTTGCGTCTTTTGCATTCAATACTATTAGGTCATCATGTTTTTTTGCTATCTCTGCGAGCAGCCCTGCTTAGGTTATACAGTCTGACAGCCGTAGGTAGAAGGACCTGTGAAACCTCTCGGTTGCGCACCTAGGATGATGTAGTCACTGCTAAATGAGCTCCTCAGTGCGTTCAATATGTCCTGCATAGGGTGGGACTCGGACTCCAGCAGAGAGACAGTTTAGCCACCATCCTTCTCTCTCCTATCTCCTCCACTGGGTCAAGGCGTTTCCCCAGAACAGATCTAGCTTTCTTGATCAGTTTGTTCAGTCTCTTCCTTAAAGATATAAAAGAGGAATGCACTGTGACCCGGGAGCTTTTTTTGCTGTAATTTATGTTGGAGGAAGAATAAAGTTCTTGTGTTGTTTAGCTCGTTGCCTCGCCTGTGTCCGTTCTCCACAGTAGAAAAAAAAAGGCTGCAGTATAAATTGAGGGATTTTTTTCCCTCCACCTCCACCTAATGGTCACTGGGACAAACTGCTGTTTTTTTAAGTCACAAAATGAGCAGGAAAAGCATTGGGTCTGCATCCTGTACCTCTGGAGCCATACGCTGCTCTTTTGCCCATAACCGGGCATCATTGTGGCTTTGACAAATTTCTAGGGGACAAAACTCACATTCAGGGCAAAAGTTTGAACATTTAAAAAAAAACACTAGCATAATGAGTACCATTCCTGACAGTCAAAGGTTGTGGGTTCAAATCCACCAGCCACCGGGGCCTACCCATAGCCATATAGTTACAACACGCTTTGAACTTGCAGCTGCCCAGTCACGTGGTTCATGGAGCTCCAAATAGTTCCAAACAACGACCTTTCTATAATGGCAGCTGTGACGATCTGCGGCATAAAAACATTCAAAATACCTATCAGCAGGTATATTATTAAACTTATAATGAACAGATTTAACTGTATTATAATACAAACAAGCAACTTTAACATTTTCTGACAGAATTGTGCATTTTTTTCCCTTTTAAATGTACTACCTTCTTTATTCTATAATTTACTTTTTATAAATTAAAATTATAAATTTTACGCATAAATTTGCTACTTTTTCCTCATAATATTGTATTTCTCTGTCTCATAATTCTGATTTTTATTGTACATTAGAGACTATTTTCAAATTGAATTGTGGCTGTTTTTTTAGTTTTAAAAAATTATTACTTTTTTCTTACAGATTTATGTATTTTTATACTAAATTTGAAAGTATTTTTCATTCTTGCTTTTTATGCACACATTTGTGTACTATTTTGAAAACATTACATTTTCTCTTAAAAGTTTAAACATGAGGAAAAAATACAAACTATACACAAGTACTCTGTAAAACAATCAAATTCATATACAGCCATAAATAAAATGAATTTCCTGAACCACAATAGAATTACAAAGGATAGAAAATATATTCCGTTAATAGTTCAGTTATTTTTTTTTATTAATTTCAAGTGAGCCATTTTATAAAACTGAGTACTTCACATTTGTAAATATGACAATTGTTTTTAGAATGTTTGTTTTTAACATTTGACTCTTCATTTACCAACTTAAAATAATCACTTGTTTTCAAATGTATTAAAAATTAACCAGTCTGTATCCCAAGTGTCTTTCACCCCATGTTTCTCCCAACAATTTCTTCAAATAAGTACAGTGTGGCGGATTGAATAAGTGTACCCAGTGTGGAGGCACGGAATAAGTGCAGGCAGGACACGGCGAACTGAAGTTTAAAAGGGTGTTTATTTCATCCTCCAGCACGAGGTTCACCCCAGCGCTGTGGGAGCGCGCTGGAGCGAACCCTGTGTCTCTAGTCAGCAAACAGGCAATGCGTGTGATCAAAAAGTGAGTCTGAGAGAGAGCAAGCGATATGGTTGACTTATATACCCAGCTAGACAATGCATGCATGGCACATTAGCATCACAGTAAACTGCAGGAAGGCATGGACATTTGCATTAGAGTCACACATATCAATAGCAAGATTACTGGCGCCGGGATTAGGCAAAGAGAGGCTGCCTATTGGATATCAGTCCATACATCTCACTGTTCTGCTAATTGCTCCAGCTGAGCGCTCTGCTTGTCCGTAGGCTGTGGGGGTCGCCCACAACAGAATATTTTCAACACATCAGAATGATAAAATATTAAAATTGCTAATTTATGAATGTTAAATAACACTGCCACCACCAGGTGCTAATTTATGAATGTTAATGTAAGCTAATTTATGAATGTTAAATAACACTGCCACCGATAACCAGGTTATCAAGTTGAGCTAGCTGCTGTTCACCTGAATCTAGTGTGGAGCAAGCTAATGAGCAAGTTTGTAAGCTTCTATCGGACATAAACACGAAAAAAGCTGACAAAAATAAAACACTATCACAGACTACATAATCTACATGTTAACTTAAGTGGTGAAATGACCAAAACAACGGCCATTCATTAACTTACCAGGGATTATTAAGCAGACACTCTGGGAAATGATTGGTGGTCTATGGGGAAAACTACATTGTTTGGAACTAATTGCTGCTCCTTGACCCATGTGACCTCTGCATTCCAAAGTTTCTACTGAAGTCTATCAGAGTGTCGCAACTATCATACTATATGGCTATGGGCCTGCTTAGAGAGAGAGAGAGGCATACAGGTGCATCTCAATAAATTAGAATGTCATCGAAAAGTTGATTTATTTCAATAATTCAATTCAAAAAGTGAAACTCATATATAGATTCATTACACACAGAGTGATATATTTCAAGTGTTTATTTCTTTTAATTTTGATGGTTATGGCTTGCAGCAAATGAAAACCCCAAATTCAGTTTCTCAAAAAACTAGAATATGATATAAAATTAATTAAAAAAAAAAGATTTTAAATTTCAGAGCAACAATGGGAAATGGCTTGTGCAGAAGCTCAAACCAAATCAATAAATGTACGTCTTAAACTGATACATTTTAAATGGTTAATGCGGATGTATGTTACACCAGTGGAGTTAAATAGATATAACAAAAACATACCAGATACATGCACAAAATGTATGGAAAGTAAAGGAACCCTATTTCACTGTTTATGGGAATGTAGAAAAATCAGAATGTTTTGGGAAGAAGTGAGGGTAACAATTGAAAAAATAATTTCAAAACAATTCACATTGAACCCTAAACTGTTTTTGTTGAGTCTGTATCCAGAAAAACATAACTTTAATAAGAGTGAAAGGGCATTCATAGACCTCGGTTTGCTTAATGCCAAAAAATGTATTGCACTACTGTGGAAAAAGACTCATAGACCAGATGTGACTCAGTGGTTAAGACAGATGTTAACAAACATTCCACTAGAAAGAATAACATATATACTGAAATTAAAGGAAAATGTGTTTGAGAATATATGGAGACCTTTCATTGATTATGTAAAGAAATTAAACATAACTTCTGAAGAAGAAGGTGAATGATAATGATATGTGTTGGACCTTGCAGATTCCAAACAGGTGAATGTATATTATGTATTCTTATGTAATAGATTACCAAGACTAAACAGAGGAGCATTGTTGTTGACTTGCTTTGTTAATGGTTGTTGTGTAGAAGAGCTTGAAATGATGAGGCGATTTGATATATAAACCAAAGTTTATTTATCAGCTCTCCTAACAAGTCTCATTCTAGTGCAGAGGTAACAGAAGGAAAAGAGACCGAATATCTCCGGCTCACTGACTTTATACTTGCACCTAACAAAAGACATGCATAACAAAGGCTGACATCCCTCATTATCTTAATCCCCCCATTGTCTTGGTATTTCCTCTCCTCGCCCTGGGGGTGAGGGTAGCTCCTCCGGTCCTCCACCACAGTGTCTGGGAACGTCTTTGTTCTTCACTTGGGCGGTTGGGAGCCTTTGTCCTTTCAGAGGTGTGAAGTTGCTTTACATATGTAATTACCAACATTTCCACATGCTTTAACATATGTAGGTTATGGAATATATGAGTAATATAGCCCACAGTTGTTGTTTTTAGTACATTTTTTTTGTTGTTGTTAGTGTTTTTTTTTTTTTTTTTAAATTACTTTAGTGTCAGTGTTTGACTGTTTGTGCCATGTTTGTGAAAAAAGGTTCAATAAAAAATATTGTGGAAAAAAAAAAAGATTTTCAATAGAAATGTTGGCCAACTGAAAAGTATGTCCATGTACACACTCAATACTTGGTCGGAGCGCCTTTCGAATAATTACTGCATCAATGCAGCGTGGCATGGAGGTGATCAGCCTGTGTTACTGCTGAGGTGTTATGGAAGCCCAGGTTGCTTTGATAGCGCCTTCAGCTCGTCTGCATTATTGGGTCTGGTGTATTTCATCTTCCTCTTAACAATACACCATAGATTTCTATGGTATTTAGGTCAGGAAAGTTTGCTGGCTAATCAGGCACAGTGATGCCATGGTCATTAAACCGGGTATTTGTACTTTTGGCAGTGTGGGCAGGTACCATGTCCTGCTGGAAAATGAAATCAACATCTCCATAAAGCTTGTCAGCAGAGGGAAGCATGAAGTGCTCTAAAATTTCCTGTTAGATGGCTGCACTGACATTGGACTTGATTAAACACAGTGGAAAAACACCATCAGATGACATGGCTCCACATATTATTGACTGTGGAAACGTCACACTGACCTCAAGCAACTTGGATTCTGTGCCTGTTCACTCTTCCTACAGACTCTGGGACCTTGATTTCCAAGTGACAGGACTTGGCGCCTGATTTAAGGAGCCATGTCATCTGCTGGTGTTAGTCCACTGTGTTTATCAAGTCTAAAGTCAATGCAGCTGCCTACCAGGACATTTTAGAGCACTTCATGCTTCCCTCTGCAGACAAGCTTTTTGGAGATGCTGATTTCATTTTCCAGCAGGACTTGGGCACCTGCCCACACTGCTGCCAAAAGTACCAAAGCCTGGTTTAATGACCATGGTATCACCATATTTTACTGGCCAGCAAACTCTCCTGAATTAAACCCCATACGGAATCTATGACGTATCGTCAACAGGGAGATGAGAGACACCAGACCCAACAATGCAGATGAACTGAAGGCCGCTATCAAAGTAACCTGGGCCTTCATAACACTTCAGCAGTAACACAGGCTGATCACCTTCAGGCCACGCCACAGTGATGCAGTATTAATTCATGCAAAAGGAGCCCTGACCAAGTATTGAGTGTGTGCATGGAAATACTTTGTCAGCCAACATTTCTATTAAAAAAATCAATTTTTTAAAATTGATCTTATGTAATATTCTGTTTTTTTGAGAAACTGATTTTCATGAGCTGCGAGTCATAACCATCAAAATTAAAAGAAATAAACACTTGAAATATATCACTTTGTCTGTAATGAATCTATATAAAATATGAGTTTCATTTTATGAATTGAATTACTGAAATAAATCAACTTTTTGATGATATTCTAATTTAGTGAGATGCACCTGCACACCATGAAGGGCAAAATAGTTAAACACTACATACATAAGGCTACAAAAGACATTAAAAGCTATTGTCAGGGAGTTGACTATAAGACCTTTTCAAGGTCGCTGACACAGAAGCCAGCCAAATATTATGTTGTTTTCCTTCTTTGAATAATTCATGTTCATCCATCCATCTTCTTCTGCTTAATCCTTTTCGGGTCGCGGGGGGGCTGGAGCCTATCCCAGCATCTTTGGGTGAGAGGCAGGGTACACCCTGGACAGATCGCCAGTCCATCGCAGGGCCAACACAGAGAGACAGACAACCATTCACTCTCACAGCCGTGCCTATGGACAATTTAGAATCCCAGTTTGATGCCAATTAACTTGCATGTTTTTGGCATGTGGGAGGAAACCGAGAAATCCCACACAGACACGGGGAGAACATGCAAACTCCACACAGATCACTGTTGGTCGGGGGCTGGGATCAAACCCAGGATCCCCCGGCCAAGGGTGAGTTGCTGTGCTGCTGCAGTGCTAACCACTCCCTCACCGCCATAAATATTCAGTGAGGAAAAATGTCCTGGCAGCGGTGGGATTCGAACCCACGCCCCCGAAGAGACTGGAGCCTTAATCCAGCGCCTTAGACCGCTCGGCCACGCTACCACATGATAGCTGGTATAATTAGATGAAAACTTCTTAAAATTTGTATGGATCTGTACATTTCTTTGGCTTCTAGGATTTTTTACTGACCTATTTTATTGATATTTTATGCAACTTTGGAAACTTTTTATCATGAATAATTTAAAACTTGGCTGCTTTTAACGATCTCTTTTCAACATGAAGCAAGGTTGGGGTTTTTTTGCATTTACATTGCTGCTATTGGCATAGACTTGTTCAAAGTTGTGAGGCAATTAGGAGACCAACTGTCAGTATACTACTGAATATTATCGTGAAAATGACTAAACTGTGGTCTATATTAATCATATATCCCATAACCTACATATGTATAAGCATGTGAGAATGTTTGGTGATTACATATGTAAAGCGACTTCACACCTCAGAACAGGACAAAAGGTCTCAACCGCCAGTGAAGGATCAAAGAGCATCCGAGCCACTGCGGTGGAGACCAGATAGGTCGCCCTGACCTCCAGGGCCAGGTGGAGGGGTACGAAGACAAAAGAGGGGATTAAGATAATGAGGGATTCAGCTTTTGATATGCATGTCTTTTGTTATGTGCGAGTATAAGTTCGTAGAGCCGAAGGTGTTCGCTCTCTCACTTCTCTGCTGCTGCACCTAGATGAGACTTGTTAGAGAGCTGATAATAAACTTTGGTTTATAAATCACATCACCTCGTTATTCCAAGCTCTTCTATACTGGTGACCCTGACGCGAGGATGGACCAGAGGCGTTCCCCCGCGATCGACTCATCTGTGGCGACCCAGGCAGACGCCGCACCCATGCAGACAGGGGAACAGATGGACGACATTCCCCCACGGCAGAAGTGATAGAGAGGGCTCAACCGAGCACCAGCGCCGCCGAGAGAGCCGAAAGAAGGCACTCTCACCCTTCGGACACATCAGTGACGGTCCACACAAACGCCGTCACCGTCAAGCTGCCGGACTCTGGCAGGAAGACCCCGCCTCGTGGTTTCAGCAAGCTGAAGCCCAGTTTGCACTTGCGGGCATCACGGCTGACGATACAAAGTTCTATCACATCGTCGCCAAACACGACGCCGCCACTTCGAGATGTGCGCGGAGCATAATCCAGCGGCCGCCGGCCCAGGACAAAAATAAAGAACTGAAAGCGACCATCGTGGCAAATTTCATCCCCTCAGCCGAGGAGAGAGCCGAGAGGATCCTAGCGGTCTACGGCCACAGAGGATGCAGACCCAAGGCCCTCATGGAGGACTTGCTGCAACTTAAAGAAGAGGACAATGACAGCTTCCTCTTCCAATTCATATTCCTCAGTACGCTGCCGCCACACATGAGAGGGACACTTGCCAACATGCGATGCAGCAACCAGCAGGACTTCCGCATCGCTGCTCACGAAGCTCAACGGCTCGTCAACGCCTCAAGGAACAGACACCCACAGCAGCATCCGCAACCTCAACGCTGATGTCCGGAGCCACGGAGAGCCACAAACCACCGAGCAGAATCAGCCCCCGTGACAGCGACACGGCCAAGACTAACAACGGAGCGACGTTTGTTATTACCACCACCGCTTCGCCGAGAAGGGCTTACAAATGCGTTCCCCCCTGCAAATTCACGATTTCGGGAAACACCAAGAGCCGAGAACCGTTTAACAGCGGCGGTTCTCGGCGAAAAAAGCAAGCTTTTATATGTGACGGACGGACACACCGGCAGAGCAGTTCCTTATCGACACGGGAGCTCAACTAAGTTTTGTCATGCCCTCCCAAGTAGACCGGGGCCATGGGAAACCCGGGGCAATGGAGCGGTGGCAGCCAACAGCTCCATCATCGACACTTTTGGCGAAAAGAGCCTTGCCCCTCCGCATCCACGGCCGCAACTACAGATGGACATTTGTTGTAGCGGCGGTGAGTTTTAACTTGTTGGGCGCAGACTTTTGTGTGAACATGGGTTATTAGTTGATCTAGCGAACAGACGCTTGGTTAATGCACTGTCCTTTGCTTCTATTCCCTGCTCAGCTCGAGTTTCTCCACCACCCGTGCAGGCCAGCGTCACCACAGCAGGAGGTAAGTTTTGATCAACTCCTCACCCAATTTCCAGCACTCACAATTCCCAAATTCTCAGCCACAGTGGCTAAACACGGGTCGAACACTTTATTCCCACAACGGGCCCACCCGTATTCGCCAAAGCTCGGCGCTTAGACGCCACCAAGCTCGCCATAGCTCGGGACGAGTTTACCACCCTTGAAAAATTAGGCATTATCAGGCCTCGAAAAGCCCCTGGGCGTCACCACTTCACATGGTCCCGAAACCTGACGGTTCTTGGAGACCGTGCGGCGATTACCGACGATTAAACAATGCGACAGCGCATGACCGCAACCCAATTCCTCACATTCAAGATTTTTCACTACATCTTGTGGGTGCGCGCATTTTTTCAAAAATAGACCTGGTCCGCGGCTATCATCAAGTCCCAGTTCGAGCAGAGACATTCCTAAAACAGCTGTAATAACCCCCTTCGGTCTTTTTGAATTTTTGCGGATGCCTTTCGGCCTCAAAGGCGCCGCTCAAACCTTTCAGCGGATGATGGACGCGGTATTACGCGACCTCCCCTTCGTGTTCTGTCTACCTCGACGATATGCTGGTAGCCAGCTCGTCTGAGGAAGAACACGAGCAGCATCTCACTATGGTTTTCAGAGACTAGAAGAGCACGGGTTAATAATCAATCCAGCAAATGCAAATTCGGCGTGTCCACAAATTGATTTTTTTAGGACACAGAGTTTCTCTCCGAAGGGGGCAGTCCCACTGCCAGACAAAGTACACGCAGTAAAAAGTTTTCCCACGGCCACAAACGGTCAAATCGCGCTGCAGAATTTTGGGGAATGGTTTATTTTTACAACCGTTTCCTCCCCCACGCAGCTCAGCTCATGCAGCCCCTATATGACACGCTCAGAAAACAAAAGCTTCCAACGCGGTCGAATGACCCCGGAGCACGAACGCGCCTTCACGGAAGTAAAAAGTGCCCTAGCTAACGCCACATTGGTTGGTTCACCCTGATCCCTCGGCCCGCATTGCGCTAACCACAGACGCTTCAGACCTGGCCATAGGGGCGGTTGTAGAACAACACGTCAGCGGAATCTGGCAACCTTTGGCATTTTTCGGCAAATCGCTAAACCAAACTGAGCGTAAATACAGCACTTTTGACAGGGGGTTGCTAGCGCTTCATTTATCCATCCGCCACTTCCAGTTCTGGCTGGAAGGGCGGCGTTTCACGGCTTTTTGTAACCTCAAACCGCTCACCTTTGCGATGGCTAAAATTTCCGAACCGTGTCAGGCAGGCAACAAAGACAGCTAGGCTGCGATTTCAGAGTCACCACAGACATTCGACATGTGGCAGGCAAACTTAACGTGGTAGCAGACTGCCTCTCTCACGCTGTGGACATCGCCAGAGCACGAAGAGACAGATTATACTACCTCAGCCGCAGAACTCTTCGCCAACGCGGACACATACGCAGCCCCATCCACGCAGGGATAGATTATGCAGCCATGGCGGAGGAGCAAAGTAGTGACGCGACGTGCGCGCACTCCTGTCTGGGACCAACAGGGTTAAGGCTGGAGGAAAGGGGTTTACGCGACGGTGTGCCCCCCCTAATATGGCGACATCTCAACCGCCGACCTCGCCCGTTAGTCCCAGCTGCATGGCGCCGCCGTATTTTCGACTCTATCACTCCCTCGTGCACCCAGGTGTGCGCAGCTTCGGTTAAATGGTCGCCGAAAAGTTTGTGTGGCCTGGCCTGCGCAAAAACGTAAAAGAATGGGCAAAGACTTGCATTTCTTGTCAGCGCGCCAAAGTACACAAACACACAAAAGCCCCTCTAGAAGCCTTTTCGAATCCCTGCTAGAAGGGTTCGACTCACGTTCATGTCAGACCTCGTGGGGGCCACTACCTTCCTCCCAAGGTTCACACATCTGTTAACAATGATAGACCGCACCACGCGCTGGCCAGAGGCAGTCCCTCTGGCGTCACCACAGCGGAGGAAGGTCGCTCGTGTTTTTTGTGACAAACGGGGTAGGCACGTTCGGCGTCCATCGGACATCACGTCCGATAGGGGGCCTCAATTTGTCTCGGAGCTTTGGGTCAGCCATGGCCAGCAGCTTAGGGGCGACAATTCACCGCACCACCACTTATCACCCTCAGGCTAATGGGTTATGCGAGCGTTTTCACAGATCTTTAAAGGCCGCCCCCAGAGCCTCACTAACGGATACAAATTGGGTAAATAAACTTCCCTGGGTTTTATTGGGGTTGCGTGCTGCGCCTAAAGAGGATCTAGACGCCTCCCCAGCAGAATTAGTTTTTGCATAACCTCTCAGGATCCCAGGTGAATTTTTACCAGAGAACCCAGAGCCAGGGCATCTTCCAGCCCCGAGGTTTTTAGGCAGCAACGGACCGGACTCTCTCTCCGGACCGGCACATCACTCTTTTCCACAGGTTTTTGTCCCCCAAGCTTTAAAAAACGCTGAATTCATTTTTGTTATGCATGAAGCTTTAAAACCAACCTTCCGCCCACCTTACGATGGACCATTCAGAGTGCTGGAACCTGGTGATAAACATTTTGTGCTTGATTTTGGGGATAGAAAAGAAACAGTCAGCATTGACAGACTTAAACCTGCCTTCTTGTTGAGAGACGAGCCTGCACGGTTGGCGAGAGCACCTCGGAGGGGTAGACCCCCCAAGAGAAAAGACTCAGCCCCCTGCAGGGAACAAATAATCACTCTCCTCCCCTAGCTACAGATTCCTTACAGGAAGGTCCCACCAGGACGCCCAAGCGGACCCACAGCAGATTCGGGAGAAGATTAAAACCCAGACGGCACAGGGACTGATGCAAACTACTCAACAGTTGTTCACTAATTGTGCTGTAACAGTTTAGGACTGACTTGTGATATTACTATGCTGTTATGATTACCACTGAACTCTCTTAGGAGCATAGCTGCTGGAAAGTTTCTTCTGTGTCAAGAGGTGTAGCAGTTAGTATGTCATAATAATTATCTTAAACTGTGAATTTGTCTATTGTCCTTTTCTTAGTCGTTTGAGGGGGGCTGTGGTCTATATTAATCATATATCCCATAACCTACATATGTATAAGCATGTGAGAATGTTTGGTGATTACATATGTAAAGCGACTTCACACCTCAGAACAGGACAAAAGGTCTCAACCACCAGTGAAGATCAAAGAGCATCCGAGGCGCTGCGGTGGAGACCAGATAGGTCGCCCTGACCTCCCAGGGCCAGGTGGAGGGGTACAAAGACAAAAGAGGGGATTAAGATAATGAGGGATATCAGCTTTTGATATGCATGTCTTTTGTTATGTGCGAGTATAAGTTCGTAGAGCCGAAGGTGTTCGCTCTCTCACTTCTTCTGCTGCTGCACCTAGATGAGACTTGTTAGAGGAGCTGATAATAAACTTTGGTTTATAAATCACATCGCCTCGTTATTTCAAGCTCTTCTACATAAACAAGAATATGGTTACTTCCATGCTTGTCGCCAAGATAAGAAGTGAGTCAGCCTCCACTGAGCAGCTCATCTCCAATCTCCTTCAGCATCAAGCCAACCTCAACTCTGGACTATCCCTGCTAGAATGTCTCATGGCGACTGTCTCGTATGGTTGTTTGGGTTGATATATCCAGTTTTTGTTTGTCCATCTTGTTAGAAGGGATTGAGCATTTTCAACAGAAAAGCCAGGCAGTGGTGATCTGTTTGGAGCTCTCTTTATCCAAGCCATGTCCCTAGACTGGCTGTCCCTTCTGTTTTAAGTTCTCACCTCCGTCTCCTGGACTGACTGCTTGTGCAGCAATCCATGGAGACACTGCTGCCACAGTGGGAACTTGGTGTAGTCTCCCGATGTAAAGTAATTCCTCTCTGCTGTAGATGTTTGAAATACTCAACAGCGCTAAACTGCAAAAAGTAGTACAAACAACAACCATGCACAGCATTGTTTGAGGGAGCACTGAGCCATAGTGTGGTTGTGTGGAGGCAGACATGTTTGCTGTGATCATGATGTGCTCATGATGTGATGATATTATTCCCTTGCGCCACGGAAAAAAACATATAGTCACCAGCAAAGTGTCACTCCTGACTCCAGTATAATATTTTATTGGCTGTAAATTTTAATTTGTCCACTGTCTGACACTGATGTATGAATGTAAATAAATGTTTGGTGGTGATGGTGGCTGAATCCTACTGCAAATGGTTAGCCCATGTCTTATTACCTCTGCCAAGGAAGTTATGTAATCTGGGTGGTTTATCTGTTCGTCTGTCCATCTGTCTGTTAGCAGGATTACGCAAAAACTACTGGATGGATTTTGATGAAATTTTCACCAGAGGTAGCCCTTGAGCCAAGGATGAACCCAATAAATTTTGGTGATGATCTGAGAGTGCATACCTCCACAAGGACCTTGTTTGTAATTGTGCAGCAGGATTACACAAAAACTACTACATGGATTTGGATGAAATTTTCACCAGAGGTGGTCCTTGGACTAGAGAGGAACCCATAACATTTTGGTGATGATCCCAGAATGCATACCTCCACCAAGGCTCTTATCTTCTCACACTGTGTTAGCAAGAATTCTCCAAAACAAACCCATTACATTTTGGAGGTGATCCATGAGGGACGGAAGGAGCCTTGGGGGAGGTATGCACTCTCTGAGTGTTTTTCTACTTAACAGCATAGTTTTAGTTCTGTGTTGAATGAGTAGATTTTATTTTTTTCTTACATGACACACAGTATATACCACAGGCAATGGACTGTCAAGCATCCTCATATTACAAATAATTCTATGAATTTCTTTATTTCAAAGTAAAATATGAATAAAGAACGTTCTGAAATCAGCACAAGGAATCTATCTACTTTGACTCACAATGGCAGTTATCCTCAGAAAAATAAGGTAAATGAAAATAAGGTCGCTTGGAATCTGACTAAATATTATGACAGTGCCAGTGACATGTCAGGTTTTTTTTGGACCAAGAACTTAGTCCATGACGCAAAAACTTAATTTGACATTATACTTAAGCAGTATGTTGAATGCCTTTTTAGTGCTGTGGGCCTCAGAAAGTTGCAAGAAAAATGGACAGGAATTCATGAAATGGTCAAAGTTTGGTGGCGCAACTCTCCCCAACATTTTATTTATACCATTTTGCCAAATTTTTTCCTGCATCCTCTGTGTTTGTGCCGTCAGAGTCTGTAGCAGCTCGCTTGCCTCAGTCTTCCAGTCTTCCAACTCTGATATTTGAGCCTGTGCTTCTGCCATACACGCCCGTTGAGTGCGTAGCTCCTCCATGTTTTCTGCTAGCTTGCGGTCCATTTCTTTTCGGAGACCCATAATTTCCTCCTTCATCTCTTTTTTCAGTTCTTCCTTAAGAGCCGTTAAATCCTGTTGGAGTTGTCGCTTGAGGTCTTTTATGTCCTTACTTATATTGGCGAAGCCAGTGTTCATAACATCGAGGTTGGCGTCCTCCATTTTCTCTGAAGTCTCCTCGTTTTTGTTGGCCTCGTGTTCAGCGGTTTCTCCAGTGTTGATGAACAGGGATTCTTTAGTTTTACCCTGCTTTTGTCCGTGTGCCCGGGTTCTTCGTGTTTTCATCCCTTGGTTTATTGACCTATTTATGTTGAGTTGGCCATTTACCAAAGATTTTTAATCCGACTAGGGAGAGCTCTCTGTTTAAGCGTTATGCCTCTCCGCCATCTTCCCGGAAGTCCCACCATTTTGCCAAATTAAAGAACATTTAGTTCTAGTTTGTGTTGTTGTGCTTCATTTACAAATTATTTGCAAGAGTAATATAAACCATGGTAATATCAATTGAAATGAAAACCAATAATTACCTCCACCAAGGAGGTTATGTAATCGGGGTGGTTTGTCTGTCTGTCTCTTAGCAGGATTATGCAAAAACTACTGGATGGATTTTGATGAAATTTTCACCAGAGGTGGCCCTCAGGCCAAAGATGAATCCATTAAATTTTGGTGATGATCTGAGAGTGCATACCTCTACCAAGGACCTTCTTTGTAAGTGTGCAGTAGGATTACACAAAAACTACAGCATGGATTTAGATGAAATTTTCACCAGAGGTGGTCCTTGGGCTACAGAGGAATCCATTACATTTTGGTGATGATCCAAGAACACATACCTCCACCAAGGCTCTTATCTTCTCACACTTTGTTGCAATTTTCACCAGAACTGGATCATGGCCTACATTTTGGAGGTGATCCATAATGGACGGAAGGAGCCTTGGCAGAGGTATATGCTCTCTGAGTGCTTTTCTAGTTTTTAATTTGGCATCTCGTTATCACTTCTGAGCTTTAGTGTGGTAGTGTGGGGGCATGATGTGGGACTTCTCCACCCAGAGAAGAAGGCAACTGGGGAAGGGGGAAACAATGGACCGAAAGAGGAGGTGTCACCGGTGATGGTGGGGTATCAGACAGGACAGTAAGGACTATGTGCCCCCCGGGGACAGGAGTAAATGCCGGAGCCGTTGGAAGAAGAAGGGTGTGAGAGCAGCGCAGGTGTTGTGTCACGTTAATGTGCCACACAGGCTTTGTTCTAAACACAATATATGATGGAAGTTCCGGGTCTCGATGCATGGTATTAAGATAAGATACACTACCGTTCAAAAGTTTGGGGTCACTTAGAAATTTCCTTATTTTTAAAAGAAAAGCACTTTTTTTCAATGAAGATAACTTTAAACTAATCAGAAATACACTCTATACATTGCTAATGTGGTAAATGACTACACATAGGTGTATAGAGGCCCATTTCCAGCAACTATCACTCCAGTGTTGTAATGGTACAATGTGTTTGCTCATTGCGTCAGAAGGCTAATGGATGATTAGAAAACCCTTGTGCAATCATGTTAGGTCTGCAATGCTGTAATTGCTGCAAATGGAGGATTCTTTGACGAAAGCAAAGTTTGAAGGAAAAAATTATTATTTCAAATACAAATCATTATTTCTAACCTTGTCAATGTCTTGACTATATCTTCTATTCATTTTACAGCTCATGGTGGTAAATAAGTGTGACTTTTCATGGAAAACACAAAATAATTGTCTGGGTGACCCCAAACTTTTGAACGGTAGTGTAAGATAAGATAAGCCTTTATTAGTCCCAAAATGGGGAAATTCCAGGATTGCAACAGCACAGGGATAGCAACACTCAGTGCAATAATTAAGAAGATACGGAAAATATAAATAAGAGCAGTGGATATACATACGTACACATAAATATATAAATATATATATACAAAGTGCGGAGCATTGTAGCAAGATGGAATAAACAGCATAACCGTCTACTTAGTTATCCTACATAGTATGAATATGTACCCATACATATTGTCACCCTCCGTAGCGACTGATATTGTCCTAGTTGTATACTGGAGGGGACCATTTGTGTAAGTCTGTTGCGTCTTTTGCATTCAATACTATTAGGTCATCATGTTTTTTTGCTATCTCTGCGAGCAGCCCTGCTTAGGTTATACAGTCTGACAGCCGTAGGTAGGAAGGACCTGTGAAACCTCTCGGTTGCGCACCTAGGATGATGTAGTCTACTGCTAAATGAGCTCCTCAGTGCGTTCAATATGTCCTGCATAGGGTGGGACTCGGACTCCAGCAGAGATGACAGTTTAGCCACCATCCTTCTCTCTCCTATCTCCTCCACTGGGTCAAGGCGTTTCCCCAGAACAGATCTAGCTTTCTTGATCAGTTTGTTCAGTCTCTTCCTTAAAGATATAAAAGAGGAATGCACTGTGACCCGGGAGCTTTTTTGCTGTAATTTATGTTGGAGGAAGAATAAAGTTCTTGTGTTGTTTAGCTCGTTGCCTCGCCTGTGTCCGTTCTCCACAGTAGAAAAAAAAGGCTGCAGTATAAATTGAGGGATTTTTTTCCCTCCACCTCCACCTAATGGTCACTGGGACAAACTGCTGTTTTTTTAAGTCACAAAATGAGCAGGAAAAGCATTGGGGTCTGCATCCTGTACCTCTGGAGCCATACGCTGCTCTTTTGCCCATAACCGGGCATCATTGTGGCTTTGACAAATTCTAGGGGACAAAACTCACATTCAGGGCAAAAGTTTGAACATTTAAAAAAAAACACTAGCATAATGAGTACCATTCCTGACAGTCAAAAGGTTGTGGGTTCAAATCCACCAGCCACCGGGGCCTACCCATAGCCATATAGTTACAACACGCTTTGAACTTGCAGCTGCCCAGTCACGTGGTTCATGGAGCTCCAAATAGTTCCAAACAACGACCTTTCTATAATGGCAGCTGTGACGATCTGCGGCATAAAAACATTCAAAATACCTATCAGCAGGTATATTATTAAACTTATAATGAACAGATTTAACTGTATTATAATACAAACAAGCAACTTTAACATTTTTCTGACAGAATTGTGCATTTTTTTCCCTTTTAAATGTACTACCTTCTTTATTCTATAATTTACTTTTTATAAATTAAAATTATAAATTTTACGCATAAATTTGCTACTTTTTCCTCATAATATTGTATTTCTCTGTCTCATAATTCTGATTTTTATTGTACATTAGAGACTATTTTCAAATTGAAATGTGGCTGTTTTTTAGTTTTTAAAAAATTATTACTTTTTTCTTACAGATTTATGTATTTTTATACTAAATTTGAAAGTATTTTTCATTCTTGCTTTTTATGCACACATTTGTGAACTATTTTGAAAACATTACATTTTTCTCTTAAAAGTTTAAACATGAGGAAAAAATACAAACTATACACAAGTACTCTGTAAAACAATCAAATTCATATACAGCCATAAATAAAATGAATTTCCTGAACCACAATAGAATTACAAAGGATAGAAAATATATTCCGTTAATAGTTCAGTTATTTTTTTTTTATTAATTTCAAGTGAGCCATTTTATAAAACTGAGTACTTCACATTTGTAAATATGACAATTGTTTTTAGAATGTTTGTTTTTAACATTTGACTCTTCATTTACCAACTTAAAATAATCACTTGTTTTCAAATGTATTAAAAATTAACCAGTCTGTATCCCAAGTGTCTTTCACCCCATGTTTCTCCCAACAATTTCTTCAAATAAGTACAGTGTGGCGGATTGAATAAGTGTACCCAGTGTGGAGGCACGGAATAAGTGCAGGCAGGACACGGCGAACTGAAGTTTAAAAGGGTGTTTATTTCATCCTCCAGCACGAGGGTTCACCCCAGCGCTGTGGGAGCGCGCTGGAGCGAACCCTGTGTCTCTAGTCAGCAAACAGGCAATGCGTGTGATCAAAAAGTGAGTCTGAGAGAGAGCAAGCGATATGGTTGACTTATATACCCAGCTAGACAATGCATGCATGGCACATTAGCATCACAGTAAACTGCAGGAAGGCATGGACATTTGCATTAGAGTCACACATATCAATAGCAAGATTACTGGCGCCGGGATTAGGCAAAGAGAGGCTGCCTATTGATATCAGTCCATACATCTCACTGTTCTGCTAATTGCTCCAGCTGAGCGCTCTGCTTGTCCGTAGGCTGTGGGGGTCGCCCACAACAGAATATTTTCAACACATCAGAATGATAAAATATTAAAATTGCTAATTTATGAATGTTAAATAACACTGCCACCACCAGGTGCTAATTTATGAATGTTAATGTAAGCTAATTTATGAATGTTAAATAACACTGCCACCGATAACCAGGTTATCAAGTTGAGCTAGCTGCTGTTCACCTGAATCTAGTGTGGAGCAAGCTAATGAGCAAGTTTGTAAGCTTCTATCGGACATAAACACGAAAAAAGCTGACAAAATAAAACACTATCACAGACTACATAATCTACATGTTAACTTAAGTGGTGAAATGACCAAAACAACGGCCATTCATTAACTTACCAGGGATTATTAAGCAGACACTCTGGGAAATGATTGGTGGTCTATGGGGAAAACTACATTGTTTGGAACTAATTGCTGCTCCTTGACCCATGTGACCTCTGCATTCCAAAGTTTCTACTGAAGTCTATCAGAGTGTCGCAACTATCATACTATATGGCTATGGGCCTGCTTAGAGAGAGAGAGAGGCATACAGGTGCATCTCAATAAATTAGAATGTCATCGAAAAGTTGATTTATTTCAATAATTCAATTCAAAAAGTGAAACTCATATATAGATTCATTACACACAGAGTGATATATTTCAAGTGTTTATTTCTTTTAATTTTGATGGTTATGGCTTGCAGCAAATGAAAACCCCAAATTCAGTTTCTCAAAAAACTAGAATATGATATAAAATTAATTAAAAAAAAAAGATTTTAAATTTCAGAGCAACAATGGGAAATGGCTTGTGCAGAAGCTCAAACCAAATCAATAAATGTACGTC
Source organism: Pholidichthys leucotaenia (assembly GCA_020510985.1). Classification (NCBI taxonomy): domain Eukaryota; kingdom Metazoa; phylum Chordata; class Actinopteri; order Cichliformes; family Pholidichthyidae; genus Pholidichthys; species Pholidichthys leucotaenia. The sequence continues at coordinate 201,235,893 of CM035836.1, read as the reverse complement.
TTAAACTGATACATTTTAAATGGTTAATGCGGATGTATGTTACACCAGTGGAGTTAAATAGATATAACAAAAACATACCAGATACATGCACAAAATGTATGGAAAGTAAAGGAACCCTATTTCACTGTTTATGGGAATGTAGAAAAATCAGAATGTTTTGGGAAGAAGTGAGGGTAACAATTGAAAAAATAATTTCAAAACAATTCACATTGAACCCTAAACTGTTTTTGTTGAGTCTGTATCCAGAAAAACATAACTTTAATAAGAGTGAAAGGGCATTCATAGACCTCGGTTTGCTTAATGCCAAAAAATGTATTGCACTACTGTGGAAAAAGACTCATAGACCAGATGTGACTCAGTGGTTAAGACAGATGTTAACAAACATTCCACTAGAAAGAATAACATATATACTGAAATTAAAGGAAAATGTGTTTGAGAATATATGGAGACCTTTCATTGATTATGTAAAGAAATTAAACATAACTTCTGAAGAAGAAGGTGAATGATAATGATATGTGTGGACCTTGCAGATTCCAAACAGGTGAATGTATATTATGTATTCTTATGTAATAGATTACCAAGACTAAACAGAGGAGCATTGTTGTTGACTTGCTTTTGTTAATGGTTGTTGTGTAGAAGAGCTTGAAATGATGAGGGCGATTTGATATAATAAACCAAAGTTTTATTTATCAGCTCTCTAACAAGGTCTCATTCTAGTGCAGAGGTAACAGAAGGAAAAGAGACCGAATATCTCCGGGCTCACTGACTTTTATACTTGCACCTAACAAAAGACATGCATAACAAAGGCTGACATCCCTCATTATCGTAATCCCCCCCATTGTCTTGGTATTTCTCTCCTCCCCTGGGGGTGAGGGTAGCTCCTCCGTCTCCACCACAGTGTCTGGGGAACGTCTTTGGTTCTTCACTTGGCGGTTGGGAGCCTTTGTCCTTTCAGAGGTGTGTGAAGTTGCTTTACATATGTAATTACCAAACATTTCCCATGCTTTTAACATATGTAGGTTATGGAATATATGAGTAATATAGCCCAAGTTGTTGTTCTTTAGTACATTTTATTTTGTTGTTGTTAGTGTTTTTTTTTTTTTTTTTTTAAATTACTTTAGTGTCAGTGTTTGACTGTTTGTGCCTGTTTGTGAAAAAAGGTTCAATAAAAAATATTGTGGAAAAAAAAGATTTTCAATTAGAAATGTTGGCCAACTGAAAAGTATGTCCATGTACACACTCAATACTTGGTCGGGAGCGCCTTTCGAATAATTACTGCATCAATGCACGTGGCATGGAGGTGATCAGCCTGTGTTACTGCTGAGGTGTTATGGAAGCCCAGGTTGCTTTTGATAGCGGCCTTCAGCTCGTCTGCATTATTGGGTCCTGGTGTATTTCATCTTCCTCTTAACATACACATAGAGATTTTCTATGGTATTTAGGTCAGGAAAGTTTGCTGGCTAATCAGGCACAGTGATGCCATGGTCATTAAACCGGGGTATTTGTACTTTTGGCAGTGTGGGCAGGTAACCATGTCCTGCTGGGAAAATGAAATCAACCTCTCCATAAAGCTTGTCAGCAGAGGGAAGCATGAAGTGCTCTAAAATTTCCTGTTAGATGGCTGCACTGACATTGGACTTGATTAAACACAGTGGAAAAACACCATCAGATGACATGGCTCCACATATTATTGACTGTGGAAACGTCACACTGGACCTCAAGCAAACTTGGATTCTGTGCTGTTCACTCTTCCTACAGACTCTGGTAGCCTTGATTTCCAAGTGACAGGACTTGGCGCCTGATTTAAGGAGCCATGTCATCTGCTGGTGTTAGTCCACTGTGTTTTATCAAGTCTAAAGTCAATGCAGCTGCCTACCAGGACATTTTAGAGCACTTCATGCTTCCCTCTGCAGACAAGCTTTTTGGAGATGCTGATTTCATTTTCCAGCAGGACTTGGCACCTGCCCACACTGCTGCCAAAAGTACCAAAGCCTGGTTTAATGACCATGGTATCACCATATTTTACTGGCCAGCAAACTCTCCTGAATTAAACCCCATACGGAATCTATGACGTATCGTCAACAGGGAGATGAGAGACACCAGACCCAACAATGCAGATGAACTGAAGGCCGCTATCAAAGTAACCTGGGCCTTCATAACACTTCAGCAGTACACAAGGCTGATCACCTTCAGGCCACGCCACAGTGATGCAGTATTAATTCATGCAAAAGGAGCCCTGACCAAGTATTGAGTGTGTGCATGGAAATACTTTGTCAGCCAACATTTCTATTAAAAAAATCAATTTTTAAAATTGATCTTATGTAATATTCTGTTTTTTTGAGAAACTGATTTTCATGAGCTGCGAGTCATAACCATCAAAATTAAAAGAAATAAACACTTGAAATATATCACTTTGTCTGTAATGAATCTATATAAAATATGAGTTTCATTTTATGAATTGAATTACTGAAATAAATCAACTTTTTGATGATATTCTAATTTAGTGAGATGCACCTGCACACCATGAAGGGCAAAATAGTTAAACACTACATACATAAGGCTACAAAAGACATTTAAAAGCTATTGTCAGGGAGTTGACTATAAGACCTTTTCAAGGTCGCTGACACAGAAGCCAGCCAAATATTATGTTGTTTTCCTTCTTTGAATAATTCATGTTCATCCATCCATCTTCTTCTGCTTAATCCTTTTCGGGTCGCGGGGGGGCTGGAGCCTATCCCAGCATCTTTGGGTGAGAGGCAGGGTACACCCTGGACAGATCGCCAGTCCATCGCAGGGCCAACACAGAGAGACAGACAACCATTCACTCTCACAGCCGTGCCTATGACAATTTAGAATCCCCAGTTTGATGCCAATTAACTTGCATGTTTTTGGCATGTGGGAGGAAACCGGAGAAATCCCACACAGACACGGGGAGAACATGCAAACTCCACACAGATCACTGTTGGTCGGGGGCTGGGATCAAACCCAGGATCCCCCGGCCAAGGTGAGTTGCTGTGCTGCTGCAGTGCTAACCACTCCCTCACGCCCATAAATTATTCAGTGAGGAAAAATGTCCTGGCAGCGGTGGGATTCGAACCCACGCCCCGAAGAGACTGGAGCCTTAATCCAGCGCCTTAGACCGCTCGGCCACGCTACCACATGATAGCTGGTATAATTAGATGAAAACTTCTTAAAATTTGTATGGATCTGTACATTTCTTTGGCTTCTAGGATTTTTTACTGACCTATTTTATTGATATTTTATGCAACTTTGGAAACTTTTTATCATGAATAATTTAAAACTTGGCTGCTTTTAACGATCTCTTTTCAACATGAAGCAAGGTTGGGGTTTTTTTGCATTTACATTGCTGCTATTGGCATAGACTTGTTCAAAGTTGTGAGGCAATTAGGAGACCAACTGTCAGTATACTACTGAATATTATCGTGGAAAATGACTAAACTGTGGTCTATATTAATCATATATCCCATAACCTACATATGTATAAGCATGTGAGAATGTTTGGTGATTACATATGTAAAGCGACTTCACACCTCAGAACAGGACAAAAGGTCTCAACCGCCAGTGAAGATCAAAGAGCATCCGAGCCACTGCGGTGGAGACCAGATAGGTCGCCCTGACCTCCCAGGGCCAGGTGGAGGGGTACGAAGACAGAAAGAGGGGATTAAGATAATGAGGGATGTCAGCTTTTGATATGCATGTCTTTTGTTATGTGCGAGTATAAGTTCGTAGAGCCGAAGGTGTTCGCTCTCTCACTTCTTCTGCTGCTGCACCTAGATGAGACTTGTTAGAGGAGCTGATAATAAACTTTGGTTTATAAATCACATCACCTCGTTATTCCAAGCTCTTCTATACTGGTGACCCTGACGCGAGGATGGACCAGAGGCGTTCCCCCGCGATCGACTCATCTGTGGCGACCCAGGCAGACGCCGGCACCCATGCAGACAGGGGAACAGATGGACGACATTCCCCCACGGCAGAAGTGATAGAGAGGGCTCAACCGAGCACCAGCGCCGCCGAGAGAGCCGAAAGAAGGCACTCTCACCCTTCGGACACATCAGTGACGGTCCACACAAACGCCGTCACCGTCAAGCTGCCGGACTTCTGGCAGGAAGACCCCGCCTCGTGGTTTCAGCAAGCTGAAGCCCAGTTTGCACTTGCGGGCATCACGGCTGACGATACAAAGTTCTATCACATCGTCGCCAAACTCGACGCCGCCACTTCGAGATGTGCGCGGAGCATAATCCAGCGGCCGCCGGCCCAGGACAAATATAAAGAACTGAAAGCGACCATCGTGGCAAATTTCATCCCCTCAGCCGAGGAGAGAGCCGAGAGGATCCTAGCGGTCTACGGCCACAGAGGATGCAGACCCAAGGCCCTCATGGAGGACTTGCTGCAACTTAAAGAAGAGGACAATGACAGCTTCCTCTTCCAATTCATATTCCTCAGTACGCTGCCCGCCACACATGAGAGGGACACCTTGCCAACATGCGATGCAGCAACCAGCAGGACTTCCGCACGCTGGCTCACGAAGCTCAACGGCTCGTCAACGCCTGCAAGGAACAGACACCCACAGCAGCATCCGCAGACCTCAACGCTGATGTCCGGAGCCACGGAGAGCCACAAACCACCGAGCAGAATCAGCCCGCGGGTGACAGCGACACGGCCAAGACGTAACAGACGGAGCGACGATTGTTATTACCACCACCGCTTCGCCGAGAAGGCTTACAAATGCGTTCCCCCCCTGCAAATTCACGATTTCGGGAAACACCAAAGCCGAGAACCGTTAACAGCGGCGGTTCTCGGCGAAAAAAGCAAGCTTTTATATGTGACGGACGGACACACCGGCAAGCAGTTCCTTATCGACACGGGAGCTCAACTAAGTTTTGTCATGCCCTCCCAAGTAGACCGGGCCATGGAAACCCGGGGCAATGGAGCGGTGGCAGCCAACAGCTCCATCATCGACACTTTTGGCGAAAAGAGCCTGCCCCTCCGCATCCACGGCCGCAACTACAGATGGACATTTGTTGTAGCGGCGGTGAGTTTTAACTTGTTGGGCGCAGACTTTTTGTGTGAACATGGGTTATTAGTTGATCTAGCGAACAGACGCTTGGTTAATGCACTGTCCTTTGCTTCTATTCCCTGCTCAGCTCGAGTTTCTCCACCACCCGTGCAGGCCAGCGTCACCACAGCAGGAGGTAAGTTTGATCAACTCCTCACCCAATTTTCCAGCACTCACAATTCCCAAATTCTCAGCCACAGTGGCTAAACACGGGGTCGAACACTTTATTCCCACAACGGGCCCACCCGTATTCGCCAAAGCTCGGCGCTTAGACGCCACCAAGCTCGCCATAGCTCGGGACGAGTTTACCACCCTTGAAAAATTAGGCATTATCAGGCGCTCGAAAAGCCCCTGGGCGTCACCACTTCACATGGTCCCGAAACCTGACGGTTCTTGGAGACCGTGCGGCGATTACCGACGATTAAACAATGCGACAGCGCATGACCGCAACCCAATTCCTCACATTCAAGATTTTTCACTACATCTTGTGGGTGCGCGCATTTTTTCAAAAATAGACCTGGTCCGCGGCTATCATCAAGTCCCAGTTCGAGCAGAGGACATTCCTAAAACAGCTGTAATAACCCCCTTCGGTCTTTTTGAATTTTTGCGGATGCCTTTCGGCCTCAAAGGCGCCGCTCAAACCTTTCAGCGGATGATGGACGCGGTATTACGCGACCTCCCCTTCGTGTTCGTCTACCTCGACGATATGCTGGTAGCCAGCTCGTCTGAGGAAGAACACGAGCAGCATCTCACTATGGTTTTTCAGAGACTAGAAGAGCACGGGTTAATAATCAATCCAGCCAAATGCAAATTCGGCGTGTCACAAATTGATTTTTTAGGACACAGAGTTTCTCCGAAGGGGGCAGTCCCACTGCCAGACAAAGTTCACGCAGTAAAAAGTTTCCCACGGCCACAAACGGTCAAATCGCTGCAAGAATTTTGGGGAATGGTTTATTTTTACAACCGTTTCCTCCCCCACGCAGCTCAGCTCATGCAGCCCCTATATGACACGCTCAGAAAACAAAAAGCTTCCAACGCGGTCGAATGGACCCCGGAGCACGAACGCGCCTTCACGGAAGTAAAAAGTGCCCTAGCTAACGCCACATTGTTGGTTCACCCTGATCCCTCGGCCCGCATTGCGCTAACCACAGACGCTTCAGACCTGGCCATAGGGGCGGTTGTAGAACAACACGTCAGCGGAATCTGGCAACCTTTGGCATTTTTCGGCAAATCGCTAAACCAAACTGAGCGTAAATACAGCACTTTTGACAGGGGGTTGCTAGCGCTTCATTTATCCATCCGCCACTTCCAGTTCTGGCTGGAAGGGCGGCGTTTCACGGCTTTTGTAGACCTCAAAACCGCTCACCTTTGCGATGGCTAAAATTTCCGAACCGTGTCAGGCAGGCAACAAAGACAGCTAGCTGCGATTTCAGAGTTCACCACAGACATTCGACATGTGGCAGGCAAACTTAACGTGGTAGCAGACTGCCTCTCTCACGCTGTGACATCGCCAGAGCACGAAGAGACAGATTATACTACCTCAGCCGCAGAACTCTTCGCCAACGCGGACACATACGCAGCCCCAATCCACGCAGGGATAGATTATGCAGCCATGGCGGAGGAGCAAAGTAGTGACGCGGACGTGCGCGCACTCCTGTCTGGACCAACAGGGTTAAGGCTGGAGGAAAGGGGTTTACGCGACGGTGTGCCCCCCCTAATATGCGACATCTCAACCGGCCGACCTCGCCCGTTAGTCCCAGCTGCATGGCGCCGCCGTATTTTCGACTCTATTCACTCCCTCGTGCACCCAGGTGTGCGCGCTTCGGTTAAAATGGTCGCCGAAAAGTTTGTGTGGCCTGGCCTGCGCAAAAACGTAAAAGAATGGGCAAAGACTTGCATTTCTTGTCAGCGCGCCAAAGTACACAAACACACAAAAGCCCCTCTAGAGCCTTTTCGAATCCCTGCTAGAAGGTTCGACCACGTTCATGTCGACCTCGTGGGGCCACTACCTTCCTCCCAAGGTTTCACACATCTGTTAACAATGATAGACCGCACCACGCGCTGGCCAGAGGCAGTCCCTCTGGCGTCAACCACAGCGGAGGAAGTCGCTCGTGTTTTTTTGACAAACTGGGTGGCACGTTTCGGCGTCCCATCGGACATCACGTCCGATAGGGGGCCTCAATTTGTCTCGGAGCTTTGGTCAGCCATGGCCAGCAGCTTAGGGGCGACAATTCACCGCACCACCACTTATCACCCTCAGGCTAATGGGTTATGCGAGCGTTTTCACAGATCTTTAAAGGCCGCCCCCAGAGCCTCACTAACGGATACAAATTGGGTAAATAAACTTCCCTGGGTTTTATTGGGGTTGCGTGCTGCGCCTAAAGAGGATCTAGACGCCTCCCCAGCAGAATTAGTTTTTGCATAACCTCTCAGGCTCCCAGGTGAATTTTTACCAGAGAACCCAGAGCCAGGGCATCTTCCAGCCCCGAGGTTTTTAGGCAGCAACGGACCGGACTCTCTCTCCGGACCGGCACATCACTCTTTTCCACAGGTTTTTGTCCCCCAAGCTTTAAAAAACGCTGAATTCATTTTTGTTAGGCATGAAGCTTTAAAACCAACCTTCCGCCCACCATACGATGGACCATTCAGAGTGCTGGAACCTGGTGATAAACATTTTGTGCTTGATTTTGGGGATAGAAAAGAAACAGTCAGCATTGACAGACTTAAACCTGCCTTCTTGTTGAGAGACGAGCCTGCACGGTTGGCGAGAGCACCTCGGAGGGGTAGACCCCCCAAGAGAAAAGACTCAGCCCCCCTGCAGGGAACAAATAATCACTCTCCTCCCCTAGCTACAGATTCCTTACAGGAAGGTCCCACCAGGACGCCCAAGCGGACCCACAGCAGATTCGGGAGAAGATTAAAACCCAGACGGCACAGGGACTGATGCAAACTACTCAACAGTTGTTCACTAATTGTGCTGTAACAGTTTAGGACTGACTTGTGATATTACTATGCTGTTATGATTACCACTGAACTCTCTTAGGAGCATAGCTGCTGGAAAGTTTCTTCTGTGTCAAGAGGTGTAGCAGTTAGTATGTCATAATAATTATCTTAAACTGTGAATTTGTCTATTGTCCTTTTCTTAGTCGTTTGAGGGGGGCTGTGGTCTATATTAATCATATATCCCATAACCTACATATGTATAAGCATGTGAGAATGTTTGGTGATTACATATGTAAAGCGACTTCACACCTCAGAACAGGACAAAAGGTCTCAACCACCAGTGAAGATCAAAGAGCATCCGAGGCGCTGCGGTGGAGACCAGATAGGTCGCCCTGACCTCCCAGGGCCAGGTGGAGGGGTACAAAGACAAAAGAGGGGATTAAGATAATGAGGGATATCAGCTTTTGATATGCATGTCTTTTGTTATGTGCGAGTATAAGTTCGTAGAGCCGAAGGTGTTCGCTCTCTCACTTCTTCTGCTGCTGCACCTAGATGAGACTTGTTAGAGGAGCTGATAATAAACTTTGGTTTATAAATCACATCGCCTCGTTATTTCAAGCTCTTCTACATAAACAAGAATATGGTTACTTCCATGCTTGTCGCCAAGATAAGAAGTGAGTCAGCCTCCACTGAGCAGCTCATCTCCAATCTCCTTCAGCATCAAGCCAACCTCAACTCTGGACTATCCCTGCTAGAATGTCTCATGGCGACTGTCTCGTATGGTTGTTTGGGTTGATATATCCAGTTTTTGTTTGTCCATCTTGTTAGAAGGGATTGAGCATTTTCAACAGAAAAGCCAGGCAGTGGTGATCTGTTTGGAGCTCTCTTTATCCAAGCCATGTCCCTAGACTGGCTGTCCTACTTCTGTTTTAAGTTCTCACCTCCGTCTCCTGGACTGACTGCTTGTGCAGCAATCCATGGAGACACTGCTGCCACAGTGGGAACTTGGTGTAGTCTCCCGATGTAAAGTAATTCCTCTCTGCTGTAGATGTTTGAAATACTCAACAGCGCTAAACTGCAAAAAGTAGTACAAACAACAACCATGCACAGCATTGTTTGAGGGAGCACTGAGCCATAGTGTGGTTGTGTGGAGGCAGACATGTTTGCTGTGATCATGATGTGCTCATGATGTGATGATATTATTCCCTTGCGCCACGGAAAAAAACATATAGTCACCAGCAAAGTGTCACTCCTGACTCCAGTATAATATTTTATTGGCTGTAAATTTTAATTTGTCCACTGTCTGACACTGATGTATGAATGTAAATAAATGTTTGGTGGTGATGGTGGCTGAATCCTACTGCAAATGGTTAGCCCATGTCTTATTACCTCTGCCAAGGAAGTTATGTAATCTGGGTGGTTTATCTGTTCGTCTGTCCATCTGTCTGTTAGCAGGATTACGCAAAAACTACTGGATGGATTTTGATGAAATTTTCACCAGAGGTAGCCCTTGAGCCAAGGATGAACCCAATAAATTTTGGTGATGATCTGAGAGTGCATACCTCCACAAGGACCTTGTTTGTAATTGTGCAGCAGGATTACACAAAAACTACTACATGGATTTGGATGAAATTTTCACCAGAGGTGGTCCTTGGACTAGAGAGGAACCCATAACATTTTGGTGATGATCCCAGAATGCATACCTCCACCAAGGCTCTTATCTTCTCACACTGTGTTAGCAAGAATTCTCCAAAACAAACCCATTACATTTTGGAGGTGATCCATGAGGGACGGAAGGAGCCTTGGGGGAGGTATGCACTCTCTGAGTGTTTTTCTACTTAACAGCATAGTTTTAGTTCTGTGTTGAATGAGTAGATTTTATTTTTTTCTTACATGACACACAGTATATACCACAGGCAATGGACTGTCAAGCATCCTCATATTACAAATAATTCTATGAATTTCTTTATTTCAAAGTAAAATATGAATAAAGAACGTTCTGAAATCAGCACAAGGAATCTATCTACTTTGACTCACAATGGCAGTTATCCTCAGAAAAATAAGGTAAATGAAAATAAGGTCGCTTGGAATCTGACTAAATATTATGACAGTGCCAGTGACATGTCAGGTTTTTTTTGGACCAAGAACTTAGTCCATGACGCAAAAACTTAATTTGACATTATACTTAAGCAGTATGTTGAATGCCTTTTTAGTGCTGTGGGCCTCAGAAAGTTGCAAGAAAAATGGACAGGAATTCATGAAATGGTCAAAGTTTGGTGGCGCAACTCTCCCCAACATTTTATTTATACCATTTTGCCAAATTTTTTCCTGCATCCTCTGTGTTTGTGCCGTCAGAGTCTGTAGCAGCTCGCTTGCCTCAGTCTTCCAGTCTTCCAACTCTGATATTTGAGCCTGTGCTTCTGCCATACACGCCCGTTGAGTGCGTAGCTCCTCCATGTTTTCTGCTAGCTTGCGGTCCATTTCTTTTCGGAGACCCATAATTTCCTCCTTCATCTCTTTTTTCAGTTCTTCCTTAAGAGCCGTTAAATCCTGTTGGAGTTGTCGCTTGAGGTCTTTTATGTCCTTACTTATATTGGCGAAGCCAGTGTTCATAACATCGAGGTTGGCGTCCTCCATTTTCTCTGAAGTCTCCTCGTTTTTGTTGGCCTCGTGTTCAGCGGTTTCTCCAGTGTTGATGAACAGGGATTCTTTAGTTTTACCCTGCTTTTGTCCGTGTGCCCGGGTTCTTCGTGTTTTCATCCCTTGGTTTATTGACCTATTTATGTTGAGTTGGCCATTTACCAAAGATTTTTAATCCGACTAGGGAGAGCTCTCTGTTTAAGCGTTATGCCTCTCCGCCATCTTCCCGGAAGTCCCACCATTTTGCCAAATTAAAGAACATTTAGTTCTAGTTTGTGTTGTTGTGCTTCATTTACAAATTATTTGCAAGAGTAATATAAACCATGGTAATATCAATTGAAATGAAAACCAATAATTACCTCCACCAAGGAGGTTATGTAATCGGGGTGGTTTGTCTGTCTGTCTCTTAGCAGGATTATGCAAAAACTACTGGATGGATTTTGATGAAATTTTCACCAGAGGTGGCCCTCAGGCCAAAGATGAATCCATTAAATTTTGGTGATGATCTGAGAGTGCATACCTCTACCAAGGACCTTCTTTGTAAGTGTGCAGTAGGATTACACAAAAACTACAGCATGGATTTAGATGAAATTTTCACCAGAGGTGGTCCTTGGGCTACAGAGGAATCCATTACATTTTGGTGATGATCCAAGAACACATACCTCCACCAAGGCTCTTATCTTCTCACACTTTGTTGCAATTTTCACCAGAACTGGATCATGGCCTACATTTTGGAGGTGATCCATAATGGACGGAAGGAGCCTTGGCAGAGGTATATGCTCTCTGAGTGCTTTTCTAGTTTTTAATTTGGCATCTCGTTATCACTTCTGAGCTTTAGTGTGGTAGTGTGGGGGCATGATGTGGGACTTCTCCACCCAGAGAAGAAGGCAACTGGGGAAGGGGGAAACAATGGACCGAAAGAGGAGGTGTCACCGGTGATGGTGGGGTATCAGACAGGACAGTAAGGACTATGTGCCCCCCGGGGACAGGAGTAAATGCCGGAGCCGTTGGAAGAAGAAGGGTGTGAGAGCAGCGCAGGTGTTGTGTCACGTTAATGTGCCACACAGGCTTTGTTCTAAACACAATATATGATGGAAGTTCCGGGTCTCGATGCATGGTATTAAGATAAGATACACTACCGTTCAAAAGTTTGGGGTCACTTAGAAATTTCCTTATTTTTAAAAGAAAAGCACTTTTTTTCAATGAAGATAACTTTAAACTAATCAGAAATACACTCTATACATTGCTAATGTGGTAAATGACTACACATAGGTGTATAGAGGCCCATTTCCAGCAACTATCACTCCAGTGTTGTAATGGTACAATGTGTTTGCTCATTGCGTCAGAAGGCTAATGGATGATTAGAAAACCCTTGTGCAATCATGTTAGGTCTGCAATGCTGTAATTGCTGCAAATGGAGGATTCTTTGACGAAAGCAAAGTTTGAAGGAAAAAATTATTATTTCAAATACAAATCATTATTTCTAACCTTGTCAATGTCTTGACTATATCTTCTATTCATTTTACAGCTCATGGTGGTAAATAAGTGTGACTTTTCATGGAAAACACAAAATAATTGTCTGGGTGACCCCAAACTTTTGAACGGTAGTGTAAGATAAGATAAGCCTTTATTAGTCCCAAAATGGGGAAATTCCAGGATTGCAACAGCACAGGGATAGCAACACTCAGTGCAATAATTAAGAAGATACGGAAAATATAAATAAGAGCAGTGGATATACATACGTACACATAAATATATAAATATATATACAAAGTGCGGAGCATTGTAGCAAGATGGAATAAACAGCATAACCGTCTACTTAGTTATCCTACATAGTATGAATATGTACCCATACATATTGTCACCCTCCGTAGCGACTGATATTGTCCTAGTTGTATACTGGAGGGGACCATTTGTGTAAGTCTGTTGCGTCTTTTGCATTCAATACTATTAGGTCATCATGTTTTTTTGCTATCTCTGCGAGCAGCCCTGCTTAGGTTATACAGTCTGACAGCCGTAGGTAGGAAGGACCTGTGAAACCTCTCGGTTGCGCACCTAGGATGATGTAGTCTACTGCTAAATGAGCTCCTCAGTGCGTTCAATATGTCCTGCATAGGGTGGGACTCGGACTCCAGCAGAGATGACAGTTTAGCCACCATCCTTCTCTCTCCTATCTCCTCCACTGGGTCAAGGCGTTTCCCCAGAACAGATCTAGCTTTCTTGATCAGTTTGTTCAGTCTCTTCCTTAAAGATATAAAAGAGGAATGCACTGTGACCCGGGAGCTTTTTTGCTGTAATTTATGTTGGAGGAAGAATAAAGTTCTTGTGTTGTTTAGCTCGTTGCCTCGCCTGTGTCCGTTCTCCACAGTAGAAAAAAAAGGCTGCAGTATAAATTGAGGGATTTTTTTCCCTCCACCTCCACCTAATGGTCACTGGGACAAACTGCTGTTTTTTTAAGTCACAAAATGAGCAGGAAAAGCATTGGGGTCTGCATCCTGTACCTCTGGAGCCATACGCTGCTCTTTTGCCCATAACCGGGCATCATTGTGGCTTTGACAAATTCTAGGGGACAAAACTCACATTCAGGGCAAAAGTTTGAACATTTAAAAAAAAACACTAGCATAATGAGTACCATTCCTGACAGTCAAAAGGTTGTGGGTTCAAATCCACCAGCCACCGGGGCCTACCCATAGCCATATAGTTACAACACGCTTTGAACTTGCAGCTGCCCAGTCACGTGGTTCATGGAGCTCCAAATAGTTCCAAACAACGACCTTTCTATAATGGCAGCTGTGACGATCTGCGGCATAAAAACATTCAAAATACCTATCAGCAGGTATATTATTAAACTTATAATGAACAGATTTAACTGTATTATAATACAAACAAGCAACTTTAACATTTTTCTGACAGAATTGTGCATTTTTTTCCCTTTTAAATGTACTACCTTCTTTATTCTATAATTTACTTTTTATAAATTAAAATTATAAATTTTACGCATAAATTTGCTACTTTTTCCTCATAATATTGTATTTCTCTGTCTCATAATTCTGATTTTTATTGTACATTAGAGACTATTTTCAAATTGAAATGTGGCTGTTTTTTAGTTTTTAAAAAATTATTACTTTTTTCTTACAGATTTATGTATTTTTATACTAAATTTGAAAGTATTTTTCATTCTTGCTTTTTATGCACACATTTGTGAACTATTTTGAAAACATTACATTTTTCTCTTAAAAGTTTAAACATGAGGAAAAAATACAAACTATACACAAGTACTCTGTAAAACAATCAAATTCATATACAGCCATAAATAAAATGAATTTCCTGAACCACAATAGAATTACAAAGGATAGAAAATATATTCCGTTAATAGTTCAGTTATTTTTTTTTTTATTAATTTCAAGTGAGCCATTTTATAAAACTGAGTACTTCACATTTGTAAATATGACAATTGTTTTTAGAATGTTTGTTTTTAACATTTGACTCTTCATTTACCAACTTAAAATAATCACTTGTTTTCAAATGTATTAAAAATTAACCAGTCTGTATCCCAAGTGTCTTTCACCCCATGTTTCTCCCAACAATTTCTTCAAATAAGTACAGTGTGGCGGATTGAATAAGTGTACCCAGTGTGGAGGCACGGAATAAGTGCAGGCAGGACACGGCGAACTGAAGTTTAAAAGGGTGTTTATTTCATCCTCCAGCACGAGGGTTCACCCCAGCGCTGTGGGAGCGCGCTGGAGCGAACCCTGTGTCTCTAGTCAGCAAACAGGCAATGCGTGTGATCAAAAAGTGAGTCTGAGAGAGAGCAAGCGATATGGTTGACTTATATACCCAGCTAGACAATGCATGCATGGCACATTAGCATCACAGTAAACTGCAGGAAGGCATGGACATTTGCATTAGAGTCACACATATCAATAGCAAGATTACTGCCACCTGGATTAGACAAAGAGAGGCTGCCTATTGATATCAGTCCATACATCCCACTGTTCTGCTAATTGCTCCAGCTGAGCGCTCTGCTTGTCTGTAGGCTGTGGGGGTCGCCCACAACAGAATATTTTCAACACATCAGAATGATAAAATATTAAAATTGCTAATTTATGAATGTTAAATAACACTGCCACCACCAGGTGCTAATTTATGAATGTTAATGTAAGCTAATTTATGAATGTTAAATAACACTGCCACCGATAACCAGGTTATCAAGTTGAGCTAGCTGCTGTTCACCTGAATCTAGTGTGGAGCAAGCTAATGAGCAAGTTTGTAAGCTTCTATCGGACATAAACACGAAAAAAGCTGACAAAATAAAACACTATCACAGACTACATAATCTACATGTTAACTTAAGTGGTGAAATGACCAAAACAACGGCCATTCATTAACTTACCAGGGATTATTAAGCAGACACTCCGGGAAATGATTGGTGGTCTATGGGGAAAACTACATTGTTTGGAACTAATTGCTGCTCCTTGACCCATGTGACTTCTGCATTCCAAAGTTTCTATTGAAGTCTATCGGAGTGTCGCAACTATCATACTATATGGCTATGGGCCTACTTAGAGAGAGAGAGAGGCATACAGGTACATCTCAATAAATTAGAATGTCATCGAAAAGTTGATTTATTTCAATAATTCAATTCAAAAAGTGAAACTCATATATAGATTCATTACACACAGAGTGATATATTTCAAGTGTTTATTTCTTTTAATTTTGATGGTTATGGCTTGCAGTAAATGAAAACCCCAAATTCAGTTTCTCAAAAAACTAGAATATGATATAAAATTAATTTAAAAAAAAAAGATTTTAAATTTCAGAGGAACAATGGGAAATGGCTTGTGCAGAAGCTCAAACCAAATCAATAAAAGTACGTCTTAAACTGATACATTTTAAATGGTTAATGTGGATGTATGTTACACCAGTGGAGTTAAATAGATATAACAAAAACATACCAGATACATGCACAAAATGTATGGAAAGTAAAGGAACCCTATTTAACTGTTTATGGGAATGTAGAAAAATCAGAATGTTTTGGGAAGAGGTGAGGGTAACAATTGAAAAAATAATTTCAAAACAATTCACATTGAACCCTAAACTGTTTTTGTTGGGTCTGTATCCAGAAAAACATAACTTTAATAAGAGTGAAAGGGCATTCATAGACCTCGGTTTGCTTAATGCCAAAAAATGTATTGCACTACTGTGGAAAAAGACTCATAGACCAGATGTGACTCAGTGGTTAAGACAGATGTTTACAAACCTTCCACTAGAAAGAATAACATATATACTGAAATTAAAGGAAAATGTGTTTGAGAATATATGGAGACCTTTCATTGATTATGTAAAGAAATTAAACATAACTTCTGAAGAAGAAGGTGAATGATGTGTGTGGACCTTGCAAATTCCAAACTGGTGAATGTATATTATGTATTCTTATGTAATAGATTACCTAGACTAAACAGAGGAGTATTGTTGTTGACTTGCTTTTGTTAATGGTTGTTGTTGTTTTTAGTACATTTTTGTTGTTGTTGTTGTTAGTGGGTTTTTTTTTAATTTTTTAAATTACTTTAGTGTCAGTGTTTGACTGTTTGTGCCATGTTTGTAAAAAAAGGTTCAATAAAAAATATTGTGGAAAAAAAAAAGATTTTCAATAGAAATGTTGGCCAACTGATAAGTATGTACACACTCAATACTTGGTTGGATCGTCTTTCGCATAATTACTGCATCAATGCAGCGTGGCATGGAGGCGATCTGCCTGTGTTACTGCTGAGGTGTTATGGAAGCCCAGGTTGCTTTGATACCGGCCTTCAGCTCGTCTGCATTATTGGGTCTGGTGTATTTCATCTTCCTCTTAACAATACACCATAGATTCTCTATGGGATTTAGGTCAGGAAAGTTTGCTGGCTAATCAGGCATGGTGATGCCATGGTCATTAAACCGGGTATTTGTACTTTTGGCAGTGTGGGCAGGTACCATGTCCTGCTGGAAAATGAAATCAGCATCTCCATAAAGCTTGTCAGCAGAGGGAAGCATGAAGTGCTCTAAAATTTCCTGTTAGATGGCTGCACTGACATTGGACTTGATTAAACACAGTGGAAAAACACCAGCAGATGACATGGCTCCACATATCATTGACTGTGGAAATGTCACACTGGACCTCAAGCAACTTGGATTCCGTACCTGTTCACTCTTCCTACAGACTCTGGGACCTTGATTTCCAAGTGACAGGACTTGGCACCTGATTTAAGGAGCCATGTCATCTGCTGGTGTTAGTCCACTGTGTTTTATCAAGTCCAAAGTCAATGCAGCTGCCTACCAGGACATTTTAGAGCACTTCATGCTTCCCTCTGCAGACAAGCTTTATGGAGATGCTGATTTCATTTTCCAGCAGGACTTGGCACCTGCCCACACTGCTGCCAAAAGTACCAAAGCCTGGTTTAATGACCATGGTATCACCATATTTTACTGGCCAGCAAACTCTCCTGAATTAAACCCCATACGGAATCTATGACGTATCGTCAACAGGGAGATGAGAAACACCAGACCCAACAATGCAGATGAACTGAAGGCCGCTATCAAAGTAACCTGGGCCTTCAAAACACCTCAGCAGTAACACAGGCTGATCACCTTCATGCCACACCACAGTGATGCAGTATTAATTCATGCAAAAGGAGCCCTGACCAAGTATTGAGTGTGTGCATGGAAATACTTTTAGTCAGCCAACATTTCTATTAAAAAAAATCATTTTTTTAAAATTGATCTTATGTAATATTCTGTTTTTTTGAGAAACTGATTTTCATGAGCTGCGAGTCATAGCCATCAAAATTAAAAGAAATAAACACTTGAAATATATCACTTTGTCTGTAATGAATCTATATAAAATATGAGTTTCATTTTATGAATTGAATTACTGAAATAAATCAACTTTTTGATGATATTCTAATTTAGTGAGATGCACCTGCACTCCATGAAGGGCAAAATAGTTAAACACTACATACATAAGGCTACAAAAGACATTAAAAGCTATTGTCAGGGAGTTGACCATAAGACCTTTTCAAGGTCGCTGACACAGAAGCCAGCCAAATATTATGTTGTTTTCCTTCTTTGAATAATTCATATTCATCCATCCATCTTCTTCTGCTTAATCCTTTTCGGGTCGCGGGGGGGCTGGAGCCTATCCCAGCATCTTTGGGTGAGAGGCAGGGTACACCCTGGACAGATCGCCAGTCCATCGCAGGGCCAACACAGAGAGACAGACAACCATTCACTCTCACAGCCGTGCCTATGGACAATTTAGAATCCCCAGTTTGATGCCAATTAACTTGCATGTTTTTGGCATGTGGGAGGAAACCAGAGAAATCCCACACAGACACGGGGAGAACATGCAAACTCCACACAGATCACTGTTGGTCGGGGGCTGGGATCAAACCCAGGATCCCCCGGCCAAGGGTGAGTTGCTGTGCTGCTGCAGTGCTAACCACTCCCTCACCGCCATAAATTATTCAGTGAGGGAAAATGTCCTGGCAGCAGTGGGATTCGAACCCACGCCCCCGAAGAGACTGGAGCCTTAATCCAGCGACTTAAACCGCTCCGCCACACTACCACATAAGAGCTAGTACAATTAGATGAAAACTTCTTAAAATTTGTATGGATTTGTACATTTCTTTGGCTTCTAGGATTTTTTACTGGCCTATTTTATTGATATTTTATGCAACTTTGGAAACTTTTTATCATGAATAATTTAAAACTTGGCTGCTTTTAACGATCTCTTTTCAACATAAAGCAAGGTTGGGGTTTTTTTGCATTTACATTGCTGCTATTGGCATAGACTTGTTCAAAGTTGTGAGGCAATTAGGAGACCAACTGTCAGTATACTACTGAATATTATCGTGAAAATGACTAAACAAGAATATGGTTACTTCCATGTTTGTCGCCAAGATAAGGAGTGAGTCAGCCTCCACTGAGCAGCTCATCTCCAATCTCCTTCAGCATCAAGCCAACCTCAACTCTGGACTATCCCTGCTAGAATGTCTCATGGCGACTGTCTCGTATGGTTGTTTGGGTTGATATATCCAGTTTTAGTTTGTCCATCTTGTTAGAAGGGATTGAGCATTTTCAACAGAAAAGCCAGGCAGTGGTGATCTGTTTGGAGCTCTCTTTATCCAAGCCATGTCCCTAGACTGGCTGTCCTACTTCTGTTTTAAGTTCTCACCTCCGTCTCCTGGACTGACTGCTTGTGCAGCAATCCATGGAGACACTGGTGCCACAGTGGGAACTTGGTGTAGTCTCCCGATGTAAAGTAATTCCTCTCTGCTGTAGATGTTTGAAATACTCAACAGCACTAAACTGCAAAAAGTAGTACAAACAACAACCATGCACAGCATTGTTTGAGGGAGCACTGAGCCACAGTGTGATTGTGTGGAGGCAGACATGTTTGCTGTGATCATGATGTGCTCATGATGTGATGATATTATTCCCTTGCGCCACGGAAAAAAACATATAGTCACCAGCAAAGTGTCACTCCTGACTCCAGTATAATATTTTATTGGCTGTAAATTTTAATTTGTCCACTGTCTGACACTGATGTATGAATATAAATAAATGTTTGGTGGTGATGGTGGTTGAATCCTACTGCAAATGGTTAGCCCATGTCTTATTACCTCTGCC
This sequence comes from Pholidichthys leucotaenia, assembly GCA_020510985.1. Classification (NCBI taxonomy): domain Eukaryota; kingdom Metazoa; phylum Chordata; class Actinopteri; order Cichliformes; family Pholidichthyidae; genus Pholidichthys; species Pholidichthys leucotaenia. The sequence goes on along the minus strand of CM035836.1, from coordinate 201,216,563 downwards.
AAGGAAGTTATGTAATCTGGGTGGTTTATCTGTTCGTCTGTCCTTCTGTCTGTTAGCAGGATTACGCAAAAACTACTGGATGGATTTTGATGAAATTTTCACCAGAGGTAGCCCTTGAGCCAAGGATGAACCCAATAAATTTTGCTGATGATCTGAGAGTGCATACCTCCACCAAGGACCTTGTTTGTAATTGTGCAGCAGGATTACACAAAAACTACTACATGGATTTGGATGAAATTTTCACCAGAGGTGGTCCTTGGACTAGAGAGGAACCCATAACATTTTGGTGATGATCCCAGAATGCATACCTCCACCAAGGCTCTTATCTTCTCACACTGTGTTAGCAAGAATTCTCCAAAACAAACCCATTACATTTTGGAGGTGATCCATGAGGGACGGAAGGAGCCTTGGGGGAGGTATGCACTCTCTGAGTGTTTTTCTACTTAACAGCATAGTTTTAGTTCTGTGTTGAATGAGTAGATTTTATTTTTTTCTTACATGACACACAGTATATACCACAGGCAATGGACTGTCAAGCATCCTCATATTACAAATAATTCTATGAATTTCTTTATTTCAAAGTAAAATATGAATAAAGAACGTTCTGAAATCAGCACAAGGAATCTATCTACTTTGACTCACAATGGCAGTTATCCTCAGAAAAATAAGGTAAATGAAAATAAGGTCGCTTGGAATCTGACTAAATATTATGACAGTGCCAGTGACATGTCAGGTTTTTTTTGGACCAAGAACTTAGTCCATGACGCAAAAACTTAATTTGACATTATACTTAAGCAGTATGTTGAATGCCTTTTTAGTGCTGTGGGCCTCAGAAAGTTGCAAGAAAAATGGACAGGAATTCATGAAATGGTCAAAGTTTGGTGGCGCAACTCTCCCCAACATTTTATTTATACCATTTTGCCAAATTAAAGAACATTTAGTTCTAGTTTGTGTTGTTGTGCTTCATTTACAAATTATTTGCAAGAGTAATATAAACCATGGTAATATCAATTGAAATGAAAACCAATAATTACCTCCACCAAGGAGGTTATGTAATTGGGGTGGTTTGTCTGTCTGTCTCTTAGCAGGATTATGTAAAAACTACTGGATGGATTTTGATGAAATTTTCACCAGAGGTGGCCCTCAGGCCAAAGATGAATCCATTAAATTTTGGTGATGATCTGAGAGTGCATACCTCTACCAAGGACCTTTTTTGTAATTGTGCAGTAGGATTACACAAAAACTACAGCATGGATTTAGATGAAATTTTCATCAGAGGTGGTCCTTGGGCTACAGAGGAATCCATTACATTTTGGTGATGATCCAAGAACACATACCTCCACCAAGGCTCTTATCTTCTCACACTTTGTTGCAATTTTCACCAGAACTGGATCGTGGCCTACATTTTGGAGGTGATCCATAATGGACGGAAGGAGCCTTGGCAGAGGTTTATGCTCTCTGAGTGCTTTTCTAGTTTTTAATTTGGCATCTCGTTATCACTTCTGAGCTTTAGTGTGGTAGTGTGGGGGCATGATGTGGGACTTCTCCACCCAGAGAAGAAGGCAACTGGGGAAGGGGGGAACAATGCACCGAAAGAGGAGGTGTCACCGGTGGTGGTGGTGGTGGGGGTATCAGACAGGACAGTAAGGACTACAGTGGGGAAAAAAGTATTTAGTCAGCCACCAATTGTGCAAGTTCTCCCACTTAAAAGATGAGAGAGGTCTCCAAAGCCTGTTTTCCACTAGCCCAGCACACCTCGGTACGGCTCGATTCACTTCAGTACGGCTCGGAATGCTTCTGTCTCCATTAGCACGGTGTTGTGCTTGTGCTGTGATGGTTTGTGTTAGGAGGTTTTAGAAGCGGGGCAGCAGCAGATTCTCAGCGAGGCGGGGCCACACTCCCGTGACGTTACGCACCGGACTGAGTCCTTATTTACACGAGACAAAAAATGGAGGATCCAAGGATTATTGCCTTGCTCGCTCTGTGGTTTTATCTCACAATTAATTTTATCTCATAATTAAGCTGCAACAACACAAGTCACTTTTGTTTTGAATTAACTGCCAAATGACCTAGAAATAATGAGCTGAAACTTGTTTTTATTCGTATTAAATAATGAGACGGTGGCACACTTTCCAACACCACATCCTAGGGCATTTTGGATGTACTGAATTAAAAAAATTCATGTTTTTCACCTTCAGGTCAACGTTTGGAACAACAGTATTATTATTTTCCGTTTAGATGATGCTACACTCCTTCTAAAGTATTGTAAATCTCTGAATTTGGAATGCCGATAGAACATTCAATTTACATATACTTGTACCTTTGACTTGGTGCTAATTTTTTATGATATTTCAATAAAAAGAACAGAAAGCTTACAAAAAGATTTCTTTTTTGGTGTAGTTAAAAACTACATTACCTTTACAATGGTTGACCCTCAGCATCATTTTGATCAGACTAGGCAATGGAATTTCTATGTAATTATACTGTTTTATAATTCAGTGTTATAACAGACAAACCACACTTTCCAAAACAATTCCATTTTATTATATACAAAATATTAAAATAAAAAAAAACTTTGCAACACAACATGAAGGTTAATCGACATTTTATACACGCCGACCACTGAGTGCTGAGGCTCGGTAGAATGAAGGCGTCTCTGCCAGCTCTGGTTCAGGAAGGCTCGGTTGAATTAATCCAGACGGGCTGTCGCGGCGGACGCGTGGGATGATTCTACAAGGAAAATGCACACAATAAAATACAGCACGAAAGTGCAATATATACAGAAAAGACAATAGTTTTTAACAAGAATACATAAGCTTATTTCAGCGTATTGTTCACATGAATAATTACAATAAAAGCTTTAGTCCGCAGTGTGCTGCAATAAAGCAGCGATCATCCACAAATGAACAGCTTTTTTATTGCATAAATAAACTGAGCGTCTTACCGAATATATTTGCGAAAAAACGCACAATAAAAAAAAATTAAAACTCACCGTTAAAGGACTCCGATGTCAAGACCTCACGGTATATTTTTTCATTCCGGGCGGCTCCGTCTAACTCGCGCTGAATTCGTTTGTCTGACAATGCAGTCAGCAGACACTGCAGCTCCTTATTGGTCCATGGAACACCCTTATTACGCGAAGCCATTTTTGATAGAGAATAAATGAAAATAGCACAGCAATACACTGAAAAGGAACCGCCAACAGTGGTTGCGTGCTGAGTAAAGGCGGTCGTGAAGATTCTTTTTTTTTTTTTTTTTTTTTCAAAAACTTTATTGAGAAGGTCGTGAAGATTTGGTAGATGAGGAGGAGGAGAGGGGCGGTTACAACCTGACCAATCAGCGCCGGTGACCAGTCTGTTAACGTCACAACACGGCACAGCTCAGCACTGCTGTACCCTGCCCTGCAGCGGGGCTGAGAATCGCGGCTGTTAAACCGTGTTGGGGCTTGTGGAAAAGTGTACAAAGCGTGCTGAGCCGTCCCGTGTCGCGCTAAAGCGTGCTAGTGGAAAAGGCCCTCAATTTTCATCATAGGTATACCTCAACTATGAGAGACAAAATGAGAAAAAAAAAATCCAGAAAATCACATTGAAGGATTTTTAATGAATTAATTGGTAAATTCCTCGGTAAAATAAGTATTTGGTCAATAACAAAAGTTCATCTCAATACTTTGTTATATACCCTTTGTTGGCAATGACAGAGGTCAAACGTTTTCTGTAAGTCTTCACAAGGTTTTCACACACTGTTGCTGGTATTTTGGCCCATTCCTCCATGCAGATCTCCTCTAGAGCAATGATGTTTTGGGGCTGTTGCTGGGCAACACAGACTTTCAACTCCCTCCCAAAATTTTCTATGGGGTTGAGATCTGGACACTGGCTAGGCCACTCCAGGACCTTGAAATGCTTCTTACGAAGCCACTCCTTTGTTGCCCGGGCAGTGTGTTTGGGATCATTGTCATGCTGAAAGACCCAGCCACGTTTCATCTTCAATGCCCTTGCTGATGGAAGGAGGTTTTCACTCAAAATTTCACGACACATGGCCCCATTCATTCTTTCCTTTACACGGATCAGTCGTCCTGGTCCCTTTGCAGAAAAACAGCCCCAAAGTATGATGTTTTCACCCCCATGCTTCAAAGTAGGTATGGTGTTCTTTCTCCTCCAAACACGACAAGTTGAGTTTTTACCAAAAAGTTCTATTTTGGTTTCATCTGACCATATGACATTCTCCCAATCCTCGTCTGGATCATCCAAATGCTCTCTAGCAAACTTCAGACGGGCCTGGACATGTACTGGCTTAAGCAGGGGGACACATCTGGCACTGCAGGATTTGAGTCCCTGGCGACGTAGTGTGTTACTGATGTAGCCTTTGTTACTTTGGTCCCAGCTCTCTGCAGGTCATTCACTAGGTCCCCCCGTGTGGTTCTGGGATTTTTGCTCACCGTTCTCGTGATCATTTTGACCTCACGGGGTGAGATCTTGTGTGGAGCACCAGATCGAGGAAGATTATCAGTGGTCTTGTATGTCTTCCATTTTCTAATAATTGCTCCCACAGTTGATTTCTTCACACCAAGCTGCTTACCTATTGCAGATTCAGTCTTTCCAGCCTGGTGCAGGTCTACAATTTTGTTTCTGGTGTCCTTTGAAAGCTCTTTGGTCTTGGCCATAGTGGAGTTTGGAGTCTGACTGTTTGAGGTTGTGGACAGGTGTCTTTTATACTGATAAAGAGTTCAAACAGGTGCCATTAATACAGGTAACGAGTGGAGGACAGAGGAGCCTCTTAAAGAAAAAGTTACAGGTCTGTGAGAGCCAGAAATCTTGCTTGTTTGTAGGTGACCAAATACTTATTTTACCAAGGAATTTACCAATTAATTCATTAAAAATCCTTCAATGTGATTTTCTGGATTTTTTTTTTCTCATTTTGTCTCTCATAGTTGAGGTACACCTATGATGAAAATTGGAGCCCTCTCTCATCTTTTAAGTGGGAGAACTTGCACAATTGGTGGCTGACTAAATACTTTTTTGCCCCACTGTATGTGCCCCCCGGGAAGAGGAGTAAATGCCGGAGCCGCTGGAAGAAGAAGGGTGTGAGAGCAGCGCAGGTGTTGTGTCATGTTAATGTGCCACACAGGCTTTGTTCTCAACACAATATATGATGGAAGTTCCGGGTCTCGATGCATGGTGATGTGGAGCCCATAGTTATAACCTATGTAACTCACATGTGGCTGGCTGAATTCAACCAAGAGAGACTTTGAGCTAGCCATGTGTATTGACTTCACACCTCAAGAGGAAAACGTGTCTGCACCCCCTGGGGACTCAGGAGAGATGAGAAGATTACCCGGCCTGACCTTTGGGGGTCGGAAAGGAGAACAGAAGGACTCTGGGTGTTCTATTAGAGATGAAAGGATGTAGCTGAGTATTGTGACTTTTGTGTGTGATGTATTGTTAGAAGATGAATGTATAAATGTATGTGTGTGACTGCGTCCTGTCTCTTTTCACTCCGATCGAGAGAGGACGTAGGATGAATGAGAATTAAAGCAGTTACTGGAAAAATCATCCAGTCTCCTCAATTCTTGACTCCTACAATTGGTGACCTACGCATGAATCTGAGCACGCCGAGGCTGGAGGACAGCCTTGTGATCAATATGGAAGAGCTGGGAGACAGCCGCTCAGACCCGGATTTACCGGGGAATGCCAGCAGGGGCACAAGACTGATTAAGCTCCCCGAGTTCTGGCAAAGCGACCCGCACTCGTGGTTCCAGCATGTGGAGTCGCGGTTCCTGCTCGGGGGAGTTTCAGTGGATGACATTAAATTCCATAATGTCATCGCGACGCTCGACAGCCGCACAGCTCGGTGTGTGTGGAGCCTGGTGCAGCAACCACCCGCCGTCGGCAAATACGACGCGCTGAAAGCCACCCTCATCAGGAGCTTCGTGCCGTCGTCTGAGGCAAGAGCCAGGCAGCTGCTGGACCTGCGCGACAGAGGTGGACGCAGGCCGACTGTCCTCATGGAGGACATGCTGCAAATGATCGGGACGGACAACGACGCGTTCCTTTTCAAACATATTTTCCTGAGAACCCTCCCAGCGCACACGAGAGGTTCCCTGTCCAGCAGGAGATGTTTGACCCAGCAGGACTTCCGCGACCTGGCCCAAGAGGCGGAGCGGCTCCTCAACGCCTGCGAGGAACCAGAGGCTTCCGTGGCAGCGGCAGACCTCGGCGCGGTGGCCGGGGGCGGTATGGAGCCAGAGACGGCAGTGACCACCCCAGCGGCGACAGCAGCGGCGAGATTCCGTGGCAGGGGAGATGACGGCCTCTGTTTTTACCATCGACGTTTCGCTGGGAAGGCGCACAAATGCATCCCACCCTGCAAGTTCAAAAAGCAGGGGAACGACCGGGCCGGGAGTCGTTAGCAGCTTCCACTCTCGGCGAACGGAACAAGCTGCTTTATCTGACAGACGCGGGCTCCGGGCGGCAATTCCTAGTGGACACCGGAGCCCAGAGGAGCTTCATCACTGCCACCTATGCTGATCGGGTCACGGGACCCCGCGGAGACGGAGCAACAGCGGCCAACGGCTCCAGCATCAAGACGTACGGGGAGAGGACCTTGTCTCTGTCCTTTTTTTTTTTTTTTTTTTTTTTTTCTCTCGGCGCCACACGAGTAGGCTGCCTTTTGCAACAGCGGCTCGATTCCGAGTCTTTTTCCCTTCCTCTCTCTTTTGATCCGTCTTTTTTTTTCACCCCACTTATATCACGGACACACAGATCGTCCTAAATGTCTCCTGAGCCGGTGGACGGAGCCACTGTTTATAGCAGGATACGATACAGCAGAGAACAGCTGCTAGCATTCAACCGCCACCCGGTCCCATTGGAAAAACTCGACATACCGAGAGAACTGAGGCGAAAACGCCGTGGCTGCCGGGCTGGAGTAAGGCGGAGGACAAAAAATATAAGGTACAGACCCTCCCTTCCATCTGTTGTCATGGGAAATGTACGGTCGATACTGGGAAAGTTAGATGAGCTAGCGGCTATCTCCCGTTATGATAGCACATACCGGGAGTGCTCTCTCCTTTTGTTTACTGAGACGTGGCTAACTGAACTAGCAGCAGATGCTAACATTGAGCTGGAGGGTTTTCACATGATACGAGCTGACCGAACACCAGACAGTGGCAAGGCTAGGGGCGGTGGAGTGATAATGTATGTTAACAACAACTGGTGCAGACCGGGACATATCACTGTTAAACAACGACACTGCAGCAAAGACATTGAGTTGCTAGCTGTTAGCATGAGGCCTACATATCTCCCGAGAGAACACTCACACGTGATCTGCATTGTTGTTTATGCAAATCCGACGGCGAACGCTGGGACAGCACGTGACGTCATCCATTCAGTAACCAGCAGGCTGCAGACAGAACACCCAGATGCTCTTCTCCTCATCTCAGGCGATTTCAACCATGTTTCACTGTCTCCCATTCTACCCACGTTCACCCAGTATGTCACATGCCACACTAGAGACAATAAAACACTGGATTTATTCTACGCAAACACTAAGGAGGCGTACACCTCATCACAACTCCCCCCACTCGGGAGATCGGATCACAACTTGGTTCATCTCCGGCCGGTGTACAAACCCCTAGTGCACAGACAACCTCCGGCCATGCACACTGTGGAGTTATGGTCTGAGGAGACAATGGACACCCTAAAGGGCTGTTTTGAAGCCACCGCCTGGAAGCAGCTCTGCGATCCACATGGTGAGGACATCGATGGCCTCATTCACACCTTCACGGGCTACCTCAGCTTCTGTGTGGACAAATCCGTTCCCACCAAGACCATACGGCGTCACTCAAACAACAAACCCTGGATCAACCCTGAGATAAAAACACTTCTGAGAGAGAAGAAGAGGATCTTCAGGTCAGGGAACAGGGAGATGCTGAAGTCCGTACAGAGGGAGCTGAGGAGAAAGATCAGAGAAGGCAAGGACAGCTTCAGGAAGAAGATGGAGGACAAGCTGCAACAGAGCGACATCAGCGGGGTCTGGAGAAACCTCAAAACCATCTCGGGGCTCCAGAATACCTCCCCCCAGGCCACAGGGGGCAGGGAGTGGGCGAACAACCTGAATCTGTTTTTCAATAGATTTGACCAACCGCCCTCCCCCCTGACTGCACAACAACCACTGCTGCCTCTAAAGAAATCAAGTCCTGCTGCCCACTCCCCACTCCACCAACACCCCCCCACTCCCAACACACAGCCCCCCATCCTGACCCTGACCAGGACCCAGGTGAGGACGGAGCTGAGGAAGATCAAGGCGAGGAAGGCGCCGGGACCGGACGGCATCAGCGCAAAGCTCCTCAAGTCCTGTGCAGACCAGCTGTGTGGGATTGTGACGTATATCTTCAACATGAGCCTGAAACTGGGGAGGGTACCACAGCTGTGGAAAACATCTTGTGTGGTACCTGTACCAAAAACTTCCCACCCCAAAGACCTGAACAGCTACAGACCGGTGGCCTTGACGTCCCACTTGATGAAGACCCTGGAGAGACTGCTCCTTGCTCACCTCCGCCCCCTGGTGGAACCAGCGATGGATCCACTCCAGTTCGCCTACCAGCATGGCATTGGGGTGGAGGATGCGGTGATCTTCCTCCTTCACCGCTCTCTGTCCCACCTGGAGAAGCCCGGGAATATGGTGAGGATCATGTTCTTTGACTTCTCCAGTGCTTTCAACACCATCCAACCGATGATCCTGAAGGACAAGCTGCTGCGCGCAGGGGTGGACCAGCACCTGTCATCATGGATCCTGGACTACCTCACGAACCGGCCTCAGTTTGTGAGAACCCGGGACTGTGTGTCCGACACGATCATCAGTAGCACGGGGGCCCCCCAGGGAACGGTGCTGGCTCCCTTCCTGTTCACTCTTTATACTGCGGACTTCTCACACAACACAACACACTGCCATCTACAGAAGTTCTCTGATGACTCTGCAATCGTTGGCCTCATCTCCAATGGAGATGAAGCTGAGTACAGAGGGCTTATCCAGGACTTCGTGGACTGGTGCCATCGGAACTGCCTCCAGATCAACGCGAGGAAAACTAAGGAGCTGGTGGTGGACTGCCGCAGGCATGGGCAGCCCCTCACAGTACCAGTAAATATACAGGGAACAGACATCGAGATGGTGACATCCTATAAGTACCTGGGTATTCATCTGAACAATAAACTAGACTGGTCACACAATACTGATGCACTCTACAAGAAGGGACAGCGCAGGCTGTTCCTGCTGAGGAGACTCAGGTCTTTTGGTGTACAAGGGGCGCTGCTGAAGTCATTCTATGACACGGTGGTGGCATCAGCCATCACTTTTGGAGTGGTCTGCTGGGGCAGTGGCATTACTGCAGCCGATAGGAAGAGACTGAACAAACTGATTAAGAAAGCTAGCTCTGTCCTGGGGCAGCGCCTTGATCCGATGGAGGAGATAGGAGAGAGAAGGACGGTGGCTAAACTGTCATCTCTGCTGGAGTCCGAGTTCCACCCTATGCAGGACATACTGAATGCACTGAGGAGCTCATTTAGCAGCAGACTACATCATCCCAGGTGCACAACCGAGAGGTTTCGTAGGTCCTTCCTACCAACGGCTGTCAGACTGTACAACCTAAGCAGGGCTGCTCGCAGAGATAGCAAAAAGACGTAACAAACTAATAGTTTTTTGAATGCAAAAGATGCAATAGACTTACACAATGGTCCCCTCCGGCATACAACTAGGAACATACCGGTCGCTATGGAGGGTGAGAATATGTATGGGCACATAATCATACCATGTAGGATAACTAAGTAGACGGTTATGCTGTTTCATTCCATCTAGCAACAATGCTCTGCACTGTGTGTGTTTATATATTTACATATTTATTCCATCTAGCTACAATGCTCAGCACTGGGTGTGTTTATATATTTATATATCTACATATTATTCCATCTAGCTACATTGCTCCGCACTGTGTGTGTTTATATACTTGCATATTTATTCCACCTAGCTGCAATGCTCCGTACTGTGGGTGTTTATATATTTACATATTTATTCCATCTAGCTACAATGCTCTGCACTGTGTGTTCATATATTCATATATTTATTCCATCCAGCTACAATGCTCTGCACTGTGTGTCTGTGTGTGTGTGTATATATATATATTTTATAGTAATACGTACATATGTATATTAGCTGCTCTTGCTTGCTTGTTTTTTTCTTGCCTTCTGATTGTTGCTCTGAGTGTTGCTATCCCTGTGCTGTTGCAATCCTGGAATTTCCCCGTTGTGGGACTAATAAAGGCTTATCTTATCTTATCTTATCTTATCTTCCATGGCCGCGCCTATGAGTGGAATTTCATCGTGGCGGCAGTGAGCTTCAATATGTTAGGTGCCGATTTTCTGTGTTCACATGGTTTGTTAGTTGATCTGGCCAACAAACGACTAGTAAATGCACTCTCTTTCTGTTCTATCCCTTGTGCAGCTCGAGTGTGCCCGCCGCCAGTTCAGACCAACGTCGCCACAGCAGGTGGTAAGTTTCACAGCCTTCTACACCAGTTCCCAGCACTCACAGTTCCTACTTTTTCAGCTAAGGTGGCGAAGCACGGGGTGGAGCACTTTATTACCACGAGTGGCCCACCCGTTTTTGCGAAGGCTCGGCGTTTGGATGCAGCTAAACTCTCCATTGCGTGCGAGGAGTTCGCCAACCTGGAAAGGTTGGGCATAATTCGCCGCTCGAAGTCCGCTTGGGCTTCCCCCCTCCACATGGTACCTAAAGCTGACAGCTCGTGGAGACCTTGTGGCGATTACCACAGGTTGAACAATGCCACAGCGCAGGACCGGTACCCGATTCCACATATCCAGGACTTTTCAGTGCATTTGGCGAAGGCGCAAATTTTTTCTAAAATAGACCTGGTCCGCGGTTATCACCAAGTCCCGGTCCGAACAGAGGACATCCCCAAAACAGCCGTAATAACCCCGTTCGGGCTTTTTGAGTTTTTACGAATGCCTTTTGGCCTTAAAGGCGCCGCGCAAACCTTTCAACGGATGATGGATGCAGTGTTGCGCGACCTTTCTTTCGTTTTTGTCTAGTTAGACGACATTTTGGTAGCCAGCACCTCTGAGGAGGAGCACGCAAAACACCTCACGACAGTTTTTCAGAGGTTAGGAGAGCATGGGTTGATAATCAACCCAGCCAAGTGCCATTTTGGCGTGGCACAAATCGACTTTTTAGGGCACCGCGTTTCCTCGGAGGGAGCAGTTCCTCTGCCGGCCAAAGTACGCACGGTGGCAGATTTTCCCCAGCCTCGAACGGTAAAAGCGTTGCAAGAATTTTGGGGGATGGTGAATTTTTATAACCGTTTCATACCCCACGCAGCACAGCTTATGCAGCCCTTGTACACCGCGCTCAAAAAGCAGAAGCCCTCCCATGTGATTGAATGGTCCCCGGAGTGGGAGCGCGCATTCACAGAGGTTAAACGGGCACTGGCAAATGCGGCACTGTTGGCCCACCCAGACCCGGCAGCCCGCATAGCGCTAACCACGGACGCGTCAGATGTGGCCATAGGGGCCGTAGTGGAGCAGCAGGTTGCCGGAGTTGGCAACCACTCGCATTCTTCAGCAAGTCCCTACGCGAGGCTGAGCGAAAGTACAGCGCGTTTGACAGGGAGCTGCTGGCGCTCCACTTGGCTATTCGCCATTTCCAGTTCTGGTTGGAAGGGCCGCGTTTCACTGCGTTTGTCGACCACAAACCGCTCACTTTTGCGATGTCCAAAACTTCAGAACCGTGGTCGGGGCGGCAACAGAGACAGCTGGCCGCAATTTCTGAATTTACCACCGATATTCAGCACGTAGCCAGTAAAATCAATGTGGTTGCAGACTGTCTGTCACGCACGGTAACAGCACCCGTCCGCACGGAAACGGATTGCGCGGCCGCTTACCCAGAGCGCGGTAACAGCGCGGACACGCGCGCGGCTCCGGTCCACGTGGGAATAGATTATGCAGCCATGGCGGCGGAGCAGAGCGAGGACGCGGACGTGCGCGCGCTCCTGTCTGGACCAACAGGGTTAAGGCTGGAACGCAGAAATCTACAAACCGGTTTCCCCCCGCTTATTTGCGATGTATCCACGGGGCGACCGCGCCCGGTGGTGCCTGCCGCGTGGCGCCGCCGCGTTTTTGATGCCGTGCACTCCCTAGCGGACCCAGGGGTGCGCGCTTCGGTGAAAATGGTGGCGGAGAAGTTTGTTTGGCCGAGCCTGCGCAAGCACATGAAGGAGTGGGCTAAAACCTGCATGGCTTGCCAGCGCGCTAAGATTCACAGGTACACTAAGGCGCCCTTAGAACCGTTCCACATTCCGGCTAAAAGGTTCGATCATGCGCACGTGGACCTCGTGGGCCCCCTGCCCACTTCACAAGGGTTCACGCATCTCTTGACAATGGTAGACCGAACCACTCGTTGGCCGGAAGTGGTCCCGTTAACATCGACCACAGCGGCAGAGGTGGCACGTGCTTTTTTAACAGCCTGGGTAGCGCGGTTCGGGGTCCCGTCAGATATTACGTCTGATAGGGGACCTCAATTTGTGTCGGAACTGTGGTCAGCAGTGGCCAGCGGCTTAGAAGCGGCGGTACATCGCACGACCGCTTACCATCCCCAGGCCAACGGTTTATGCGAGCGTTTTCACAGGTCTTTGAAGGCAGCCCTCAGAGCGTCACTGACGGACACAGATTGGGTAAACAAACTACCATGGGTTTTATTGGGGTTGCGTTCGGCACCCAAAGAGGATCTAGATGCCTCACCAGCAGAACTGGTCTTCGCACAACCACTCAGGCTGCCAGGCGAGTTTTTACTCGACCACATGGCACCAGGGCCCCCCCCCGATCCGGGGGTCTCTGAGTAACACGGGAGCAGAAATGCTCCCGGGCCCCGCTCATCACTCTTTCCCGCGTGTGTTCGTGCCCCAGGCTTTACGAGACGCAGAGTTTGTTTTTGTCAGGCACGATGCTCAGCGGCATAGTCTCCGCCCACCTTACGACGGTCCATTTCGAGTGCTGGAAACCGGGGAGAAATATTTTGTGCTAGATTTGGGGGGCAGGAGGGAGACGATCAGTATCGATAGATTAAAGCCTGCTTTTGTGTTGCATAACGAGTCTGTACGGCCGGCGGGTGTGCCTCAACGCGGCAGGCCTCCAAAGGGGTGGCCCCGGGACCCCCCACGGGGGGCAAATAACCCTTCTCCCCCTCACTCCACAGATGCACAGCAGGACGGCCCAACACAGAGCAGGAGACCTGCATACAGCAGATTCGGGAGAAGATTGAAACCTAAGCTGCATGCAGAATGATGTTTTTTTTTGTTTGTTTGTTTTTTTTGGGGGGGGTCAGGTTGTTTGGGTTGCTGTGAGATTCTGTTGGGGGGGTGACGTGCTGTATGACTGTTGTATGACTGTATGTGGGTGCCCAGACTTGCGCGTGGAAGGGGGGAGTGATGTGGAGCCCATAGTTATAACCTATGTAACTCACATGTGGCTGGCTGAATTCAACCAAGAGAGACTTTGAGCTAGCCATGTGTATTGACTTCACACCTCAAGAGGAAGACGTGTCTGCACCCCCTGGGGACTCAGGAGAGATGAGAAGATTACCCGGCCTGACCTTTGGGGGTCAGAAAGGAGAACAGAAGGACTCTGGGTGTTCTATTAGAGATGAAAGGATGTAGCTGAGTATTGTGACTTTTGTGTGTGATGTATTGTTAGAAGATGAATGTATAAATGTATGTGTGTGACTGCGTCCTGTCTCTTTTCACTCGGATCGAGAGAGGACGTAGGATGAATGGGGAATTAAAGCAGTTACTGGAAAAATCATCCAGTCTCCTCAATTCTTGACTCCTACAGTATTAAGATAAGATAAGATAAGATAAGCCTTTATTAGTCCCACAATGGGGAAATTCCAGGATTGCAACAGCACAGGGATAGCAACACTCAGAGCAATAATTAAGAAGAATCGAAAAATATAAATAAGAGCAGTGGATATACATACGTACACATAAATATATACAGTTAGACCCAGAAATATTTGGACAGTGACATAATCTTCATGATTTGGGCTCTGCATGCCACCACATTGGATTTGAAATGAAACAACTACAACAGAATTGAAGTGCAGACTTTAAGGTTTAATTCAAGGGGTTGAACAAAAATATATTATTAAACATGTAGGAATTGTAGCTATTTTTATACAAACGCTCCTCATTTCAGGGGCTCAAAAGTAATTGGACAAATAAACATAACCCTAAGTAAAATGTTACTTTTCAATATTTTGTTGAGAATCCTTTGCAGGCAATGACTGCCTGAAGTCTGGAACCCATGGACATCACCAAACGCTGGGTTTCCTCCTTTGTGATGCTTTGCCAGGCCTTTACTGCAGCTTTCTTCAGTTGTTGCTTGTTTGTGGGTCTTTCTGCCTTAAGTTTTGTCTTGAACAAGTGAAATGCATGCTCGATTGGGTTGAGATCTTGTGACTGACTCGGCCATTGTAGAATATATCGCTTCTTTGCTTTAAAAAACTCCTGGGTTGCTTTTGCAGTATGTTTTGGATCATTGTCCATCTGTACTGTGAAGCGCCGTCCAATCAACTTTGCTGCATTTGGCTGAATCTAAGCAGAAATTATATCCCTATACACTTCAGAATTCATCTGGCTGCTTCTGTCTTTTGTCACATCATCAATAAATACAAGTGACCCAGTGTCACTGGAAGCCATGCATGCCCATGCCATCACACTGCCTCCACCATGTTTTACAGAAGATGTGTGCTTTGGATCATGAGCTGTTCCAATTCTTCTCCAAACTTTCTTCTTCCCATCATTCTGGTACAGGTTGATCTTAGTCTCATCTGTCCAAAGAATGCTGTTCCAGAACTGGGCTGGCTTCTTCAGGTGTTTTTTTGGCAAAGTCAATTCTGGCCTTTCTATTTTTGAGGCTGATTAATGGTTTGCACCTTGTGGTGAATCCTCTGTATTTACTCTCATGAAGTCTTCTCTTTATGGTAGACTTCTGGAGCGTGTTCTTCACTTGAGTGGATGTTGTGAAGGGGTTGTTCTTCACCATGGAAAGGATTTTGCGATCATCCACCGCTGTTGTCTTCCGTGGATGTCCAGGCCTTTTTGAGTTCCCAAGCTCACCAGTGCACTCTTTTTTTCTCAGAATGTACCAAACTGTTGATTTGGCCACTCCTAACATTTCTGCTATCTCTCTGATGGATTTCTTCTTTTTTTTTTCAGCCTCAGGATGGTCTGTTTCACCTCCATTGAGAGCTCCTTTGATGGCATGTTGTGTGTTCACAGCAACAGCTTCCAAATGCAAACGCCACACCTGGAATCAACTCCAGACCTTTTAACTACTTAATTGATGACAGGTTAACGAGGGAAGAGCCCATGCAGCCTTGTTATTATTATTATTATTTTTTTTGCAGCCTTCTGAGTCAATTGTCCAATTACTTTTGGTCCCTTGAAAAAGAGGCGGCTACATATTAAAGAGCTGTAATTCCTAAACCCTTGCTCCAATTTGGATGTGAATACTCTCAAATTACAGCTGAGAGGCTGCACTTTAAGCCCATATTGATTATATAATTGTATCCTGAATATGTTTCAGTAAACAGCTAAAATAACAAAACTTGTGTCACTGTCCAAATATTTTTGGGCCTAACTGTAAATATATATACAAAGTGCGGAGCATTGTAGCAAGATGGAATAAACAGCATAACCGTCTACTTAGTTATCCTACATAGTATGAATATGTACCCATACATATTGTCACCCTCCGTAGTGACTGATATTGTCCTGGTTGTATACTGGAGGGGACCATTTGTGTAAGTCTGTTGCGTCTTTTGCATTCAATACTATTAGGTCATCACGTTTTTTTGCTATCTCTGCGAGCAGCCCTGCTTAGGTTATACAGTCTGACAGCTGTAGGTAGGAAGGACCTGTGAAACCTCTCGGTTGCGCACCTAGGATGATGTAGTCTACTGTTAAATGAGCTCCTCAGTGCGTTCAGTATGTCCTGCATAGGGTGGGACTCGGACTCCAGCAGAGATGACAGCTTAGCCACCATCCTTCTCTCTCCTATCTCTTCCACTGGGTCAAGGCGTTGCCCCAGGACAGATCTAGCGTTCTTGTTCAGTCTCTTCCTTAAAGATATAAAAGAGGAATGCACTGTGACCTGGGAGCTTTTTTGCTGTAATTTATGTTGGAGGAAGAATAAAGTTCTTGTGTTGTTTAGCTCGTTGCCTCGCCTGTGTCCGTTCTCCACAGTAGAAAAAAAGGGCTGCGGTATAAATTGAGGGATTTTTTTTTCCCTCCACCTCCACCTAATGGTCATTGTGACAAACTGCTGTTTTTTTAAGTCACAAAATGAGCAGGAAAAGCATTGGGGTCTGCATCCTGCACCTCTGGAGCCATACGCTGCTCTTTTGCCCATAACCGGGCATCACTGTGGCTTTGACAAATTCTAGGGGACAAAACTCACGTTCAGGGCAAAAGTTCGAACATTTAAAAGAAAACACTAGCATAGTGAGTACCATTCCTGACAGTCAAAAGGTTGTGGGTGTGGCGGCAGGATATAATATGCGGCAAACTGAGAGTTTTTAAGGGCGTTTATTAATCATACCGCCATCACAGACTCACTCCGGCGCCGTGCATGCGCACCAGAGCGAGCCCGGAGGCTCTCCAGCAGATAGGCAATGCGAGCAGTAGGATGAGCAGTAAGAGAGAGAGTGAGCTACAGAGCATATGCAGTTTTTATACCCAGTTACAGACAATACATGAAAGGCATGGGACATTTGCATCACAGTCAGAGCAGGAAGCATGAACGTTTGCATTTGAGTCATACATATCAACCATGGAACTGGCAGGAAGAAGCTAGACAAAGAGCGGCTGCCTATTGATCTCAATACACACATCACATTGTTCTACTAATTGCTCCAGCTGAGCGCTCTGCTTGTTCCAGTCTGTTGTGGGGGTTACCCATAGTGGGTTCAAATCCACCAGCCACCGGGGCCTACCCATAGCCATATAGTTACAACATGCTTTGAACTTGCAGCTGCCCAGTCACATGGTTCATGGAGCTCCAAATAGTTCCAAACAACGACCTTTCTATAATGGCAGCTGTGACGATCTGCGGCATAAAAAACATTCAAAATACCTATCAGTAGGTATATTATTAAACTTATAATGAACAGATTTAACTGTATTATAATACAAACAAGCAACTTTAACATTTTTCTGACAGAATTGTGCATTTTTTCCCTTTTAAATGTACTACCTTCTTTATTCTATAATTTACTTTTTATAAATTAAAATTATAAATTTTACGCATAAATTTGCTACTTTTTCCTCATAACATTGTATTTCTCTGTCTCATAACTCTGATTTTTATTGTACATTTGAGACTATTTTCAAATTGAAATGTGGCTGTTTTTTAGTTTTTAAAAAAATTACTTTTTTCTTACAGATTTTTGTGTTTTTATACTAAATTTGAAAGTTTTTTCATTCTTGCTTTTTATGCACACATTTGTGAACTATTTTGAAAACATTACATTTTTCTCTTAAAAGTTTAAACATGAGGAAAAAATACAAACTATACACATGTACTCTGTAAAACAATCAAATTCATATACAGCCATAAATAAAATGAATTTCCTGAACCACAATAGAATTACAAAGGATAGAAAATATATTCCGTTAATTGTTCAGTTAGTTTTTTTTATTAATTTCAAGTGAGCCATTTTATAAAACTGAGTACTTCACATTTGTAAATATGACAATTGTTTTTAGAATGTTTGTTTTTAACATTTGACTCTTCATTTACCAACTTAAAATAATCACTTGTTTTCAAATGTATTAAAAATAAACCAGTCTGTATCCCAAGTATCTTTCACCCCATGTTTCTCCCAACAATTTCTTCAAATAAGTACAGAATATTTTCAACACATCAGAATGATAAAATATTAAAATTGCTAATTTATGAATGTTAAATAACACTGCCACCGATAACCAGGTTATCAAGTTGAGCTAGCTGCTGTTCACCTGAATCTAGTGTGGAGCAAGCTAATGAGCAAGTTTATAAGCTTCTATCGGACATAAACACGAAAAAAGCTGACAAAATAAAACACTATCACAGACTACATAATCTACATGTTAACTTAAGTGGTGAAATGACCAAAACAACGGCCATTCATTAACTTACCAGGGATTATTAAGCAGACACTCCGGGAAATGATTGGTGGTCTATGGGGAAAACTACATTGTTTGGAACTAATTGCTGCTCCTTGACCCATGTGACTTCTGCATTCCAAAGTTTCTATTGAAGTCTATCGGAGTGTCGCAACTATCATACTATATGGCTATGGGCCTACTTAGAGAGAGAGAGAGGCATACAGGTGCATCCATCCATCCATCCATCTTCTACCGCTTTTCCGGAGGTCCGGGTCGCGGAGGCAGCAGTTCAAGCAGAGAAGCCCAGACTTCCCTCTCCCCAGCCACCTGCTCCAGCTCTTCAGAGGGGATACCAAGGCGTTCCCAGGCCAGATGGGAGACATAGTCTCTCCACCGAGTCCTGGGTCTGCCCCGGGGTCTCCTCCCAGTGGGACGTGCCTGAAACACCTCAAGTGGGAGGCGTCCAGGAGGCATCCTAATCAGATGCCCATACCACCTCAACTGACTCCTTTCAATGTGGAGGAGCAGCGGTTCTACTCTGAGCCTCTCCCGGATGACTAAGCTCCTCACCCTATCTCTGAGGGTGAGTCCAGCAATCCTACGGAGAAAGCTCATTTCAGCCGCTTGTGCATCTCACTAAATTAGAATGTCATCGAAAAGTTGATTTATTTCAATAATGCAATTCAAAAAGTGAAACTCATATATAGATTCATTACACACAGAGTGATATATTTCAAGTGTTTATTTCTTTTAATTTTGATGGTTACGGCTTGCAGCAAATGAAAACCCCAAATTCAGTTTCTCAAAAAACTAGAATATGATACAAAATTAATTAAAAAAAAAAAAGATTTTTAATAGAAATGTTGGCCGACTGAAAAGTATGTCCATGTACACACTCAATACTTGGTCGGAGCTCCTTTCGCATAATTACTGCATCAATGCAGCGTGGCATTGAGGTGATCAGCCTGTGTTACTGCTGAGGTGTTATGGAAGCCCAAGTTGCTTTGATAGCGGCCTTCAGCTCGTCTGCATTATTGGGTCTGGTGTATTTCATCTTCCTCTTAACAATACACCATAGATTCTCAATGGTATTTAGGTCAGGAAAGTTTGCTGGCTAATCAGGCACAGTAATGTCATGGTCATTAAACCAGGTGTTTGTACTTTTGGCAGTGTGGGCAGGTACCATGTCCTGCTGGAAAATGAAATCAGCATCTCCATAAAGCTTGTCAGCAGAGGGAAGCATGAAGTGCTCTAAAATTTCCTGTTAGGGACTTCCGGTCTGGACACCATGGTGATTGCAGCTTAACGCTGAAGCTCCCAGATCTAATCCAGGAAAATATCTTGAAAATCAGACTTATCGGATTTTTGGAAGAGTGAAAACCAAAAGACAAAATCACCATGTCTAAAGGAAAACAGAAGAAACCGGCTTTTTCCAGGCCAGGACACGCATCGGCCGAAGAATCTGATCCGGAAGATTTCCGTTCAGAAGACGAGGAGCTGAATGTAGCTAACAAGAAGGTTAGCTTGAAAATGCTATTTGAAGAATTATGACGATTCCGCCGAGAGGTTTGGGCCGAATTTCGTGAATTCAGAGACGAATTAAAAAGGACAAACAACAGAGTGGACCAGGCCGAGAACCGAATCTTGGAATGCATAAGAAAGAATAAAAGTGCTTGAAGATTCCGTGTTGGACCTACGCAAAAGACAGTCAACAATAGAGGCTAAGCTAGCCGACCAAGAAGAAAGACTGAGAAGAG
This sequence comes from Pholidichthys leucotaenia, assembly GCA_020510985.1. NCBI lineage: Eukaryota > Metazoa > Chordata > Actinopteri > Cichliformes > Pholidichthyidae > Pholidichthys > Pholidichthys leucotaenia. Next base: position 201,196,601 of record CM035836.1, on the reverse strand, counting down.
ACAACATAAGAATTCACGGTCTGAAAGAAGGAGCCGAAGATGGTTTCAACACAATGGCAGAATGCGTGGAATCTTTACTGAGAGAGAAGTTGGATATTCCCCAAACCATCGACTTGAAGATTGAAAAGGCCCATCGTACATTAGCCGCTAGGCCAGCGGTGGAAGCGCCCCCACGTTTGGTGTTGGTGAGATTTTCCAATTTCAAAATAAAACAAGAGGTTGTAAGACTAGCTTGGCAGAAAAAAAGGATTTATGCACCAAGAGAGAAAAGTCTTCGTGGAACACGATTACGCCCCGGAGGTTCTTAAAAAGCGCCGGGAATGCAACGACGCAAATAAGGTGCTACGAGAGAAAAAACTGCGCTTTCAGACGCCATTTCCTGCGAAGTTAAGGGTCTTCTACAGTGAAGAGACATGTCTCTATAATTCGGCGGAAGAAGCAACAATTGACATGGCGAGAAGAGGGCTCCCGGTAATGGTGTTTAAACCCGCAGCAGACCCGAGCGACAGGATCAAGGCTCAATCGTGGTCCACACAGAGACCTTCAAAATCCACGGGCCAGCAACGGGAAACCCAGCGCCAGAGCTACAAGGATAAGCTTGCCGTTTTCAGGAGGGAATAGCGACCTTTTTTCTTTTTTTAGTCATTCTGCACTTCCAACCCCCCTCCTACAAGGTAACAAACATTAAAGGAGAGGCAGAATCAGCATGTGGTAAAACATTTCATGGATCAGTTATAGTATTAGAAACAAATAAGTCTTTTTAATTAAAAAAAAACAAAAAACAAAAACCACAAAACTTGTTAAAATAGAAATGTGACAATGATCCACATGTTCTCCCCACACTAACAAATACTGTATTAGCGTGAATGTCTGCTGTGATGGGGGTGGGAGGGTGCACACAATTTCATAGGGTATAGGCATAAAAAAAAAAAAAAAATCATTACAAGTTCGGATTAGGATCTGATATTCACGTTAAAAACATGGGACAACTTACAGGGGTAAGAGAGGGCCCTCAACACGTAACAGAGTTTGAGGAATTCCCCTCAGAGCCAACACTCCATCAAGGCTCTTCTAGGGTCTTTAAAAAGACCTCAGCTCAGGAAGTTCTTTTGACAGTTTTTTGTTTTAAAGTTTTATACTCTATGTTCTTAATGTTTTTTATGTTCTTAATGTTCTTTCAGTTTCTGAGTAGCATAAAAGAGGGCCACCACAATGTTATACTAAATAAGACAACACAATGGAGAAACAGGGTGTAACCAAAATAATCTCATATAATGTAAAGGGGATCCTGAATCCAGTTAAAAGATCCAAGATTCTACACAAAATGAAAAAAGACAAAGCAGGAATAATATTTTTACAAGAAACCCACCTAACAGACGTGGAACACACTAAACTCAATAGACAAGGGTTTAAAATGATCTCTTCATCTTCATATAAGTCAGGGAGGAGGAGGGGAGTAGCGACATTGATCTCAACCAAAATTACATTTGAAAAAAAATCAGAACACAAAGATAAAGAAGGGAGATACAGTTTGGTAATTGGGCGGCTAGAGGGAGAAGATATCACCCTGCTGAATGTATATGCACCACCAGGGGCTAACTGGAAATTTTATAAAAATGTATTTGACCTAATGATAACCAAAGCCCAAGGTTTAGTGATATGTGGTGGAGACTTCAATCTAAGACTGAATCCATACTGGGATGCATCAGGTAATTCTCTACATCAAAATAACACTCAAAGTAGGAAAACTCGAATGCTACTAAAAGAAATGGGAATCTGTGATGTGTGGAGGGAATTCAACCCCAGTGTAAAAGATTATACATTTTACTCAACACCACATTCATCTTACTCAAGGATTGATTACTTTTTTATGTTTAATAGAGACAATGGAAGAGTAAAAACATGTAAAATAGGACTGATGGATCTCTCTGACCACAGTCCGATCTATATGGACTTAAGTATCCAAAAGTACACAAATAATACATTTTCTTGGAGGTTGAATTCAAATGTCCTGAAAGGACCACTGAAAGATGAATTGGAATCGGATATTCTCAGATATTTGGAAGAAAATGATAATGGAGAAGTATCCCCTTTAATACTGTGGGATGCATGCAAAGCTGTAATAAGGGGAAAGATTATTGCAAAACTGGCAATCCAAAAGAAACTGAGACAAGAAAAACTAATCACATTAGAGTCAGAACTTAAGAACCTAGAAAAAGAACACAAAGGCAACACCCATTCTAATGACTCGCTCAAGATTAAGGAAATTAAAAATCAAATAAATGAGATCTACACAATTGAAATCCAGAAGAAACTTACATTTCTGAAACAAAAATACTATGAAGCAGGCAGTAAATCGGCAAAATTACTAGCCTACAAATTGAGGAAACATCAAACAGAAAGAGCAATCTACAAAATCAGAGACCCAGTATCAAAGGAAATAAAATTCAGAATTCAGGATATTCTTAAAAGCTTCGAGAACTACTATAAGAACTTATACTCCCTCAAAAAACATAAAAACACATCCGAAGCATTCCTAAACACATTAAACCTTCCCCAACTTACTGAGTCTCAAAACAAAACACTACTGTCAGAAATACAACCCAAAGAATTGGAAAAAGCAATTATGAAACTTAAAGCTAACAAATCCCCAGGAGCAGATGGCTATACAGCAGAGTGGTACAAAACCTTTAAACAGCAACTATCTCCTCTCCTCCTGAAAACATTTAACTACTGTATGTCCTCCACACAGGGGAAATCCCCCCCTCCTGGAGAGAAGGGGTCATTGCAGTTATACCTAAACCTGAAAAGGATAAACTGGAATGCTCCAACTACAGACCAATCAGTGTATTAAATCAGGACTATAAGGTTTTTACCACTATCCTTGCCAAAAGGTAAGAAAATATACTGACAGACTTAATTCATTTAGACCAAACAGGTTTTATAAGACAAAGACAGACACAAGACAACATTAGACGCACTTTACACATAATTCATCATATAAAAAAATATAACTTAAATGCAGTCATATTGGGATTACATGCTGAAAAAGCATTCGACTCGGTTGATTGGTCTTTCCTATACAGAATCTTATCCAGTTTCAATTTTCATAACAACTTCATTAGAACTATCCAGGCACTATATAAAAAAACCAACAGCTAAAATAAAGATTAACGGTAATTTATCATCATCTTTTGAGCTGGAAAGAGGATGTCGTCAGGGCTGCCCCTTGTCCCCACTGCTCTTTGCAATCTTCATAGAACCTCTGAGCCAATGGATAAGACAGAATCAAAAAATTCAGGGTATTACACTTGGTCAGAAGGAACATAAAATAGCACTCTTTGCTGACAACATTTTAATATACCTGGGGCAGCCGGACATCTCTTTACCAGAACTAATCTCAGTTTTTTCAGAGTATGGAGATTTATCGGGGTACAAATTAAACATGCATAAAACCCAAGTTTTAACATTCAACTATGACCCAAATCATTATTCACTAAGCAAACTCAAAACTAACTGGGAGATGGAATCTATGAAATATCTGGGGGTCAATATCCCGAAACAACTCAACAAAATTATAACACTAAACTATGATCCACTGGTGGCTAAAATAAAATCTGACCTAGCAAGATGGAATACGATACCATTCTTGGGTACTGCACAAAGAATTGAAGCAGTCAAAATGAATATACTTCCACGTCTTCTATACCTTTTCCAAACAATACCAGTAGAACCTCCCAAAAAAACATGGCAGGAGCTGGACAGAAGGATCTCAAGATTCATATGGCAGGGCAAGAGACCTAGAATCAGATATAGAACTTTACAGCTAAACAAAGACAAAGGTGGGCTTGCACTGCCAAATATCAGGGACTATTTTAAAGCCGCACAAATTAAAACTTTAGTAGAGATATGTAACCCAGTCTACACTGCACAATGGAAGGAGATCGAATGCCAAATAACAAGGGACATCCCCCTACAGGCAATAATAGGGAACAATGCCTTACCTAAACTTTTGAACAGCACTAACCCGTGGATAGAGACCCCACTAAAAATTTGGTTTAAGATAGTCAGAGAGAATCATACTAAAGAGCCCTATCAATTTCTGCAATGGATTGCCTATGATCAAGACTTTACTCCTAATAAAACAGACACTAGATTTAAAAAGTGGAAAGAGAACGGACTGATAAAATATTACGATTTTTTTAAAGGGCAAATTTTAAGAAGTTTTGAAGATTTGAAAAAACAAGGTCTAATAAATCAAGACCTTTACAGGTTCTTTCAGCTTAGACACCACATAAACAATATACTTAAAAAGGAGGATTTGGATAGGGCCCAGTCAGGTGTTCTGAATGTCTTCTTATTGGCATACAAAGGGATCCCAGGGATCAGATACATTTCTAAAATATACCAAGGTCTTCAAGACTTGAAAGGAGACAACACATCATATATAAAAGAGAGATGGGAAAAAGAGGGGAATTTCACTTTACAACTGGAAATATGGGAAAAGCTAAATAAACAGCAATGGAAAAGTACCTCATCCCTGCAGTGGAGAGAATTTGGATGGAAAACTTTGGTAAGATTTTTCAGAACACCTGCACAAAACAAATTTACTCATAAGGGGTTGAATTGTTGGCGCTTGTGTGGTGAAGAGACTGCAAATCATTTTCATGTGTTTTGGTCATGCCCAGTTATCCAATACTGGACTAATGTACAGACAATATTGGGGAAAATATTCAAAATAACAGTCCCCTTTTCTTTTGTAACTTTGTATTTGGGTTTACTTCTGGACTCATTGGAAAGACGAGGAGAAAAATACTTATTCACTGTTTTAATATTGGCAAGTAAAAAAGCCCTAACTAAAAAATGGATGTTGAAGGACTGTCCTACACCTGAAGATTGGATTAACGTGATCCAAGACATTTACTCAATGGAAAAGCTGACATTCGCACTGAGACAGGACATGGATGGGTTCTTGAACTTTTGGCAACCCTGGATCGCATATGTGTCTTCCATTAGATCTAATCTTTGACAAATACCATTTCAATAATGGCTCCGCTCTTTGTTCCAACGCTACTCAGATGCTCTTTTATTTTTAACTACTTATTTTTATTTTTCTGTCTGTTTGTTTGTTTGTTTTTTACTCTTTTGTTTTGTTTGTTTTGTTTTTTTATTCGCTTTAATTTCACTTTTTCTTTCACTTTAAAAAAAGGGGGTGTTGTAATAATTATTCTTCCAATGTTGTCAAATAGCAAAAAAGAAGGGAACATGTGATGAAAATGTAAATAATGCAGTGCTGTAATGACCTGTATACCCTTTACAAAAACTTAAAAAAAAAAAAAAAAAAAAATTCCTTTTAGATGGCTGCACTGACATTGGACTTGATTAAACACAGTGGAAAAACACCAGCAGATGACATGGCTCCACATATCATTGACTGTGGAAACGTCACACTGGACCTCAAGCAACTTGGATTCTGTGCCTGTTCACTCTTCCTACAGACTCTGGGACCTTGATTTCCAAGTGACAGGACTTGGCACCTGATTTAAGGAGCCATGTCATCTGCTGGTGTTAGTCCACTGTGTTTTATCAAGTCCAAAGTCAATGCAGCTACCTACCAGGACATTTTAGAGCACTTCATGCTTCCCTCTGCTGACAAGCTTTACGGAGATGCTGATTTCATTTTCCAGCAGGACTTGGCACCTGCCCACACTGCTGCCAAAAGTACCAAAGCCTGGTTTAATGACCATGGTATCACCATATTTTACTGGCCAGCAAACTCTCCTGAATTAAACCCCATACAGAATCTATGACGTATCGTCAACAGGGAGATGAGAGACACCAGACCCAACAATGCAGATGAGCTGAAGGCCGCTATCAAAGCAACCTGGGCCTTCATAACACTTCAGCAGTAACACAGGCTGATCACCTTCAGGCCACGCCACAGTGATGCAGTATTAATTCATGCAAAAGGAGCCCTGACCAAGTATTGAGTGTGTGCATGGAAATACTTTGTCAGCCAACATTTCTATTAAAAAAAATCAATTTTTTAAAATTGATCTTGTGTAATATTCTGTTTTTTTGAGAAACTGATTTTCATGAGCTGTGAGTCATAACCATCAAAATTAAAAGAAATAAACACTTGAAATATATCACTTTGTCTGTAATGAATCTATATAAAATATGAGTTTCATTTTATGAATTGAATTACTGAAATAAATCAACTTTTTGATGATATTCTAATTTAGTAAGATGCACCTGCACTCCATGAAGGGCAAAATAGTTAAACACTACATACATAAGGCTACAAAAGACATTAAAAGCTATTGTCAGGGAGTTGACCATAAGACCTTTTCAAGGTCGCTGACACAGAAGCCAACCAAATATTATGTTGTTTTCCTTCTTTGAATAATTCATATTCATCCATCCATCCATCCATCTATCTTCTTCTGCTTAATCCTTTTCGGGTTGCGGGGGGGCTGGAGCCTATCCCAGCATCTTTGGGTGAGAGGCAGGGTACACCCTGGATAGATCGCCAGTCCTTCGCAGGGCCAACACAGAAAGACAGACAACCATTCACTCTCACAGTCATGTCTAAGAACAACTTAGAATCCCCAGTTTGATGCCAATTAACTTAAAGGGCCTATATCATGCAAAATCAACTTTTTTAAGCATGTTAATTCCTCACCAAAAACACCCCCAAAGTGGTATTTTGCTCCATTCACGCATCTCTGAGTATTCCTCCTCAACCCTGCTCTCTGAGCTGCTGCTCCGCCCTGTCCCTGATAATGATTGGGTCCCCACGTTCATACATATGAACGTGGGTGAGCCGCCCACTCCAGGAAGTGCCTGTGCTGCCAGCACCGCCCCCAGGCTTACGCACACACCCACTTTCTCCGCACAGCTAACGGAGCGGTGATCGGCAAAACTCTTTCACTTTAGCATTGATGCTGTGAAGAAGTAGTTCCTCTCACACCTAATCTGCTCAGTGACAACAACTGTTTGCTTTTTTACGAAAGACAATGTCTTCTAAGTGGCGTAAATGTGTCTTTGGCTGTGAGAGATTTAGGAGTTTGTTCAGCCTTCCTAAAGAAGAGCCTACTCGTCAGAAATGGTTGGAGTTTATTATCGTCATGAAATGGGCGGCAGCCACAAGAAGGAGAGGCGGAGCCTCAGAGATTGAGGCATCTTACTTCTGGGTTGGAAAAGTAGCTCGCGAAAATAACTCATATTTCATAAGAAATTCATTCTCCAGTGTACCAAAGGTAATATACTATCACATACATGCATATAGTTTACTCTGAAAGGCTTAAAACAGTATGATATAGGCCCTTTAACTTGCATGTTTTTGGAATGTGGGAGGAAACCGGAGAAATCCCACGCAGAGAACATGCAAATTCCACACAGATTACTGTTGGTCGGGGGCTGGGATCAAATCCAGGATCTCCCGGCCAAGGGTGAGCTACTGTGCTGCTAACCACTCCGCCATATAAATTGCTCAGTGAGGAAAAAATGTCCTGGAAGCGGTGGGATTCGAACCCACGCCCCCGAAGAGACTGGAGCCTTAATCCAGCGCCTTAGACCGCTCGGCCACACTACCACATGATCAGTAGTATAATTAGAAGAAAATTTCTTAAAATTTGTATGGATTTGTACATTTCTTTGGCTTCTAGGATTATAGCTTGTTGGAAAGTAACCATATACAGTAATTTATCTGACTCAATTCATTTAATTTGCTTGTGTGTTTTCTTATTCGACTTATTGTACCTTAATTAAATTACTAAGTGGTCAAATACTCTGGTATGGATATTCCTCACTCCAAAGATGTAACATAATGAGACTGAGAGGTGGTTAAAATCTGAGACATGAAGCCATACTGTCAGTTGTGAAATATCAAAAAGCGCGTTATTACCAGACCCAACAACGTGCTTTTTAGATCCATTGACGTTCCTTCTCAGACATCAAAATCTCAACAAAACAAAAACAGCACTTTAACACACTTTTAACACTTTGAGTTGTCACAATTGCTAAGCAAAGCTATCACGTGGTAGCGTGGCCGAGCGGTCTAAGGCGCTGGATTAAGGCTCCAGTCTCTTCGGGGGCGTGGGTTCGAATCCCACCGCTGCCAGGACGTTTTTCCTCACTGAATAATTTACAGCTACTTGCACTTACAAATTAAGATATTTCCAAATTTTGAGACTATTTTTAAAATTAAATATATAATATTAATGTAACTTCTAGTTTCTCAAAAGTGAGCCAATAAAATGTACTTTAACAATTTTAATCACATCTCAGAACGACTTGTATTTTTAATACTTGAAACTGATGTTTAGATTAGAATCAGTTTCTCCAAATGACGTATGACCCTGCAAATTTTTTAATCTTGATTTTGCTTCGGAAATAGTTCCAACAATGTAAAACTGGAATACAATGGAGACACAAATACAAATCAATCATACAGTGTTCTGAAAGTAGGCATACTGCATATACTGTAGGCCTGCTGTGTCTATGATATGCATTATGTTCATTGCAAAAAACACAACATAGCAAACTAGTTTAGCCCACTACTAATATTTGAGCAAACTTCACTTCTTATATAAAACATTACAGAACAAAGACTTAATAAAAAAAACATGGTGATATTACTATTATGACACTCAAATGTAAATAACTACCTACAGATAAACGTCCAAGGCACAGGCACTGAAAACGCCATACTTCCCTTTCCAATTTCACTGAAAAAGCTTTTTATAAGTTACTAAAAACAATCAATAGGTGGCAGTAAGCGCCCACATATCAACCCCATACTTTTAAATACGGCATGTTTAAATATTTCCATGAGTGTATAGGTATTAAAATAAAATAGATATACCAAACAAGTACAGTAAAATTTGTACTACTGTATGTAAATTATCCTTTTTCATTATTTAGGAGTGCTTTTTTTTGGACCACCTGCCCCCAAAAATGTCTGTGCACATCACAGTATATTGATCTCAGTTGGAAACTGAGTTTGTTAAAGGTGCTCTACAGCCAAAAATTGGAAGTATACAAAAGAATAAAACCAATGGAATAGAAAGTAGACGATAGATAGATAGATAGATAAAGTGTAAATGAAAAATACTACAGTGTGGGACACATATGCACAGATGTATATTACTTTATGCTTCATATGTATACCACTTTAGGCTTCACATCTTAGATTGAACAAAGGACTGAGTCTCTTTGGAGATGACAGGAGGATGTGAAAGTTTAGGCTTTGGTATGCAGAGAGACGGCCTTGGGGGATTTTCCTGGCTGCCAGAGATTATGGGTGGAGGTGTTAAGATCCGGAAGAAGATGCATTGTTACTTGGGATTAAATACAATGTGACTGTGAGCTTTGATGTCCTGGGGTATAAAAAGGACGAATGTCTGGAATTCTCTCTCTTTCTGTTTTTGCTGATGATGGAGAATGTGAATAAACCTGACTCATGAGATAAACTCTGCCTCGTCACTTTCACATTCCCACACTGGTGACCCTAAGACGTATCATGAGTGAAAGAAATTCCCCCGAGCCAGACTCGTCAGGAGCCAGCCAAGCGAATGCAGCTACAGTCCAGCTACCGGACTTCTGGCAGAACAATCCGCGCTCCTGGTTTAATGCGGTTGAAGCGCAGTTCAACCTCCGGGGGATTTCGGTAGACGCCACAAAGTTCTACCATGTGGTTGCAAAACTGGACAACCACACAGCCCAGCATGTGGAGAGCCTGATCGACCAGCCGCCGGACAGCGACAAGTACGGCGCGTTGAAGGCTGCACTCATCTGGTACTTCACCCCCTCGGCAGAGGAACGAGCAGAGGGGCTCCTGGCGCTGACTGAATTTGAAAGCGACAGGCCCGCGGACCTGATGCAGAAGCTGTTGAGGTTAAAGGACTCTGACGATGATCACTTCATCTTCACCCACCTCTTCCTCAGGATCCTACCATCAGCGGTGAGAGCGACCCTGGCCAGTTCGCCACTGTTGGCCCAACGAGACTACCACGCGCTGGGCCAGGAGGCGCAACGAATCGTCAACGCCACCAAACGGTGCGCGGCCACGGCCGCTGCAGCGGAGCTCGGCGCAGCGTCCAGAGATGGCAGGGGGCCAGAGACAGCAGTACCAGACTCACCGACGATGGCGGTGGCAGGGGCCAAGAAACACGGATCAGACGACATCCTTTGTTTCTACCATCGCCGCTTCGCAGAGAGGGCACGCAAATGTGTACCACCGTGCCAGTTCGGGCGTTCGGGAAACGCCAAGACCGGGGATCGGTAGCAGCTGCGGCCCTCGGGGAGGAGGACAAGCTGCTTTATTTGTTGGACGCCCGCTCGAGGAGGCATTTCCTCGTGGACACAGGCTCCCAGCTGAGTTTCATCACACCTTCCTACGCAGACAGGCTAACAGGTTCCAAAGGTCCCCGGGTGGTAGCAGCGAACGACTCGGAGATTAAGACCTTTGGTGAGAAGACTCTGTTTCTGTCTCTGCAGGGCCGTACATTTGAGTGGACTTTTATCATAGCAGCAGTGAATTTCAATACGTTGGGGGCCGATTTTCTGTGCTCACATGGTTTGTTGGTTGACCTTGCTAACAGGCGCCTGGTTAATGCACTTTCTTTTTATTCTATTCCCTGTGCAGCCCGAGTGACCCCGCCCACAGCACAAGCCAACGTCGCAATGGCAAGCGGTAAGTTCCACACACTGCTCACTCAGTTCCCAGCACTCACGGTTCCCACATTTTCAGCAGCCGTCGCTCAACACGGAGTGGAACATTTTATTACTACCACCGGACCGCCCGTTTTTGCAAAAGCTCGGCGCTTGGATTCAGCTAAACTGACCATAGCGCGCGAGGAGTTCGCCAACCTGGAAAAGTTGGGCATCATCAGGCGTTCGAATAGCCCATGGGCTTCCCCGCTTCACATGGTCCCTAAAGCTGATGGCTCGTGGCGACCTTGCGGAGATTTCCGCAGGTTGAACAACGCTACAGCGCACGACCGCTACCCAATCCCGCATATCCAAGATTTTTCCATTCATTTGGCGGGGGCGCGCGTTTTTTCTCAGATAGACTTGGTCCACGGTTACCACCAAGTCCCAGTGCGCGCTGAGGACATACCCAAAACAGCGGTAATAACTCTGTTTGGCCTCTTCGAGTTTTTGCGCATGCCGTTTGGGCTTAAAGGCGCTGCGCAGACATTCCAACGCATGATGGACGCGGTGTTGCGCGATCTCCCCTTCGTGTTCGTCTACCTGGACGACATCTTAGTAGCCAGCGCGTCCGAAGACGAACACGAAAACCGCCTCACGGCAGTTTTCCGGAGGTTGGGAGAGCACGGGTTAATAATCAACCCAGCGAAGTGTCAGTTCGGGGTGATGCAGATTGATTTTTTGGGGCATCGCGTCTCCCCAGAAGGAGCGGTTCCGCTGCCTGACAAAGTGCGCGCGGTAACAAATTTTCCCCAGCCACAAACAGTCAAGGCGTTACAGGAGTTTTTGGGAATGGTGAATTTTTATAACCGTTTCCTCCCCCGCGCAGCGCAGCTCATGCAACCATTGTATGCCGCACTAAAAAAACAAAAACCCGCAAATAAGATCGAATGGTCTCCGGAGCGAGAGCGAGCATTCTCGGAGGTCAAAACAGCCCTGGCAAACGCTGTGTTGTTAGCACATCCAGACCCAACAGCCCGCATAGCGCTCACTACTAACGCGTCAGATGTGGCCATAGGGGCGGTCGTGGAGCAGCATGTAGCCGGGGCTTGGCAACCGCTTGCCTTTTTCAGCAGGACTTTGCGCGATAGTGAGCAAAAATACAGCGCATTCGACAGGGAGTTGTTAGCTCTCCACTTGGCCATTCACCACTTCCAGTTCTGGCTGGAGGGACGCAGTTTCACTGCGTTCGTTGACCACAAGCCGCTGACATTCGCGATGGCCAAGGTTTCAGAACTGTGGTCAGGCCGGCAGCAGAGGCAGCTGGCCGCAATCTCAGAGTTTACTACCGATATTCAGCACGTGGCGGGTAAACTGAATGTAGTGGCAGACTGTCTCTCGCGCGCCGCGGCGGCCCCAGTCCGTGTAGGGATAGATTATGCAGCCATGGCTGCAGATCAGGGTAGCGATGCGGACGTGCGTGCGCTCCAGTCTGGACGAACAGGGTTAAGGCTGGAGAACAGGGTGCTGCAAGAAGGCATGCCCCCCCTAATCTGCGATGTCTCCACGGGGCGACCGTGTCCTGTGGTACCGGCCACGTGGCGCCGCCACGTTTTTGACTCGATTCATTCTCTGGCGCACCCGGGAGTGCGCGCGTCAGTCAAAATGGTGGGAGAGAAATTTGTATGGCCGAGCCTGCGCAAACAAGTTAGAGAGTGGGCGGCAGCCTGCATGGCTTGTCAACAAGCCAAGGTACACAGACACACGAGAGCTCCCTTGGAGCCGTTTCACATCCCGGCTAAGAGGTTTGATCATGTTCACGGGGACCTCGTAGGCCCCCTCCCGCCGTCACAGGGGTGCACACACCTTCTGACAATGGTAGACCGCACCACGCGCTGGCCGGAAGTGGTCCCACTGTCGTCAACCACAGCCGAGGAGGTGGCGCGCGCGTTTTTAATGGCATGGGTAGCGCGCTTTGGAGTCCCGTCGGACATTACGTCCGACAGAGGTCCTCAATTTGTTTCCGAACTTTGGTCAGCAATGGCCCGCAGCCTGGGGGTAACGATCCACCGCACAACCACGTACAATCCGCAGGCTAATGTGTTATGCGAACGTTTTCATAGGTCATTGAAAGCGGCCCTCAGAGCGTCGCTTACGGATGCAAATTGGGTGGACAGGCTACCGTGGGTTTTATTGGGGTTGCGTTCTGCACCTAAAGAGGATTTGGAAGCCTCCCCGGCTGAGCTAGTTTTTGCGCAGCCACTTTGGCTGCCTGGGGAATTTCTCCCAGATAATCCTGCGCCGGATTGCTCCCCGGCTCAGCGGTTGCAGAGTGGCACGGAATCGGGCACGCTGCCTGGCCCCGTTCACCACAGTTTTCTGCGCGTTTTGTGTGCCTAAGGCTTTAAAAAATGCGGAGTTTGTTTTTGTCAGACACGATGCACATCGCCCACCGTTGCGACCACCTTATGATGGACCATTTAGAGTGCTGGAAACAGGGGATAAGCATTTTTTGCTAGATTTGGGGGGCAGGAAGGAAAAGATTGGCATAAACAGGCTCAAACCCGCCTTTGTGCTGGCAGACGAGAATGTGCTGTTGGCCAGGGCTCCTCAGCGCGGCAGACCCCCTAAGGAACATTCCCCAGAACACCCACAGGGATTGACTAACAGTTCTCATCCCCAGACAGCAGCTCCCCAGCAGGATGGCGCCGCGGAAGTGGCAAAGCCCGCTTACAGCAGATACGGGAGGAGACTGAGGCCCAAGCAGCACGTGAGCTGATGTGTAATGATGTTTTCATGGCATGCAGACTGTTATTCCGTTGTTCCATCTTAGACGTTTGGGGGGGGGGGGGGTCATGTGGGACACATATGCACTGATGTATATTACTTTATGCTTCATATGTATACCACTTTAGGCTTCACATCTTAGATTGAACAAAGGACTGAGTCTCTTTGGAGATGACAGGAGGATGTGAAAGTTTAGGCTTTGGTATGCAGAGAGACGGCCTTGGGGGATTTTCCTGGCTGCCAGAGATTATGGGTGGAGGTGTTATGATCCGGAAGAAGATGCATTGTTACCTGGGATTAAATACAATGTGACTGTGAGCTTTGATGTCCTGGGGTATAAAAAGGACGAATGTCTGGAATTCTCTCTCTTTCTGTTTTTGCTGATGTTGGAGAATGTGAATAAACCTGACTCGTGAGATAAACTCTGCCTCGTCACTTTCACATTCCCACAACAGGTCCATTCTGAAAAGTGCATTATAGACAAAGAGGTTTGGGAATACAAATGACAGTAAATATATTCTCAAAGACAGATAAACAAATCATATACTAGCATCAAATTGTCCATAACAGTGGAGCTTGCTCTGGAAATGGCCCCATCTTAAACCTTGGAATGTAAAATTCAAAATTCAGTTTGTGTTTGAGGGGCCCCCACACAGTGCTGTACCCGGGGCCCAGAATTTGGTGCTACGCCCCTGCCTACACAACATGCAAGGCTCCAAGTAGTTACTTTTTTCACTCTACATACATCCAGTTTTAGCTTGTCATCATCAACTGTAAATTGCTTTCCAGCTTCTAACATTTCTCCATCACTACTCTACTCATCAGTCAAGTGGCAATGAAAAGGTAGTGATAAACTGTTGTAAGTCTGTGGACTGTAGCCCTCTTGACGCTGTGCTTTAATGTGGTACCAGTACAGAGTACAGGTGCATTTCAGTAAATTAGAATGTCATCGAAAAGTTGATTTATTTCAATAAATCAATTTAAAAACTGAAACTCATATATTGTATAGCTTCATTACACACAGAGTGATATATTTCAAGTGTTTATTTCTTTTAATTTTGATGTTATGGCTGTCACACTCCTCTGTCCATTTTACCTTATTTGGTGCTGAAGCCTTAGTGAGGTCAGTCAACACTACGGCTCTTTCAGCAAAGTGGGGGATGAACTTACTGTACCATCCTACCATTCCCATTAACGATCGTACCTTCTTTTTAGTGGTGGGCACAGGGTAGGTCCGGATGGCATCCACTTTACCTACTCGTGGTCTAATAACCCCCTGACCAACCACATGTCCCAGGTACTCCACCTGCTGCTGTCCGAACGCACATTTGCGTGGATTGATTGTCAGTCCAGCCCTCTTAATTAACTGAAGGACCTGCCTAAGGTGTATCAAATGTTCTTCCCAGGTCTGACTCTAAATGACCACGTCATCCAGATAGGCAGCCGCAAAGTCTGATACTCTCCTTAACACTTGGTCCATCAGCCGCTGAAAAGTTGCAGGTGCCCCCTGAAGGCCAAATGGCATGACCCTAAACTGAAAACTGCCATAAGGTGTTTTAAAGGCTGTAAATTCCTTTGTTTCCGGTGCCAATGCCACCTGCCAATACCCCTTGCATAGGTCCAGAGTAGAAATAAACCTAGCCCTGCCCACTTTCTCTAACAATTCGTCAATCCGGGGCATGGGGT
Source organism: Pholidichthys leucotaenia (assembly GCA_020510985.1). NCBI lineage: Eukaryota > Metazoa > Chordata > Actinopteri > Cichliformes > Pholidichthyidae > Pholidichthys > Pholidichthys leucotaenia. The sequence goes on along the minus strand of CM035836.1, from coordinate 201,181,472 downwards.
ATGACTCAAATTTAGATACTGAATTAAGGTATCTGAAATCAATACAAAATCTTGATGAGCCGTCCTTTTTGGGGACCAGCACAATCAGGCTACACCACTCACTGACTGACTCCTCGATCACTCCCAGCTGCAACATCAAGTCAATTTCATGCTTCATTTTTGGTACCAATCGTTCCGGGATCCTATAAGATTTTCTACGTGGAACAGCTTCCTCTTTAAAATGAACCTTATGACGCACCAACGTGGTGAAACCAGGTCTCTCCTGAAACAACTCTGGATCCAATAATGTCTCTAACTCTCTCTGCTGATCCACCTGCAAATGAGACACTTAAAATAAGCATGGCTCTTGTAGAAGAGCTTGAAAGAACGAGGCGATGTGATATATAAAGCAAAGTTTATTATCAGCTCCTCTAACAAGTCTCATCTAGGTGCAGCAGCAGAAGAAGGAAAGAGAGCGAACACCTTCGGCTCTACGAACTTATACTCGCACATAACAAAAGACATGCATATCAAAAGCTGACATCCCTCATTATCTTAATCCCCCCATTGTCTTCGTACTCCTCCGCCTGGCCCTGGGGGGTCAGGGCAACCCATCCGGTCTCCACCGCAGTGCCTCGGATGCTCTTTGATCTTCACTGGCGGCTGAGACTCTTTGTCCTGTTCTGAGGTGTGAAGTCGCCTTACATATGTAATCACCAAACATTCTCACATGCTTAAACATATGTAGGTTATGGAATATATGATTAATATAGACCACAGCCCCCCCCCAAATGACTAAGAAAAGGACAATAGAAAAATTCACAGTTTAAGATAATTATTATGACATACTAACTGCTACACCTCTTGCCACAGAAGAAACTTTCCAGCAGCCATGCTCCTAAGAGAGTTCAGTGGTAATCATAACAGCATAGTAAAATCACAAGTCAGTCCTAAACTGTTACAGCACAATTAGTGAACAACTGTTGAGTAGTTTGCATCAGTCTCTGTGCCGTCTGGGTTTTAATCTTCTCCCGAATCTGCTGTGGGTCCGCTTGGGCGTCCTGCTGGGACCTTCCTGTAAGGAATCTGCAGCTTGGGAAGGAGAGTGATTATTTGTTCCCTGCAGGGGGGCTGAGTCTTTTCTCTTGGGGGGTCTACCCCGCCGAGGTGCTCTCGCCAACCGTGCAGGCTCGTCTCTCAACAAGAAGGCAGGTTTAAGTCTGTCAATGCTGACTGTTTCTTTTCTATCCCCAAAATCAAGCACAAAGTGTTTATCACCAGGTTCCAGCACTCTGAATGGCCCATCGTATGGTGGGCGGAAAGTTGGTTTTAAAGCTTCATGCCTAACAAAAACGAATTCAGCGTTCTTTAAAGCTTGTGGGACAGAAACCCGTGGAAAAGAGTGATGTGCCGGTCCGGGGAGAGAGTCCGGTCCGTTGCTGCCTAAAAACCTCGGGGCAGGGAGATGCCCTGGCTCTGGGTTCTCTGGTAAAAATTCACCCGGGAGCCTGAGAGGTTGTGCAAAAACTAATTCTGCTGGAGAGGCGTCTAGATCCTCTTTGGGTGCAGCACGCAACCCCAATAAAACCCAGGGAAGTTTATTTACCCAATTTGTATCCGTTAGTGAGGCTCTGAGGGCGGCCTTTAAAGATCTGTGAAAACGCTCGCATAACCCATTAGCCTGAGGGTGATAAGCGGTGGTGCGGTGAATTGTCGCCCCTAAGCTGCTGGCCATGGCTGACCAAAGCTCCGAGACAAATTGAGGCCCCCTATCGGATGTGATGTCCAATGGGACGCCGAAACGTGCCACCCAGTTTGTCAAAAAAACGCGAGCGACTTCCTCCGCTGTGGTTGACGCCAGAGGGACTGCCTCTGGCCAGCGCGTGGTGCGGTCTATCATTGTTAACAGATGTGTGAAACCTTGGGAGGAAGGTAGCGGCCCCACGAGGTCGACATGAACGTGGTCGAACCTTCTAGCAGGGATTGGAAAAGGCTCCAGAGGGGCTTTTGTGTGTTTGTGTATTTTGGCGCGCTGACAAGAAATGCAAGTTTTTGCCCATTCTTTTATGTTTTTGCGCAGGCCAGGCCACACAAACTTTTCGGCGACCATTTTAACCAAGGCGCACACACCTGGGTGCACGAGGGAGTGAATCGAGTCGAAAATACGGCGGCGCCATGCAGCTGGGACTAACGGGCGAGGTCGGCCTGTTGAGATATCGCATTTTAGGGGGGGCACACCGTTGCGTAAACCCCTTTCCTCCAGCCTTAACCCTGTTGGTCCAGACAGGAGTGCGCGCACGTCCGTGTCACTACTTTGCTCCTCTGCCATGGCTGCATAATCTATCCCTGCGTGGATTGGTGCTGCGTATGTGTCCGTGTTGGTGAAAAGCTCTGCGGCTGCGGTAGTATAATCTGTCTCCTCGCGCTCTGGCGATGTCACAGCGCGAGAGAGGCAGTCTGCTACCACGTTAAGTTTGCCTGCCACATGTCGAATGTCTGTGGTGAACTCTGAAATCGCAGCTAGCTGTCTTTGTTGCCTGCCTGACCACAGTTCGGAAATTTTAGCCATGGCAAAGGTGAGCGGTTTGTGGTCTACAAAAGCCGTGAAACGCCGCCCTTCTAACCAGAACTGGAAGTGGCGGATGGATAAATGAAGCGCTAGCAGCTCCCTGTCAAAAGTGCTGTATTTACGCTCAGTTTGGTTTAGCGATTTGCTGAAGAATGCCAGAGGTTGCCAGATTCCGCTGACGTGTTGTTCTACAACTGCCCCTATGGCCAGGTCCGAAGCGTCTGTGGTTAGCGCAATGCGGGCCGAGGGATCGGGGTGAACCAACAATGTGGCATTAGCTAAGGCACTTTTTACTTCCGCGAAGGCGCGTTCGCGCTCCGGGGTCCATTCGACCGCGTTGGAAGCTTTTTGTTTTCTGAGCGCGTCATATAGGGGCTGCATGAGCTGAGCTGCGTGGGGGAGGAAACGGTTGTAAAAATTAACCATTCCTAAAAATTCTTGCAGCGATTTGACCGTTTGTGGCCGTGGGAAACTTTTTATCGCGTGAACTTTGTCTGGCAGTGGGACTGCCCCCTTCGGAGAAACTCTGTGTCCTAAAAAATCAATTTGTGACACGCCGAATTTGCATTTGGCTGGATTGATTATTAACCCGTGCTCTTCTAGCCTCTGAAAAACCATAGTGAGATGCCGCTCGTGTTCTTCCTCAGACGGGCTGGCTACCAGCATATCGTCGAGGTAGACGAAAACAAAAGGGAGGTCGCGTAATACTGCGTCCATCATCCACTGAAAGGTTTGAGCAGCGCCTTTGAGGCCGAAAGGCATCCGCAAAAATTCAAAAAGGCCGAAGGGGGTTATTACAGCTGTTTTAGGAATGTCCTCTGCTCGAACTGGGACTTGATGATAACCGCGGACCAGGTCTATTTTTGAAAAAATGCGCGCACCCGCCAGATGTAGTGAAAAATCTTGAATGTGAGGAATTGGGTAGCGGTCATGCGCTGTCGCATTGTTTAATCTGCGGTAATCGCTGCACGGTCTCCAAGAACCGTCGGATTTCGGGACCATGTGAAGTGGTGACGCCCAGGGGCTTTTCGAGCATCTGATAATGCCTAATTTTTTGAGGGTAGTAAACTCGTCCCGAGCTATGGCGAGCTTGGTCGCGTCTAAGCGCCGAGCTTTGGCGAATACGGGTGGGCCCGTTGTGGGAATAAAGTTTTCGACCCCGTGTTTAGCCACTGTGGCTGAGAATTTGGGAATTGTGAGTGCTGGAAATTGGGTGAGGAGTTGATCAAACTTACCTCCTGCTGTGGTGACGCTGGCCTGCACGGGTGGTGGAGAAACTCGAGCTGCGCAGGGAATAGGAGCAAAGGACAGTGCATTAACCAAGCGTCTGTTCGCTAGATCAACTAATAACCCATGTGCACACAAAAAATCTGCACCCAACAAGTTAAAACTCACCGCCGCTACAACAAATGTCCATCTGTAGTTGCGGCCGTGGACGCGGAGGTGCAGGCTCTTTTCGCCCAAAGTGTCGATGTTGGAGCCGTTGGCTGCCACCGCTCCATTGCCCCGGGTGCCCATGGCCCGATCTGCTTGGGAGGGCATGACAAAACTTAGTTGAGCTCCCGTGTCAATAAGGAACTGCTTGCCGGTGTGTCCGTCCGTCACATATAACAGCTTGCTTTTTTCGCTGAGAACCGCTGCTGTTAACGGCTCTCGGCTTTGGTGTTTCCCGAAATTGTGAATTTGCAGGGGGGAACACATTTGTGAGCCTTCTCGGCGAAGCGGTGGTGGTAATAACAAACGTTGCTCCGTCTGTTACGTTTTGGCTGTGTCGCTGTCACCGCGGGCTGGTTCTGCTCGGTGGTTTGTGGCTCCCCGTGGCTCTGGGCATCAGCGTTGAAGTCTGCGGATGCTGCTGTGGGTGTCTGCTCCTTGCAGGCGTTGACGAGCCGTTGAGATTCGTGAGCTAGCACGCGGAAGTCTTGCTGGGTGCTGCATCGCATGTTGGCAAGCGTCCCTCTCATGTGTGGCGGCAGCGTACTGAGGAATATGAATTGGAAGAGGAAGTTGTCATTGTCCTCTTCTTTAAGCTGCAGCAAGTCCTCCATGAGGGCCTTGGGTCTGCATCCTCTGTGGCCGTAGACCGCCAGGATCCTCTCGGCTCTCTCTTCGACTGAGGGGACGTAATTTGCCACAATGGTTGCTTTCAGTACTTTATATTTGTCTTGGGCCGGCGGCCGCTGGATAATGCTCCGCACACACCTCGAAGTGGCGGCGTCGAGTTTGGCGACGATGTGATAGAACTTCGTATCGTCAGCCGTGATGCCCGCCAGTGTAAACTGGGCTTCAGATTGCTGAAACCACGAGGCGGGGTCTTCCTGCCAGAAGTCCGGCAGCTTGACAGTGACGGCGTTTGTGTGGACCGTCATTGATGTGTCCGCAGGGTGAGAGTGCCTTGCTTCGGCTCTCTCAGCGGCTCTGGTGCTCGGTTGAGCCCTCTCTATCACTTCTGCCGAGGGGGAACGTCGTCCATCTGTTCCCCTGTCTGCGTGGGCGCCGGCGTCTGCCTGGGTCGCCACAGATGAGTCGATCGCGGGGGAACGCCTCTGGTCCATGCTCGCGTCAGGGTCACCAGTGTAGAAGAGCTTGAAAGAACGAGGCGATGTGATATATAAACCAAAGTTTATTATCAGCTCCTCTAACAAGTCTCATCTAGGTGCAGCAGCAGAAGAAGGAAAGAGAGCGAACACCTTCGGCTCTACGAACTTATACTCGCACATAACAAAAGACATGCATATCAAAAGCTGACATCCCTCATTATCTTAATACCCCCATTGTCTTCGTACTCCTCCGCCTGGCCCTGGGGGGTCAGGGCAACCCATCCGGTCTCCACCGCAGTGCCTCGGATGCTCTTTGATCTTCACTGGCGGTTGAGACTCTTTGTCCTGTTCTGAGGTGTGAAGTCGCCTTACATATGTAATCACCAAACATTCTCACATGCTTAAACATATGTAGGTTATGGAATATATGATTAATATAGACCACACTCTTGCACATTTGTGGGAAAGGACTGTTCTTTCTCCTCATCCACTTCCGTCACACAAATCAAGAGCTGATGTGTCTCCTGAAGAACAGGTTGCTGCTGCTGATGACCAGGCTGCTGAAACTCTTTCAACAAGTTAATATGGAAGGTCTGATATTTCACCTTCCTGTCAGGCATATATAGTTCATATGTCACTGAGCTTAGTCTCTTAGAAATTTCATATGGCACCTGCCATCGAGCCAGCAGCTTACTGTCACACGAGGGCAGCAATAACAAAACCTGTTGTCCTGGGTGAAAAACCCTTTTTCTGGCCTTCTTGTCATACCAAGTTTTTTGTTTGGCCTGCGCCATCCTCATGTGTTCCTGAGACAAAGCAGTCATTTGATCCAGTTTCTCTCTCATCTTAATGACATAAGAGACCACATTGTCCTGATCACTCGGTGGACTCTCCCAGTGCTCCTTTAATAAGTCCAGTGGGCCCCTCACCTGACGACCATACAGTAGTTCAAAAGGTGAGAACCCTGTTGAAGCCTGGGGCACCTCCCGATAAGCAAACAATAAATATGGTACCCATTGGTCCCAATCTGAGCCCGTTTCAGAAACAAATTTCCGCAGCATGTTTTTTAGAGTCTGATTAAATCGCTCCACTAGTCCATCAGTCTGAGGGTGATATGGGGTGGTCTTAATACCCTTAATACCCAACAGCTTATATACTTGCTGCAACAGTTATGACAAGAAATTTGTTCCACAGTCTGTTAGAACTTCTCTGGGTATGCCTACCCTTGAAAACAACTGGATAAGGCAGTTAGCAACCTGCCCAGCCTTAATAGATTTCAGGGGAAAGGCTTCTGGGTACCGAGTAGCATAGTCACAAATTACCAGAATGTATTTATTACCAGCAGAACTTCTCTCTAGGGGGCCCAACTATATCCATCCCTATTCTGTTGAATGGTGTTCCAATAATGGGTAGTGGGTGTAGTTGGGCACGGGCTACTCCCCTAGGTGATGTAATCTGACATATTGGGCACGATGTGCAGAAGTCCTTTATCTGGGTATACATTCCCGGCCACAAAAACCTTCTAGCAATTCTCTGTAGAGTTTTATGAAATGCTAGATGACCTGCCCAAGGAATAACATGTCCCAGTTCCATAATCTTTGGTATGAGGTCCTGTGGCAAAGCTATGGCCATAACTTCACATTGCTGTTGATATAAAATGCCCTTTTTAATGACATACAAGGCCTCAGCCAAACAATCAGTTCTACCCTGTTTCACACCCTCAATCTCCAAGACTTTATCAAACCATGGCCTAAGTGCTGGGTCAGCTTTCTGCAATGTAGCTATGTCAGGAGGGATGTCAAACTCTACTGACTGGCTTAATTGTGGTGTTTCTTCACCCAAGTTCTTTACAGAAGCTAACACCTTATCTCTTCTGAGCCTTGGATTTGGGTTGCTTAATAGGGCCTGCCTCTATCTCAGAATCATAGAATGGTAACTCCTGAAGAACATTGGCAGCCCTCTGTGCTCTCTGTGCCCTGGTTGTCACCATATTACAATATTTCGCCACAGGTGTGTTTACGCTCTGCTCAACAGCGCCACCTGCCTGTCTCTCCTCCGTTTGTTCCTGTTACGTGTGGCTCTGGGGAGCCACACAATGAGAGCCAAGGGCGAGCCAATGAGTTGTGATGTTTTATTGAAGGTAAGGGTGAGGGATGAGGAAAGCACAGATGCTCATACACAATAACACTCATGAGCAGTACAGCGACAGAGATAACCGTTGGCACCGGGCGTAGGGGTACACAACAAGAGAGCTCACAGCGGGTAACACTCACGGGTTAAGCTGCCAGAAGAGTAAAGAGCTGGCACCGGGCAAAGGACTCCAATACACAGAACACTCATACAGGATGGTACTCCCAAGTGACACAGTAAGGCCAGTAGCGGGCTAGCACCGGACATGGGGGTACAAAGGCACAATACTCCTTACGGGAAGACACTTACGAGTAATGCCGAAGATGAGGCAGGGGCTGGCACCAGACGAAGGGGCTCCAGCCTAGCAGTGCTTATGTCGCAGCACCGAGTGATCGAGGCTGCTCCTTTTTATCCTCATTGGCAGCGCCCCAGCTGATGAGGATTAATTGGCCCAAGCCGTCCCGTAACACTGACAGCTGGGAGCCTGCTGAGACGCTGTCCAATGAGAGGCAGGGATAAGGGACATGGTCTGAGCGCCGGGGCCCGGCGTCATCCCATGGTGACAGAGCCTCCCCCTCACGGTCGGGCTCCGAACGACTAGGAACACCCCAGCCCCCCACCCCCCCAACCAGGGAGGGCGGAGGGGAGGCAGGACCGGAGGGTGAGAAGCAGAGGGAAAAGCAAATAAACCGATGAACCAATATAGAGTAACAGGGCGGTGAGAAAAAAAAAACCCAAATACAATACTCTATATCGTACAAAAAAAAAACAGGGCACAGATGGGGAAAAATACTAAGGATGGGTACAGATAAGACCCACCAAAAAGGTGACAAGGACAAATAAAGTAATTACAGAGTATGGACAACAAGAAAACAAACACTACTCCATAATGCAGAGACCAACTAAGAACAGGACAAGAGCGATTAAAAACGCTGAATATGGATAATAAAGGAAAAAGAAAAAACAATACACAGCGCCATACATATATATACACTGGGTCACCTAGGGGAGTGAAGGTGACAGGAACAAACAGGCAATAACGGAGTACGATTAAGTGGGGAACAAAACACGTTACTCCAAACAACACACAGTCAATGCTAAAGTCGGGACTAGGAAAAGCCCCCCACGAAGATAACAGGAAGGATAAGGTGATCACAAAGTATGGTTGAAAAGGGGCCAAACACATTACTTCATGAAGCACCAACAAGACTAAGGATACAATAAGGGTGATGAAAACGCTGAGTACAGATAACTAGAAAACACGACACACAGCGCTAAATACAACAAGGGTCACCTAGAGAGATAAAGGTGACAGGTAGGAACAGGATAATAAAGAAGAGAAAATGCTGAGTACGGTAAATAAGAAAACAATACACAGCACTAAAAACACGTATTCCCCTAAGGACAAAGAAGCTACGCCCGAGTGACCTTAATAACAACAAAAAGTAAGAGACACCCGAGGAGACGGCAGGGACAGTCCAAAACGGTCAAACAGTTCTGGTGGCCGCCCCGCCCATTGTCCAGTTGGTGGGCCGGGGTAGAAGAAAAGTTCGGACGGCCAACTCCAGACCCAGGATCCCAACAACCCAGGCCACCGGTAGCCGTGCCAGGCCACCCAGCAGCAAATACAGTTCGTCGGGGGGTTGGATCAGCTCGCCGAACCAGAAGTCTTGCAGGTCGAGCCGTCAACCCGCGTCACTCAACCACCAGGACCGTTGAGACAGGTGAAGGGTCAGAGCGGACCCCGGAGGAAGAGGCTTAGGGGAGAGCCGATGACGAGATAGACGAACGTCAGGCTGCAGGGAAGCAGCACCTCCTCACCGGACCTGGACAACACTGGTGTGGAACCCGCGTCGGACCCCGATTGGGTCTTAGGCGAACCCACATCGAACGCCGCTGGAGCAGCACCCACGTCGGACCCCGATTGGGTCTCGGGCGAATCCACGTCGAGCACCGCTGGAGCAGCACCCACGACGGACCCCGACTGGGTCGGCACCGCACCAGAACCAACCTCCAACATTGAAACTGGACCCTTCAGCACCACGAGGAACGGCAACTCCTCGCCGGCGACCCTGGAAGAAGGCTCAGAAGAGAAAACAGAACCGGGATCAGGATCACCAGCAGCGCCAGAACCCGGCGAGACGAGCTCGGACGCAGCAGGCGGCTGCACCCGGCTCATCTCCCCTAGAGACAGGCTAAAGTGCTCACAGATAAGAAGAGAGGAAAGAAAGGAGAGCACTCGCCTGATCTCGGGTTCTGACGCCGTCTAGGACTGCGAAGATCCAGGATCCGTTGTCAGGAGGTTGTTGTCAGGCTCCCACTCGGCTGCGTCGGGCCCCGCAGCCGGCACGATGGTCAGCGCAGCTTGAGGTCCCTCCAGCGTTGGTAACCACGCCGATGGTCCACGCGGCATGATGGCAGGAGAACCTCGTCCCGCTGGACCGAACCGCACCTCCGTGGAGACCCGGGGACGCTTGGTTGTCGGCGCAGACTCCACGTAGCAGTCAGTCCTCCTCCTCCATCCACAACGTAGCTGCGGAGCCACAGGCCCTCTCCTCGTCCCACGACATAGACCTGAAACTGGGGACCGCTCAGCGGAGAGAGACACAGAGGGTGCAGGATTAAAGACACAGGTTACAGCAGGTGGTGGGAGTTCAGGGCGCTGCGGACCCCGAACTCCACCTCCAGGAGTATAGCAGAGCAAATCACAAAACTGATGTAAATAAAACAGGACTTGCCTGCCTCCTGGAGGTTGGATGGCTCCTGCTGTGGTGGACATCGCTTCTTCCTCTTCCCGCCGGGCGATAACGGAGGACCCCCTGGGAAGTCGTCTGGGGATCACTCGTGTCCTCTCCAGAAGAGGGCTCGCCAGGTCAGGATTCCAAGCACACAGCAGTCAGGAAGCACGTCGAGGAGGAGGAGATAACAGCCGGGATGAGCCAGCCCGAATGCCTTGGGATGACAGCGGGGGAAAGAGGCTCGGAGAACGGGGCTGTGAAATCTCCACGCTGACGAGACAAAGAGGTGACAGCTGCGTGGGGGAAAAGGTCCTGGCGGCAACCCGAAACTGGATCCGGACGGGGTTCGCGCTGAGGCGCCTGGGCGTTGTGATGACGGCTATTCCCAGGGAGTGAAGCGAGGAGGGAACCCAGGAATCACCGCTCCTGATCGGAGATCGAGGCGAGGAAGGCATCGAACACAGGAAAGCTTCATAGCCCTGGAGTCCTCTCCACCAATCTCACTGCCGCCGCCACATGCCTGAAGATGGTGACTGGATGCACAGCGGAGCTCGCGACAGCCGCTCGGCCCCGGACGTAACTGCTGTCAGCTGCGGCTCCTTGGGGGGAATCCCGAGTGACGTGATGCAGAACGGGGGAAGCCCTTTGGGTGGCGCGAACTCCCGGGCTGGAATGGAAGCAGGAACGGGATCCCGAAGCGGGGGGCAGCGTCATCCACTTCGGCTTCCTGCCGGGGTTTCCATCCAACCCGCGGAGCTTCTCTCGCTGTGTAACTGTGGCGTCAATCCTGGCACTGACCTCGAGATGGAATAAAGAGCGAGGGTGACTGTCCAGGAGATCCTCAGCACGGCCCGGATGCCAGCGTCTCGAGTTGGAGGCGTCGTGCAGGGTGAAGAGCGTCTTGCCGACAGCCCCTGAGATGGACCTCAGCTCGTTGCCCTGGCGTCGGAAGTGACTCCTGGGAGACGGCATGCAAACAGCGCTGACACCCGGACAGGAAGATGCAAGTCCAAACAACTCACGGCCGCCGGCATCTCGTTCTGGCTGCGACATACTGTTACGTGTGGCTCTGGGGAGCGACACAATGAGAGCCAAGGGCGAGCCAATGAGTTGTGATGTTTTATTGAAGGTAAGGGTGAGGGATGAGGAAAGCACAGATGCCCATACACAATAACACTCATGAGCAGTACAGCGACAGAGATAACCGTTGGCACCGGGCGTAGGGGTACACAACAAGAGAGCTCACAGCGGGTAACACTCACGGGTTAAGCAGCCAGAAGAGTAAAGAGCTGGCACTGGGCAAAGGACTCCAATACACAGAACACTCATACAGGATGGTACTCCCAAGTGACACAGTAAGGCCAGTAGCGGGCTAGCACCGGACATGGGGGTACAAAGGCACAATACTCCTTACGGGAAGACACTTTCGAGTAATGCCGAAGATGAGGCAGGGGCTGGCACCAGACGAAGGGGCTCCAGCCTAGCAGTGCTTATGTCGCAGCACCGAGTGATCGAGGCTGCTCCTTTTTATCCTCATTGGCAGCGCCCCAGCTGATGAGGATTAATTGGCCCCAGCCGTCCCGTAACACTGACAGCTGGGAGCCTGCTGAGACGCTGTCCAATGAGAGGCAGGGATAAGGGACATGGTCTGAGCGCCGGGGCCCGGCGTCATCCCATGGTGACAGTTCCTCTCTAACCTGTTGTATGATGTCCAACAAAGTTGGAACAGCATTGCCAAGAATAACAGGGTAAGGCAAATCAGGCGCAAGAGCTACAGGAAGGAGATAAGTTTCCCCCCCTCCCCCACACTGTTAAATAAACCTCAGTGGTCGGGTACAGTTTTTTTTTCCCCCCATGGACACAACTGATATTTATTTTAGACTCATTCCACAAATCCCTAGGGACCAAACTAGACTCAGACAGCTCCTCTTGCCTCGCTTTCCTTCTCACCATGAGTCCTTCCGTCCACCAAACGCTACGACGTCCTGGGAACGGACCACCACTGCCACCAAATGTGAAAAAGTAGCTGCCCGGCGAGGCGAGATTTCAATTAGTCCAATATTTTATTTCAGTAACTTACACGTAAATCATTCCAGACATCCGACACGATCCTTCAAAAAAACTCTCCAAACGAACAACCCAGCACCTGTTATATATTACCAGAGATAATTAGGGCTGATTAGCCCCTACCATAATCCCAGGCAAAACAATCAACACTCCCATTGTTTTCCACATACCCACTGATCTCTAAAAATACATAAATACTTCCCAACTATATACAATACAAATATACTGTAAATAACATATAATAAATAACAATATAAATAATTCAATAAATATTTCAATCCCCTATTTACAAATGTTAAACCACCCCTCTAACTTACCATACATGTTTCCTTCCTGCTGGTGTCCTATAAAAGGCCTTCAACCCCTCACAGAGTCTTTTGCCTGGACACCCACAGGAAGCATGTTGGCAAAGGTATGTGAAATAACTCATTATCCATTATTTTACCCAAATACTTAACCATACCAATTATCTCCCAAGGGCATTCAAATTAAACAAAGACAGATCTCAAAATAATATGTGCACTATACAAACAATCATAATAACATTTACCAATACAAATACAAGACAAACACACATACAATAAGTCATAACAGTGGTGACATCCCGGTTCCAAGGTTGTCATAGCCAGGAGCGGCACTGGGGTTAAGCTCCCAGTGCTCGTAAAATGCTCCTTACGGCGTGCGTCTCGAAAAGCCTCTGACAACTAAGTCCAACTCCTAGCCTGCCCGTGTGGTTTAGTCTCTAAGCCTGGCAGAACTGCTTTTACTAACAGGAGAAGGGGCGAGGGCGGCTCTCTGGCGCCTTAAAACCAGATGCTTCGGGTAGATGGTGGCTCGTCAACCTGGGAAGGTAGCCCATCTAGGGGAAGGTAAACCCTGATTTCAAACCTCCGCTGCCTTGCGGCACACCCAGTCACAGGAAAGGCTTCGGGAGTCAACCCTGAGGAAAAATCCAGAGTCGGAGCCCCGAAGGCAGTTCTCTGTTGTGCTCAACATCATTCTGGCAGCTCCTGCAACGGCGCTGGTGCCAAACTATAGCAGCCCTGCTGTTCCTTTGGATCCATCAGTGACGTGGAGAGGGGGGACATGTTGCAAGGGTAACATCTTGTCCTCCATATCTTCCTTCCCAGGCTTGAATCCTACCAACGCCCAACGCTGGAAGGTAGAACACCGGTGCGCATCGGCCTGTTCAGCCACAGGCGGTGCTGTTCCAGCAGAGTAGACATTTAGGATTCTCTTCCATGGTTATCATAGACCGACGGAGGCCGACGACGACGGTAACATCCCATCGTCACAATCCTTTTTCATTATTTAGGAGTGCTTTTTTTTGACCACCTGCCCCCTAAAATGTCTGTGCACATCACAGTATATTGATCTCAGTTGGAAACTGGGTTTGTTAAAGGTGCTCTACAGCCAAAAATTGGAAGTATACAAAAGAATAAAACCAATGGAATAGAAAGCAGACGATAGATAGATAGATACAGTAAGTGTGTAAATGAAAAATACTACAGGTCCATTCTGAAAAGTGCATTATAGACAAAGAGGTTTGGGAATACAAATGACAGTAAATATATTCTCAAAGACAGATAAACAAATCATATACTAGCATCAAATTGTCCATAACAGTGGAGCTTGCTCTGGAAATGGCCCCATCTTAAACCTTGGAATGTAAAATTCAAAATTCAGTTTGTGTTTGAGGGGCCCCCACACAGTGCTGTCCCCGGGGCCCACAATTTGGTGCTACGCCCCTGCCTACACAACATGCAAGGCTCCAAGTAGTTACTTTTTTCACTCTGCATACATCCAGTTTTTGCTTGTCATCATCAACTGTAAATTGCTTTCCAGCTTCTAACATTTCTCCATCACTACTCTACTCATCAGTCAAGTGGCAATGAAAAGGTAGTGATAAACTGTTGTAAGTCTGTGGACTGTAGCCCTCTTGACGCTGTGCTTTAATGTGGTACCAGTATAGAGTACAGTGTGGTGGACACACATACGGGACCTGTTTTGTGACTCACATTTTAGGTCAGAACAAAGTAAGAGGCTTCCTTGGTGATTACAGGAAGCTGCAAGAATCTTAGCTTTGGTATGCAAGGCTTGAGACTGTGGGGGGTTTAATTAAAGGATTAAAGAAGGGATGCATACGAGACAGTGGAAGTGATATCATGGAGAGAGGATGCATTGTGACTGTCTTTATAATGCAAGGTGGTCTGTGATACATGTGACCTGTGAAATGTAAGAGTCCTGATATTTAAGGATGAGGGTTTCCTGTCTGGCTCTTTCTGTTTTTCTGTTTTGAGATGATGGTGATGTGAATAAAGCTGACTTGAGAGAGGACTCTGCCTCGTCATTCTCACATCTCCACACTGGTGACCCGAGACGTATCATGCAAGAGGAGAATTCCCCCGGGCCAGCCTCGTCAGGAGCCCCCAGCCAAGCGAATGCCGCTACAGTCCAGCTACCGGACTTCTGGCAGAACAATCCGCGCTCCTGGTTCAACGCGGTTGAGACGCAGTTCAACCTCCGGGGAATATCGGTAGACGCCACAAAATTCTACCACGTAGTCGCAAAGCTGGACAACAACACGGCCCAGCATGTGGAGAGCCTGATCGACCAGCTGCCGGACAGCGACAAATATGGCGCGTTGAAGGCTGCACTCATCCAGCAATTCACCCCCTCAGCGGAGGAGCGAGCAGAGAGGCTCCTGGCGCTGACGGAGTTGGAAAATGACATGCCCGCAAACCTGATGGAGAAGTTGTTGAGGTTGAAAGACTCTGACGACGATCACTTCATTTTCACCCACCTCTTCCTTAGGACTCTACCGTCAGCAGCGAGAGCGACCCTGGCCAGTTCGCCACTGTTGGCCCTACGGGACTACCGCGCGCTGGGCCGAGAGGTGCAGCGGATTGTCAACGCCACCAAGCGGCGCGCAGCCACGGCCGCTGCAGCAGAACTCGGCGCGACGACCGGAGACGACAGGAGGCCAGAGGCAGCGGTACCAGACTCACCGACGACGGCGGCGGCAGGGGCCAGGGAACGCGGATCGGACGTCCTTTGTTTCTACCATCGCCGCTTCGCAGAGAGGGCACGCAAGTGTGTACCACCGTGCCAGTTCGGGCATTCGGGAAACGCCAAGACCGGGGGTCGGTAGCAGCCGCAGCCCTCGGGGAGGAGAACAAGCTGCTCTACTTGTCGGACGCACGCTTGGGGAGGCAGCTCCTCGTGGACACAGGCTCCCAGTTGAGTTTCATCACACCTTCCTACGCAGACAGACTAGCTGGCTCCGGAGGTCCCCGGGTGACAGCAGCGAACGGCTCGGAGATTAAGACCTTTGGTGAGAAGACTCTGCTTCTGTCTCTACACGGCCGTACATTTGAGTGGACTTTTGTTGTAGCAGCAGTAAATTTCAATATGTTGGGGGCTGATTTTTTGTGCTCACATGGTTTGTTGGTTGATCTCGCTAACAGGCGCCTGGTTAATGCACTTTCCTTTGATTCTATCCCCTGTACAGCGCGAGTGGCCCCGCCAACAGCACAAGCCAACATCACAGCAGCAAGTGGTAAGTTCCATACACTGCTCACTCAGTTCCCAGCACTCACGGTCCCCACATTTTCGGCAACAGTCGCTAAACATGGGGTGGAGCATTTTATTACCACTACCGGACCGCCCGTTTTTGCAAAAGCTCGGCGCTTGGACGCAGTTAAACTGGCCATAGCGCGCGAGGAGTTCGCCAACCTGGAGAGGTTGGGCATTATCCGACATTCAAACAGTCCGTGGGCTTCCCCCCTACACATGGTCCCGAAAGCTGACGGATCATGGCGACCTTGCGGGGATTTCCGCAGGTTAAACAACGCTACAGCGCACGACCTTTACCCAATCCCACATATCCAAGATTTTTCCGTTCATTTGGCAGGGGCGCGCGTTTTTTCTAAAATAGATTTGGTCCGCGGTTACCACCAAGTCCCAGTGCGTGCTGAGGACATACCCAAAACAGCGGTAATAACTCAGTTTGGCCTATTCGAGTTTTTACGCATGCCATTCGGACTTAAAGGGGCTGCTCAGACATTCCAACGCATGATGGATGCGGTGCTTCGCGATCTCCCTTTCGTGTTCGTCTACCTGGACGATATTTTAGTAGCCAGCGCATCCGAAGACGAACACGAAAAACACCTGGCCACAGTTTTCCGAAGGTTGGGAGATCACGGGTTAATAATCAACCCAGCGAAGTGTCAGTTCGGGGTGGCGCAGATCGATTTTTTAGGACACCGCGTCTCCCCCGAAGGAGCAGTTCCGCTTCCTGACAAAGTGCGCACGGTGGCAGATTTCCCCCGGCTGCAGACGGTCAGGGCGTTGCAGGAGTTTTTGGGAATGGTGAATTTTTATAACCGTTTTCTCCCCCGCGCGGCGCAACTCATGCAGCCGCTGTATGCCGCGCTCAAAAAAAAGAAACCCGCGGATAAGATCGAGTGGCCCCCGGAGTGGGACCAAGCGTTCTCAGAGGTGAAAGCAGCCTTGGCAAAGGCTGCGTTGTTGGCACACCCAGACCCAACGGCCCGCATAGCGCTCACCACTGACGCATCAGAGGTGGCCATAGGGGCGGTCGTGGAGCAACATGTAGCTGGGGTTTGGCAGCCCCTCGCCTTTTTCAGCAGGACCTTGCGCGATAGCGAACGTAAATACAGCACGTTCGACAGGGAGCTGCTGGCTCTCCATTTGGCCATCCGCCACTTTCAGTTCTGGCTAGAAGGACGCTCTTTCACCGCGTTCGTTGACCACAAACCGCTAACATTTGCGATGGCCAAGGTTTCTGAACCATGGTCAGACCGGCAGCAGAGACAGCTGGCCGCGATATCAGAGTTTACCACTGATATTCGGCATGTGGCGGGCAAACTCAATGTAGTGGCAGATTGCCTCTCGAGGGCCGTGGCGGCCCCAGTCAGCGTAGGGGTAGATTATGCAGCCTTGGCCGCGGAGCAAGTTGGTGACGCGGATGTGCGCGCGCTTCAGTCTGGACCAACAGAGTTAAGGCTGGAGAGCAGGGTGCTGCAAGACGGTATGCCCCCCCTAATCTGCGATGTCTCCACTGGACGGCCGCGTCCAGTAGTACCGGCCGCGTGGCGCCGCCACGTTTTTGACTCGGTTCATTCTTTGGCACACCCTGGAGTGCACGCGTCGGTCAAAATGGTAGGAGAGAAATTTGTGTGGCCGAGCCTCCGCAAACAAGTTAAAGAGTGGGCAGCAGCCTGCACGGCGTGTCAACGAGCCAAAGTACACAGGCACACGAGGGCTCCTTTGGAGCCGTTTCACATTCCGGCCAAGAGGTTCGATCATGTTCATGTGGACCTCGTGGGCCCCCTCCCGCCGTCACAAGGGTGCACACACCTTCTGACAATGGTGGACCGCACCACGCGCTGGCCTGAAGTGGTCCCGCTGGCATCAACCACGGCCGAGGAGGTGGCGTGCTCGTTTTTAACAGCTTGGGTGGCGCGCTTCGGCGTTCCGTCGGACATTACGTCCAACAGAGGCCCTCAATTTGTGTCCGAGCTTTGATCGACAATGGCCCGCAGCCTGGGTGTCACAATTCACCGCACAACCGCGTACAATCCGCAGGCTAACGGGTTATGCGAACATTTTCATAGGTCATTGAAAGCGGCTCTCAGAGCGTCACTGATGGATGCAAATTGGGTTGACAAGTTACCGTGGGTGTTATTGGGGTTGCGTTCTGCGCCTAAAGAGGACTTAGAAGCCTCCCCAGCGAAGCTCGTGTTTGCGCAGCCACTCCGGCTGCCTGGGGAGTTTCTCTCAGATAACCCTGCGCCAGACGCCTCCCCGTCTCAGCTGTTGCGGAGTAATATAGAATCAAGCACGCTGCCCGGCCCCGCGCACCACAGTTTTCCGCACGTTTTTGTGCCTAAAACTTTGAAGAACGCAGAGTTTGTTTTTGTTAGACACGATGCGCATCGAACCTCGCTGCGACTGCCTTATGACGGACCATTCAGAGTGCTAGAAACAGGGGACAAGCAGTTTTTGCTAGATTTAGGGGGTAGGAAAGAGAAAATTGGCATAAACAGACTCAAACCCGCTTTTGTGGTGGCAGATGAGCAGGTGCTGTTGGCGAGGGCACCGCGGCGAGGTAGACCACCGCGGGGGGCTTCACAGAGTAATGTTTCCCCAGAACACCCACAGGTGCTGACAAAAGGTTTCCACCCCCAGATGGCAAACCCCCAGCGTGACAGCGCCGCAGAGACGTTGAATCCCAGCTACAGCAGATACGGCAGGAGACTGAAGCCTAGGCAGCATGTGGACTGATGTGTATTGATACTATCACGGCATGCATGTGGTTATTCTCTTGTTTGTTCTGTTAGTTCTAAAATGTTGGGGGGGCTTTGTGTGGTGGACACACATACGGGACCTGTTTTGTGACTCACATTTTAGGTCAGAACAAAGTAAGAGGCTTCCTTGGTGATTACAGGAAGCTGCAAGAATCTTAGCTTTGGTATGCAAGGCTTGAGACTGTGGGGGGTTTAATTAAAGGATTAAAGAAGGGATGCATACGAGACAGTGGAAGTGATATCATGGAGAGAGGATGCATTGTGACTGTCTTTTTAATGCAAAGTGGTCTGTGATACATGTGACCTGTGAAATGTAAGAGTCCTGATATTTAAGGATGAGAGTTTCCTGTGTGGCTCTTTCTGTTTTTTCTGTTTTGAGATGATGGTGATGTGAATAATGCTGACTTGAGAGAGAACACTGCCTCGTCATTCTCACATCTCCACAACAGGTGCATTTCAGTAAATTAGAATGTCATCGAAAAGTTGATTTATTTCAATAAATCAATTTAAAAACTGAAACTCATATATTGCATAGCTTCATTACACACAGAGTGATATATTTCAAGTGTTTATTTCTTTTAATTTTGATGTTATGGCTTATAGCTCATGAAAACCCCAAATTCAGTTTCTCCAAAAATTAGAATATGACAAAATCAATTTTAAAAAAATTTGATTTTTAATCGGAATGTTGGCCGACTGAAAAGTGTGTCCATATGCACAGTCAATACTTGATCAGGCCTCCTTTTGCATGAATTACTGCGTCAATGCATCGTTGCAGGAACACGATCAGCCTGTGGTACTGCTGAGGTGTTGTGAAGGCCCAGGTTTCTTTGATAACAGCTTTCAGCTCATCTGTATTGTTAGGTCTGGTGTCTCCATCTTCCTCTTGACAATACTCCATAGATTATCTATGCGGTTTAGGTCAGGAGAGTTTGCTGGCCAATTAAACACAGTGATACCATGGTCATTATTAAACCAGGTTTGTACTTTTGGCAGTGTGGGCAAGAGCCAAGTCCTACTGGAAACTGAAATCAGCATATCCATAAAGCTTGTCAGTAGAGGGAAGCATGAAGTGCTCTAAAATTTCCTGGTAGATGACTGCGCTGACTTTGCACTTGATAAAACACAGTGGACCAACACCAGCAGATGACATGGCTCCCCAAATCATGACTGGAAACTTCACACTGGACCTCACGCAACTTGGATTTTGTGCCTCTCCACTATTCCTCCAGACTATGGGACCTTGATTTCTAAATGAAATGCTAAATTTACTTTCATCTGAAAAGAGGTCATCTGCTGGTGTTGGTTCACTGTGTGTTATCAAGTCCAAAATTAGTCCAGTCATCTACCAGGATTTAGAGCACTTCATGCTTCCCTCTGCTGACAAGCTTTATGGAGAAGGTGATTTCATTTTCCAGCAGGACTTGCCCCCCCCCCCCCCACACACACACACACGACCAAAAGTATCAAAACCTGGCTTAATGACCATGGTATGACTGTGCTTGATTGGACAGCAAACTCTTCTGACCTATTGGGGGGGGGGGGGCTGAAAAGTTCATAGTGGTCAAACCCCATAGATAACCTATGGGGTACTGTCAAGAGGAAGATGAAAGACACCAGACCCAACAATGCAGATGAGCTGAAGGCTGTTATCAAAGAAACCTGGGCCTTCACAACACCTCAGCAGTGCCACAGGCTGATCGCCCCTATGCTATGCCATACTGATGCAGTCTACAGGGTTTAAATTTCATTTCTATTTGTAACTCTATGATTACACGTTAAAAAAAATAGGTAAATGATCAATAATATCACTTGCAATTAAAACACTATTCAATAAGTGTTGCACTGTTTACAGTGATTCTGCTAGGAAGTGCAACTGGAGGATATAAGGTCATGCAATACATTGCATTAATAAAGTCATCAATTTGTGGCTGATCATGAGGATTCAGCAAGTCAATATTAAAATCTTCAGTTACAGAAAGAAGCATATTATTGTGTAAGTTGCTGTATAAATCCATCATTTGACTTGTGAATGTTTTAATGCAAGAACCAGGAGACCTGTGTAGCTTATTCACTAAAAAGGTTAAAAACTGGCTGAAAAATAAACAAGAATGTACCCATGTATGAAATGATTGTCTGCAGGGTGAGAGTGAATGAAAGGAAGGAATGAATGTGTTTGTTTATAGTGAGTGATGAAGGGAGGGAGGCCTGAAATAGGCAAATGTGAGTCAGGTTGTTATATTGTGTATTTATAATATTTATAATCTTTATAATATTTATAATTGTGTATTTATAATGTATTTATAATCTTTTTTGCATTGATGTATGTGGTTATTGTTTATTCTGTTTTCATTTTTTCTTTTCCTTATCCTTTTTTCTTTTTACTTGTTTCTCCTTTCTAAAGCCCATCCAGGGACAAGAGTTGCAAATTAGCTAATAGCTATACACTCTTTGTGCAACACATCAGATTGATTGTCATTTGATTAATTGTCTATGTTTATTGCACTGTCCCTGTCAAATAAACAAATAATCTAATCTATAATAATGTTTTAAGACTTGTCCATTTCAGTCTCTACTGGTATACACATCATTATGTTGTTTACTGTGACATTTTCTCAACAATTTTACTCCGATAACATGACTTTATATATAAAGCAACTCCTTTGATTTGCAGACAATAATTTAAGTTTGTGTTTTGAATGGTAATTGACAGATGACAGATTCGAATCCCCAGGTTGGCAGGGGTTGGAACCTTTCTGTGTGGAGTTTGCATGTTCTCCCCGTGTTGCGTGGGTTTACTCCGGGATTTTCTCCGGTTTCCTCCCACATGCCAAAAACATGCATGTTAGGTTAATTGGCTGTTCTAAATTGTCCCTAGATATCTGTTTCCTATAGGCCCTTAGAATAGAGGGTTAGCATTAATGAAAGCGCTTTGAGTGGTCTTTGTGACTAGAAAAGCGCTATATAAGTGCAGGTTAGTTAGTTAGTTAGTTATCAGATCAGATCAATTTATCAAAGCTTTATTTATATAGCACTTTTCATACAAAAAATGTAGCATAGTGTGCATAGTAGATAACAGATCATTAGGATTAAGACAAGAACATTTGTCTGTGTTAAACCATGTTTCTTTTCAATTTCTGTCTGCTGTTGCTTTAATCTTGCAAAAACTGAAAATGAACTTATCAACAGACTGTTCCGATTGTTCGATTGTTCTTATCTCCCCCATGAACGCCATTCTCCAACTAGTTGCAAGCTGTTGCAGCCCAGTGAGCAGCGACCTTAACCTTGGTGCCTAGCCCTCCTTACTATGGCCCTGTACACCCCAGACAAATTTATTGCATGTATAGCAATACAAGAAAAATCATAGACTGAAGAATTAACATTAAAAGTATTTATCAAATGTACATAAAATATAAACCTTTCTGTGATTTATTGATATCACATGACAATAATTAAACCAAAGTGTATGTCAGAAGCACACGGCTGTTTCTGCCTATGAAGCAGGCTATGCAAATGTAGTGGGCCCCGTCAGCCACAAGAGGTCCCCACGCTACAACTTCACCCTCAACATTTTTTTGTTGAGTATTAAAATTGCCTTCAACTTTTTTTTTCTAAAAGTTTTTTTTTCTCAAACTTTTGCAACTTTTTTTCCAAACACTTACAACTCTTTTCTTGTACATTTTCATTTTTTTTGTGATCATATTAGACAGTGACCCAAGTTTATTTTTTAACGTTTCTGTTTTGAAACAAGAGATTTATTTTTTTTTTCCATTTTAAAGGGTTTAAACTCTTCCCCATCACGGACGGCGGGGGGGGGGGGGGGGCGCAAAGACGGTCTTGTTTAGGGCCCCTAAACTGTAGAAACGGCCCTGCAGAAGCATGAACTGACAGGTTCCTTGTGTGCTGTCTGACTTGAATGCGGCATATGTGGACGCTGTGGGCTGGAGAGGAGGACAGAACAAAAAAAGGAGCTCACCGGCGGGGCTGTAACTAATCCCGTCTTGGCGCCAATCCGACTTACAGAGAACTAAAACGGGGCTCTTTCCGCATAGGCTTCTTTTTAAAATCAAATTTCCACCGAGACGCCGTCTGTTCAGCGGCGCTGTAGCCGGGCTAGCATCGTTAGCTATTCATCATTGTCACATTAATGTGCCCCCCCTCTCTTCGGTGCTAAATAACCGGGACAATAGAGGTGTGCTTCTCCTCCGGTGATCCTTGAGACACGACCGCGACATGGGGGTGAGTCACACCTGTGTTTTGGTAATGGAATAAAACGATTTAAGGTGGATGTTTGGGGGGCTATTGTGGGGAGAATGGAGAAATGAAGGAGGGATGAGCAGATGTACGAATGTGTCGGTTGGAGCTTGGCTCAGTTGGCATCGCAAAAACGCTTCTGTAGCGTTAGTCCGAGTACAGTCGCGGCTTTAAATAGCATCTTAATCATTGGTATCGTAATGCCGACTGTTAACGTGTGTTGTGACATTGTTAGCATGCTAGCCGCGTTAGCCATTAAGGGGATGCCAGTGCATCCAATGGCGAGGGCTTTGCTAGCCATTAAAGCTAAACACCTACGTGAGTTTTTGAGTGGAGGGTGGGATGGGTTTTCCACCTGGCAATTCTAGCTTGTTTGCATAATGCAAGTTACCTGTAAACACTAGTAAGGCCCACACCCGTGCAGCATGATATAAAAGTGCAATAAGTTCAGCTAGATTGGAGTTTCTCTTCCACTTTTACTCTATAAACCAATCCACGTGTTTTCCAGCCTGCAGCTGTTCTGTGCTTGGTACTGAGTTAATGCTTTGAGCTGAAGTTGGCTATCTGTTGCATTCCTTCGTATAATGGTTACCAACTCTGTTCAGCCCTGCACTGGAGGAATTTGGTTAATTCTTACGTGGCTGTCCACGAAGTGCCATGCACCATCTCTGCACACTTAATTCAGTTATTGTGAACAGAAGGGCATTTCCCAGCAGGAGAAGGAAACTTTGCAAAGCTCTCAAGTCACTACTAATAAGTTCAAGTGAAATCCCCTGAAGGTTCTTCTATCAGCTGCTGAAGTGCAGCCATGTGATACAATCAGGACACCTCACGAATGCCCGTCTTAAGATGGGTAAACATTTTAATACCATAAAGCAATACTATGCAGGATTTTCACCTTAGAATAATGTTTCCAAAATAGTTTTGATGGTAAATCAACCTTTGACCAGGTAAATGTCACTTCCACCATAGCCTGAGTGGGCCTGTATCTCCTGCTGCAGAACTATGTAACTCTTCTGTTTCTGGTGGAAACACTGAAGACTATAATTGGCACGTTTTACAGCCTAATTCATACTACCAATCATAGGGCACGATTTTAGCCACCAACTAATGAAGCATCCTGTGATTGGCTAATGGGTTTCAGGCTGTAGAGTGTACCAGTCAGTTGTAGTCTTTTTTTTTTTTTTTTTAATTTCAGCATTCCTTCCAGAAACAAGCTAATTATTTAGTGCAGCTTTAAGAAAATCTTTATTTTTCGGATAGATTAAAAGTAAAGCTTAAAAGAAAGGAACATAATATAACAAGGGGGAAAAAAAAATCTAACAAGGTCAAATTTAAACAATAACTCCTCTGATTATACAGTTCAACATAAGTTATCCGAAATGGGTGATGGCTGAAGCTGCAGCTTATATTGCCCACCCATGTTCCATCCAAGAATTCAAAAGAAAAACAAAACAAGAGCGATTACAATTCAGAACAAAGCCAAGACAAAACATGACCAAAAAAACCCCCAAAACAACTAAGCAACATCACAACACAGACTGAATATGATAATTCTTATGTGATTTTACATGTCATCTTGTATATATGTTTGGAGTATTTCTTCCTTTAGTTTTTGTTTAAATTGTCCAAGCGTTGTACATGATTTTAATTCAGGTCCAAAAGCGTTCCATAATCTGACTCCTTGCACTGAGACGCAGTGTTGCTTTGTGGTAGTTCTCACTGAAGGTTTTTGAAATATACTTGTTCCTCTGAAATGATATTGTTTCTCCCTTATTTGGAACAACTTTTGGATATTTGCAGGCAGTGATAGATTCTTCACTTTAAACATTATTACTGCAGTTTTAAAGTCAACCAGATCTTTCAACTTGAGAGCTTTTAATTTAAGAAAAAGTGAGTTTGTTGATTCCCTGTAAGCAGCTTTGTTTATTATTTTAATAGCTCTCTTCTGAAGCATAAAGACTGGATATATGTTTGTTTTATATGCATTTCCCCATACTTCAGTACAATATGTCATGTATGGGAGTATTAATGAATGATACAAAGTATATAGTGTGGGTTGATTCAGCAAATATTTCACTCTGTGTAGTATTGCAATTGATTTAGATATTTTACCTTTAATATAATTAATATGTGACTTCCAGCACAATTTATTATCAATTATTACTCCAAGAAATTTAATTTCGGTTACCCTTTCAATCTCTACACCATTTACACTGTAAATACGCTGAGTTTAGATACTGAGTTGTGATGGTTGTTAATTATAAATTTTGTCTTACTTAAATTGAGTGTTAATTTGTTTGAATCAAACCACAGTTTAAGTTTTCCTAATTCCTTTCCAAGTGTATCCAAAAGTTGTTCCAAATTGCTTCCACTGCATAATAAGTGTCATCTGCAAACAATATTAACAGGGATGGCAATTTTCCGCCGATCCGCGGATTTCCGCCGATTTATTTTCAAATTGATCATTTCTGTGAATCGTCTAAATCCGTTGAGAAAATTTTAGGGGGGTAAGGTACCTTGTTGTTACCGATTTTAGCGAAAATCAACACGATTACATAAGTGTTCGGCGCTTCCCCGGGTCAGGTCTCCCACGATAACCCGGATGTTTTGTACTCAAGCTACTGCTGCATTGTAAACAGCCCTGCGATTGGATAGTTGCAAACGATTGGACCAATCAAATGGCTTGTTGTATGCTTTGTCAAAAATTCATGGCGGCGTGTTCGTCAGGGATGTGATTTTTCCGCTAATTCGCGGAATTCTGCTTTTTTTTATCTTCCAGGAAGATAAAGTACGTTAAGTACGTTAGCGGCTTGTGGTCCACGAACGCAGTGAAGGTGCACCCTTTCAGCCAGAACTGGAAGTGGCGTATGGCCAGGTGGAGAGCCATTAACTCTCTGTTGAACACCCTGTATTTACGCTCACTGTCGTGCAAAGACCTGCTAAAAAAGGTGAGCGGCTGCCAAGAACCGGCAACGCATTGCTCCACGACAGCCCCTATGGCCATGTCCGAGGCATCGGTAGTGAGCGCTATCCGAGCCACCGGGTCTGGGTGCGCCAGTAGTGCAACGTTTACCAGAGCTGTTTTAACCTCAGAGAACGCCTGCTCCCGCTCAGGAGTCCAGTCGACTCTGTCCGTCGGTTTCCGTTTCTTGAGTGTGGTGTACAACGGCTGTATGAGCTGGGCTGCACGGGGGAGGAAACAGTTATAAAAGTTAACCATCCCCAAAACTCCCGCAGCGCCCTGACATTGATGTTGAGGAGAAAAAAATAGCAAAACAATTTAGTTAGATTACTTTTATGATTCCAAACAGTTTGAAATTGACAGTGCACAGTGGACATTGACTCATAACTTTTGAATATTTCTAAGACTTGGCTACATCAGTGATTGTGCAAAATGAACAGCTCAAGTCTCAATGGAGATTGAAACTGGCGATCTGAATTGAATGCTGAAATTATAAAAAGTAATGAATGGTATGAATGAATTTTATTTCTATTGTGGAAGAGATAAAATTAACTGATTTTGATTTGATCAAGTGTTAAAGCATGTGATGGATAATGCTTGTTGGAATATTTTAGGAATGCTATCTTCTTCTGCTGGGGCAGTGGCATTACTGCAGCCGATAGGAAGAGACTGAACAAACTGATTAAGAAAGCTAGCTCTGTCCTGGGGCAACGCCTTGATCCGATGGAGGAGATAGGAGAGAGAAGGATGGTGGCTAAACTGTCATCTCTGCTGGAGTTCGAGTTCCACCCTATGCAGGACATACTGGATGCACTGAGGAGCTCATTTAGCAGCAGACTACATCATCCCAGGTGCACAACCGAGAGGTTTCGTAGGTCCTTCCTACCAACGGCTGTCAGACTGTACAACCTAAGCAGGGCTGCTCGCAGAGATAGCAAAAAGACGTAACAACCTAATAGTTTTTTTTGAATGCAAAAGATGCAATAGACTTACACAATGGTCCTCTCCGGCATACAACTAGGAACATACCGGTCGCTATGGAGGGTGAGAATATGTATGGGCACATAATCATACCATGTAGGATAACTAAATAGACGGTTATGCTGTTTCATCCCACCTAGCAACAATGCTCTGCACTGTGTGTTTATATATTTACATATTTATTCCATCTAGCTACAATGCTCTGCACTGGGTGTGTTTATATTTATATATCTATATATTTATTCCATCTAGCTACAATGCTCCGCACTGTGTTTTTATATATCTACATATTATTCCATCTAGCTACATTGCTCCGCACTGTGTGTGTTTATATACTTGCATATTTATTCCACCTAGCTGCAATGCTCCGTACTGTGGGTGTTTATATATTTACATATTTATTCCATCTAGCTACAATGCTCTGCACTGTGTGTTCATATATTCATATATTTATTCCATCCAGCTACAATGCTCTGCACTGTGTGTCTGTGTGTGTGTGTGTGTGTGTATATATATATATTTTATAGTAATATGTACATATGTATATTAGCTGCTCTTGCTTGCTTGTTTTTTTTTCTTGCCTTCTGATTGTTGCTCTGAGTGTTGCTATCCCTGTGCTGTTGCAATCCTGGAATTTCCCCATTGTGGGACTAATAAAGGCTTATCTTATCTTATCTTCTTGGAACATAAGTCAATATTATACAGTAATAAGTGGCATTCAGCTGTTTGTTTTATGTCATTTAAGCACAGTTCTGGTACTTAAAAATCATAAAAACCCAGGAGTTTCGGGGGCTTTGTCCCCCTTGCCCCTCCACCGGGGCTCTGCCCCGGACCCCGCTGGGGGACTGCGTCCCACAGACCCCCTGCTAAATTTTCAGATAATTTCCCCAACCCCGAATTACATCCCTGGTTCCTGTTGGAATTCTGAGCTTTCGGTATTGTTTTCAGCGGAATTATGAGATTTTTATCAAAGGATCAGGAGTCATCAGTGCTAGAAATAGACAAAAGTATCAAAAATAAGTTCCGATGGAATTGGCTTGAGAGAAAAGTGACGGTAAAGGTGAAAATTGGCTCAAAGTTTGACGAGGTAACAGAAACACTCGGATAATGAAGAAACCAGAAAAGGAGATGAAGTTCAAAGTTCAGAGACTGACACAGCTTGCTGCCAAAAGGAAGAAAGTTTCACATTAGAAGTGACTTGGTGACCAGTGTAAATAGTGTAATAACCTCTTATAGAACTGTTAAATATGTTGGACTAAAGACAGTGAGACAACATTGAAGGAAAAGTAAGTTAACTTTTCATTAAATTTAATGATTTATCTAAGTCTAGTATTTTTTTTATCATTTTTTTCAGTCTAAATTACTTCTGTTTTACTGAAAACCTCTCAGCTTCAGGGGGGCTGTGCCCCCCATAAATCAATCGACTAAATTAGATTTCAGCTGAAATCAGAATTTCCTGTTGCCATCCCTGTATTAAATCCATTTAAAATAATTAAGCAATATTACACGAGAGGGCATACGGTATCAGTGAATATAGTAACTGCAATGTATCACACCTGTAGTTGGTATATTCATGATACCGTAACAACCTCAAGTGTAATATTGCTTTTATACAACAGTTCTGCAAGCACAATGTATTAAATGACAGCAATACTGGACAAAATATTCTGATTTGTTTGTTTAACTGGCTGTTTTGTGCAGCTGAGAAAAAAGGAGTCCCTTGTAGCCAGTAACTGTAGCTAAATATCTCAGTCAGCATGACGTCTCTTGTCATTTCACACACACACGTGTAAACACATTAAATACTGTCAAGTGCAAAAAATAAGAAGTGTTTATAAAACATACCTGTTGAGTCGGTACTGCAGAAGACCCGAGATCAAAAGGTAGCCAATGCCGTTAGCTAGCCAGTCGCTAGTAGTTAGCCTGCTAGCGATTTAGCACACTTAGTTCACTTTTCTTTGCATTTTCAGATGAAACACATAGTCCATCACCACAAAGGTATTGTGGTTTGTTAATCGAGAATATAAATCCAACTCTAGCACTGCCTATTTTTTTTTTTAAACAGATGTGAAATAGTAGGGATGGGAATCGCGAGTCAGTTCGGATTGCAATACTTGGGTCACGATTCAATCCTGTCAAGATTCAACAATAATCACAATATCGTGATAATTGTGTATCACGATCCCATATATTTCAGTTTTTTTTTCCAGCTTATTCAACCTTGAAACATGCCCCAAAGTAAAGCTGTTGGCATCTCTTTCATATAATAAAGTATTCTTGGGGGCTTCATTTTCCGCTGAGATAGGGCTCTACACACAGGGAGGGTGGTGGACGGTGCTGTTTGTAATAGACTCCCACTCCAGATATGTTTAGCTGACGCTGTGGACTCTTAAAAAGCAGCTGAAAACTTTTTTGTTTAATGAGGATTTCCATTGAGTTTCAACTGTTTTTTAATGGCAAGTCTGATGTTTTTAAATTATTGCGCGGTGGTGGCGTGGTTAGCACTGCGGCAGCACAGCAACTCACCCTTTGCCGGGGGATCCTGAGTTTGATCCCAGCCTCCGACCAACAGTGATCTCTGTGGAGTTTGCATGTTGTCCCCGTGTCAGCGTGGGCTTACTCGGGGATTTCTCCGGTTTCTTCCCACATGCCAGAAACATGCAAGTTAGGTTAATTGGCATCAACTGGGGATTCTAAATTGTCCTTAGGTGCGACTGTGAGAGTGAATGGTTCTGTTTCTCTGTGTTGGCCCTGCGATGGACTGGCGATCTGTCCAGGGTGTACCCTGCCTCTCGCCCAAAGATGCTGGGATAGGCTCCAGCCCCCCCCCCCCCCCCTTCCCCGGTGACCCGAAAAGGATTAAGTGGAATAAGATGGATGGATGGATTTTAATCTTGTGTTTTAACTTGTTTTTGTATTTTTAAAATTATTTTTATCTGTCGGCTTCCTTTTATTCCATTTTATCGTACAGCACTTTGTGACTATATGTCTCTGAATAGCACTTCATATATAAACTTTATTTACTTGGCGATCGGCAAAAAAAGCTCCATGCCGGTGTCTCTTTAGTTTAGCCGTTGCTAATGCTGCTCATAGGTGTGTGTTGCCCACCGTGTTCTGAGTGTTTTTTCTTTTTTTTTTTTTTTTTTTTTTGTGCAGTGCTTCTTGCGGGTTGTGCATCATGTCAAGGTCTTTCCTTCCATCGTTGTTATAAAATCCAAAAACGGCCCCTCACTTGAGCTAACTGCTTCCTAATGCTCACAACTGGCTGCAACTCTCCAAGACAAGCTATGACTTCTCTTGATAAGATAAGATAAGATAAGCCTTTATTAGTCCCACAATGGGGAAATTCCAGGATTGCAACAGCATAGGGATAGCAACACTCAGAGCAACAGTCAGAAGGCAAGAAAAAACAACATCTAGTAAACATATGTCCATATTACTATAAATGTATATATATAGACACACAATGCAGAGCATTATGGCTGGTGAATGTGCAGCAGAAAGTCTAAGCTCTCTCTCCGCGGATGCAGCGGGCCAGCTGGAAGTCTTTGGGCATGATGGTGACCCCCTTAGCGAAGAAGAGACCCACCAGGTGTCCTCGCTGGTCTCCTGCAGAGCCATGACGGCGAAGCTCAGGAAACGCAGGTCGGTCTTGAAGTCCTGAGCGATCTCCCTCACCAGGCGCTGGATGGGCAGCTTACGGATGAGCAGCTCCGTGGATTTCTGGTAGTGACGGATCTCTCTCAGAGCCACGGGCCTGTGACGGCGAGGCTTCTTCACTCTGCCGGTGGCCAGAGCGCCTCTCCGAGCAGCCCTGGTGGCTAGCTGTCTCCTGGGGGGCTTCTTCCTCCAGTAGATTTTACGGGCGGTCTGCTTGGTTCTTGCCATCGCTCTTTATTATTCTGTCTTATATTTCTTTCACGCCACCTAAACTCCAGCCCGGCACCCGCGTCGTTCTCGCTACAGCTCCCGGTATGTCGAGTTTCCCATTAGCACCGGGCGGCGGCCAAGTGCTAGCTAGCACTAGCTCCTCCCCGCTGTAACGTCTCCCGCTGCAAACCGTGGCTCTGTCCGCCGACCCGGGAGACCCCCGGGGCGATCCGTGCGTCCGTGATATATATACAGAGTGAAAGGTGTAGAAAGAAGAAGGAAGATAAAAAAAAAAAAAAAAAAAAAAAAAAAAAAAAAAAAGGCTGTTGCAACAGGCAGCCGACTCGTGTGGCGCCGCCGGTCCAGCGGAACCGGAAAAACTGGGTGTTTGCGCCATCTAGTAGCCTGAACATGCCATTGATTAACTGATAACCCAAAAGTATGTGTGTGTGCATTTTTTTAAAATAAAAGATTGATCTGTGTGTTCATGGATCGATGTATTGTCACCAGTGCCAAGTATCGCGATCCATCACTGAATCAGTCTCTCCCCCCTACCCCTATGAAATAGCTTCAAGATGTTTATACAAGGGCAAACTGTAAGCTGATTGAATAAAGCTTGTTTCAAAAGGACGGGACTTCTGGGTCAGGTAAAAAAAAATCTTTTCAAACAGCACTTCACTGTGGAAATTAAGGTATTCAACACAGTATTGCAATTGTCATTGAGAGTTGACAGTAAATTGGTGTTGGTAATTAATGGTTGCATGAACACCTTTGAAGCAGAGTGATACATGTGCAGTGAAATGTTGGAGTGCAATTATCGTGGATTTTAATAACTCCTAGAATCCCTATTGTCCAATCAAATTGCTTGGTCGGGACTAACAGTTGTATAAGGAAATATAACTAACAAAACTAAATGTGTTTTTCGGCTGATAAACAACACTTCACAGCAATCAGCTGATGCTTCTGAAGATGACTGCAGCAGGGCTGCAACTAACGATTATTTTGGTAGCTGACTAATCTAATGACTATTTATTTGATTAGTCGACTAATCGTGATTATTTCTGTTACGTCCACCAGCTCAGCTTCCTGCTGGCACAGCTCCTGTTCGGGGCTTTAGGTCATGTTTTACTTCACCTGTTTAAGCCTGCACACCTGTGAAAATCACTGTCAGCCTCTGCCTTAATATAATGTAGCCTATTATAAAAAGTTCCCATAGCTAAATAAAATAATGACCCATCAAGCATGAGTTGGAAACTTGAACTTTACAGCTTAATCAGAAGTGTTTGTAGCTACACAATTAAATAATGGATGTTAAAGTGTAAAAACCTCAAATAGCAGCTCTGCTGCTCCATAAAGGCTGTTGTAACAGTGTGTTAAAAACAAACTAGAGTAATATTCAACTCCATTAAAGTAAAAAAAGAAAATAACAAGCTAGTCCATCCTTCAGATGAAAATTAAAAGAACTTCTTCCAGTCCAAAATAAACAAAAAAAAAAAACCACTTTAAATATCAGTGCAGGAATGTGAGTCTCCACTGCATACAGTGAAATATTTAAGCCGATTTAAATTTATTTGTGATGATTATGGTTACTGTATCTTTTTAAATTAAATTACAAATCATGCTATTCTAATTTACCGAGATGCACTAATATTCAGAATGAAGGCGCTGATATTACAGTGACAATAATGGAGAATATGAAAGAGTAAGCTGCTCATGTAATTCACCCATTTACTGCAGTTAACATGTATAGCTAGCATAACGGAAGCAGTGTTGGATATTAACATATTAACAACAGGCAACACGGACGTGAGGATGTACGCACAACGTAACGTCATCATGCTCTGCCTATATCGGGAGTTTGATGACCAGAGTCGTCCTCTTTGGCGCCTTGCCTCCAAGCCAAACACAGCTTGTATTACTTTAGTATTAGCTTATAGGTATTACTCCTGACACGTGTACCACCTGTGTCTGTTATTAATAAAGTCATTGTTCAGTATAGCTCCTGCCTCCGCTGTCCTATTTCCAGATATAATAACCTGCTCAACTGTCAGCAACTATCATGAGAGAGATTACTGTCTGACAACAGGTAAACTATTTAAATGACACACACTAATAGTGTGGTCAGTTTTCTAAAGCTGAGAGAGTCGTTCTTTGAAAATAAGAAGTGCTAACATTACTTACTAACCTTGCTGGTACAGTCTGCTGACAGGTGGCCGGAGACGGAGGAACGGAGAGGAGGAGGGAATGGATGCATCTCTGTAGTATGACAAACTGCTTTACAGTCTACATTTAACTTGTTTCATTTATTAATTTTCGGTAAAATCCTCCCATACTTTGGAAACTTTTGGCCTTCTCTGTGATTTTTCTCTCCGTGTTGCCATGATGCGTTGCTCTTCGTCTTCGCTGGAACAGTTAAACTGAACATTCATGTGCCATGCATATACTGTAAACTTGAAAGTGAAACGATTTGTCGACAATAAAGATCTGAGTCGACAAATTTTTATGATCGTTATCGACAATGTCGACTAATCGTTTCAGCCCTAGACTGCAGGTGTCAGTCGGAACATGTTAAGGTAAAAAACAAACATCTTCTACCTTTTTGTCTGGCAAAAAAGAAACTGTAAATTAATGTATTTACTGAAACTTTTTGTAAGGAGGGGGCAAGGTTAGGACTCCCATATTGAATATTACTCTAATGCATAACATTAGATATAGGTGCACATTAGTAGAACATCAATTTATTACACATTAGGCGGTCAATTATTTTTGAATCATTAATCCTTTAGGTAAAAAAAAACTAAATTTCACTGTGACCACCTCAGATACCTCAGTTGGTTAAACTGAGGAAGCGCAGCTCAGAGAGCACACACCTTGGCCAATGCTCTGTCCTTTCCTTTCGTTTGGTTTGCGCTTAGTTGTGTTATTACAAAGGTGATATCCAAAGAGACTCTGAGGCCTCCAGAAAGAAGACTGGAGATGCAGTATAATTTGAAAGATCAAGTTGATGCGTAAATATGTTTATAAAGCCCCACAGGTGGTGATGCCTCGGTGCATGTGGCATGGTTAGCATGGGATAGCTAAGTATTATCAGTCCATGCATGCAAGCTTTTGAAGTTCTTGCTATTTGTTTACACATGTATGATGGCGACATCACTGTTGCAACGCACATGAGGTGCACCTCATTAAATATTTATGGTTGAATGGCAGCTATACATGAAAACCTGAAAGCCCTAAAGACTGTCGACTTGAGCATAAATCACGAAGTGTAATAATTTTTCTTTTCTCCCTTTATTTTACTTTATACAGTATATCTGGATAACCCCTGGCATATTGACTGATTTAACTTGGTTTCTAATTTGTTAATAAAGTTATTAAAGAGGTGCACCTCATTGGGCGACATTTCCTTCGGTAGATGGTCTGACGTCTGTTTATCCCCATCCAAGATAGCGTTGGGAAGTTCAAAGCGTCATATCTTCAAAACTAAACAGCAAGACATGTTTGTTTTTTTTAAACAATCATTGTGAGAAATAAATGCTTTAGTTGCTGATTTTGTTTACTTTTTGGTTAGAGCTGCCATTTTGAAAATTCAGCACGTGATCGATGGTTGACAGGAAGTCATACATGGTGCTGTAAAAAATTTGTCCTGCCACCAACTGGCCCAGCATATTGATCACAACTAGGGATGTTAATGATTAATGGACTTTTGATTAATTGTCGATAAGAATTTAGTCGACTAAATTAGTTGTCAATTAATTGATAACTCGGCAGTCCTTTTCAATGGGAACTTATTCTATGAAATGTAGGGGCTTTGCCTTTCAGGCTGGGGCGCATGCAGTCACCCACTGCCGCATTTCAACCGAAAAAGCAGAAGACGACACAAAGCCCACAGAGCGCATGCGCTGTGCAGAGTGAAAAAACTCGCCCTTCCGGGTAATGTCAGAGAACCACAACAAGTTCCAGTGGCACGTTTCAATGTCCACGCACCTACTTCAAATCAATAGGATGGAGAAATGGACTGCAGAGACTACACAAGTGCAAAAACCATCCCCGCTGGATGGGAAAGCAGACCGAACTCGAGTCACCACTGAGGTAACAGACAACAGAGGAGCCAAGATCGTACTGGGTTTGCCTGGATTGCCAAGGTACTGTGATTATGTTTAGCATGCAACAGATGAAGCAGCTCACAATTTATTTTCCTGTTAAAATAGTGTACTAGTGCATCTCAATAAATTAGAAAGTGAAAGTTTTTGATATTGATAGTAGTTTTTAAAATAAATTTAAAAAATGATGACATTTGTAATTTACCAAGATGTACCAGCACATAGTACACACTATACAGTGCAAAATTTGTTAAACTACAAAAAATGTCAGTTAAAAAAAAAAAAAAAAAAATGCAAATGGTACAATAAATCATTGAGGAATATAATGTTGAAGTTTTATTCAGTATTGATAACTGCGGCACATCCAGGTAACTGCGTGGTCACGTGGCGCGGAAAAGTGGGTCATGTCATAGCGCAGTGAAAACAAACCCACGTTGCAGCGTCGGAGGTGTGATAAGTTAGTTGGATTGGGTCAATTTCTGCGTTAAAATGCCGTCATCATGCATGATATACGGCTGCACCAACCACAACATGATGAAAGACAGAAAGTTGAGTTTCTACAAGCTTCCCAGTCGAGACAGAAGCCCTGAGAGGAGAAACAAATGGATAGCATCATGCAAACAACAGAATGATGATGGGAGCAAGTGGTCTCCAGCCAAAAGCAGGGTTGTGTGTTGTGACCACTTTAATCACAAAATCTTAGTTTTTATTTTGTGCGTGTGTGTAATCTGTGAAGAATGCAATCATTGCATTAGCCAGAAATACATCACATTTTAAAGTTGATACCTGGAAGCGTAATATAGATGCATCAATCCTACCCTTTTTTTTTTTACTAATAATATATTCCAGGGAAGCCAGTCAAGAAGGACATGGAGCATCCTGACTACATTCCCTGTATATTGCCATCACAAAAAGGTAGCTATGAGCATGCCAAACAACAACTGCAGAGGTATGAGAGGACACAAAAGAGGAGAAAACTGGTAAAATCACCTGTTTTTATTTTCCATGTGTGTTCATGGCCTTACCAACTCCCGTATATATAATGTTTTGAAATACTGTTATCATCACGATGTCTGTAGTTTGGCGTTGTAGCGTGATTTCGCCGTAGGATCGAGCGTATTGCTGTACTCGTGCGCCATGGTAGCATGGAAAGCAAGCGGTGATAGCAGACACATGGGTTTGTTTTCACTGCGGTCTATTTTTGGCAGCAGCCGTCACGTGGCTGTGACGTTGCCTCGCGGCTATCAATATGAAAAAATGGCAACTTTTTATATGTTAAAGGACTGTATTGTACTGAGGGAAATTCAGATTCTCAGGAAAAATGCCGCTTATCAATTAATCGTTAATTGATCGATAAGGTGAATCAATTATCAATTAATCGATAACTTGTATCCCTAATCACTAGGGGTGTAACGGTACTTGTATTTGGATTTTTCGGTATGCTACCCACGATAAGGTACAGACGTCTACCGAGATATGACACGGACTATATTGAGTGACGGACAGAAAGTGTAACTGTCATGTCATTCTCCCTCCTCCTGTTTCCCTGTCTCCGGCCTTCCCGTCGGCGGACTTCTACAGCATTCTGCCCCGGTGAAGAATGACTGAAATTGGTAAACTTCTAAACACAACACTGGTAAGGTTGGTGTTTCTAGCAAGTAAAGTTAGCATTATTTCCCTGAGCCTGGTTCTGCTAGAGGTTTCTTCCTGTTAAATGGGAGTTTTTCCTCTCCACCATCGCTAAGTGCTTGCTCACAGGGGATTGTCTGATTGCTGGGTCTTTCTGAAATTGTGAGGTTTTCTCTACATTTTGTAGCGCTATGAGATGACTTCTGTTGTGATGTGGCGCTTTATAAATAAAGCTGAATTGAATTGAATTATTTTCAGTGAGCGACTGTCTCAGCTTTAGAAAACTGATTAAACTGTTAGCATGCGCTAATGTTACCTGTCGGACAATTCTCTTGAATGATGTTGCTGACAGCTGAGCTGTTTCAGTTCTGCTGGTAATGTGTTAACTGCAGTAAATGAGTGAATTACATGAGTAGCTTACTCTTTTTAATCTTCTCTATTGTCGCGATAATAAGCCCTCATTTTGAATATTAGTTTATCTCGGTAAATTAGAATACCAGGATTTGTAATTTAATTAAATAAAGAGAACCATAATCATCACAAATAAATTAAAACAGCTTAAATATTTCACTGTGTGTGTAATGAAGACTCATTCCTCTTGTGACTTAAAGCATTTGTAAACTGTTATTTTTGACTGGAAAAAGTTCTTTTAATTTTCATTCTCAAGCCTAATTATTGAACTTTTACACTTCTAGACTCAGCAAGGTTTCAAAGGGGATGGACTAGTGTTATTTTCTTTTTGACTTTAATGGAGTTGAATAATATTACTCCAGTTTGTTTTGAAGAGTAGAGTTACAACAGCTCTGTATGGGGCACTAGAAGCTGATATTTGAGTTTTATTTCTTTAGTTTTTGGGTTAAAAGAACTTTAATGTCTGTTTTTTGATTGTGTTGCTACAAACATTTTTGATTAAGCTGTTCAAGTTTCCAACTTGTTTCATGGGTCATTATTTTATTTAGCTATGGGAACTTTTTATAATATGCTGTTCCAACTTCTGTTGTTGTACTTGTCTGTATCATTCATTTCCTGAAAAAAAAAATTATTTATTGTATACATTTTAATTTTGTTTATTTGAGAATATATTTTTTAATTGGAGAATTTACTGCTGGCAGTTTGCAGTTTTGTTTTTTTTTTTGTCAGTAAAACTGTTCCCAATTATACAAAAGATAAGCAGTTTTATATTTCACATTTTGTTTCCTTATTGTACCGAAAATAAACCAAACCGTGACCTTAAAACCAAGGTATGTACCGAGCCGTGGCTTTAGGCCTGCTGTTACACCCCTACTAATCACAACACCTTTTTCACAGCTTTGGTGAGTGTGAAGTCTTGAAATTTGGGCAAATTAAAAGTCTAGAAAACATGACGATACTGTACATTGATACTAGCCTTTAGTTCCACTTGATTTTAACCAGGCGAGCTAAAAACCTGGTAACAGACACATTGACATACTACCATATGGCTAGGTTGCGCTTTGCACACTGAGGAATAATAAAGGACTAAATATATTTCACGTGACTGATTTGTTTAGTAGTTGCAAGAGATGCAGTTCTTTTGAGTGCAGCACATTTAGAAGTGGTGCTGGTAGATTATCGTTATCTGACCCTTTTTTCAGTACTATAATTAGAGCTGGGCAATAAATCAAATTTAAATGGGTATACAGTTTTTTGTTTTTTTTTAACATGAAAATCGACTAAATCAATTTTTTTTCTCCACAAAAAGTAAATGTGTATCTATTATTTTTCCCCCGTTTTCGCTAGAGTAATTAAAACAGCCTCCAGCACTACATACCTCCCCCACACAGTCTCTCTAAAACACAAACCCATGTGAAACATGGCAGCACATGTGGAGAAAATGAATTATCTTGTTACTAAAAACAATGCAGCCTTACCAGTCATAGGGCATTAGTTTGGGTTGCACCAGTGTTAATTTCTTTGACGAATAGTTTTCATCATAGTGTCATGTTCCGAGCCCACATTTCCTCTGGGCTCAGACCCGTACTTTATTTTTCAGTATCATTTATCTGTAAAGTCTGTTTTTGATTATTTTCTGTATTTGTGTCTTGGTTTATTTTCCTGTTTCATGGCAGAGCTCTGCTCTCATCTCACTGACACACTTACCAGCTGATTGCTGTGCTTCAGGTTTCCTCAGCTGCAGTCAGTTGGTAATTAGGTCACCCTGCCACTTGCACCTGCAGCTCGTTAGTGCCCCACTATTTATTTGTCTGCTGCACTCTCCTCCAGTGTTGCAGCCAACCATGATGTTTGGACTGGACTAATTTCCCTGTATTCAGTCCTGTTCTCCAGAGTTTTCCATAACTCTGGAGACTCATCAGTGTGTATGTTATCCTTGCTGTTTTTGTATGTCTCCACACAGTTATGTTTTGGACTGTCATGTTTTTCTGTTCATAAAT
Source organism: Pholidichthys leucotaenia (assembly GCA_020510985.1). NCBI lineage: Eukaryota > Metazoa > Chordata > Actinopteri > Cichliformes > Pholidichthyidae > Pholidichthys > Pholidichthys leucotaenia. The sequence goes on along the minus strand of CM035836.1, from coordinate 201,142,907 downwards.
GTTCCTCACTGCAGTTAAAGCGCTTGAGTTTCTCTTTTGCCCTGGAGGGGCGTGTTCATGACACATAGTCTTTGACATTTTTTTCTGACGAAAACGAGACCTTTTAAATTATTCATGAAGGTAAAATTCTGACTAAACATATTGTAACATCGCTGCTGTGATAAGGGGCGGGAATTCTCCCAGCCTGCTTTGTGCCACAGGGCATTTAAATATTCTTGTGTTCTGAACATTATTGTTGTACCGTTACAATTGTGTCAAGTCTGGCTGTGAAAGTGTTGTTTTCCCTGTGTGTGAGATTGTGTCTGTCGCCCTGAGTGAGGTGAATGTCTGTTCTGTGTAATTTGGCAGTGAAGAAATAAATGCGTACTGTGTCCCAAATCCTCTCTCATCATTGTGTGAACCTGTGAAATGTCACACTGGTGTCAGAAGTGGGATGATGAAAGTTGGATGCGAGAATCAAGTCAGAGATTCAACAGCTCAAACAGCTCATCACCCAGATGGAAATGGACAGCAGAGCATACATGCCAGTCCCCAGAGCTGCTCGCTGCAAAGAATGGGGAAGAGGACTGGATGAAGCAAGTGCATCCTGTTTTCTGCCTTTTTCAAGGCAGGATGGGGAGCACCAGCGATCCCACTGCAACCGAGGGCAGTGATCAGCACAAGGCGGCCGTCCCAATCCCAGCGCCGCCAAACAACCAAGCTTCGCCACTTTGGTGGCAAAGTCTTGCTCGGTGATTATCTCGTCCAGGTTGAACTGGCCGCCATGCTCAATGGCTGGACACCTGAGGAGACAGCTGTGCAGGTCTCACTGGCTCTGGAGGGCGGAGCTCTCTGCACGCTGTCTGATCTCCAGCCTGAGGAACGTCATAGCTGGCCAGCGCTACAGGGAGCACTTCAGAGGTGGTTCGGGAGGACTATTCACACTGACTGTCTGGGAACAGCTAGCCAGCTGCCACGATTAAGAAAGCCTGGGGGCCTATGTGGCAGATGTCTGGCTGCTGACACGGCATGGCTACCCGGACTTCGAGCCAAAGGCGGTGAAGAAGCTTGCCCTCCAGAATTTCATTCGGGGGTTCCACCTGGCTCTGAGACCACGTCCAGATTTACGCTGCGAGAAGCTGGGAGACAGCCGTAGTAGAGGTGGAGTGTGTAGAGCTGATGCTGGAGCCTGCGGCTGACGTTTCGTCACCTAGGGAGAGAGTTTTCCAGGCCACAGCTGAGAGCGAGGACGAGGAGCAGCTGTGCCAGGCCACAGTTGCATGGCCGGCGAGGGTACGACGGCAGCATGAGGAGGGATGCTTCCGCTGCGAGGAGACGGGCCACGTCGTACACCACTGTCCTGCACCTACCCTTTGACAGTCAGCCTCCTCACCAGCTTGAATCCTAGAGTGAGGTGGCACAGATGGGGACCTGCCACCTCTCACAGATATCAAACTATCACCACGTCTGGGCCAGCTTGGACACTCGCCGGGATTGTACCTGCAGTGCGGCCTCGACGACACTCCAATCTGGGCCCTGATCAACACCAGTTCCACCATCTCCTTGATCCGACCCGGGGCGCTACCTGGTACAGATGAACTCGGACCGCAAGGGTGGGAACGCACCAGGCACTGCGTTACCACAGCCACCAGTGAGCTCATCAGATTGGGAGGGCGATGAGGCCTTATTGTGGGAGTGGCCAGCCAGAACACGAACCACCCCTTCTGGCTGGCTGACATCCAGGACCACTGCATCATCGGCCTAGATCTACTCACAGCATGGGGCGTGAAGACACCGCCAGCGCTTCTCTCCTTCTGGGGGTCAGGACCATCATGCTCTCTGGCAAGAGCCACACGGGGAACCAGGACACCTGCGCGATCGAGGGGGCCATCAGCGCAGGCCGAGGATTGTGACCCAGCAGTCTCACAGGCTCTCCAGACCACTACAGCCTGGAATAGCCCAGCGGCTCACAGCTCTTCCTTAGATCATCAGCCAGCGATGATGTCACAGAGGCCCTTGGAGCACAGCAGCTTCAGGTCCAACAGGATGGAGACCCTGTTGCCTCCCGGGTCTGGTAGTGGCTGGACATGGACCAGCGGCCCGCCTGGGAGTCTGTGTTTGCGCTGGACCCAGAGACCAAGGCCCTGCATTCCCAGTGGTCCAACCTCTGCTGTCATGAGGGTGTTGTCTACTGGCGGTGGCAGGCTCCAGCTGGGTAGCATCACGTCTGGCAGCTTTTGGTCCCCCGACAGTTCCGCCCAGGGTGCTCCAGTTGGTCCACGGGTCAGTAGGGGCGGGCCACTTCGGGGTGAAGAAGACTCTGCAGCGTCTTTGGGCCTGGTTCTTCTGGCCAGGGTGTCGTCAGTATGTGAAGCTCCATGTCCACCGCTGTAACACCTGCACAGCTCAGAAAGGACCGACTCGGTGCTCCCACACCCCCTTGCAGCAGTACGAGGTGGACGGCAAGCCAGGGTTGGATTATTTGTTTTGCTTGAGAGAACGTCTTCACACAGTACACAAACTGGCTTGGGAGGCCCTGGGTAGTGGCAGGGAGCTGACAGAAGTGAGCGTACGACTCCCGCTGCCAGGGGAGAGACTTTGCACCCAGGGATTAAGTCTGGGTTTTCTGCCTGGAGGGGAAAAAGGGACTGTCACCAAAGCTGGCGAGCCACTGGTCGGGACTGTGCATGGTCCTACAGACACTGTCAGATGTAGTGTACAGGGTGAGGCTACAGATGAGGAACCGGGTGGTGGTGGTGCTTCACCGCGACCGCCTCGCACCAGCTGCCTCACGGATGGCCGAGCCAGAGGCCCCATCCTGACTGGGGACCCCGGCCGAGGCTCAGATCGACACTAACGGCCGACAATGGCAGCCGCCCCGACACCTGGACTGGTTCGTATTGGACTTTTGAGCTGGACTTATTGTTCTGGGGACAGAAACCAGTCCGGGGGGGACAGTTTAACGTCGGGGCTGTGATAAGGGGTGGGGGGAATTCTCCCGGCATGCAAGACTATTATTTTTGTATTCTGAACTTTATCGTTGCGCCGTTATAATTGTGTTACAAATCTGGTTGTGGTAGTGTTGTTTTCCCTGTGTCAGAGATTACGTGTCTTTGTCACCCTGAGTGAGGTGAGTGTCTGTGTGAATGACCTGTCCTCTGTTCTGTGTAATTTGGCAGTGATGAAATAAATGCCTACTATGTCCCAAATCCGCTCTAATAAAAATAATAATAATAATAATAATGTATTAGATTTATATGACACTTGACATGTCAAGTGACATCTCAGAGCTTGTACAGTGAGTCTCATCATTGTGTGAACCCGTGAAACCTCACAGTATTATTTTTTGTCAGCAAACAAAAACAAAACGAAAACGTTCCAGAGACGAGATCTAATGAAGAGTTTAATATTAGAGCAATTTTTTCCCCTCCTCTTAACATAAATTAAAAAAAAAAAAATAAAATGCTGGATATACCCAGATTGCGTTCTGTTCTCACCATGCTTTTCTCCCCGGGCTGCGATGTGAAGAACGGGGAGGAAGGGGGGCCATTCTGCGGTGGAGTACTGGAGAGACTGTCCACAGCTCCTCGTATACTGGGCCCAGCCCACAGCGGAGCCCAACTGTGTTCACGGCGAGTTCATTTTGCTGCCTGTCTCTGGAGGAGTAGTGCGATGGAGAAAGGGAAGCTCCATGGGGTGACAGACGTGGCCGGCAGCAGACACCAACTCGTGCTCTCAGCTGCATGCAGTTGCACTAATGTGAGTTTTCTTATGACGGAGAAAAAAAGTGACCTCACTTTGATTAGTTGTATATTCCTGTGAAAAACAAATGAAGCTTCTTCTGAGGTTAACTAAACCCCAAATATGGAAGCTATTTTTAACTGTCTAGTCCAGGGGTGTCAAACATATGGCCTGCGGGCTTGTATGGTGTGGTGAGTCTGTTTAGGTCAGGGGTGTCCAATCAAGTGCCATGGAGGGCGAAGACCCTGCAGGCTTTACCTCAAAACCAGTGTCTTCAACAGCAGATTCCACTGAATTTCTTCCCACTGATTGCTGATAAGTGAAAACACCTGCTGAAGAGACTGGGTAGAAGCGAAAACCTGCAGGGTATTGGCCCTCCATGGCACATGATTGGACACCCCTGGTTTAGGTGGTTTGATTAAGATTGATGACTGATGTGGAAATGTATGTAAAAGTAAATTTAAAATAATTTCTAGATCTTGACAAAGTTGTTTCTATCATAAAGCAAAACACTAGATTTTTGAGTTCCAGGTAATGGTGTGTTCATGTTTTGTACCTTTGTAGATTCCCTGTGATGTGTAAGTTGCAATGCAGATTTGACCAAGGGGTAGGGGTACAAATGAGAATTGGGACAGACCCTAAAAATGCATTACCCTGTATGGTACAAGAATTTAGTCAGATTTGGTCAACTAAATTCTTATATTTAGTAGCTGACTAAAACTAGGCTAAAACTAAAATTGTTTAGATAACTAAATTACATCTAAAAATAAATGACATTTTAGTCAAGACTGACGAAACTAAATAAAAATTGCTGTCAAAATTAACAGTGGTTCACGTTTCCGGATGATGAACATTTCATAACTGGAGTAAGTTAGGTTAATTGGAGCCTCTAAAGTGGCCCTAGGTGTGAATGTGTGTGTGAATGATGAAGGGATGGCGCTGTACCATGCATGCCCTGAATGTTCCCTCTGGGGATCAATGAAGTACACAATAATTTAAAAAAAAAAAAAAAAAAAAATGACGGACAGCAGCAGATATGGCATTTGTGCAAATGGTTGCAGTAAAGTGCAGACACCTACAGCAGCAAATGTATTACTGTTGGTGTGCCAGACTTTCTGTGCCAACGGCTGAGGTGGTTATTGTGCAGGTGAGTGCGTTACGGTCCAGGGGTTGGGGGTGGACAGAGTTCAGGGTCCTGATGAACAAAGCTGCTTAGCAACCTTGTGGTGCGGGCCCGGAGGCTCCAGTACTTTTTCCCCGAGGGCAGGGGGCTGAAGAGAGAGTGTGAGGGGTGCGAGGTGTCGCCTGCAGTGTTGATGGCTCGACAGGTGAGGCAGATATCCAAGGCGGGGGCAGGGGGGCACCGATCATCTTGCTGGCTGCTTTCACTGGGTGTTGTAGTGTCTTCCGGCAGGAGGTGGTGCAGTTTCCATACCACACCGTGGTGCAGCTGGTGAGGATGCTCTCAATGGTTCCCCGGTAGAATGAACACATGATGAGGTGTGTGACTCGTGCTGTCTGCAGTTTGCAGAGGAAATGGAGGTGAATTTGAGCCTTCTTGGCCAGTGATGTGGTGTTGGACCAGGAGAAGTCCTCAGACATGTGCACCCCCAGGAACTTGGTGCTGCTCACCCTTTCCACAGCTGCTCCATCGATGATCAGAGGGGGATGCTGTGTGGGTCCCCTCCTGAAGTTGACCAAATCTCCTTGGTTTTTCCCACGTTCAGGAAGAGGTTGTTGTCTTTACACCACTGGACCAGTTGGCTCACCTCATTTCTGTAGTTGGCCTCCTTGTTGGTGATGAGGCCCACCACTGTTGTGTCATCCACAAACTTGATGATGTGGTTGGTGTTGTAGACTGGTACACAGTCATGGGTCAGCAGGATGAAGAGCAGCGGGCTGAGCACACACCCTTGTGGGGCCCCTGTGCTCAGTGTGATGGTCTTGGATGTGTTGCTGCCAACCTGCACATTCTGTGGCCTCCCTGTGAGAAAGTCCAGCACCCGGTTATAGAGAGAGGTTTTGAGTCCGAAGTGTATGAGTTTTTGTATTGGGTGCTGGGGGATGATTGTGATGAATGCTGAACTGAAGTCCCAAGAACAGCATTCACATGTAGGAGTTCTAATGATAGAGGATCCCTTTAGTTTTAATGTTAATTTTTTTAAAAGGCTGGCACTTTATTTTAAATTTGTGGATCAGTCTTTTATCAAAGCTTTATTTAAAAGGTGTTGTTTGGTTTGCACTTGATTCCCAATATGGGGAAAAGGGTTTTGTTTGAAAAAGGATTAATCATAATTCCTTGTCTTTTGTAAAATGGTAAATGGTAAATGGCACTCAATTATATAGCGCTTTTATTCTCATCTCTTGATGGCCAAAGCGCTTTACAGATCCTGCAATCTACCCATTCACACACACATTCACACACTAATGGTGGCATGCTGCCTAACATGGCGCTTCCAGACCCACCAGGAGCAATTGGGGTGAAGTGTCTTGCCCAGGGACACAACGGCAGGATATCTGGGGAGAGCGGGATTCGAACCGCCAACCATGTGATTATTGGATGACCTGCTCTACCTCCAGAGCCACTCCCGTCCCCAGTGGGGTAAAAAAGTATTTAGTCAGCCACCAATTGTGCAAGTTCTCCCACTTAAAAGATGAGAGAGGTCTCCAATTTTCATCATAGGCATACCTCAACTATGAGAGACAAAATAAGAAAAAAAAAAAAATCCAGAAAATCACATTGAAGAATTTTTAATGAATTAATTGGTAAATTCCTCGGTAAGATAAGTATTTGGTCAATAACAAAAGTTCATCTCAATACTTTGTTATATACCCTTTGTTGGCAATGACAGAGGTCAAACGTTTTCTGTAAGTTTTCACAAGGTTTTCACACACTGTTGCTGGTATTTTAGCCCATTCCTCCATGCAGGTCTCCTCTAGAGCAGTGATGTTTTGGGGCTGTTGCTGGGCAACACGGACTTTCAACTCCCTCCAAAGATTTTCTATGGGGTTGAGATCTGGAGACTGGCTAGGCCACTCCAGGACCTTGAAATGCTTCTTACGAAGCCACTCCTTCGTTGCCCGGGTGGTGTGTTTGGGATCATTGTCATGCTGAAAGACCCAGCCACGTTTCATCTTCAATGCCCTTGCTGGTGGAAGGAGGTTTTCACTCAAAATCTCACGATACATGGCCCCATTCATTCTTTCCTTTACACGGATCAGTCGTCCTGGTCCCTTTGCAGAAAAACAGCCCCAAAGCATGATGTTTCCACCCCCATGCTTCACAGTAGGTATGGTGTTATTTCTCCTCCAAACATGACAAGTTGAGTTTTTATCAAAAAGTTCTATTTTGATTTCATCTGACCATATGACATTCTCCCAATCCTCTTCTGGATCATCCAAATGCTCTCTAGCAAACTTCAGACGGGCCTGGACATGTACTGGCTTAAGCAGGGGGACTGGCTGCAGGACCTGATGGTGTGTCTCCGTCCTGCCTTAGTCTGCTCCAACGAGTTGGCCCCCATCTTCACCCGGATCTTTAACAGATCACTGGAGCTGCGTGAAGTGCCTTCCTGCTTCAAACGCTCCATCATCATTCCAGTTCCCAAGAAACCCTCTGTTACAGGATTAAACGACTACAGACCTGTTGCCCTGACCTCTGTGGTCATGAAATCCTTGGAGAGATTGGTGCTGAACCACCTGAAGGTCATCACAGGCCCCCTGATGGACCCACTGCAGTTTGCCTACCGGTCAAACAGGTCAGTGGATGATGCAGTGAATATGGGACTACATTACATCCTGCAACACCTCGACTCCCCAGGGACGTACGCCAGGATCCCGTTTGTCGACTTCAGCTCAGCGTTCAACACCATCATCCCAGGCATTCTTCATCAGAAACTCCTCCAGCTCAAGGTGCCCCCCCTCCACCTGCCAGTGGATCTCCAGCTTTCTGACTGACAGGTGGCAACAGGTGAAGCTAGGGAGATTTACATCCAGCTCCCGAAAAATTAGTACTGGCGCCCCCCAAGGATGTATCCTTTCCCCACTGCTCTTCTCCCTCTACTCCAACGACTGCACCTCAGAGGACCCTTCGGTGAAGCTCCTGAAGTTTGCGGACGACACCACAGTCAACGGTTTGATCCGGGATGATGATGAGTCTGCATACAGGCGGGAGGTGGAGCAGCTGATCCTCTGGTGCAGCCAGAACCATCTTGAACTTAACCCAGCCAAAACGGTGGAGATGACTGTGGATTTCAGGCGACACCCCCCTTCATTCCCCCCACTCACCATCCTCAAAAGCACAGTGTCCACTGTGGACTCCTTCAAGTTTCTGGGTACCACAATCTCCCGGAACCTGAAGTGGTCCTCCCATATAGACACTGTCCGGAAAAAGGCCCAGCAGAGGTTGTTTTTTCTGCGTCAGCTCAACAAGTTTGATTTGCCTCAGGAGCTGCTGGTTGTCTTCTACACCGCCATCATCCAATCTGTCCTCTGCTTTTCCGTCACTGTCTGGTTTGGATCTGCCACTAAACAGGACAAGACCAGGCTGCAGCGGATCATTAAGTCTGTGGAGAGGATCATTGGTACTGACCTACCCTCCATTGAGAACTTATATCAGTCCATAACCAGGAAACGGGCGGGAAACATCTGTGCTGACCCATCACACCCCGGCCACAAACTGTTTGAACTTCTATCTTCTGGTCGTCGTTACAGATCACTGAAGGTCAAAACCACCCGTCACAGGAACAGTTTCTTTCCTCAAGCCATCACTCTGATGAACTCCTAACATTCACCTAGTCCTACCTGTTGCTGTACTCATGACTTTTTCATCTATTATTACATTGCACATAACTCTCACACTGCTTTTTACTTCATTCACATTATATCACTGAATCTGAGTCCACATTGAAATACTGTGTGACAGTATATTTTTTTTATTTATATTCTGCAAAGTGTGGTTAGTCTGAGTAAATAACTGCATATATTCCTGTATATATTTGCATCCTTTTATAGAAACGTGGACAGACTGTAATTTACTGTACATACTCTGTCGTCATTGAATCCTTATTTAAATCCTCCACCTGAACAACGAGAAAAAGTTTTTAGCCAAAGTCAAATTCCTTGTATGTGTTGTGCATACTTGGCCAATAAAGCTGATTCTGATTCTGATGTCTGGCACTGCAGGATTTGAGTCCCTGGCAGTGTAGTGTGTTTCTGATGCAGCCTTTGTTACTTTGGTCCCAGCTCTCTGCAGGTCATTCACTAGGTCCCCCCATGTGGTTCTGGGATTTTTGCTCACCATTCTCGTGATAATTTTGACCCCACGGGGTGAGATCTTGCGTGGAGCCCCAGATCGAGGGAGATTATCAGTGGTCTTGTAGGTCTTCCGTTTTCTAATAATTGCTCCCACAGTTGATTTCTTCACACCAAGCTGCTTACCTATTGCAGATTCAGTCTTCCCAGCCGGGTGCAGGTCTACAATTTTGTTTCTGGTGTCCTTTGACAGCTCTTTGGTCTTGGCCATAGTGGAGTTTGGAGTCTGACTGTTTGAGGTTGTGGACAGGTGTCTTTTATACTGATAACGAGTTCAAACAGGTGCCATTAATACAGGTAATGAGTGGAGGACAGAGGAGCCTCTTAAAGAAGTTACAGGTCTGTGAGAGCCAGAAATCTTGCTTGTTTGTAAGTGACCAAATACTTATTTTACTGAGTAATTTACCAATTAATTCATTAAAAATCCTTCAATGTGATTTTCTGGATTTTTTTTCCTCATTTTGTCTCTCATAGTTGAGGTATACCTATGATGAAAATTGGAGACCTCTCTCATCTTTTAAGTGGGAGAACTTGCACAATTGGCAGCTGACTAAATACGTTTTTGCCCCACTGTATACATATCAATTGAATTGTGAATCAATTGTGGCATGAAAAAAAAATCAGTTGTAGGAGTCAAGAATTGAGGAGACTGGATGATTTTTCCAGTAACTGCTTTAATTCTCATTCATCCTACGTCCTCTCTCGATCGGAGTGACAAGAGACAGGACGCAGTCACACACATACTTTTATGCATTCATCTTCTAACAATACATCACACACAAAAGTCACAATACTCAGCTACATCCTTTCATCTCTAATAGAACACCCAGAGTCCTTCTGTTCTCCTTTCCGACCCCCAAAGGTCAGGCCGGGTAATCTTCTCCTCTCTCCTGAGTCCCCAGGGGGTGCAGACATGTCTTCCTCTTGAGGTGTGAAGTCAATACACATGGCTAGCTCAAAGTCTCTCTTGGCTGAATTCAGCCAGCCACATGTGAGTTACATAGGTTATAACTATGGGCTCCACAGTTTTTTTTTTGTTTTTTTTTTTTTTTTGGGTGGGGGGGGGGCATATTGTCCAACCATAACTATAATGCTACATGGAGCAACATCACCACAGTTTAATACTGGTCATTAAAGTCTACTCACATGAACCGGTCTCCCTGTTGCTCTTTTTTACTGTCTGGATCATCATGCTAATAAAATGAAGACTAAAAGATGAATTTCCTGTCACTGCTGCTCGTTTCTGTGTGGCTGACCGATTTGTTTGTCTAGCTTTGATCCTCATGGTTCTGCTTGTTCTGAGGTTTGATATTTGTTCTGCTCTTGTCTAATTAAAGCTGTGTTGTCACATTTGTGTGTGTGTACGCCTATTATTAATATGCTGCGGCGGCATACGAGGGGATCTGCACACAGAAACAAAGGTCATTATTGTGATTTTAGTTTTAAAGGGATACTAACACATGGATAATGAAGAAGAAACCGTTCCATTTTTCCTCTGTTTTTAGCATGAGCTGAAATTTGACTGCATTTTGGACTATAAATTAGAGTATATTCACACAATTTTACACTTTTACATTTAACATTGTGTGTTGGCTCCTTGTTTAAAAGTATTTGGGCTACATCATGGTCCCATGTGAGTTGTGCTCTTTGATTTCTGCCGCCATGATTTGTCACGATGTCTTATGTTATTACTCTTGTCTCAAATTGATTCACCCAAAGGCAAAGGATGGCACGATATCCAACCAGAGGCGGTGAACATTGAATCATTCTCACAGCCCAACAGTAGATGACTAGATTGACAGGATTAGCTGTAATTGGTAATATGAAAATTGATTAAATGTCAGGAACAACTGTGTGGTACCGCTGCTGTGTCTCCTCTGAGACTTAGCATTTTTGTGTCACTGGCATTTAACACCCTTTCAGATTGAAATCATCATTCTGGCCCATCTTTCTTTTTCTTCCTTTGTGTTCCTCCATTTCTCTCTCTTTTATTTACTTCCTGTTTGCACTTTGTGTTCTGTTAATTTCCTTCTTATTTCCTGTGTTTAGAGGAAGTCCGTCAAAGCAAAGGAGAAGAAGGCCCGGCGTCTGGAGGAACGGGCAGCTATGGATGCCGTTTGTGCCAAGGTGGATGCAGCCAATAAGGTAACTGAGGCATCTGGGGAGGTGTCAGCTGCCTGCAGTAGGCCCAGTAAGAAAAAGAGACTTTCTGGCTGTGTTGTGGGTGTTGCTGCTGGCATTGGACTGATGTTAAAAATAAATGTTTTTTGATTCTTGCTGTGGCGAAGCACAAGCCCTCATTAGTTGGCTCCTCAGCATGCTGTCGAGCTCTCGCCATTATTACTGACTCTCCAGATTTAAACTTCCATTGTGGTCATGCTTTTTATGTATATTTTTTTTTCTGTTATTTGAAATCTTCCATCTTCTAATTGCTTCAGTATCTTTTTTTATGCCCTTTTCATCTTACTTTCACCCATAATTGATATGCACATGACAGGGAAAGCCAAATACAAGCCATATGTTTCTTTATGCATAATTAATTGGCATCATTAAGCCACTGATGTATTATTAAAATATGGGGCTCCTGTAGCTCAGGGTGGATCATAGCATCAGTAAACGGTTCTGATGGTTGCAGGAGAACAAAACTCTCACTACACAATCTAGATGTTTCTTCAATAGGATCTTAGCAGGCCTGTCTGGGAGTTCTTAACATTTTTGTGTCACTTTGTCATGTAATGTGGCATTCGGTGCATGCTGCTCTTTCTAACGTGACTCCTCTGTTAAAGCAATAGTACATAAGACTTTGACTTTAAAATGTTTCCAAAATCATTTTGATGGTATATCAGCCTGAGTGGGCCTACATCACCTGGGGCCTCATGTATAAACGGTGTGCATGCACAAAAACACGGCGTACGCTGATTTTGCAGCTTGATCTTTTAATATAATGCTTTTACGTCTGTGAATGTCTGCTTAGTCTAATCAGGTCGAAACCGCGTCAGTGAACCAGGAACAGTGGCGAAGAACCAAAAACACCCAGAGCGCTAATGGAGCTAGCAGCTAACAGGCTAACGGATACGCTAGTTCTTTTTCTGTGGTGTTAAAACGGTTCTCATCCGGCAAGAGTTCCCTGCGGCACACTTCCGTGTTTACGTGAGCGGAGTTGACGTGCGTTTCTCTCAATTTATCAACAAAAGTAACCATAAAGACTGTCCTCAACAGTTTCCTAGTATTTTTCATAAAGCGGGGATAAACTGTTTTGCACTGCGTGCAGCGCTGAGTTAGAACATAAAGTCAACGACTGATAAACACTTGAAACTGAAAGGGCAGAGAGACTGGCTGAAACTCATGAACACAGAGGGAGACTTGGAGCTGCTGAAATTGTAAGTAAAATATCATTTGTTGTAACATTTGTGTCGTAAATTAATTTATCCAGCATGATGGTGTTTTCTTTTATGGATACAGTAGTCAACTGTTGATTAAGCGCTGTGAATAGATGCAGAATAAAGGTATATTTTTTGAGATTATGGACTTCTAGCACTTAAGTGAGAGATTTGAAGATGATAAATCACAATAAAATGAAAATGGCAGAATTAATAAAGGCTGCAGTACAACAAGCCATTTTTACTCAATAGAACTAAACTGAAATGAACAAATCTTCCCAGGAAATGAAGTGAAACTTTTCAAACTTTGAAAGTTAATTTGCAGTTAAAATATAAACAACAAAAAAATGAAAGAAACTAAATTATTAAATTTTACTTGAAATCTGTTCTCCTTTTCATCTCCCCTTCACATGTGTGAAGACTGGGTTTCCACTTCAAGGTCCATCCTGCACTGAGACCTGAAGGGAAGAGGTTGTCAGTGGAGGAGCCATCCCTGCTTCTGCAGGGATGCAATTTTTGCAATTGCAATTTTTTCAGGGGTTTTAGTTTTCAGATTCATGAAGGTGCTGCCATAATTTTCTCCATACTTTAACGTGCATTCAATGCAATTTAGTTGTAATGACTAATTCTTTTATTTCTTTTTTTTAGTTTAAGTTCTCAGCAAGAATTCAATGTTGGTCATTTTTTGACAGTTTTACTGAGCATTCAATTCTACATAAATCACTGTTTAACAGGAATTTTCCGGCAACCCTGTGCTTTTCTTGTGGTGTTACATAGAACAGCATCACTGTAAACTATGATAAAAGCAGCTACTTTAAAATCTGTACTTCCTCACACAACTTGCAGTGCAAAAAACCTCTAAAAATGTCAACTTTTTGGAAAAGCTCCCACAAATTCAGGCTTTTTGGGCCACAACAATCACAAAAACAGCAAACGAAATCCTGGAGGGACTGAAATCCAGTGAGATTATGACCTACATGCTTCATGCATTGAATTTTTTTACTTACTCTGGGTTGTTAACTTGACACTACACACCCTTTGCATTAAAGAAAGCCCTCGTGAGCACTTTATAAAATCACAAGTTAAATAATAAAAAGTGCATCATTGTAACTGATTTTGGGTCATTTCTTTGTGATAATTTATGTATTAACAAAGTTAAAGTATTCCTAGTACAATTTGCAGCATTAGGTTCTGGAAGATTTTTTTTTTTTCCTGGCAAGTAAAATGGCTATTAAAATGGTAATTTCCCAGATCAAATCAGGATCGAATTGGAATTGAATTGATTCAGAATCTCAAGAATTGGAATCGAATCGATTCTGGAAATTAGGGATTGTTCCCAGCCCTACTGTTAAACTACAAAACAGCTGACACTCACAGAATGTGTTAAAATAACGTTTCTACTTCAGTTAAAATGATTTGTCTGAGAATTAGTGGTTGAAAAACATGGTTATGTGATTGAGCTCCATAACTCGGCTTGAGTGCAGTGAAACCTCGATGAATAATTAATTTCCCTCAATTATAACCTGCCTCATTCACAGACCAAAAGCAACGCCACTGTGAAGTGGATCCTGTTTCTGTAAATGTAATAAAAAGATAATTTACCAGAGACTATATAGTTGACTCAAGAGGCAACGCACACAATCCATCTCTCCTGGGAGGAATTCTGTTTGGCAAAATGCCCTCTAATCGAGCCCTAACTCCAGCACAATACGTGCCAAGGCAGTTGGATTGCGGCTCCCTGCAGGTGAACAGCTGCAGGTGCAGCTGTGACATTTGCAGCTGTGTCAGAGTGAAGAGATGTTTCCATAGTCTAAAATATCTCTGTTTGGAGATTACAATCTGGAAATAAAAGGCTTCTTCCTGGCTGTTGTGCGTAATTTGAATTCTGACACAGATCTGGTTTGTAATTATAAATTCAGCTGTAAGATTGGGGTGGCATTCATTGGTGTTTATTAACTTATTTTACTCAGTAACGTCACGTCTGCCAATGCAGATTACTGAGGGCTTTCTTTAACAGCATTTTATTCTGTGTGTCAGCACCCCCCCCCCAAAAAAAACAAAAACAAAAAAGTCACACTGTCATATAGTGATTTATCTATAGACTTTAACGTTAATGCCATTTTATTTTATTTCAGTCTGAGCCGGCTGCATTAACTGAGGGTGTGGGCACAAGTTGTTGCTTCTGCCTACACCCTTTCTGTCCAAAATATGTTGTATTTTTCTTTTATGTCTTATGATCTGATAGAAATAAAAAAGAAGTAAATGAATGAACTGTCTTTATAACACGGTCCACTCGGTAAACTTAGGTTTATTGTTGATTCCACAGGGTCAGAACAAAAATGAAATAATTTTTTCTGACCTCCACCTCTATTATCAACACCTCATCGTCACACTTGGTGAAGTTTTTTGTTTTTTTTTTTATGTTGCACTTTCCCACAGGATTGATGATCACAGTTTAACAGAAGAGCGACAGAATGGGCATTTTTTTTTCTTCATTTACACAGTCATTAGTGGGAGGAACTGAGGCGGCGTAAAGAGATCGTGCACATGCACTAACTTTTCACGTGAGGTGGGATGCACAGAGGAGCTGAGAATTGGGCATGCGCACAGGTTTATAAATCTGAAAATTTTTGTGTGCACGTACTTTTCAAAGCTTGTGAGTACGCTATCTTTCAGTATGAAAGCCGCACAGTCTTTTGTACATGAAGCCCCTGCAAACTATGTAACCTTCCTGTTCCTGGTAGCTGAAAAGACATCTGGTGCATTTTACAGCCTGAGCCCAGTAGCCGTTCATACTTGGGGCACAACTGGAGCAACTAACAAAGCACCCTACTCTGCTTTTAAAAACATTTTTTTATGGCAAGGATTTCTGTTTGTGAAATATCAGACTTGGATCAAGGGAGTTCCTGTTAGCCTCTCTTTGAATAATGAAAGTAAAGTCATCTTTAAATGACTATCACTCTGCCCTTCTTTCACATCTCAATGGTTTAAAGGCTTTACGAAGAAAAAATATGCATTAAGGCATAAAAATAACCATGATGTGTCACAAAAGATTGAACATTTGAGCTGAAAAACTGGCTTCTCAAACAACGTTACAGCTTGGATATTCTTTATTGAAAAGTTAACAATCTGTGCAGCAAAGGTTTGTTTTGTGTTGGCTAGACTACTTTTTAGAGTGGGCCACCTGAGAGATTTTTTTCGAGATTTCCAAGAAAACGGTTTCCTGTTCTGCTTATCTCTCCTTAACTTTGGCCTTGTTTCGTCTGAAAGTTGCTTGTGAAAATGAGTATTTGGGCTTTGCAGTTATGATATGAAATGTAAAAATGGATACAAGTTTGTCCATGCTTGTTTGTTGGTTAAAATCTGCCAACAATGCCAGGACTGTGGTTGTTTGTGAAGTGAATCTGTTAATGTGAGGTGTGCTGTTTTGCTCACGTTTCTGCGCTTCACACACTGCAAGAGCACAACTGTTAAAGCTCTTTTTTTTAAATAATTGTCATGTTAAATCTTTCAGTGTGGGTCAGGCTTAATGATGAAATGACTTGGTCTGTATCTTACACTTAAAGATGCTAAAGAGTTTTTTCTAATGTTGATAATTTTTCTTCTCACAGCTTGAAGACCCACTGGCTGCCTTCCCAGCCTTCACAAAATATGACAGAAATGGGTATGTTTGCCTACAAAGGCTTTGAGAAGTCTGCATTCTTGCTTTATTTTGTACACAGAGGAGTATTAGGTTTTCTTCTGCTTTCTGTCAACATTCACACTCGCATTCATTCCTGATGCCGTTGACCTTGACAACTTGTCCTCCCATTAAGGCTGAACCTGCAGATTGAGTGCAGGAGAGTGACCTCGCTGAATCCACTGTCTGTGGAGTGGGCCTTTGAACTCACCAGAGCCAACATGCAGACGCTGTAAGAGCCTCCTTCTGTCCTGTTCTTGTGGTTAAAAGTGTAAGTCAGGTATAGACTGACCCACCTTTCACAGAGATGAATGGGCAGCGCTGCACAAGCAGAACTGCTTTTTATTGTGAAAGGCAACAGTTGTTATGATTCACTTGATAACAATTCAAATCTATGATTCATAGATATAGAATAGATAATGGAATCAGTCAGGTTATCTAAAGTATTTATTATTGAAGTCCTTCTGTAGTACATTACTTGTTCTAAAATATGCTTTTTCACATGGCTACTCTAAGATGTGGTGCTTTCTGCAGTAAAACAGAAAAATGAGAAGTTACCTGGGCTTTGGCTTCCCTCTACATTTCAATGAAGCAGCCGCATGAACTTCTTATGGCACCAGGTTTAAGTTCTCTAGGTGATCTAACCCGCCATTCACATGTCAAGGCTGTAGATCTTTAGTTAGGAGCGCCACCACAGACTGAGTTACATTTTTCGTTCAGATTTGGCCAGCAAAGGTTGGCGTCTCCTCCATTTTTGCTTAGCAGAGCTTGGTGTAATCTTTGGCTGTTGTTAGCTCGGGGTGCTAATGCCTAACACACTTCTTCCAGTTTATTTTACTACCAAAGTATTTAATTTTTGTGATGCAGATTTTATAAATGGCACATCTTGTCCAGTCCATGCTTCCCAGTGAGTTCATAAAATCAGTAATGTGCCCAAATGTCTGCTTTCAAAATGCCAGGTGCATTCTTATTAATCACATGCTGCATTCTGCCGTGATAAGTTGATCCACAGTTCCATTCAAGGCAACATTCAACGTAAAGGTGGACTATGTAGAAATTGCAGGTGATTACAGGCAACACTAGATGGCAGTAATGAACCTTGAGCCACTAGGCTGAAGCAAATTTGATAGTTCTGTTTTTTTTTTTTACTGATGACCCATGATGACTTTAAGTTTGTCTACTCCAAGTGAACTGATGATTAACTGGGATCATTATTTGTTCAGCCCTCCTCTAAAAATTAATGTAATTAAGTTAAAACAGGATTTTTGAATCCAAGATGAAAACTTGCTTATACTCACCTTGCTGGTGTGCGGTGGTATTTATCACTTTGTCAGCCCAGCAAACAGCATAAATGAATTCATAGCGCTGCAATATCATAAATTATCATATTTGGCATGGCAGAAAAAGAAATGTTTATTTACACTCAAATTATATTTTCAGATATTTCTGGAATATTTGAAACTAAATATTGCATATTCTACCTTTTAAGGACGTAACTTTTCTACTTTATTGACCAGCAGTGGCAGGGCAAGCAGCAGTCAGCATTGGGATGCTTCAGTTTTTAAAAAGGATACAAACATGCGTCTGAAAATTGAACTTATTTATAAACATGCACATTAATTTATTTAGTTAGAAACTGTTCTTTATCAGGCAAAGTAATTGTGATGAATGTGGGGCTTAAATATTTTTCTGTGTGTTCTAAAGTTACGAGCAGAGTGAGTGGGGCTGGAAGGAGAGGGAAAAGAGGGAGGAGATGAATGACGAGAGGTCGTGGTACCTGCTGGCCCGTGATGCAGACTCCACCCCTGTGGCTTTCTCTCACTTTCGATTTGACGTGGAGTGTGGGGAGGAAGTTTTATATTGGTAAGGCTGCTTGTCAGGTGTCAGTGGATTTCATAAAAAGTTTGTTCTGATGGATGAATGCTGTATGTTTCTCTGCATTTTTTTTTTCTTTCTATAGCTATGAAGTGCAGTTAGAGAGCAAAGTACGGAGGAAAGGGCTTGGAAAGTTTCTTATACAGATACTACAGCTCATAGCAAACGGGTAAAGCAAACAACTGTCCTCACCATGGTTTTACTTCTGCTTAATGTTTATCAGACCCCACAGACACTCTCGCTAAAACATGTACAAAGATTACTTTAAATTAAGGAACACTTCAGTGGAGGTACTGTGTTCTGCACCCTTAAATCACTCTAAAGTGTAATACTGTGCGTGTTTTTCCTCTTTTTCTTATTCCAGCACACAGATGAAGAAGGTGATGTTGACAGTTTTCAAACACAACCACGGGGCTTATCAGTTCTTCAGAGAAGCTTTACAGTGAGTACACCGGCTTCACACACATTTGATATATAGGAACAGGGGCATTCAGTGGGATGGTTTCAGCTAAGGGTAGTATCACACTGTGCTGCACCAATTGGTGACTAGTTGGAGATTTTTTTAGAAAAAAAGTGACAGTTTTCACTTGGAATCACACTGAACTGGTACTTGAAACACATTTGCAAACATGGCCTATTTTGCACAGATATCAGTGTACTTACTACATGATGTATAGCATCACACCAGGAAAAAACAATTCAAAGAACTGGAGGGGGATTTTTGAATTAAAAGTGCATTTTCCGACTTCCGGTCTGGACGCCATGGCGACTGCAGCTTAACACTGAAGCTCTCAGACTCAATCCAGGATAACACCTTGAAAATCAAACTCAACGGATTTTTGGAGGAGTGAAAATCAAAAGACAAAATCATCATGTCTAAAGGAAAACAGAAGAAACTGAAATTCTCCAGGCTAGGACACGTATCGGCCGGAGAATCTGAAATGGAAGATCCCCGTTCAGAAGACGAGGAGCTGGTGATAGCTAACAAAAGGGTTAGCCTGAAATCACTATTTGAGGAACTACGACGATTTCGCCGAGATGTTACGGCCGAATTTCGGGAATTCAGAGAAGAATTGAAAAGGACAAACAGCAGAGTGGACCAGGCCGAGAACCGAATCTTGGAAACAGAGGATCGAATAAAAGTGCTCGAAGATTCTGTGCTGGACCTACGCAAAAGACAAGCAGCTATAGAGGCTAAGCTAACCGACCAAGAAGGAAAACAAAGAAGAGACAACATAAGAATTCATGGTCTGATAGAAGGAACCGAAAATGGTTTTAACTCAATGGCAGAATGCGTGGAATCCTTACTAAGAGAGAAATTGGATATTCCACAAACCACCGACTTGAAGATAGAAAAGGCACATCGTTCATTAGCCGCTAGGCCGGCGGCGGAAGCGCCCCCACGTTCGGTGTTGGTAAGATTTTCCAATTTCAAAATAAAACAAGAGGTTGTAAGACTGGCCTGGCAGAAAAAAGGATTTATGCACCAGGAGAGAAAAGTCTACGTGGAACACGATTACGCCCCGGAGGTCCTTAAAAAGCGCAGGGAATACAATGACGCGAAAAAGGTGTTAAGAGAGAAGAAATTGCGCTTTCAGACACCATTTCCTGCGAAGTTAAGGGTCTTCTACGGCGATGAAACGTGTCTCTATAATTCGGCGGAAGAAGCAACAGCTGACATGGCGAGGAGAGGGCTCCCGGTAACGGTGTTTAAACCCGCAGCAGACCCGAGTGAGAAGATCAAAGCGCAAACATGGACAACACAAAGACCCTCAAAATCCACGGACCAGCAGCGGGAAACCCAGCACCAGAGCGTCGCGGATAAACTATCCGTTTTCAGGTTGGAATAGCGACCTTTTTTTTTTTTTTTTTTTTTTTTTCCTTTCTCTTGAATCAATCCGCACATCCAACCCCCCTCATACAAGGTAACAAACATTAAAAGAGATGCATATTCAGCATGTGGTAAAACATTTCATGGAACAATCATATTATTTGAAACAAATAAGTCTTTGTAATAAAAAAAAAAAAAAAAAAAACTTGTTAAAATAGAAATGTGACAATAATCCACATGTTCTGCTCATACTAACAAATACTGTTTTTGCGTGAATGTTTGATGTGATGGGGGTGGGAGGGTGCACACAATTTCACAGGGTTTAGGCATAAAAGGAAAAAAAAAAAAAAAATCATTACAAGTTTGGATTGGGTTCTGAAACTCACGTTAAAAGCATGGGACTACTTTCAGTGGTACGAGAGGGCCCTCAACACGTAACAGAGTTTGAGGAATTCCCCTCAGAGCCTTCACTCCATCAAGGCTCTTACAGGGTCTTTAAAAAGACCTCAGCTCAGGAAGTTCTTTTGACAGTTTTTTGTTTTAAAGTTTTTTACACTATGTTCTTAATGTTTTTCTTGTTTTTAATGTTCTTTCAGTTTCTGAGTAGCACAAAAGAGGGCCACCACACAGTTATACTAAACAAAACAACACAATGGAGAAACAGGGTGTAACCAAAATAATTTCATATAATGTAAAAGGGATCCTGAATCCAGTTAAAAGATCCAAGATTCTAGGCAAAATGAAAAAAGACAAAGCAGGAATAATACTTTTACAAGAAACCCACCTAACAGACGTGGAACACAATAAACTCAGTAGACAAGGGTTTAAAATGATCTCTTCATCTTCATATAAATCAGGGAGGAGGAGGGGAGTAGCGACATTGATATCAACCAAAATTACATTTGAAAAAAAATCAGAACACAAAGATAAAGAAGGGAGATACAGTTTGGTAACTGGGCGGCTAGAGGGAGAAGATATCACCCTGCTGAATGTGTATGCTCCCCCAGGGGCTAACTGGAAATTTTATAAAAATGTATTCGACCTAATGATAACTAAAGCTCAAGGTTTAGTGATATGTGGTGGGGACTTTAATCTTAGACTGAATCCATACTGGGATGCTTCTGGTAATTCCCCACATCAAAATAACACCCAAAACAGGAAGACTCGGATGCTACTAAAAGAAATGGGAATCTGTGATGTGTGGAGGGAACTCAACCCCAGTGTAAAAGACTATACATTTTACTCAACTCCACATTCATCTTACTCAAGGATTGACTATTTTTTTATGTTTAATAGAGACATTGGTAGAGTAAAAACATGTAAAATAGGACTGATGGATCTCTCCGACCACAGTCCGATCTACATGGACTTAAATATCCAAAAATACATAAATAATACATTTTCTTGGAGGTTAAATTCAAATGTCCTGAAAGGACCATTGAAAGATGAATTGGAGTCAGATATTCTCAGATATTTGGAAGATAACGATAATGGAGAAGTATCCCCTTTAATACTGTGGGATGCATGTAAAGCTGTAATAAGAGGAAAGATTATTGCAAAACTGGCAACCCAAAAGAAACTAAGACAAGAAAAACTATCCACATTAGAGTCAGAACTTAGGAACCTAGAAAAAGAACACAAAGGCAACACTCATTCTACTGACTCGCTCAAGATTAAGGAAATTAAAAACCAAATAAATGAGATCTACACAATAGAAATCCAGAAGAAACTTACATTTCTGAAACAAAAATACTATGAAGCAGGCAGTAAATCGGCAAAATTGCTAGCCTATAAATTGAGGAAACATCAAACAGAAAGAGCAATCTACAAAATCAGAGACCCAGTATCAAAGGAAATAAAATTCAGAATTCAGGATATTCTTAAAAACTTCGAGAATTACTATAAGAACTTATACTCCCAAAAAAAACATAAAAACGCATCCGAGGCATTCCTAAACACATTAAACCTTCCCCAACTTACGGAGTCACAAAATAAAACACTACTGTCAGAAATACATTCTAAAGAATTGGAAAAAGCAATTATGAAACTTAAAGCTAACAAATCCCCAGGAGCTGATGGCTATACAGCAGAGTGGTACAAAACCTTTAAACAGCAACTATCTCCTCTCCTCCTGAAAACATTTAATTATGTCCTCCACACAGGGGAAATCCCCCCCTCCTGGAGAGAAGGGGTCATTGCAGTTATACCTAAACCTGAAAAGGATAAACTAGAGTGCTCCAACTACAGACCAATCAGTGTACTAAATCAGGACTATAAGCTTTTTACCATTATCCTTGCCAAAAGGTTAGAGAATATACTGACAGACCTAATTCATTTAGACCAAACAGGTTTTATAAGACAAAGACAGACACAAGACAACATTCGACGCACTTTACACATAATTCATCATATAAAAAAATATAACTTAAATGCAGTCATATTAGGATTAGATGCTGAAAAAGCATTCGATTCGGTTGACTGGTCTTTTCTATACAGAATCTTATCCAGTTTCAATTTTCATAACAACTTCATTAGAACTATACAGGCATTATATAAAAAACCAACAGCTAAAATAAGGATTAACGGTAATTTATCATCATCTTTTGAACTGGAAAGAGGATGTCGTCAGGGCTGCCCCCTGTCTCCACTGCTCTTTGCAATCTTCATAGAACCTCTGAGCCAATGGATAAGACAAAACCAAAAAATTCAAGGTATTACACTTGGTCAGAAGGAACATAAAATAGCACTCTTTGCTGATGACATTTTAATATACCTAGGGCAGCCGGACACTTCTTTACCAGAACTAACCTCAGTTTTTTCAGAGTATGGAGATTTATCGGGGTACAAATTAAATATGCATAAAACCCAAGTTTTAACATTCAACTATGACCCAAATCATTATTCACTAAGCAAACTCAAAACTAACTGGGAGTCGGAATCTATGAAATATCTGGGGGTCAATATCCCGAAACAACTCAACAAAATTATATCACTAAACTATGATCCACTGGTGACAAAAATAAAATCTGACCTAGCAAGATGGAATATGATACCATTCTTGGGTATTGCACAAAGAATTGAAGCAGTCAAAATGAATATACTTCCACGTCTTCTATACCTTTTCCAAACAATACCGGTAGAACCTCCCAAAAAAACATGGCAGGAGCTGGACAGAAGGATCTCAAGATTCATATGGCAGGGCAAGAGACCTAGAATCAGATATAGAACCCTACAGCTAAACAAAGACAAAGGTGGGCTCGCGCTGCCAAATATCAGGGACTACTTTAAAGCCGCACAAATTAAAACTTTAGTAGAGATATGTAACCCAGTCTACTCTGCACAATGGAAGGAGATCGAATGCCAAATAACAAGTGACATCCCCCTACAGGCGATAATAGGGAACAATGTCTTACCTAAGCTTTTGAATAACACTAACCCGTGGATAGAGACCCCGCTAAAAATTTGGTTTAAGATAGTCAGAGAGAATCAAACTAAAGAGCCCTATCGACTTCTGCAATGGATCGCCTATGATCAGGACTTTACTCCTAATAAAACAGACACCAGATTTAAAAAGTGGAAGGAGAAGGGGCTGATAAAATATTACGATTTTTTTAAAGGGCAAATCTTAAGAAGTTTTGAAGATTTGAAAAAACAAGGCCTAATAAATCAAGACCTTTACAGGTTCTTCCAGCTTAGACACCACATAAACAATATACTTAAAAAGGAGGTTTTGGAAAGGGCCCAGTCAGGTGTTCTGAAGGTCTTCTTAATGGCATATAAAGGGATCCCAGGGATCAGATACATTTCTAAAATATACCAAGGTCTTCAAGACTTAAAAGGAGACAACACATCTTATATAAAAGAGAGATGGGAAAAAGAGGGGAATTTCACTTTACATCTGGAAATATGGGAAAAGCTAAATAAACAGCAATGGAAAAGTACCTCATCCCTGCAGTGGAGAGAATTTGGATGGAAAAACTTGGCAAGATTTTTCAGAACACTTGCACAAATCAAATTTACCCATAAGGGATTGAACTGTTGGCGCTTGTGTGGTGAAAAGACTGCAAATCATTTTCATGTGTTTTGGTCATGCCCAGTTATCCACCAATATTGGACCAATGTACAGACAATATTGGGGAAAATATTCAAAATTACAGTTCCCTTTTCTTTTGTAACTTTGTATTTGGGTTTACTACCGGACTCACTGGAAAGACGAGGAGAAAAATACTTATTCAATGTTTTAATATTGGCAAGCAAAAAAGCTCTAACTAAAAAATGGATGTTGAAGGACTGTCCTACACCTGAAGATTGGACTAACGTGATCCAAGACATTTACTCGATGGAAAAGTTGACATTCGCACTGAGACAGGACATGGATGGGTTCATGAACTTTTGGCAACCCTGGACCGCATATGTGTCTTCCATTAGATCTAATCTTTGACAAATACCATTTCAATAATGGTTCCGCTCTTTGTTCCAATGCTACTCAGATGCTCTTTTATCTTTATTTACTTACTTTTTCTTTTTGTTTGTTTTTTACTGGTTTGTTTGGTTTTTTTTTTGTTTTTTGTTTTGTTTTTTTTTTCTCTTTAATTTCACTTTTTCTTTCACTTTAAAAAAAAAAAAAATAAGGGGTGTTGTAAGAATTAATCTTCCAATGTTGTCAGATATCAGAAAATAAGGGAACATGTGATGAAAATGTAAACACTGCATTGCTGTAACGACCTGTATACCCTTTACAAAAACTTAAATAAAAAAAAAAAAAAAAGTGCATTTTCCCCCACTCCATTTTCTGTTCTTTTTCCATGTAGTCCAGCATTAAAAGGCACAGTTTCTATTCAACAGTTGGCAGGCAGCTGTAGCTCTTCATCATGGTTTTGCTGAGCTAAATGCTGCAAAGTTGTATCTTAATTTGTGTCTGGGCTGTGACAGACACAGGCTTAATGCTGTTTTGCCTTCTCAAAAACTAAACTGAGAATGGTTCCAGACTGATTTGAGAAACCCGTGACCACTCTGTACTATATTGACAGAAAATTTGTCGCACAAATTTTTTGAACATGTTCAAAATTCCTGCGACACAAGAGAGAGGCCCTGTGACTCATGAGAGATAATTGTGAACGCCATTCTTCAACTAGTCGTGAACTATCGCAGCCCAGTGAGATACTACCCTAAAATAAGCTTATGCAATGTCCAATATTTTTTTATTTCCAGAGATCCATTAACTTTCACCAACTCTTGCATTGATGTTGGAAGAGTTGATGAAGATGATGCTTCACCACTATTTTTCCAGGTTTTAGTAATCCGTTGGACAGTTCATTGCCCAGTTGTAGTTGTTTCAGCAACCTCCATAGTTGTTTTCTTTGCTTGATGCATTCTGAAACGGCATGCCATATTTTGTATGACAACGTAATGTCTTCTGAATTTTATTTTAAATTTTATATAAATAAGAAGATAGACATGACAGTAATCATCCAGTGGAAGGTTGTTAGCCATTTGCTTAGTTAAATTCAGGTGGTGAACTTTTTTTTTTTTTTTAGCTCATTCCAGTGAAGCCAAAAGGAGCTAATGCGATGACGCAGCGTACGGCTGTCTGTCCGTCCATCCCTCCCTCCACAGTTCACGGGAAACGCTACTCCTAGGCATTTGCTGCGATGTTCAACAAACTCAATCACAGTGATCCTCAGGTCTGCATTCAAGTTGTGATCAAGGTCAAAGGTCAGGAGATCTTGGCACTGGTGATTTTAGAGAAAGCACTACTCTTAGACAGTCACCTCAGTTCTCACAAACTCACTCACAGGGATCCTCTGGTAGGTCTGTAGATCTGGACATTTATAATTTTACGACAAACATTAGTCCTCTTAGGCCATTGACCTTGATCTTAAAGTGGAACGGAACTCACCTTTTTGCCAAAAAAGTAGAATAGCAGATTAATTCCTTATTACCTATTGTATTTTTCAACACAAAAGAAATTTTTAGGCCGTGCGATGGCCAAGCTATAAGCCGATAAACTTTTGCCTCTGGCTGGCAGTGCCAAACAAACCGGAAGTAGTGCAGACGACGCTGCGTGACGTCACGAGTGTGACCCTTATCAAAACAACAATGGCAGATGATAGCAGTTCCAGCAGTCAAGAACACCAGAGTTTTCAGAGTGAAGAGGCATTCAGGATCAGTGACAAGACAGAGGAGGATGCAGGAGTGTCAAGTGAACAGGAAGAGAGCGAGGGAGGCATCGAACCGTACAGATTAGAGCCAGAATTTTTGGGGGATTCCGGCACCGACTCAGACCGCAGCAGTGATGGGGAGGAGAGTCGCTTATTGAATACAGAATGGTGAGTCTTTACTTTGGCATGTTTGGGGTGTCAGGATAAGGAAAATTAACAATAAAAAAAGGGAAAAAAACCCATCAGCATTTTTCCAATTTATTACAGTGATCCCTCACTTATCGCGTTTAATGGGGACCAGAACCGACCGCGAAAAGTGAAAAACCGCGAAGTAGCGTCACCCCCCCCCCCCAGGGCGTCACAAGCACTACTTTGCACAAAAAGGCACAAGAGAACAGCGAAAAGTGCCACTAAGCAACACGAGCGATAAAGAACAATGAATGTGGTCTTCCTTCGCTGGGTATAGGCGCTCGGCAGGGAGCGAAGCTGGGTAAAACGTCTCGGCCAATCAGCTTGCGAGATTCCCGAGCGGTGAAGAGGTGGGCGGAGAGGAGTGGAGCGGTGGTCAGAGAGGTAGATTTTCAGTTGTGCGGGCTCTCCGTGTTGATACCTGATGTTCTAATGTAGAAGGCAGGGAGAAGGCAGGGAGACTACATTAGAACATCAGGTATCAACACGGAGAGCCCGCACAACTGAAAATCTACCTCTCTGACCACCGCTCCACTCCTCTCCGCCCACCTCTTCACCGCTCGGGAATCTCGCAAGCTGAATGGCCGAGACGTTTTACCCAGCGAAGGAAGACCGCATTCATTGTTATTTATCGCTCGTGTTGCTTAGTGGCACTTTTCGCTGTTCTCTTGTGCCTTTTTGTGCAAAACAGTGCTTGTGACGCCCTTGGGGGGGGGGGGGGGTGTGACGCTACTTCGCGGTTTTTCACTTTTCGCGGTCGGTTCTGGTCCCCATTAAACGTGATAAGTGAGGGATCACTGTATATCTAGAAATGCATCGCTTCCCGGTCGCTTTTCCTCCCCCTTTCTTTTCTTTCGTCGCCATGACAGCTTTCCTTGGCCACTGAACAGATCTTCCCAGGTGTTGGAAGTGTTTTGTAGTCGACTATCACGACAAAATGCACCAAAAACAACCAGTGTCGACGTGCTCGCAATGGTAAACATGGAGGACTGTGTCACACTCGTGACGTCACGCGGAACTTCGGCGGATTTGTCTGATTTTTCAGGGCGGGAAATTCAAAATCGCGATTTTCTCCAAGATTCCGGGATTTGTGGAGGGGGTGCCAATGATAAATTATCTTTATAATTGTATGTACTATCACCCAGTGCCGTTCAATGCCGTTCAGTTCAGTTCTACTTTAAGCACAGTCTGCATCTGGGCTGTGCTTAAGGTCAACAGTCAGGAGATCTAAGCACTCTTGGAGTAATTTTGTCAGGCCTGAATGAGCTACCTCACCATTAACAGGCTATATATATATATATATATATATACTGTATATATATATATACACTACCGTTCAAAAGTTTGGGGTCACTTAGAAATTTCCTTATTTTTGAAAGAAAAGCACTTTTTTTCAATGAAGATAACTTTAAACTAATCAGAAATACACTCCATACATTGCTAATGTGGTAAATGACTATTCTAGCTGCAAATGTCTGGTTTTTGGTGCAATATCTACATAGGTGTATAGAGGCCCATTTCCAGCAACTATCACTCCAGTGTTCTAATGGTACAATGTGTTTGCTCATTGCGTCAGAAGGCTAATGGATGATTAGAAAACCCTTGTGCAATCATGTTAGGTCTGCAATGCTGTAATTGCTGCAAATGGAGGATTCTTTGACGAAAGCAAAGTTTGAAGGAAAAAATTATTATTTCAAATACAAATCATTATTTCTAACCTTGTCAATGTCTTGACTATATTTTCTATTCATTTTACAATTCATGGTGGTAAATAAAAGTGTGACTTTTCATGGAAAACACAAAATTGTCTGAGGTGACCCCAAACTTTTGAACGGTAGTGTGTATATATATATAAAAATAGAGTATTTTGTTTGGATTTTTTTTTTCTTCCCAGGGTGTACAGTTGGCCTTGACGAGGTTCATGTTGACCTCAAAAAATGCATTTTGTGCATAACTAAAAGATTGATGTTCTCCTAAGGACCAAATTTGTAATATCTTCCATTTGTTTTATCAATGAAATGTATTGCAGTTTAAGTTCTTTATAGGTCTTTACAAATATGGGGGGGTTGAAAGGTTCATAGGCTGAAAAGTTCATAAGATAAGCCTTTATTAGTCCCACAATGGGGGAAATTACAGGATTGCAGCAGCACAGGGATAGCAGCACTCAGAGCAATAGTAAATGAGATAATAAGATAAGAACTGGTTAGCCAAAGCAGTAAATAAATATACATATGTACACAGTTGTATACACAGTGCAGGAACATTGCAGCTAAATGGTATCAGCAGCATTACAGTTAGTTAAATTACCTGGCAAAATATAAATATAGACCCAGACAGTATATTTCACATTTGAAGGAACAGTGTTGTTGCCACCCTTGATAATTGTTTTAGTTTTGTATTGGAGGTGACATTCTCTATTGTGCAAAATTGTGATGTTTAATACAGTCTCTGTGAGCAGCACTGGTTAGATTATAAAGTCTGAGAGCCGTAGGTAGGAAGGACCTGCGGAACCTCTCCCTCGAGCACTTAGGATGGCACAGCCTATCGCTAAATGAGCTCCTCACTGCATTCAGCGTGTCCCGCATGGGATGGGACTCGGACTCCAGCAGAGATGACAGCTTAGCCACTATCCTTCTCTCTCCTATCTCCTCCACTGGGTCAAGGCATTGCCCCAGAACTGAGCTAGCTTTTTTGTTCAGTCTCTCCCTGTTGGCTGCTGTGATGCCGCTGCCCCAGCAGACCACTCCAAATGTGATGGCTGATGCCACCACTGAATCATAGAAGGTCTTCAGGAGTGCTCCTCGCACTCCAAAAGACCTGAGTCTCCTCAGGAGGAACAGCCTGTGCTGCCCCTTTTTGTAGATCGCATTGGTGTTGTGTGTCCAGTCCAATTAATTGTTCAGGTGAACACCCAGGTACTTGTAAGATGTCACCATCTCAATGTCTGTTCCCTGAATGTTTACCGGTGCTGTGGGGGGTTGTCCACACCTGCGGCAGTCCACCACCATTTCCTTGGTTTTCCTCGCATTGATCTGGAGGCAGTTTCACAGACACCAGTCCACGAAGTCCTGGATAAGTCCTCTGTACTCTGCATCATCTCCATCGGAGATGAGGCAGACGATTGTGAAGTCATCAGAGAATTTCTGTACTTGGCATTGAGGTGTGTTGTGTGAAAAGTCAGCAGTGTAGAGGGTGAACAGGAAAGGACCCAGAACTCTTCCCTGGGGGGCCCCCCATACTGCAGATAATGGTGTTAGACACACAGTCTTGGGTTCTCACAAACTGTGGCGAGTCTGTAAGGGAGTCCAGGATCCACGATGACAGGTACTGGTTCACCCCTGCACTAAGCAGCTTGTCCCTCAGGATCACTGGTTGGATGGTGTTGAAAGCACTGGAGAAATCAAAGAATATGATCCTCCCAGGCTTCTCCAGGTGTGACAGGCAATGATGTAGGAGGAAGATCACTGCATCCTCCACCCTGATGCCATGCTGGTAGGCATAGTGGTCAAGATTCAAAGATTTTATTTGTTAATACTACTGTACGTGCAGGACATACAAGAGAATTGAAATGCCATTTCTCTCTCTTCAGTGGTGTGCGAAATATAAGAAAAAAAATGAGGATGGAAAAACAGCAGTCTATGTACAGTAATGCTACCTGTAGTGCTAATAAAGATAACAGATAAAACCCAGCAATCCTATATACAGAAAAAGGTAGAGCAGTAATACTTGTAGTTGCAAGCTCGATGCGGTAGTGTAGGTGCAGACAGTGACTGGTTGGACTGCACATGATCAATATTGCAATAACAGACAGCAGCAGATATGGCATTTGTGCAAATGGTTGCAGTAAGATGCAGAGACATACAGTAGTGGATGCATTATTACTGTTGGTGTGCCAGTCTTTCTGTACAAACAGCTGAGGTAGTTATTGTGCGGGTGAGTGTGTTACGGTCTGGGGGTGGAGGGTAGTGGACAGAGTTAAGCGTCCTGATGGCCTGGTGAACAAAGCTGTTCAGCAGTGTTGTGGAGTGGTCCCAGAGGCTCCGGTACTTTTTCCCCGAGGGCAGGGGGCTGAAGAGGGAGTGTGAGGGGTGGGAGGTGTTGCCTGCAGTGTTGATGGCTCTGCAGGTGAGGTAGATATCTGGGGGGGGGGGGGGGGGGGGGGGGGGTGCAGAGGGGCACCGATGATCTTGTTGGTTGCTTTCACTGTGTGTTGTAGTGTCTTCCGGAAGGAGGTGGTGCAGCTTCCATACCACACCGTGATGCAGCTGATGAGGATGCTCTCAATTGTGCCCCGGTAGAATGAGCACATGATGGGGGGGGGGGGGGGACTCATGCTCTTCTCAGTTTGCAGAGGAAATGGAGGCAAGTTTGAGCCGCCTTGGCCAGTGATGTGGTGTTGTTGGACCAGGAGAGGTCCTCAGAGATGTGCACCCCCAGGAACTTGGTGCTGCTCACCCTTTCCACAGCTGCTCCATCGATGATCAGAGGGGGATGCTGTGTGGGTCCCCTCCTGAGGTTGACCACAATCTCCTTGGTTTTTCCCACATTCAGGAAGAGATTGTCTTTACACCACTGGACCAGTTGGCTCACCTCGTTTCTGTAGTTGGCCTCCTCGTTGTTAGTGATGAGGCCCACCACCGTCGTGTCATCCACAAACTTGATGATGTGGTTGGTGTTGTAGGCTGGTACACAGTCATGGGTTAGCAGGGTGAAGAGCAGCGGGATGAGCATGCACCCTTGTGGGGCCACTGTGCTCAGTGTGATGGTTTTGGAGGTGTTGTTGCCAACCCGCACATTCTGTGGCCTCCCTATGAGAAAGTTCAGCACACAGTTACAGAGAGAAGTTTTGAGTCCCAAGTGTCTGAGTTTTTGTTTCAGGTGCTGGGGGATGATTGTGTTGAATGCTGAACTGAAGTTCAAGGACAGCATTTGCACATACATTGGGGCAAAAAAGTATTTAGTCAGCCACCAATTGTGCAAGTTCTCCCACTTAAAAGATGAGAGAGGTCTCCAGTTTTCATCATAGGTATACCTCAACTATGAGAGACAAAATGAGAAAAAAAAAATCCAGAAAATCACATTGGAGGATTTTTTATGAATTAATTGGTAAATTCCTCGGTAAAATAAGTATTTGGTCACCTACAAACAAGCGATTTCTGGCTTTCACAGACCTGTAACTTCTTCTTTAAGAGGCTCCTCTGTCCTCCACTCGTTACCTGTATTAATGGCACCTGTTTGAATTCTTTATCAGTATAAAAGACACCTGTCCACAACCTCAAACAGTCAGACTCCAAACTCCATTATGGCCAAGACCAAAGAGCTGTCAAAGGACACCAGAAACAAAATTGTAGACCTGCACCAGGCTGGGAAGATAGAATCTGCAATAGGTAAGCAGCTTGGTGTGAAGAAATCAACTGTGGGAGCAATTATTAGAAAATGGAAGACATACAAGACCACTGATAATCTCCCTCGATCTGGGGCTCCACGCAAGATCTCATCCCGTGGGGTCAAAATTATCACGAGAACGGTGATCAAAAATCCCAGAACCACACGGGGGGACCTAGTGAATGACCTGCAGAGAGCTGGGACCAAAGTAACAAAGGCTACCATCAGTAACACACTACTCCGCCAGGGACTCAAATCCTGCAGTGCCAGACGTGTCCCCCTGCTTAAGCCAGTACATGTCCAGGCCCGTCTGAAGTTTGCTAGAGAGCATTTGGATGATCCAGAAGAGGATTGGGAGAATGTCATATGGTCAGATGAAACCAAAATAGAACTTTATTGTAAAAACTCAACTTGTCGTGCTTGGAGGAGAAAGAACACCATACCTACTGTGAAGCATGGGGGTGGAAACATCATGCTTTGGGGCTGTTTTTCTGCAAAAAGACCAGGACGACTGATCCGTGTAAAGGAAAGAATGAATGGGGCCATGTATCGCGAGATTTTGAGTGAAAACCTCCTTCCATCAGCAAGGGCATTGAAGATGAAACGTGGCTGGGTCTTTCAGCATGACAATGATCCCAAACACACTGCCCGGGCAACGAAGGAGTGGCTTCGTAAGAAGCATTTCAAGGTCCTGGAGTGGCCTAGCCAGTCCCCAGATCTCAACCCCATAGAAAATCTTTGGAGGGAGTTGAAAGTCCGTGTTGCCCAGCGACAGCCCCAAAACATCACTGCTCTAGAGAAGATCTGCATGGAGGAATGGGCCAAAATACCAGCAACAGTGTGTGAAAACCTTGTGAAGACTTAGAGAAAACGTTTGACCTCTGTCATTGCCAACAAAGGGTGTATAACAAAATATTGAGATGAACTTTTGTTATTGACCAAATACTTATTTTACCGAGGAATTTACCAATTAATTCATTAAAAATCCTTCAATGTGATTTTCTGGATTTTTTTTTTTTCCTCATTTTGTCTCTCATAGTTGAGGTATACCTATGATGAAAATTGGAGACCTCTCTCATCTTTTAAGTGGGAGAACTTGCACAATTGGTGGCTGACTAAATACTTTTTTGCCCCACTGTAGGAGTTCTTTGAGTCCAGGTGGGTGGGGACTGGATGGAGAGCAGCAGTGATGGCATCTTCTGTGGATCTGTTTGACCTGTATACAAACTGAGATCGGTTGTGGGAGGGAGGGAGGGTGGACTTCTGCATGACCAGCCGCTCAAAGCACTTTATTACGATGGTCAGTGCTATGGGCCAGTAATCGTCGTAGCTGGATGGGACTGGCTTCATTGGGACTGGTATTATGGTGGCAGTTTTGAAACACGTGGGGACTACAACTTGACTCAGGGAGATGTTGAAGATGTCAGCCAGGACACTCTTGAGCTCCTCCGCACAGTCCTTCAGAACGTGGCCTGGTATGCTGTCTGGTCCAGCTGCCTTGCGTGGGTTGATCCTGTAGAGGGTCCTCTTCATGCTAGCCAGATCCAAACTTGCAGCCCGCTCGTCTGGGGGAGGAGTGGTCTTCTGTGCTGATGTGCTGTTTTGTGTTTCAAAGCAACCAAAGAAGTCATTTAAGTTAAGCAGTGTGATGCCACTCACACAGGTCCGAGGTGGAGGTTTGTAGTTGGTGAGGGTCTGTATGCCACACCAGAGAGACTGTGCATCTCTGGTGTTGCTGAAGTGACTGGATATTTTCTTGCTGTACTGTTGTTTTCCCTCCTTGATGCCACGGGACAGGTTGGCCCTAGCTGTTAGTCCTGCAGGGTCACTGGCCCTGAAGGCTGAGTCCTGAGCCTGTGGACCTCTGCGGTCATCCATGGGTTTTGGTTAGCACAAAGAGTGATGGTTTTGCAGTAGGGATGTTAATGATTAATTGACTTTTGATTAATTGTCAAAAATTTAGTTGACTAAATTAAATTATCAATTAATTGATAACTCAGCAGTCCTTTTCAATGGGAGCTTATTCTATGAAATGTAGTGGTGTCGCCATCCAGGCGGGGGCGCACATGGTCACCCACTGCCGCATTTCAACTGAAAAAGACGCCAAGCCCCCAGAGTGCATGCATGTGCTGTGCAGAGCAACAAAAAAAAAAACAACTTTGCCCTTCTGGGTTACGTTAAGAGTGCCACAACAAGTTCTAATAGCACACAAGCTTGAAGGTCCACCTGCTTCAAATTAACATAGCATAGAAATGGACCAAAGCAAAGAAAAAGACAACACAAGCACAAAAACCCATCCCTGCTGCCCCGCACTGCAAGACGGAAAAGCAGACCAGACTCAAGATACCACTGAAGTAACAGACAACAGAGGAGTCCAGATCGTTCTGGGTTTGTCTGGATAACCGGGGTACTGTGATAGTTTAACATGCAACAGATGAAGCAGCTCACAATTTATTTTCCTGTTAAAATTGTCTACTAGTGCATCTCAGTAAATTAGAACATGAAAGTTATTTTTTTTGTAATAGAACTAAAAAAAGATAAATTTACAGTGGATATAAAAAGTCTACACACCCCTGTTCAAATGTCAGGTTTTGTGATGTAAAAAAAATGAAACGAAGATAGATCATTTCAAAACTTTTTCCACCATTAATGTGACCTATAATCTGTACAACCCAACTGAAATCTTTTAAGGGGAAAAATAAAAAATAAAAAACTTACAATAATCTGGTTGCATAAATATGCACACCCTTAAACTAATACTTTGTTGCAGTACCTTTGACTTTTATCACAGCACTTGATCTTTTTGGGTAGGAGTATATCAATGTGACACATCTTGATGTGGCAATATTGGCCCACTCTTCTTTGCAAAAATGCTCCAAATCTGTCAGATTGTGAGGGCATCTCCTGTGCACAGCCCTCTTCTGATCACCCCACAGATGGTAAATGGTAAATGGCATTCACTTATATAGCGCTTTTATTCTCATCTCTTGATGACCAAAGCAGATCCTGCTATCCACCCATTCACACACTGATGGCGGCATGCTACCTAACATGGCGCTTCCAGACCCACCAGGAGCAACTGGGGTGAAGTGTCTTGCCCAGGGACACAACAGCAGGATACCCGGGGAGAGCGGGATTCGAACCGCCAACCATGTGGTTATTGGACAACCTGCTCTACCTCCTGAGCCACTGCCGCCCCCCACAGATGTTTGATCGGATTCAGGTCTGGACTCTGGCTGGGCCATTCTAAAACCTTAATCTTCTTCTGGTGAAGCCATTCTTTTGTTGATTTGGATGTGTGCTTTGGGTCATTGTCATGCTGAAAGATGAAGTTCCTCTTCAGCTTTCTAGCAGAAGCCTGAAGGTTTTGTGCCAACACTGACTGGTATTTGGAACTGTTCATAATTCCCTCCACCTTGACTAAGGCCCTAGTTGCAGCTGAAGAAAAATAGCCCCAAAGTATGATGCTGCCACCACCGTGCTTCACTGTAGGCATGGTGTTCTTTTGGTGATGAGCAGTGTTGTGTTTGTGCCAAATATACCTTTTGGAATTATGGCCAAAAAGTTCAACCTTGGTTTCATCGGACCATAACACATTTTCCCACGTGTTTGGTAGATTTCAAATGCGTTTTTGCAAAATGTAGCCGGGCTTGAATGTTTTTCTTCATAAGATAAGGCTTCCGTCTTGCCATCCTAGACAGGAGATTGTTGTCACATGTACTAAACAGCCAGTACTTGCCAGAAATTCCTGCAGCTCCTTCAATGTTGCTGTCGGCCTTTTGACAGCCTCTCTGACCAGTTTTCTTCTTGTCTTTTCATCAATTTTGGAGGGACGTCCAGTTCTTGGTAATGTCACTGTTGTGCCGTATTTTCTCCACTTGATGACACTCGTCACCGTGTTCCATGGTATATTTAATGCCTTGGAAATTCTTTTGTACCAACAGCTGAACTTTACTTGGGGTCAGAGGCACTGTAAATGGTGGCAGGTGTGTGCTGAATCCCATTTAACATGAGTTTGAATGTGATTGGTTAATTCTGAACACAATCACATCCCCAGTTATAACAGGGTGTGCATATTTATGCAAACAGGTTATTGTAAGTTTTTTTTTTTTTTTTTTTTTTCCCCCTTAAAAGATTTTTGTTTTTCAATTGGGTTGTACAGGTTATAGGTCACATTAATGGTGGAAAAAGTTTTGAAATGATTTATCTTGGTTTCATTTTTTTACATCACAAAAACCTGGTATTTGAACAGGGGTGTTTAGACTTTATATATCCACTGTATAAATATTGGTAGTAGTTTTTAAAATAAATTAAAAATCATGACATTTGTAATTTACTGAGATGTACCAGCACATAGTGCACACTATACAGTACAAAATTTACTAAACTACAAAAAATGTTATTGTCTGTAGTTAAAAAAAAAAAAAAGCAAACGGTACAATAAATCATTGAGGAATGGGATGTTCATGTTTTATTCAGTATATCAAAAACAGTCACTTTTTATATGTTAGACTGTATTGTACTGAGGGAAACTCAGATTTTCAGGAAAATCTGAGTTTCCCTCAGTACAGTACGGTCACTTTCAAGCATGAGTGGCTGCATGCTTGAAAGTGTCCCAGTCTGTCGTGCTGAAGCAGTCTTTCAGAGCATCCGAGGCCCCCTCTGGCCACACATGTACCTGCTTTTTTGTTGGTCTGATGGCTTTCACTCTGGGTCTGTATGCAGAGCTTATGGCAAGATGGTGATGTGATCAGAGAGACCTGAGAGGGGAAGGCTCTGTATGCGCTCTTGTGAGTTGTGTAGACCAGGTCCAGCAAAGTGTCTCCTCTTGTTGGAAAGTCCACATGGTTGGTATAGTTTTGGCTGGAGGGCCTTTAAATCTGCATAGTTGAAGTCTCCTACTGTGATGAAGAATCTGTCTGGCTGCGCTCTTTGTGTCTCACTTATAGCCTGGTAGAGTTCCTTTAGTGCTTTACTCCTCTTGCCGATGGCAATGGGCAGGGCATACACGGTGACTAGCAGGACAAATTAAAACTCTCTCGGTATGTAGAAGGGTCGGCACTTGAAGATCATAAACTCCACCAATGGAGAACAGTGTTTATGCACAACAGTCGCACCTCAACACCAAGCATCACTGACATAAATACACGCTTCCCCTTCGGGTCTTTTCTCCTTTCATAAACAGCCAATCGGCACGATCAGCATGTTGGCCCCGCTAACTGAATGGCAGAGTCCAGGATATTATCATTTAGCCACGTTTCTGTAAAGATAAAAACACAGCAGTTCGGTGCATCATGTTGCGTAGTTCTCAGGAACTGTATGTGGTCTATTTTGTTGTCTAGTGAGCGTACGTTGGCCAGAATGAGGGAAGGAATTGGAAGTCTTTGGGCTGGTGGCTAGTTTAGTTTGGATACCTCCGCGTTTACCTCTTGTCACCGCTCACACCATCTTCGCTGTCTCCATTTGGGATGAGACACAGCAGTCGAGTCTGGGGGTGTGGAGGTCTGGTGGAGAAGACCTAGGCCACGGAGTTCCTCTGTAACGCTGTGGACCAAGACGTAACGTTTGGTCATATTCCTTGTGTCCAGAAGGCTGTGGTGACTGTAACATGTGTGAAGCATCATATACAGACATTAAACACATGAATATACTGTACACTTAAGCATAATTGAAACGACACTAAATGGCACAAAACACAAAGAGAGAATGGAGGCTGCTGTGTGTTCACGCACCACCTAGTGGTAAATTTGACCAAATGTGGTTTATTTTTCAGCGTAGTCTCCCCTTTGGTTCACACACTTCTTCCATCGGTGTAGCAGCGCTTGGATCCCTGCAGTTGAAAAATAAACCACATTTGGTCAAATTTGACCACTATGAACTTTTCATCCCCACTCCCCTTCCCGTACTTTGAAATTACCAAGTAGTCACACAGTGAGAAAAAGGAAATCCTTAATAGAAAAAAATATGCATCAAGGTGCTTCATTAATAGTTTGATCATCACATCACAGGCCTTTGAATCATAACCCCTATTTTTTTATGTGATACTGTGTAACTTGTTTTAAAATTGTCAGTGAATAATTCCTGCTGCTGCAGTAAAGTCCTTGTTAAAGCAGAAAGACTTAGAAAATCTTCTCTCATTCAACACCTTCAGGTTTGAGATTGACGAGACCTCACCAAGCATGTCTGGCTGCTGCGGCGACGACTGTTCCTACGAGATCCTTAGCCGGCGGACCAAACATGGAGAGGTGTCGGCAGGGCATACCCATGGGGGCGGGCACTGCGGCGGCTGCTGCCACTGATGAGTGTCAGTTGAGCCTGTGTGATTCGTTTGGTTAAGAGCCAGCAACTTTCACAGCTGTGTGTGAAAGCTTGAGCTGCCTGCTATTCCATGAGGTTTTTAAAATTGGAGCACCCTGAGTTCGTTAGAATAAAAGGACAGTGGAATACCCAGCTACAGTGTGTTTCTGTTGTTTTGGTTGTCTACTGTCATGCTGCTTTTACACTGCAGTCTCCCAGTTTGGGATCAATAAAGTACATCTATCTATCTACAGATGATGAATTTGCAGTGTGAGCTTTCACACATGGCTTTTAATGTTCTTTTTTTTTTTTCCCCTTCCACCCCTTGTTTTAGTGTCCAGGCCAGCTTTTTTTTTTTTCTTTTTATAATGTCCATATAAAATGACTTTTAGAAGTTCCTAGTCATAAAAAAAAAAACCTGGCCATTCTGTAACGATCAACCTCATCCCATCCCGCGCTCATCTCTAAAAGTGCTCTTCTGTGTTAATTCTGCTTCTTCAGAGGTTCAGGACCCAAAATTGGTTGCTGGCTTTGGACTGTATTAGAGAAGCTTTCTGCAACAGTAATTATTTTCTTTAACTAGAACATCATGGACACTAAGCATATAAAATTTGGGCTAAGTCTTTCTGTAATCCTTCTTTCTTCTTTTAGATTTGATTGGCGGTTGGCAACCAGCTTACAGATGCATTACCATCACATACTCTTTCTTCAGACATCACTCTATTCATCACTCTATTTATAATTCAGACGACTGGAGTTCAGATCAAACCGCACTGTTTTGAGCAGCAGTGGCATGTTACTGTAACAGCATACTATCAACGCCACTCATTTTCTCTATTCAGGTAAATGTAGACATTGGCCCGCTTCTAAATTTGTGTAACTTGGGCGATAAGTTGTCAGCAGTTGCCTTTTTCTTTAATTTTTTTGTCTAGTAAAATTGGTCTTATCATCAGATGTAAATTTGCATCCAATCTTTTTTTAAAAAAATCCCCCTATGAGCCTCTCACTAATTATTCTGCTGCTTTAAACTCTTGTTTTATGTTTTTGCTTGAGGACATTTTCTTTATGGATTTACTTAATTCAAATATATACACACAAACTTCATGTTTTAAGATACAAATGAACATCAAGTAAAGATCCCCCTTTCATTTTGTGCCACATTTGTAAAGGTGCATTACACCTGTTTGCCTCTTTTATTCTTCGCAGCCAGAGGGCACTAATGAGAAGTAAAGTTAAAGAGCTATCCACCTTATTCCTAGGCCCCATGATGCCTTGCGTGAATTATGGTAGCAACTAACGGTACTAGTTTAGAACATATGGTTGTCACTGAAACGGGACACCTTTCCTTGTTAAAAAAACAATGACTTCGGCATCAAAAATGTGGGAACATGGCCTCTTGCACCTCAAAACAGTAATATAATCACACCACTTCCCATGACTATCGAGGGATGGAAAGATGATCTTAAAAAGTGGCCTCGTACACAGTAGCTCCATTAGTTAGCGCCGCTGCTAAGATGCTAACGATGTAAACAAATGACCCGTGCTGGTAAAACGAGTCACTTTGAGGACATTTTTAAAACTGATGTAACGTTATTTCCATATTCTGTATTGAAAGACCTTCAAAATGATATTTAGCTCAAGTAGGTTCATTTTGTCTTCTTTTTTGGCTATTTTTGTCTTTAATAATAAGAAAAGGTAAATAAAAAATATTTAATTTGTAGGTAGTGTGCAAAAACTGACCCAAAAAAAGATGATTTGTTTATATTTTAGCTAGGTTGAAAACTCGCATTCGATCAATCAGGAGTTAGGTCTTCTGCAAAAACACAGGTATTTTTAGAAAGTACAATTTCTAAGCTTTACAATGATACCAGACACTCATGGGGGGTTTCCTGGGACTTTGCCGCTACCAGAGTCATGATTTATGACTTCTCGTTGCTTGTACTCATAGTGACGCGGTGGGCATTCCAACCAGCACATCTCGCACCGCAGTAAAGTCGGCTGCATTTTGTTAAAGTATGTTGGACATAATCATATTTACCTTAGAGCAGACGTACGCCACAACATCGTGCTTGGATGGCGTCTGTCACCGTGTGGTGAGAAGCCTCCATTTAGATTTAGTATACTTTATTGATCCCCAGAGGGGAAATTGAGGGTCATCCACCACCTGGATGGATGAAGCAGCCACGATACGGCGCTATCCCTTAACCATTCACACCTAGGGCCACTTTAGAGTCTCCAATTAACCTAACCTGCATGTTTTTGGCATGTGGGAGGAAACCGGAGAAATCCCGGGGTAAACCCACGCAGACACGGGGAAAACATGCAAACTCCACACAGATCACTGTTGGTCGGGGGCTGGGATCGATCCCACGATCCCCACGATCCCCTGGCCAAGGGTAAACTGTGCTGCCGCAGTGCTAACCACTGTGCCACCGTGCAGCCCGGATTTATCCAGTCTATTGGCACACCCACGAACACCAGCAAGTGCCAGAATGACGCCAAAACATTCAAAAAATACAAAAACTAGAAGAGCTGAAATTATGAACGGAACTTCCCGGTTCCGTCCATAATTGTTCCTACAGCGGCACCCCCAGGAATAAGGTGGACTTTGCATTGATTACAGCTATCAACACCAGGTGGCAGCATTGTGCCAAAAATTCAATTTAATTTGACAGGCATGGCTCAAGTCTTACCCTGATGGCAAACGTGGTACAGCAGGAACGGCCATCCTTATGGGAAAAGTCATTAAATTTCTATAATGAAATACATTTGCATCTTTGGTGTACTGTTCTGTTATTTCTTAATGTGTTAACTATGATTATAGGTATTTTTGGAATATTTTAAAGTAGAAAAACTACATAATACTCCTTTAAAATATTACAGACATTGCCCTCCGAGTAGCATTAACATAACGCGCATGTGACTCAGCAGAAGTCAGCTTTTGTTTTTGGGGCTGTGTAAAGGGATTATGAATGTGTGAAAGGGCACTGAAGAGAACACGTTTTTTACTTTTTCTTTTCTTTTTTCCTTAATTTCCTCAAGTGTAATTTGTTTCCTAGGACCACACTTTATTAGCTTGCATGGAAAACTTTAGAACAGAATCTTACTTTTGATTACATGAAAACAATGCTGCTTCTGAAGAAAAGGTGCACTGTGTAAACTCAAAAGTCTTTAAGGGTGCACTCACTGTCCCATGTGTGCCGTACTGAGCTACGTTTGAATCCCAAAAGTCCATTTGACTAGTGTGATCACACTGTACTGTGTTCAAGCATAGAACACTTCCTCAGCTCTGGCACACTTGGGAGATACGTGTTTAGGCCCAGAACTCTCTCCTACTGTTCTTGTTGGGTGCCAACATATGCATAAGCTGTTACTGTGCTCGGGCCCGGAGCAGGAGAAATCATACTTTGGTGTAAAACGGAGCGTCTGGGCCCCAGTGCAAATGTGCATTGGTATTGCTTGAAAACCTTCATTTAATGATTTATACGAAGGTGGTAGGGTTCAGGATGTTTAAAGTGAATGCAGAGGTTTGAGATTTTTTTAATCTGAGCATCTTGTCTTTAATACTAGAAGACATCTGCTCAATGGATTACAGTCATCATTCAGTTATGGAGTTTAGACATCTCAACCAGTCAAACAAACAAACAAAAAAATGCTGTAACTGCATGATTCCGCATCCGTTTACAAAACTTCTGGGTAATTTTTGGATGGTTTTCAGTTCACATGGGCTGGAGCAGGGAAATGATTTCATTCTCTTTCCAGTTCGCCGGTCAGGGCTTTCAAGTTGCACACTTTGATCTGTTTTCATAAACTGGTGATGTCATTCAGATTAAAGCCTGGTCAGAATGTGTATAGTAGGCGGACCACATAAGGTCAGAAATGATGTTTTTCCACAAAGGAGCAGAATGACGTCCCGAAGTGGTCAGAAGACATTGGTGTGTCTCACCTTTGTGTCCCCTGATAATGAACCACACAAACAACTCAATATGTTCCTTAATTGGGGGCTTGACTACCTGGTCATTAGTACAGCGATTCACTTTTGTACTCGTTAAGCTAAATGAGAGGAGGATGTTGTTCATAGTGGTGTTAGATCAATCGACTGTCAGTCTCTCTCTCAGGTTAATCAAACATAATCAAACCTCATCTGTGTTAATAACAGCCATGTTGTCCGTTGACTGGACTGGATCGACCCACAGCTCAGATCTGGAGTCAGTTTTTTGTCCAGCAGCTGTACTAATTAAGGAAACGCAGCCAGAGAGAGATATTGGTTTTTCAGGAGTTTTTCCTTTAAAATGTGATGTTGCATGGAAGTAAATATAGCAAAGTTTGGGCTGACCCTAGACCTGTGCTTGGTATTTGTTCAGTCCAGGCCTGTGGGCTGTGTTTAAAAAAAAAAGGCTCGCTAGAAATAAAGAGCCTAAAATAAACCTTATTTTAAGTGAATACTTTTTTAATGGTTATGTACCCTTACCAAATTAAAGACTCTTCTCCTGGTCTCTTCTCAATGTGTATGTACCTCTAAATATATAAGCTGTTGTGGATCCATCTTCAGTTCTTGGCCTTTAACAGGTGAAACACTTTTTTAAACGTGTTAAGCAGAAAACTCCATGTTTGAGAGTGAGTGTTAAAGCCCTGTCCATAAATGACAATGAAAAAGAAAATTTTGGTCATTATGCCTTGTCAGTGTTTTATGTTTCAAGTAATGTTACAAATAAATGAAAGTTGTTTGACTTTTCGAGAGATGTCTGTCTTTTTTTTTCTTTTTTTTTTTTGTGGGAAATTTCTAGCAGGAGAACAAAAATGTTGAATTCTGTGTGGGAGATTGTAAATAATGGAATACTGCATTGCAAATGTAGAGAAGCCACTGGATATGAAAATATTAAACGATCTGTATATTTTTTCAGCACATTTTGAGCATCTTACCTTAGCCTTTTTTTAAGAGCAAATGAATAACTAGAATTGCACTCGACAGAGATGCAGACGTGCCCTGGAGCCCTAATTGGGGTGGAAGTCAAGGGGAAATTATAAGTATCTCGCTCCCTGTTGTAAATGGGAATGTCCAGATTAACTA
This sequence comes from Pholidichthys leucotaenia, assembly GCA_020510985.1. Classification (NCBI taxonomy): domain Eukaryota; kingdom Metazoa; phylum Chordata; class Actinopteri; order Cichliformes; family Pholidichthyidae; genus Pholidichthys; species Pholidichthys leucotaenia. The sequence continues at coordinate 201,100,006 of CM035836.1, read as the reverse complement.
GAATCGGACCCTAACAATCTTTAGGGTCAAAGTCTTGTATTCAAACTCTTCTAGCACTGAGTTTGATGAGAAAGTCATTATTGGCCAAAACTGACATTTTATGACCCTGTGATGTTGACCTTTGGCATGCTAAGCCTGAGGTTCACCCGTACACCAAGTTTGGTATACGGGTGAACAATCCTAGCCAGTTTGGCAATCCCAGCTTCATTCTTTCTCAAGTTACAGTCCGGACAGATGGGGGTGACCCCACCACCCACCCATGCCTCAACTCAGTTGGCATGGGTAAAGATGTAACCCAAAATATTTTTAATAGCTGGATTCCTGGAGTCCTGGACTTCCTGGACTTGGAGAAGGCATTTGACCGCGTCCCTCGTGGATTTTTGTGGGGGGTGCTTCGGGAGTATGGGGTATCGGGCTTGTTGTTACGAGCTATTCGGTCTCTGTACGACCGTTGTGAGAGTTTAGTTCGCATTGCCAACACTCGGTCGGAGTCATTCCCAGTGAGAGTTGGACTCCGCCAGGGCTGCCCTTTGTCACCGGTCCTGTTCATAATTTTTATGGACAGGATTTCTAGGCGCAGCCAGGGAATGGAGGGTGTCATGCTTGGTGACCACAGGATCTCATCTCTGTTGTTTGCAGATGATGTTGTCCTGTTGGCTTCATCCAGCAATGACCTACAGCTCTTGCTGGGACGGTTTGCCGCTGAGTGTGAAGCGGCTGGGATGAGAATCAGCACCTCCAAGTCCGAGTCCATGGTCCTCAGCCGGAAAAAGGTGGATTGTCCTCTCCGGGTTGGGGACAGGCTCCTGCCCCAAGTGGAGGAGTTTAAGTATCTTGGGGTCTTGTTCACGAGTGAGGGGAAAATGGAGCGAGAGATCGACAGACGGATTGGAGCAGCATCTGCAGTGATGCGGACGTTGTACCGGTCTGTTGTGGTGAAGAGGGAGCTTAGTTCTAAGGCAAAGCTGTCGATTTACCAGTCAATCTACGTTCCTACTCTCACCTATGGTCACGAGCTTTGGGTAATGACCGAAAGAACGAGATCGCGGATACAAGCGGCTGAAATGAGCTTTCTCCGTAGGATTGCTGGACTCACCCTCAGAGATAGGGTGAGGAGCTCAGTCATCCGGGAGAGGCTCAGAGTAGAACCGCTGCTCCTCCACATTGAAAGGAGTCAGTTGAGGTGGTATGGGCATCTGATTAGGATGCCTCCTGGACGCCTCCCACTTGAGGTGTTTCAGGCACGTCCCACTGGGAGGAGACCCCGGGGCAGACCCAGGACTCGGTGGAGAGACTATGTCTCCCAGCTAGTCTGGGAACGCCTTGGTATCCCCTCTGAAGAGCTGGAGCAGGTGGCTGGGGAGAGGGAAGTCTGGGCTTCTCTGCTTGAACTGCTGCCTCCGCGACCCGGACCTCCGGAAAAGCGGTAGAAGATGGATGGATGGATGGATGGATTCCTGGAGTCATGTAAAGTGCCTCAAAAAAATTCAGCTTAACCCCCCCCCCCCAATATAATCATTCTGTAATTACACAGAGTTTAGGTGGGGGTAAGGTGGTCGCCTCCACCTGGCCATTTGTCAATGTGGTCTGTAACTTGAGAAAGAATAAAGCTAGGATCGCTAAACTTGGTATACATATGAAACTCAGGTTTACCATGTGTTGCTGTGTTTTGGGGATCAAAAAGTCAAAACTGATTTTGGCCAGTAGTGACTGTCCTTATGTTTTACACAACATCCCAGCTTCATTGGAATTGGCATTTGGAGTTACTCTGGACATTCCCATTACAATAAGGAGTGAGATACTTGGAATTTACCATGATCTCCACCCCAAATAGGGTAGGGCTCCAGGGTGTGAATCTGCATCTCTGAGTGCTATTCTAATTTAAATTTATTTCCAGCCTTTGTCTTGAAGGCAGGTTGTGATCATTTTGCAGACTTTCAGATTTTAGGTTCTTTACATCAGAAAGTTAGAAATTGTTTAATTGAGACCAGGGGTCACCAACTGGTGGACTCCGGTCCAGATCTGGACCCCGACAGTCCTCTGTCCAGACCCTGAAGCTTTTTTTTTTTTTTTTTCCACAATATTTTTTATTGAACCTTTTTTTTACAAACATGGCACAGTCAAACAGTAACACTAAAGTAATTTAAGAATTAAAAAAAAAACACTAACAAAAAAAAAATGTACTAAAAACAACCATTAACAAAAGCAAGTCAGCAACAATGCTCCTCTGTTTAGGTAATCTACTACATAAGAATACATAATATACATTCACCAGTTTGGAATTTGCAAGGTCCACACATATCATTCACCTTCTTCTTCAGAAGTTACGTTTAATTTCTTTACATAATCAATGAAAGGTCTCCATATATTCTCAAACACATTTTCCTTTAATTTCAGTATATATGTTATTCTTTCTAGTGGAAGGTTTGTTAACATCTGTCTTAACCACTGAGTCACATCTGGTCTATGAGTCTTTTTCCACAGTAGTGCAATACATTTTTTGGCATTAAGCAAACCGAGGTCTATGAATGCTCTTTCACTCTTATTAAAGTTGTGTTTTTCTGGATACAGACCCAACAAAAACAGTTTAGGGTTCAATGTGAATTGTTTTGAAATTATTTTTTCAATTGTTACCTTCACCTCTTCCCAAAACATTGATTTTTCTACATTCCCATAAACAGTGAAATAGGGTTCCTTTACTTTCCATACATTTTGTGCATGTATCTGGTATGTTTTTGTTATATCTATTTAATTCCACTGGTGTAACATACATCTGCATTAACCATTTAAAATGTATCAGTTTAAGACGTACATTTATTGATTTGGTTTGAGCTTCTGCACAAGCCATTTCCCATTGTTCCTCTGAAATTTCAATTTGCAGGTCTTCTTTCCAATAATTCAGTCTTTTCTGTGAGTTTTCACTTGAGGATAGTGTCAATGAGTTATAAAACTCTGAAATAATACCCTTTCTCTTACTATCTTTAGTCAAAATTTTTTCCAAGGATGAATAAGTAGGTCGGGTGAGAGTGCAGCGGCATGAAAAAATAAGCAGCGATGCTGTGGTTTTAAGCAGAGTTTTATTAATCATACCGCCGTCACGAGCTCCACTCCCGGCGCGCATGCTCTCAGAGAAGGAGGACACAATGTCTGTGTCCAGCAGCAGCAGTTGCAGAAGTGAGATTGAGAGAGCGAGTTACAGAACCTGTGCAGTATTTATACCCAACTCAGACAATACATCAAAGCGGTTTCACAGCAGTTGGTATGATCAAAGGAACTGCAGAACAGGCATGAGACATTTGCATTTAAGAGACCTACATAACAATAGGCAGATTTGCTAGCCTCTGCTCCAGGTGCAGGACAGAGGTTACAAGGCACATCTACATATTGATATCAGCCTCCAGGTCACAGTAAGGACAGGACGCATGAACACTATACATGAATGGCACATTACATCACGATACATGAATGAATGAATGAATTTATTTCGGATAGTACAGTACAGGTTAAAAGAAACTGTATAATATAACAACAAGGTCAAATTAGACAAAGACTCCTTCTACTATACAATTCCACTTGAGTTATCCGAAATGGGTGATGGCTGAAGCCGCAGCTTATATTGCCCACCCATATTCCATCCAAGAATTCAAAAGAGAAAAAAGAGAAAACAAGACAAGAGCGATTACAATTTAAAACAAAGCTAAGACAAAATGTGACTGAGAGAAAAAAAAAGAAAACTAAGCTAAGTTAAGCGGTTACTATTCAAAACAAATCTAAGACAAAATGTCACAGAGAAAAAAAGAAAAAAAAAAAAACTAAGCTACAACACAATACAGGCTGGATATGTCAATCTTTATGTGAGTTTACATGTCGTCTTGTAAATATGTTTGGAGTATTTCTTCCTTTAGTTTTTGTTTAAATTGTCCAAGCGTTGTACATGATTTTAATTCAGGTCCAAAATCGTTCCATAATCTGACTCCTTGCACTGAAATACAGTGTTGCTTGGTGGTTGTTCTCACTGTAGGCTTTTGAAATATACATGTTCCTCTGAAGTGATATCGTTTCTCCCTTGTTTGGAACAACTTTTGGATATTTGCGGGCAGTGATAAATTCTTCACTTTGAACATTATTATTGCGGTTTTAAAGTCAACCAGATCTTTCAACTTGAGAGTTTTTTGTTTGAGAAAAAGTGGGTTTGTTGGTTCCCTGTAAGCTGCTTTGTTTATTATTCTAATAGCTCTCTTTTGAAGCATAAAGAGTGGATATATGTTTGTTTTATATGTATTTCCCCATACTTCATTACAGTATGTCATGTATGGGAGTATTAATGAATGATACAAGGTGTATAGTGTGGGTTGATTCAGCAAATATTTCACTCTGTGTAATATTGCAATTGATTTGGATACTTTACCTTTAATATAATTAATATGTGACTTCCAACACAGTTTGTTATCAATTATTACTCCAAGGAATTTAGTTTCAGATACCCTTTCAATCTCTACACCATTTACATTGAGTTTGGGTACTGGGTTGTTGTGATGGTTGTTAAAGACTATAAATTTTGTCTTACTTAAATTGAGCGTTAATTTGTTTGAATCAAACCACAGTTTAAGCTTTCCTAATTCCTTTCCGAGTGTATCCAGAAGTTGTTCCAAATTGTTTCCACTGCATAGCAGATTAGTGTCATCGGCAAACAATATTAAATCCATTTTTTCTGAAACTTTACATATATCGTTTATATACATATTGAATAATAATGGTCCCAAAACTGAACCCTGTGGGACTCCACAGGTGACCTTCAGCAACTCTGAGTTTTTGTTGCTAACACATACATACTGATATCTATTCTTTAAGTAACTACTTAACCAGGATAGTGCTACCCCTCTAATACCATAATTTTGTAGTTTCTTTAATAATAAATTATGATCTACCGTATCAAATGCTTTTTTAAGATCTAGGAATACTCCAACTGAATACTCTTTATTTTCAATGGCTGTTGATATTTTTTCTGTAAATTCCATTAAGGCATATGCAGTTGTCCTCTTGTGTCTGAACCCATATTGCTGCTCACATAATAAATCATTCTTCAGTATGAAGTTGTCAATTCTCTCATAGAATATTTTTTCAAGTATCTTGGAAAATTGCGGTAATAGTGAAATTGGTCTATAGTTTGAGAGTTCCCCTCTGTCGCCCGTCTTGTATATCGGAATTACTTTAGCTATTTTCATTGCATTGGGAAATATACCTGATTGGAGAGACAGGTTACAGATATACGTCAGTGGTTTTACTATGCATTCGATAACAGTTTTGACTAGTAGCATGTCAATACCATCGCAGTCAGTAGATGTTTTACTTTTGAACGATTTAACAATTTCAATGACCTCTCTTTCGTCTGTGTTCTTTATGAAGATGGAGTCTTTTACAGCAGTGTTATTGCATATTGTATTACCTGTAGGCACCGTAGTGGGTATTTCTCGGGCCAGTTTAGGTCCAATATTAACAAAAAAATTATTAAATTCATCTGCAGGTGAAGCTATATTGAGACTCTGAGTCGTTTTATTATTTTTTGGAATATTAGTTGGGTAGCTTGTATTTCTGCTTTTATTTCCAAGGATACTGTTGAGTATTGTCCATGTATTTTTAATATTGTCTTTGTTTTTCGCCAGTTCTTTACTGTAATAGTCTCTTTTACTACATCTTATTATATATGTTAACTTATTTTTGTATGTTTTATACCGCTGCTCTGCTTCTTTTGTTCTTTTCTTTAGGAAAGCTTTATATAATAAATTTTTCTTTTTACACGCCTTTTGTAGTCCTTTGGTTAACCATGGCTTATCAGCAAATTTGTGTTTAAGCTTTTTTTTAACTAATGGGCAGTTTTTTTCATAAAGAGTGGTTACAATGTTTATAAATGTGTCATAGGCTTCATTTACATCTGATACATAGACTTCTGTCCAGTCTTGCTTCAGCAAGTCCTCTTTAAGAGAACTGATTGCATTTGGTGATTTGTATTTGAATGGTACATTACATCACAATACATGCATGGCACATTACATCTCAGTAGTGCAGCGGGAAAAACCAAGAGAAGAGAGCTGACTGTCCTTAATCTATTGTGGGGGTTAACCGAACCGCCCACAGAGAGCATTATTTTGATTTGATCGAATAAAATTTCTAAGCTGAAGATATTTAAAAAAATGTGTTCTATTAAGATTGAATTTAATCCTCAGTTCTTCAAAAGACATTATCTGAGCGAGACAAATATAAGTCTTGAATCTTTTGAATCCCTACCCTGAAGCTTTTTGATACAATTTGGGAAAAAGGGAAACTTTTGTTTTAATGGGAAAAAGCGGAGCTGAGCTACAATAGCGACCACCCGGACAGATTTTGACACAAGCCCTTGGGCCCTCTCCTTCTCTGCTGTCCCACTAACGCCACTGATTCTGCAGCTCCAACCACGTCAGAGTATATGCAGCAGGTCACGAAATCATGTTTTGCTGTGGGCACCACACACACAAGACCAACAGCCAGGACATCCACCCTGGACAGACGCTTCGTTTCAGGTCTGTATGCATGTGTGGAGAAAGGAAGCAGGCGAGGTAACGTGCTGGGCGACACATGAACTTTATTCCTTCTCCAATATACAGTACAGTAAAAAGAGCTCCCAGGTCTCTGTGCATTCCTCTTTTATGCCTTTAATTCCATGCATTGAGCCCTGGAACTTCCAACCATAATACATTGTTTGGAACAAAGACCTGTGTGGCATATTAACATAACGCCGGCAGCACTGCTCACACCCTTCTCTCTTCCAGCGGCTCCAGCGGTTCCTCCTCTCCCTGAGGAGTGCATAGTCCATACTGTCTCATCTGAGCCCCCCCGTGGCACCTCCTCCTCCAGTCCATTGTTCCCCCTTATCCCAGCTGCCTTCTCTGGGTGGATAATCCTCCACCCATGCTATCACACATGAAATGAAGTGCTGTTGTGAAATTAAGTGCATTGTGGGACACATATATGTGCACTTATGTATATCACTTCATGCTTCATATGTATACCACTTTAGGCTTCACATCTTAGATTGAACAAAGGACTGAGCCTCTCTGGAGATAACAGGAGGATGTAAAAGTCTAGTCTTTGGTATGCAGAGAGACGGCCTGGGGGGATTTTCCTGGCCGCCAGAGGCTGGGGGTGGAGGTGTTAAGATCTGAAGGAAGATGTATTGTTATTTGGGATTAAATACAATATGACTGTGTGCGTTGAAGTCCTGAGGTATTTAAAGGACGAATGTCTGGGTTTCTTCCTCTTCTGCTTTTGATGATGTTGGATGATGTGAATAAACCTGACTCGTGAGATGAACTCTGCCTCGTCATTTTCACATTATCTACACTGGTGACCCTAAGACGTAGCATGAGTGAAAGAAATTCCCCCGAGCCAGCCGGGTCAGAAGATCCCGGCCAAGCGTATGCCGCTACCGTTCAGCTACCGGACTTTTGGCGAGACAACCCGCGCTCCTGGTTCCACTTGGTCGAAGCACAGTTCGCCCTCCGGGGGATAACGGTAGATGACACAAAGTTCTACCATGTGATTGCCAAACTCGACAACCGCACGGCTCGGCATGTGCAGAGCCTTGTGGAGCAGCCACCAGCCGACGACAAATACGGCGGGTTGAAGGCTGCGCTCATCCAACGCTTCACTCTCTCAGTCCAGGAGAGAGCGGAGAGGCTCCTGGCTCTGAACGACTTGGGAGATGGCACGCCCGTTGACCTGATGGAGAACATGCTGAGCTTGAGGGGCTCAGACGGCGACGACTTCATCTTCACCCACATTTTCCTGAGAACCCTACCTTCGGCCACGAGAGCGACCCTGGCCAGTTCGCCGTTGTTGGCCCAGCGGGACTTCCGCGCGCTGGCCCAGGAGGCGCACCGGATTCTCAACACCAGCAAACAGCGCGCGGCCACCACGGCAGCGACGGAGTCCGGCACGACGGCCGGAGATGGCGAGGGGCCAGAGACGGCGGTAGCAGACCCACCGACGACGGCGGCGGCGAGGGCCAAGGATCGCGGAGGAGACACCCTCTGTTTCTACCATCGCCGCTTTGCAAAGAAGGCACCCAAATGTATACCACCGTGCCAGTTCAAGCGCTTGGGAAACACCAAGACCGGGGGTCGGTAGCAGCTGCGGCCCTCGGTGAAGAGAACAAGCTGCTCTACTTGATGGACGCGCGTTCGGGGAGGCAATTCCTCGTGGACACAGGCTCCCAAGTGAGTTTCATCACGCCTACCTTCGCTGACCGGCTGGCGGGTCCCGGAGGTCGCGGGGCGTCAGCAGCGAACGGCTCGGAGATTAAGACCTTTGGTGAGAGGAACCTGCTTCTGTCCCTATACGGCCGTACATTTGAGTGGACTTTTGTTATATCTGCAGTGAGTTTCAATATGTTGGGGGCTGATTTTCTGTGCTCACATGGTTTGTTGGTTGATCTTGCTAACAGGTGCCTGGTTAATGCACTTTCCTTTTATTCTATTCCCTGTGCAGCCCGAGTGACCCCGCCCACAGCACAAGCCAACGTCGCAACGGCAAGCAGTAAGTTCCACACACTGCTCACTCAGTTCCCAGCACTCACGGTTCCCACATTTTCAGCAGCCGTCGCTAAACACGGAGTGGAACATTTTATTACTACCACCGGACCGCCCGTTTTTGCAAAAGCTCGGCGCTTGGATTCAGCTAAACTGACCATAGCGTGCGAGGAGTTCGCCAACCTGGAAAAGTTGGGCATCATCAGGCGTTCGAAAAGCCCATGGGCTTCCCTGCTGCACATGGTCCCGAAAGCTGATGGCTCGTGGCGACCTTGCGGAGATTTCCGCAGGTTGAACAACGCCACAGCGCACGACCGCTACCCAATCCCGCATATCCAAGATTTTTCCGTTCATTTGGCGGGGGTGCGCGTTTTTTCGAAGATAGACTTGGTCCGCGGTTACCATCAAGTCCCAGTGCGCGCTGAGGACATACCCAAAACAGCGGTAATAAATCCGTTTGGCCTATTCGAGTTTTTGCGCATGCCGTTTGGGCTTAAGGGCGCTGCGCAGACGTTCCAACGCATGATGGACGCGGTGTTGCGCGATTTCCCCTTCGTATTCGTCTACCTGGACGACATCTTAGTAGCCAGCGCGTCCGAAGACGAACTCGAAAACCACCTCACGGCAGTTTTCCGGAGGTTGGGAGAGCACGGGTTAATAATCAACCCAGCAGATTGATTTTTTGGGGCATCGCATCTCTCCAGAAAGAGCGGTTCCGCTGCCTGACAAAGTACGCGCGGTAACAAATTTTCCCCAGCCACAAACAGTCAAGGCGTTACAGGAGTTTTTGGGAATGGTGAATTTTTATAACCGTTTCCTCCCCCGCGCAGCGCAGCTCATGCAACCATTGTATGCCGCACTAAAAAAAACAAAAACCCACAAATAAGATCGAATGGTCTCCGGAGCGAGAGCGAGCATTCTCGGAGGTCAAAACAGCCCTGGCAAACGCTGCGTTGTTAGCACATCCAGACCCAACGGCTCGCATAGCGCTCACTACTGACGCGTCAGATGTGGCCATAGGGGCGGTCGTGGAGCAGCATGTAGCCGGGGCTTGGCAGCCGCTCGCATTTTTCAGCAGGACTTTGCGCGATAGCGAACGAAAATACAGCGCATTCGACAGGGAGTTGTTAGCTCTCCACTTGGCCATTCGCCACTTCCAGTTCTGGCTGGAGGGACGCCGTTTCACCGCGTTCGTTGACCACAAGCCGCTGACATTCGCGATGGCCAAGGTTTCAGAACCGTGGTCAGGCTGGCAGCAAAGACAGCTGGCCGCTATCTCAGAGTTTACTACCGATATTCAGCATGTGGTGGGTAAACTGAATGTAGTGGCAGACTGTCTCTCGCACGCCGTGGTGGCCCCAGTCCGCGTACGGATAGATTATGCAGCCATGGCCGCAGATCAGGTTAGCGACGCGGACGTGCGCGCGCTCCAGTCTGGACCAACAGGGTTAAGGCTGGAGAACAGGGTGCTGCAAGACGGTATGCCCCCCCCCCTAATCTGCGATGTCTCCACTGGGCGACCGCGTCCTGTGGTACCGGCCGCGTGGCGCCGCCGCGTTTTTGACTCGATTCATTCTCTGGCGCACCCGGGAGTGCGCGCGTCGGTCAAAATGGTGGGAGAGAAATTTGTTTGGCCGAGCCTGCGCAAACAAGTTAGAGAGTGGGCAGCAGCCTGCATGGCTTGTCAACAAGCCAAGGTACACAAACACACTAGAGCTCCCTTGGAGCCGTTCCACATCCCGGCTAAGAGGTTCGATCATGTTCACGTGGACCTCGTAGGCCCCCTCCCGCCATCACAGGGGTGCACACACCTTCTGACAATGGTAGACCGCACCACGCACTGGCCGGAAGTGGTCCCACTGTCGTCAACCACAGCCGAGGAGGTGGCGCGCGCGTTTTTAACAGCATGGGTAGCGCGCTTTGGAGTCCCATCGGACATTACGTCCGATAGGGGTCCTCAATTTGTTTCCGAACTTTGGTCAGCAATGGCCCGCAGCCTGGGGGTAACAATCCACCGCACAACCGCGTACAATCCACAGGCTAATGGGTTATGCGAACGTTTTCATAGGTCATTGAAAGCTGCTCTTAGAGCGTCGCTTCCAGATGCAAATTGGGTAGACAGGCTACCGTGGGTTTTATTGGGGTTGCGTTCTGCACCTAAAGAGGATTTAGAAGCCTCCCCGGCTGAGCTGGTTTTTGCGCAGCCACTTTGGCTGCCCGGGGAATTTCTCCCAGATAATCCTGCGCCAGAATGCTCCCCGGCTCAGCGGTTACAGAGTGGCACGGACTCGGGCATGCTGCCTGGCCCCGTTCACCACAGTTTTCCGCGCGTTTTTGTGCCTAAGGCCTTAAAAAACGCGGAGTTTGTTTTTGTCAGACACGATGCCCATCGCCCACCATTGCGACCACCTTATGATGGACCATTTAGAGTGCTGGAAACAGGGGATAAGCATTTTTTGCTAGACCTGGGGGGCAAGAAAGAAAAGATTGGCATAAACAGGCTCAAACCCGCCTTTGTTGTGGCAGACGAGGACGTGCTGTGCGCCAGGGCTCCTCGGTGCGGCAGACCCCCTAGGGGACATTCCCCAGAACACCCACAGGGATTAACTAACAGTTCTCACCCTCAGGCAGCAGCTCCCCAGCAGGATGGCGCCGCGGAAGTGGTAAAGCCCGCTTACAGCAGATACAGGAGGAGACTGAGGCCCAAGCAGCACGTGGACTGATGTGTAATGGTTTATCATGACATGCAGACTGTTATTCCGTTGTTCCATCTTAGACGTTTGTGGGGGGGGTCATGTGGGACACATATATGTGCACTTATGTATATCACTTCATGCTTCATATGTATACCACTTTAGGCTTCACATCTTAGATTGAACAAAGGACTGAGCCTCTCTGGAGATAACAGGAGGATGTGAAAGTCTAGTCTTTGGTATGCAGAGAGACGGCCTGGGGGGAGTTTCCTGGCCGCCAGAGGCTGGGGGTGGAGGTGTTAAGATCTGAAGGAAGATGTACAGTGATCCCTCACTTATCGCGGTTAATGGGTTCCAGAACCGACCGCGAAAAGTGAAAAACCACGAAGTAGCGTCACCCCTAATGACGTCACCCATAAATAATACGTACGTTCATTCTCTCACTCTCTCTCTCATACGATACGTGTGTGTGTGTGTGTGTGTAAGTGTACATACATACGTAGATGTAAATAAAGTGTACATAAATATGTTTTTAGAACTCTTTTATTCTTATAACAAGATACATAACTCAAGATGAAGATGATTTACTGCACAGGTTAATGAGAGCTTTACTGCTCCTCAGGTGACGCCTCATCGTCAGGTGCTAGAGGCGCAGGATCGTCGAGGGCAGCTTCCGATAGAGCTGGAGAAGCTGCAGGAGGCGGCGTAGTGGCTCGACGGGAAGACTATTTCGCACAAAAAGGCACAAGAGAACAGTGAAAAGTTCCACGCGGCGAGACTAGCGATAAAGAACAATGAATGCGGTCTTCCTTCGCTGGGTATGGGAGAGAAGCTGGGTAAAACGTCTCGGCCAATCAGCTTGCGAGGTAAAATGTCTCGGCCAATCAGCTTGCGAGATTCCCGAGCAGTGAAGAGGTGGGCGGAGAGGAGTGGAGCGGTGGTCAGAGAGGTGGATTTTTGAGTTGTGCGGCTCTCCTGTTGATACCTGATGTTCTAATGTAGTCTCCCTGCCTTCTGCTAGCGCCCGCCCATTTTTTCTCAATTTTGAATTTTTGATGAATATTTTTGAAAAATCCGCGATGCACTGAGGGCGCGAAAGGTGAAGCGCGAAGTAGCGAGGGATCACTGTATTGCTATTTGGGATTAAATACAATATGACTGTGTGCTTTGAAGTCCTGAGGTATTTAAAGGACAAATGTCTGGGTTTTTTCCTCTTTCTGCTTTTGATGATGTTGGATGATGTGAATAAACCTGACTCGTGAGATGAACTCTGCCTCGTCATTTTCACATTATCTACAGTATATACTGGGGCTGTGGGGCACTGCCGAGAGTGGTTCATGCTGGGATGCAGAGGTGAGGTCGCTGGTTATGGAGACCTTTTTCGTAGCTGTGGGGAGACTTGAATAACGAAACCGAATTGCCTTTAATTTCAGTTTATTTCAAGTAACCATTCCACTGTCTGCTCTCATTCCTGAGCAGCGAACAAAGAGGGTGAACACACCAAAGTTCTCCCTTTTAAACATTCTCACATCAAACCATTTCCTTCGCGGGGGAAATCACACATCTATATCAAAATCTCTTTATTCACATTCATTAACCTTTTATTTACATAACCCCCCCCTTCTCTCCTCTCGAGCCTCAGCGGTCAGGAAGTCTTCTGTCCCCTGTCCTCCGCAGGGGGTCCAGGCTCTGTGGCTCCGCACCACAGGGGGCTGGCTCTCCTTCATCGTGAGGTTAAATCACATATGCAGTGTCCAACATATACATGTCTCACAACACAGCCATATAACCCCCCCCAAACGATGAAGAACAGACTAATTCCTAAAATTTAATAGCACCTTACTCACTACTGAATAATCAACACCAACATTCAGTCTGTGCGCCGCTTGGGCTTCAGCCGTCTGCCGAATCTGCTGTGCGTTGGCCCCGCCTTGCCTGCGGTGCTTTTCTGCTTCGGCTCTGTTGACTGAAGAAGAGAGTGATTAATTGCCCTCTGCGGGGGCCTGCCTCGTCGAGGCGCCACTGCGACCGGTACAGACACGTCCTTCATGACAAAAGCAGGTTTTAGTCTGTCAATACTGACTGTCTCTTTTCTGTCTCCAAAATCTAGCACAAATTGCTTATCACCTGCCCCCAGCACTCGAAATGGCCCTTCGTAAGGTGGTTTGAGCGTTGCTTTTAGGGCTTCGCGCCTGACAAAAACGAAGTCGGCATTTTTCAAAGCCTTGGGGACGAAAACTCGTGGAAAAGCGTGATGAACCGGACCCGGGAGCGTGTCTGCTCCCGTGCCGACTAACGGTCCCAGAGCAGAGAGAGGTGGGGGCTCTGGGTGCTCTGGTAAAAACTCGCCCGGCAGCCTCAGAGTTTGTGCGAATACCAGCTCCGCTGGGGAGGCGTCTAAGTCCTCTTTAGGCGCAGAACGCAACCCTAATAAAACCCATGGCAGTTTATTTACCCAATCTGCATCCGTGAGCGACGCTCTGAGTGCTGCCTTCAAAGACCTATGAAAACGCTCGCATAAACCATTAGCCTGAGGGTGGTAAGCTGTAGTGCGGTGAATTTTGGCTCCTAAGCCGTTGGCCATCGCTGACCACAGCTCAGAGATGAATTGCGGTCCTCTATCGGACGTAATGTCCGACGGAACCCCGAAGCGCGCCACCCAAGCCGTTAAAAAAACGCGAGCCACCTCCGCGGCCGTGGTCGTCGCAAGTGGGACCACTTCCGGCCAACGTGTGGTGCGGTCCACCATTGTCAAAAGATACGTGAACCCCTGTGATGCCGGTAGGGGGCCCACAAGGTCGACGTGCACATGGTCGAACCTTCTGGCCGGAATGCGGAACGGTTCTAACGGGGCTCTTGTGTGCCTGTGAATTTTGGCCCGTTGACAGGAAATGCAGGTTTTTGCCCATTCCTTCACGTGCTTGCGCAGGCACGGCCAAACAAACTTTTCCGCCACTAGTTTCACCGACGCGCGCACCCCCGGGTGCGCCAGTGAGTGGACCGAGTCAAAAACACGGCGGCGCCACGTGGCCGGAACCACCGGACGCGGGCGCCCCGTCGACATGTCGCAGATCAGGGGGGGGCATACCGGTTTGTAAACACTTGCTCTCCAGCCTCAACCCTGTTGGTCCAGACTGGAGCGCGCGCACGTCTGCGTCCGCCCCCTGGTCCGCTGCCATGGCTGCGTAATCTATACCCACGTGCACCGGGGCTGCGCGCGCCACCGTGCCGCTCTCCTGTGGCGCGGTCACGGTGGCCCGTTCTGCCTCTGTGCGTGTTGGGGTCGTGAACGTGCGCGAGAGACAATCCGCTACTACATTGAATTTGCCCGCGACGTGCCTAATGTCAGTGGTAAATTCCGAGATTGCGGCCAGCTGCCTCTGCTGCCTGCCGGACCACGGATCTGAAATTTTGGCCATGGCGTATGTGAGCGGCTTGTGGTCCACATAAGCGGTGAAGCACCGTCCTTCCAGCCAGAACTGGAAATGACGAATAGCCAAATGCAGTGCCAACAGTTCTCTGTCGAACGCGCTGTATTTTCGTTCAGCCGCGCTTAAAGATTTGCTAAAGAAAGCCAAAGGCTGCCAAACTCCGGCTACCTGTTGCTCAATAACGGCCCCTATGGCTAAATCTGAAGCGTCTGTCGTCAGCGCGATACGTGCTGCAGGGTCTGGGTGGGCCAGGAGCGCAGCGTCAGCCAAGGCTTTTTTAACCTCTGTGAATGCGCGCTCCCGCTCCGGGGACCATTCGACCGCCTGGGTCGGTTTTTGTTTTTTGAGCGCGGCATATAACGGTTGCATGATTTGAGCTGCGTGGGGCAGGAATCGGTTATAAAAATTCACCATCCCCAAGAATTCCTGTAGTGATTTGACCGTTTGTGGACGGGGAAAATCCGCTACCGCGCGTACTTTCTCTGGTAACGGAACCGCTCCCTCCGGGGAGACGCGGTGACCCAAAAAATCGATCCGCTCGACGCCGAACTGGCACTTGGCTGGGTTAACTATTAAGCCGTGCTCTCCCAGCCTCCTAAAAACTGCTGTGAGGTGCGTTTCGTGTTCGTCCTCTGAAGTACTCGCGACCAAAATGTCGTCGAGGTACACAAACACGAAAGGGAGATCACGTAACACGGCATCCATCATCCGCTGAAATGTTTGCGCCGCCCCTTTGAGACCAAACGGCATGCGTAAAAATTCGAAAAGTCCGAACGGGGTTATTACCGCTGTTTTAGGAATGTCCTCCAGTTGGACTGGGACTTGGTGATAGCCGCGAACTAGATCAATCTTTGAAAAAATGCGCGCCCCCACCAGGTGCACCGAAAAATCCTGAATGTGCGGGATGGGATAACGATCGTGCGCCGTAGCGTTGTTTAGCCTGCGGTAATCCCCGCACGGTCTCCAGGAGCCATCGGCTTTCGGTACCATGTGCAGCGGCGAAGCCCACGGGCTCTTCGACCTACGAACGATGCCCAGCCTCTCCAGGCTGGCGAACTCCTCGCGCGCAATGGCGAGCTTAACTGCATCCAAGCGCCGAGCTTTTGCAAACACGGGAGGACCAGACGTGGGGATAAAGTGTTTCACCCCGTGCTTCGCGACCGTCGCTGAAAAAGTGGGCACAGTGAGCGCTGGAAATTGGGTGAGGAGTGTGTGAAACTTACCACCTGCTGTAGCGACGTGGGTCTGTACTGGTGGCGGGGACACTCGAGCTGAACAGGGGAGAGAGTAAAAAGAGAGTGCATTTACCAGCCGTCTATTAGCAAGATCAACTAACAGATTGTGTGAACACAAAAAATCCGCGCCCAACATGTTGAAACTCACCGCCGCTATTACAAAAGTCCATTCATATGTGCGGCCATGTAAGCATAAAGGCAAGGTCCTTCTCCCGTAGGTGTTGATGTTCGAGCCATTTGCCGCTGTAGCTCCGCTACCGTGGGGTCCAGCCACCCGGTCCGCGTATGTTGGGGTGATGAAGCTCACTTGTGCTCCGGTGTCGATGAGGAACTCTCGTCCGGAGCGCGCATCCGTGATGTAGAGCAGCTTGCTGCGTTCTCCGAGGGTCGAAGCTGCTAGCAACCCCCGGTCTTGCCGTTTCCCGAACTCCTGAAGATGCAGGGCGGCACACACCTGCGTGCCTTCTCTGCGAACCTCCGATGGTAAAAGCAGAGATCTTCTCCTCCGCTGTGTCGTGTCCGCGCCTCTGCCGCCGGGCTATTGGCTCCACCTCGTCACGGCCGTGCTGCCGCCGTCGTCGGCCAGTCTGGTTCTGCCGCCTCTGGCTCCCCGCTGTCTCGGGTCGCCGCTGTGGTTGCTTGCCCGCCGCAGGCGTCCAGGATCCCATCTGCCTCCTGGGCCAGCTCCCGGAACTCCTCCAGGGTGTGACACTTTTTGCCGGCCAGCGTGCTTCTCGCATGCGCCGGGAGGTTGGCGAGGAAGATGAACTGAAAAATGAAATCATCGTTGTCCAACCCTCTCAGCTGTATCATCTCCTCCATCAGGGCGCTCGGCCTGTGTCCACCTTGGTCTAGCAAAGACAGGATCCTCCTCGCCCTCACTTCAGCCGAGGGGGTGAAAAACTTGATGAGGGTGGATTTCAGCTTGCCGTACCTGTCGGTCGCGGGTGGCTGCTCCACCAAGCTCTGCACGCACCGAGCTGTGCTGTTGTCCAGTTTAGCGATGACATGGTGGAACTTAGTGTCATCCACCGTTACTCCTGCGAGCGCGAACTGCGACTCTGCTTGCAGAAACCACGACCGTGGGTTATCCTGCCAGAAATCAGGCAGCTTAACGGCCACTGCGCTCGCCAGCTCTGAGCGCTGTGAGTCCGGGACCCTGAGAATTTCTTCGTTCATTCTCAACGTCGTCAGTCACCAATGTGGGGAGACTTGAATAATGAAACCGAATTGCCTTTAATTTCAGTTTATTTCAAGTAACCATTCCACTGTCTGCTCTCATTCCTGAGCAGCGAACAAAGAGGGTGAACACACCAAAGTTCTCCCTTTTAAACATTCTCACATCAAACCATTTCCCTTGCGGGGGAAATCACACATCTATATCAAAATCTCTTTATTCACATTCATTAACCTTTTATTTACATAACCCCCCCTTCTCTCCTCTCGAGCCTCAGCGGTCAGGAAGTCTTCTGTCCCCTGTCCTCCGCAGGGGGTCCAGGCTCTGTGGCTCCACACCGCAGGGGACTGGCTCTCCTTCATCGTGAGGTTAAATCACATATGCAGTGTCCAACATATACATGTCTCACAACACAGCCATAGTAGCCTCCGATATCATGTAAAAACTCAGTAAAAGCTCCATGTGTTACTGAACATGAAAAGTTCCACCTCCCCTTTACCTTTAACCATGGAGTTACTGCTCCATCCATGCCGTAACAGAGTTTACTGTCAAGATTAAAAAGAAATGTTGGAGGAATTCTGTAGTATGGAATTATATTTTGTGTCTGTTTTTCTTTTGTCTTACAGTTTGAAACAGTTTTTCTGCACTGAAAATATTGTATAGAGGTGGACTTTTTGTGAAATTTTGTTTTTTAGATATTAATCTTTTTTTAAATAATGCAATACAATTTAGTTTGCGTTCTCCTGTAAAACATTTTTAATTCAATTCGACTTTATTTATATAGCACCATTTCACAACAACAGTCATCTTATAGCACTTTCAACTGTAGGGGAAACCCCCAAAATTGCAGAAAGACCCCAGCCATCAGGCGATCCCCTGTGAGCAAGCACGTGGTGACGGTGGAGAGGAAAAAACTCCCTTTAAGCAGGAAGAAACCTCCAGCAGAACCAGGCTCAGGGAGGGGCAGTCATCTGCTGCAACTGGCTGGGGGGTGAGGGATTAGAGAAGAAGAAGAAAAGAACAGACATGTAGAGAGCAAACAGCATCTATGGGAGAGAACAAACAGATGTTAATGACCAGCAAAAATATTTCATTGAGAGTGAAGAAAGGAGTGAAGCCCAGTGCATTGCTGGTGCCCCCCCGGCTGTCTAAACCTATTAGCAGCATAACTAAGGGAGGGTTCAGGGCCACATGATCCCACCCTAATTATAGGCTATATCAAAAAAGAAGGTTTTAATCCTATTCTTAAAAACAGAGATCGAGTCTGACTCCTGAATCCAGATTGGCAGCTGGTTCCACAGGAGAGGAGCTTGATAACTGAAGGCTCTGCCTCCTATTGTACTTTTGGAGATTTTAGGTATTACAAGTAATCCTGCATTTTGGGAGTGTAGTGCTCTGTTAGGATAATAGGGTAGTTTCAGATCTTTTAAATAAAAAGGGGCCTGATTATTTAGAGCTTTATAAGTCAGAAGAAGAATTTTAAACTTAACTCTAAACTCTATGGGAAGCCAATGAAGGGAGGCCAGAATCGGAGAAATATGATCTCTCTTTCTAGTACCTGTTAAAACTCTTGCTGCAGCATTTTGGATCAGCCAAAGACTTTTTAAAGATGTTTTAAGGCAACCTAATAATAAAGAGTTACAATTGTGGCGCCTGGGGAGAGCCTAATTGTGTACCATCTCAGACAGGAACAAAAGAGCAGGGGTTCCCTAGTGAGATAACAGGGAGGTGTTAAGGATGAGTGGGTTGAATGCAATGTGACGCGAAGGTCATCTTTTGTGTATGAGAAGATTCTAGAAGAATGCCATGATATTTAAGAGAGGAGCTTCTGCTGGAATGTATTCTGTCTATGCTTGAAGATGTGGAGCCTGTGTAATAAATCGTCTGAAACAAATCTGCCTCTTCATTTACATGCTCCACACTGGTGACCCAAGATGTATCATGGAACACGAGTCAAGATTCCCGGAGCCGACCTCGACGGGAACCTCCAGCCACGCATGTGCGGTCGCAGTCAAGCTACCGGATTTCTGGCAGCACAATCCGCGCTCTTGGTTCCACCTCATCGAGGCGCAGTTCGCCCTCTGGGGGATAACGGCAGATGACACCAAGTTCCACTATGTGGTCGCAGTGCTCGACGCCCGCACAGCTCAGCACGTAGTGAGCCTGCTCGATCAGCCACCAACCGGCAACAAGTACGAGGCGCTAAAGGCTGCGCTCATCCAGCGCTTCACTCTCTCGGATGGCGAGAGAGCAGAGAGGCTCCTGACGCGGACCGAGTTGGGAGATGGGTCGGCAATAGACCTCATGGAGAAGATGCTGATGTTAAGGGGAACGGACGACGACCACTTTCTGTTTACCCACCTCTTCCTCCGGAACCTTCCGACAGCGGCGAGAGCGACCCTGGCCAATTCGCCGTTGCTGACTGAGCGGGACTTTCGTGCGCTAGCCCGGGAGGCAGACTGGATCATCATCGCCACCAGGGTGTTCACGACCATCGCGGCAGCGACGGAGCTCAGCGAGGCGACCAGAGGAGGCGAGGAGCCACCGATGGCAGCAGCAGCGGGGGCCAAGGAGCGCGAGGGAGACACGCTTTGTTTCTACCACCGCCGCTTCGGAGAGAATGCACGCAAATGTACACCACCGTGCCAATTCAAGCGCTCGGGAAACGGCAAGACCGGGGGATCGGTAGCAGCTGCAACCCTTGGGGAGGAGAACAAGCTGCTCTACCTGACGGACGCACGCTCGGGGAGGCATTTCCTCGTGGACACCGGCGCCCAGAAGAGTTTCATCCGGCCAACCTGCGCTGACTGGCTGGCAGGATCTAGCTGCCCCGAGATGGCGGCAGCAAACGGCTCGGAGATTAAGACCTTTGGTGAGAAGACTCTACTCTTGTCTCTACACGGCCGTACATATGAGTGGACTTTTGTCATAGCAGCATTGAATTACCATATACTGGGGGCTGATTTTCTGTGTGCACATGGTTTACTGGTTGATGTTGCTAACAGGCGCCTAGTTAATGCACTGTCTTTTGACTCTCTCCCCTGTATAGCTCGAGTGACCCGGCCAACAGCACAAGCCAACGTCACAGCAGCAGGCGGTAAGTTCCACACACTGCTCACTCAGTTCCCAGCACTCACAGTCCCGACGTTTTCGGCAGCCATCGCTAAACACGAGGTGGAGCATTTTATCACCACCACCGGGCTGCCCGTTTTTGCACGACCTCGGCACTTGGACGCAGCTAAACTGGCCATAGCGCACGAAGAGTTCGCCAACCTGGAAAGGTTGGGCATCATCAGGCGCTCAAACAGCCCATGGGCATCCCCGCTACAAATGGTCCCTAAAGCTGAGGGTTCGTGGCGACAGTGCGGGGATTTCCGCAGGTTGAACAACGCCACAGCGCACGACCGCTACCCAATTCCCCACATACAGGATTTTTCCATTCACCTTGCCGGAGCGCACATTTTTTCCAAAATAGATCTGGTCCGCGATTACCACCAAGTCCCAGTGCGCGCCGAGAATATACCCAAAACAGCGGTAATAACTCCGTTTGGTTTATTCGAGTTCCTGCGCATGCCATTCGGGTTAAAAGGAGCGGCACAGACGTTCCAGTGCATGATGGATACAGTGCTGCACGATCTCTCGTTCGTGTTCGTCTACCTGGACGATATCCTAGTAGCCAGCGCGTCCGAAGACGAACACGAAACCCACCTCACGACGGTTTTCCGGAGGTTGGAAGAGCATGGGTTAATAATCAACCCAGTGAAATGTCAGTTCGGAGTGACGGAGATTGATTTTTTGGGGCACCGCATCTCTCCCGAAGGAGCGATCCCGCTGCCTGACAAGGTGCGTGCAGTGGCGGATTTTCCCCGGCCGCAAACGGTCAGGGCGTTACAAGAATTTTTGGGAATGGTGAACTTTTATAACCGTTTCCTTCCCCGCGCAGTGCAGCTCATGCAACCATTGTACGCCGCGCTCAAAAAACAGAAACCCGCGGATAGGGTCGAATGGACCCCAGAGCGGGAGCGCGCGTTCTCGGAAGTCAAGGCAGCCCTGGCAAGCGCCGCATTGCTGGCACATCCAGACCCAACGGCCCGCATAGCGCTCACCACTGACGCTTCAGATGTGGCCATAGGGGCTGTCGTGGAGCAGCGCGTAGCCGGGGCTTGGCAGCCGCTTGCCTTTTTCAGCAGAACTTTGCGCGACAGTGAACGTAAATACAGCGCATTCGACAGAGAGTTGCTGGCTCTCCACCTGGCCATTCGCCACTTCCAGTTCTGTCTGGAAGGGCGCAATTTCACCGCGTTCGTTGACCACAAGCCGCTAACATTCGCGATGGCCAAAGTTTCAGAACCGTGGTCGGGCCGGCAGCAGAGACAGCTGGCCGCGATCTCAGAGTTTACTACTGATATTCAGCATGTGTCAGGTAAACTGAATGTAGTGGCAGACTGCCTCTCGCGCGCCGTGGTGGCCCCAATCTGCGTGGGCATAGATTACGCAGCCATGGCCGCGGAGCAGGTTAGTGATGCGGACGTGCGCGCGCTCCAGTCTGGACCAACAGGGTTAAGGCTGGAGAGCAGGGTGCTGCAAGACGGCATGCCCCCCCTAATCTGCAATGTCTCCACGGGTCGCCCGCGTCCCATGGTCCCGGCCGTGTGGCGCCGTCGAGTGTTTGAGTCGGTTCACTCTTTGGCACACCCAGGAGTGCGCGCGTCGGTCAAAATGGTAGGAGAGAAATTTGTGTGGTTGAGTCTTCGCAAACAAGTGAAAGAGTGGGCGGCAGCCTGCGTGGCGTGCCAACGAGCCAAAGTACACAGACACACGAAGGCTCCCTTGGAGCCGTTTCGTATTCTGGCTAAGAGGTTCGACCATGTTCACGTGGACCTCGTGGGCCCCCTCCCGCCATCGCAGGGGTGCACGCACCTCCTTACAGTGGTGGACCGCACCACGCGCTGCGGCAACCACGTCTGAGGAGGTGGCGCGTGCTTTTTTAACAGCATGGGTGGTGCGTTTTGGAGTCCCGTCGGACATTACGTCCGGCAGAGGCCCTCAATTTGTTTCCGAACTCTGGTCAGCGATGGCCCGCAGCCTGGGTATTACAATTCACCGCACAACCGCGTACAATCCACAGGCTAATGGGTTATGCGAACGTTTTCATAGATCATTGAAAGCGGCTCTCAGGGCTTCATTGACGGATGCAAATTGGGTAGACAGGCTACCGTTGGTTATAATGGGGTTGCGCTCTGCACCTAAAGAGGATCTGGAAGCTTCCCCGGCTGAACTCGTTTTTGCGCAACCAATCCGGCTACCCGGGGAGTTTCTGCCAGATAACCCCGCGCCGGGCAGCTGCCCGTCTAAGCTTTTGCAGCGTAGCGCAGACACAGGCACGCTGCCGGGCCCTGCCCACCACAGTTTTCCGCGCGTTTTTGTGCCTAAAACTTTGAAGAACGCGGAGTTCGTGTTTGTCAGACACGACGCCCACCGCCCTCCACTACGCCCACCCTATGATGGACCGTTCAGAGTGCTGGAAACAGGGGATAAGCATTTTTTGCTAGACTTGGGGGGTAGGAGGGAAAAAATTGGCATAGACAGACTCAAACCTGCTTTCGTTGTGGTGGACGAGCAAGTGCTGTTGGCGAGGTCCCCTCGGCGTGGAAGACCTCCACGGGGAGCTCCCCAGAGAAATGATTCCCCAGAGCACCCACACGGACTGACAGAAAGGTTTCCTCCCCCAAACAACAGCCCCCCAAAGGAAGGTTAGCGCCGCGGAGGCGGTGAATTCTGCTTACAGCAGAGACGGGAGAAGACTGAAGCCCAAGCAGCATGTGGACTGATGTTTAATGGTTCTATCACAGCATGTGGACTGTTATCCTATTGTCCTATCTAAGATGCTCGGGGGGGTGGGGGTGGCGCCTGGGGAGAGCCTAATTGTGTACCATCTCAGACAGGAACAAAAGAGCAGGGGTTCCCTAGTGAGATAACAGGGAGGTGTTAAGGATGAGTGGGTTGAATGCAATGTGACGCGAAGGTCATCTTTTGTGTGTGAGAAGATTCTAGAAGAATGCCATGATATTTAAGAGAGGAGCTTCTGCTGGAATGTATTCTGTCTATGCTTGAAGATGTGGAGAGTGTGTAATAAATCGTCTGAAACAAATCTGCCTCTTCATTTACACGCTCCACACAATAATCTTATCTAGAGCTAACAAAAGCGTGGATTAGTTTCTCAGCATCACTCTGAGACAAGATGCTCCTAATCTTGGCAATATTACGCAAATGATAGAAGGCGGTCTTAGAAACAAGTTTAATATGTGAATTAAAAAACAGATCTTGATCAAAAATAACTCCAAGGTTCATCACAGAACTATTAAGAGAAAGAGTCACCACATCCAGACTAAGAGTTTGATTTGGAAAGGTATTTCTAAGGTTTTTTTTGACCAACTAGAATAACTTCAGTCTTATCTGAATTTAATAGCAGGAAATTACAAGTCATCCAAGCTTTGATTTCCTTAAGACAGGCCTCTAACTTGGCTAATTGATTACTATCATCTGGCTTCACTGATAGGTATAATTGTGTGTCATCTGCATAACAATGAAAATGTATACAGTGTGGAGCATGTAAATAACGAGGCGGATTTGACTCAGACAGTTTATTACACATCTCACACAGAAGCATAGTCAGAATGAATACTCAGCAGAGACTCTCCTCTTAAAAAGCATGGCATTCTTCTACAAGCTTCTAACACACAAAAGGTCACATTGCATTCACTTCCTTAATCCTTTAACATCCTTCCAGAAGTTTCTAACACACAAAATATCACACTGCATTCATCCTTCACACCTCCCTGTTATCTCCCAGGGAAACTCTGCTCTTTGTTCTTGTCTAAGATGCTATACAATTATACACACCCCATGTGTCACCAAATGACCCCCCCCCGAGCGTCTTGGATAGAACAATAGAATGACAGTCCATATGCTGTGGTAAAATCATTAAACATCAATCCACATGCTGCTTGGGCTTCAGTCTTCTCCCGTATCTGCTGTAACCAGGATTCACCGCCTCCGCGGCGCTGTCATGCTGGGGGGCTGATGTTTGAGGGGTAAAAGTCTGTCCGTGTGGGTGCTCTGGGGAATCTTTTCTCTGGGAAGCTCCCCGTGGGGGTCTTCCATGCCGAGGGGCCCTTGCCAACAGCACTTGCTCGTCCGCCAC